>OZ005653.1:287357997-287977997 GCA_963930645.1 Salticus scenicus | reverse complement strand
GTAGTCTGACGCTTCATAAACAAAGTTACATTTTCGGAAATATAATTGCATATTTTAATATTTAAAAAATATAAATAATGTAGATGCTGGCCACTGTGTATGTAATAAGATATTTGAAATAGTATATCAAAACCATTAATATATCTTTTCAAACTCAGTTTAGCAATAAATAAAAATTTTACATTAACATGATTTATCAAAATGGGCTCTTTTAGTTTAAAATGAATAAAATAATATAGAAGTAGTGGTTTTATTTGATTATTTTTTTTCTAAAAAATCTTTTCAGAATCAATTACTTCTCAGAAAAAAAAAGAAAGACAGTTTTTTGGATAAAAAAGGCTCTTGAGAAATTTCAATTTGGAAGAAATTAGCATGATTTTTTATGTAAAAAAATCTTCAGTTTTTAAAAAATAATAATAAGCAAAATATAATTTTCCTTGGAGAAAATTCAGCGATTAAATATATATATTTATTTACTTATTTATTTTTACTTATTTTTTCTAAAGGAAAAATATGAACTATTTTATTTCACATTTTCTTCTCCTCCTTCTTCTTCTTCTTCTTCTTCTTCTTTTTTTTTTTTAACTTGTGCATGGCTGATTGGAGTAAAAATGATTTTCGTCAAAATCTTTCAAGTATCACACAACATGCATGTTTATTCCAGAATTTGCATTAATTAGTGTTTTAGGCTTAAAATCCAGCATCCTGGTTCGAATGTTGGTTTTAGCATGATTGTTCGTAGTTATTCAGAAATTGCTTTACGTCATAAGTTCCAGTCTAATTACCCTTAGTGTGCAAAATGTGACCTTAGCAAGACGAACCGTATAAAAATAAATAAATAATAATATTCTTAAATAAAATGCATAAATAATGCTTTTATGAATAACCCTACTGTCAATCAAGTAATATGTGTATTTTCTAGCAGATTAATAAAAAAAATCTTTTCGCAGCTAAGACTTTAAAAAGATACACTGAGAAAAAAAAATATACCGCCTTCCACTAGAATAAATAAGTGGCCATTTTCTAAATCCCTTAACAAGAAATATAGATTTCCGAGCTATGCGCATAAGGCACGCCAATAAACTGAATAGACGAAGTGATCAAGAAATTCTAATGTACACATTTCTAGATGGGTGAAACAATATTCTGAATACTCTAAATATTCTGAATCATTTGTATTGCGAGAAATTCTCGCTTGATTTTCTGGAATTTGGTAACAAACGAAGATTATAGTTGCTGAAACCCTCTTCTTGCAGTCTCATTTATTTGCAGAGATTTTTAAATAACTTTGCCCTCGAGAATATAGGCAAACGCTCTAGAATTTTAATAGGGACATCTAGAACTCGCTTTCAGAGGGGACTAAAATTTATAAGAATGACATAGAACTATTTTTTCTAGAGCCACAATTTAGATTCTAGATGTCAGTTACAGAATTTTTTCTAAGTGTAAGAATCAACTTATGAATATGTATGTATTTATAATGTGTCTTTAAACAGGCAAATTAAACAGGGTTTACATGGATTGTTATTTTTTTTTAAATTTTTTACCTCTAATTTTTATTTATAAACATAAATATAAAATAAGTAGTTTTATTGTGACAGAAATTTCTTTTATAAATTAGTAGTAGTTGATAATATAACCTTTGCAAAAGCTATCATGTGAAGTCTTAAACTGCACTGCTTCTTCACTTTTAAAGTAAAATTCTAAGAATCTTTTGTATTTTTATATACACAATAATGTTTGTAATTTGAGATTTTTTTTTTAAACAACAGTATAAAACTTTAAAAAAAAAAAAAAAAAAAAGCAATATTTTGTAATCTTATCCTTCCGTCTAATTTTTTGTGAATTTAAATAAGTGTAACAATACTAGATTGGTTTCTAAATAAGGAAAATGTTATTTTATAATTTACAATATTCTTTGTTTGCATACAAATCATATACCTGGACTTTTTAAAGGCATGATCCACTGCGCTACAGTTGAACCGTGATATACTCTCCAGTTTGAGTTTAACTCTTCCAGCTGTTTTAAATGTAAACTAAAACTGGCTTTATTTACATTTTTATCCGCAGTTTATTTCTTTTAATTTTTTATTTGAATTGTTCGAAGAGATTCTATTTGCCATAACAAAACGATTTTTTTTTCCAAAATAATTCTGAAGTTCATTTTACCTTAAATTAAGTGGATTAAAAATTCTGAATTTATTTAATTATTTTTATTTAGATAGTTTAAAATAGAATAATAACCTAAAATGTTTTAAATAAACTTGATATAATGCGCATTTAATGTTTTTATAGGAACATAGCCTTTCCCTCACAGAGCATGTGCGGGATGGTATATACATACGCAATATGATTTTCAGGAAAACCTCATAAATAAGAAAATTTCAGGTTTTTTTTTTTTTTCTTCTCCTTTCTTGCTGTATTATAAAATTCTTGGAATTGAATTACAGCTATTGAAAAATCTATTATCTCTTAAAATTGACTAAACTAAATTACCGTATCACCATAAATAACAAACATTCCTTAATTAATAAATGCATCTGCAAAATAAATAGCGTTCACCCTATTTACAATACATGAAAAATCTATAAAAATATATTAGATGGCGCCACCAAATTCCTGTAGAACAGCAACTATTAAAGGGTTTAACTGGCTTTAAACTATTTAAACTATGCTTATAAATATGAAATTTTGAATACATGTTTCAAAACAAAAAATTAATATTAATTCGATTTCTTTAAGAAAATGTGCATTTAAAGTGTATTAGATTAAATTTTTGTTGCCAAAATCTCGAGCCAAATCGCTTGTAATCACTTTGTATTTAGCAAACGAATTGAGGCTTTAGGTTTAGACTGACCAATCAGTTAACACCTTACGTCGCTATCGTATCGTTTCGACAAAAATTAATCGTGAATGATTCACGTTAGAGAAATAGCATAAAAGTTTCTCATCCCAAATGTTAAATGTACTAGGCGAGTCGTATTAACCCTGGACGATATATTTAACGCCCCAGCCCGCCCGTTTCCGCTCTTCGATGTCTTTTTCTAATCAATTTTGTCCCTTTATTACTTCCGGTGTGAGCCGTTTTTTTCTTGTTTTTTTTTTTCTTTTTAACACACTTGACATTGTGAGTTTTTTTTTTCTTTTGATTTCGTCCCATGCTATTTCTATGGTTTTTTAGCTCCCCCCCCCCTCTTTTTCTGCATTCTAGAGTGCGGTGGTGGAAACGTGTGGAACACTTTATGGAAACGTGTTTTGATCATAAAAATATTAAACACTTAATGAAGTGATAAAATCAAGTATGTGTGTACATTGGCAGAATAATGCCTCAAAACACAAAAAATGTACATTATAAATTAACAATATTTCAAATGCCATAAAGCAGTGGCGGATCCAGAACTTGACTTTTGGGGGGGGCTGAGATTTTTCAAAGTGTTATTCTGGACCAATAAAAAATTTACAATTGCAATATTCAGTAGTGAATGTCAGTGTTTTGGGGGGGGCTTCAGCCCCCTAGCCCCCCCCCTTAAATCCGCCACTGCCATAAAGCACTCTAAATGTAAATAATATTAATAATGATAGGCGACCATAAACGTTGATTTAGGTGAAAGTCGATCAAAAAATTCTGGTTTCTATTTGAACCATCTGTTATGCTTGAAATATTACATGTACGTCAACATTCAATTACCATAATATTATGTAAGAAATTTTTTTAAATGTGCAGCCAGTATGTCCATATTAAATGAAATGCGCCTGCCTTCAATGCAAATTTAGAACTTTTTATGGAAATCGTTTTATCACTTAGGATAATTTGGCATTTTTTATCTTGAAGTGATGTTATGAGAAGTTCAACCAATGCTTGTTCTATAAAAATACTTAAATACATGTGCTAGGCTACATGGCATTAATTTTGGCTTGGTTCGGTATATAGACACTGACGTTATTTTATATCTTGATATTGCGATGGGTCGGCAAATTCTTTATCATAAATCCGAAGTAATTCTAAAAATGCTTTCATAGCCCGGGTAATAATTAAATATTATTATTTTTATTACTATTATTGTGAACTTATAATGTCAAATAAAATGAATACGCTTATTTTTAAATAGATTTTGCATGATGACTTGAATGACAGTACAAGGTAAAAACGGTATTTTTAATTGATTGCAGTGCCTTATTTTATTAGCAAACCAACTATTGTGATTATAATATTTTATTATTATTATTATTATTATTATTATTATTATTATTATTATTTACTTTCATGCATAAAATTATTTTTAATGAATAGTAATTTTTTTTTTTTTTATAAGTGATCAAAATGTGTAGGTTCAATGAATAGCCGCATTAGAAATAAAGTTAAATATGCAAAGAAAATATCTTTATTGTCTTTAAAATTAATCGACGATAACTGACATACATTTTAAATATTCTAAGAAAACCGCTTAAATATGCCTTTAGAATTCTTCTTCGGAAAATATGGAAGGAAAATTCTACGCATTTTTTATTTGCATTCTTGATTTTAAGTCGTTTTTTATTTTGATTTCCCATTTTTTTAAATGATGCGTGTAAAGCTTAAGGTTTTCATTTCATTACAAGTAACAAAAAATTAATCTCTAAGGAGCAAGTGCACGATTATTAACAGACATCTGATGTCAAGCGAGAAATTTCCCCACGTGAATCGCAATGTTAACACTGCTGTGTTCATGGAGAAGATTTCGCTGCACTTTCCTGTTTCACTGAGAAAAAATTCTGTAACTGACATCTAGAATCTAAATTGTGGCTCTAGAAAAAGTAGTTCAACGTCACCCTTATAAATTCTAGTCTCCTTTGAAAGCGAGTTATAGAAACCCCTATTAGAATTCTAGAGAGTTTGCCTATATTCTCGAGGGCAAAGTCAGTTAAAAATCTGCATTAGAAACATTGGTCTCTCACTGTAGGTCCCAAACCGCATGGTTATAGGGATTTTTGTTCCCACGGGAGAAACATTTGTCTACGGTCCTGCTAAAGCAGAAGACCGTAATTAAATTTATAATTAGGAGATACATCGAAAGTTATACTTTAGACTGTTTTGAGGAAAGCTTAAAATGATATAAATAAAATAAATAAATAAAAATAATGAAAATAAATAAATAAAAATAATACAAATTACATTTAGACAGATTACATATCATCAACAGAGAAAAGTAAGTCAACGAATGCAGTTTTAAAATTTATGTTTAATAAATGCGTAATTTTCTTTTAAGGTATTAAAAATATGTTTAAACTTATTATAATTATCTGGATTTAAAAATCTGCAGATAAATGTGAATACAAGAGGCGGGTTTCAGCAACTATAATCTTGGTTTATGACCCAATTCTAGAAAATCAAGCGAGAATTTCTCGCCATACAAAAGATTCAGAATATTCAGAAAATTGTTTCAATATCTAGAAATGTGTAGAGTAGAAATTCTTGATTATTTCGTCTATTCAGTTTATTAGCGTGCCTTACGCGCATAGTTCGGACATCTATATTTCTATAGGGATTTGGAAAATGACCGTTTATTCATTCTAGATTAAGGCGGTATATATTTTTTTCTCAGTGGTTAGCAAATACAACGACTGTTTTACAACAGCCTTTTCAAAACTTCGACCTTGTTCCACAATAACTAATTTTACCGTTAGGTACAAACACATTAGCAATACAAAATCAGTAACGTTTTAATATTCATCGCGGTAACATTTAAACCATTTGTAAATACATTTATTAATTACTGATTTTGTACCGTACAATTATACGATAAAGTTGAATGAGCCTCCGAAATTTTTTCTCAGATTGTAGCAATATTTACAAGTCGCTTCATTGCATTATAATTCAAGTTCTTAAACATTTTATATTCAAATGTCCTCAGCAAGCAAAGCCGGAGAGCTTCAACGTAGTGATTTTTCCAAAAACCATTGCACATGCGCTTTTCAAAAGCACAACAGTTGCGTTGAGCAAGCCTTAAAAACCATTAACTTTACTGTACAACTATTTTAACGCAACAATAATTTTTTAAAAACTTGTTAAACTGTTTTTTTTTTTTTTTTTTTTTTTTTTTTTTTTCAATTTGCTTAACAAGAGAAATACGATTTTAAATCATGAAAATTAATTAGAATATTTTATCTTTCCTTCAAAGCAAAGGATTTTTTTTTTTTTTTTTTTTTTTTTTTTTGTAACGTGAAAAAATTGAGTTTTAACTATGCAACTTCACTTGCAACTCCTTTTATTGCAATTAATAGTTTTTTTTTTTTGTGTGTGTGTGTGTGTGTGTGTGTATTATTATTCTGTATTATCTCGACATACTTTTGGATATACATGTTTGATTCATTTATTTAATTTGACAAGATATTTGTGTATTTTTTAAAATAATGTAATTATTCAAATGTTTCCTCTAGAATAACTTTGTTTGACTTTTAATCATGTATTTTCTGCTATACAATGCTGATTTTATTGATTATTAGGATTTATTAAATTACATTTCAAACTCTCTGTGTAATTTCATGGTGTTTTGAACTATTAATAATCAATTACAAAACTAAACGTATGCTTAACATACTCTTACTACACCAATTGCGTAACTTTTGAAAATAACTCAAACATTCTGCTTAATATATTTCATTATACTATTTAATTTAAATTATGGATTAAGCAGTCTTATAATTTTTATGAAGTAATATTCTAACAGATGCTATGCAAACACAAAATGCACATTTTATCTATTTCATTTAAAATGCAATGGACTTAAATTCATAATTTCGTAACCTTTAACAAAATATTGCACTTTCTCGAAAAACTGTCCATTGAAAAATAAATTAATCATCCCAATATGAGTATTTCCAATTATATTGCAAAATGTTTTCAACTATTTAATTTTACTGATCAATCAAGTTTATAATTTATTCTGTGGATGTGTACTTAAAATAACTAAAAATTAATATTTGAATTTCTCGTTGTATATGTTTTATAGAAATCTAAATTCAAATAAAAGCACATTCAATTTCTTTGGCTTTTCATGTTTTTTAAAGTTAAAAAAAAAAAAAAAAAAAAAAAAAAGTCATTATTTTAATTCTAAATATGTACTTTTAAAAATATATTCATCTTCCTGTATCTGTTCCCAGTTCTTTATAATCTTTGTATAAAATAATAGAAACGGATGCTCGGAAATTCCTGAAGCGTATTTTTAGTTAACACATATCTGTGTCCTGCGAACATTTTGTTCCATTTTGATGCACGGATAGTTTTACTGTAATGTTTTGATCTTTTCAATAAAAAAAATCTACCTTAACATTTTACTTCAAAAATTGAAGAGAAATAATTGAATAATAAAACCAATTGATGGTAGTTTATAAACCAGTAGGATTAGGTTAATCTAAATAGCAAATGAATGAAATTAAACTAAATATATAACGTTAAGCGATTTATATTAAATCTATGCTCTTGCAGTTTTGGTTTAATTCGGAGACATAAACTTCCTTACATTCTATATCTATATAAATATAACTGTTTTTTGATAATATTTAAAGAGAAAAGAAAAAAAAATATGCTGATCTACTTTTGCTTTTTTTTTTTTTTTTTTTTTTTTTTTTTATAAATTTCTCATCTTGTACGGATCAGAAAGTTGAGTGATGGAATAATTTGTCTAAACCAGTCTCGTTTTCAATTACAGAAAATATAATTTTGATATTGGGCGTACATCTCAGATGAAATGTAAAGATTTGTAAACCAAAAAAGACCATCTATGATTTAAAATAAGAAGCCAAGCACTTCGCATGTAAAATCTAAGAATTCGTTATGAAAATTAAATTACACCTCAAACCTTACTGTACTTATTTATATGTTCAAAATGCTTCATTCGGTATTTAATGCATTACCATTTTTGTTTAAGTTATAAAGTTACAGGGAATCATGATCAAACAAATAAAGTTATTTATAGACCTGCTAACTATGCTAGTTTATCCGTAATGGTATTAAGCCCGGCCTTTTTCTCACACTAGAATAGTTGTAGAGCAGTAGTCTTCTTGTTTAATCATGATAACATATTGCTGAATATTACTCTACGACTATTCTGGTGTGAAAAAAAGGCGCGGCTTAATACCATTACAGATAAACTAGCATAGTTAGCAGGCCTAGTTATTTAGAAACTTGGTAAAAAACTTGAATTAAAAGAATTTGGTCGAGCAAGTTATTTCCCTGTAATAAGGAAAACAACAGAACAGTTGCAGGAAATTTTTAACTAAGTCTATATATATATGAATTGTTCGAAAAAAAGTTAGATAAAGATACATCTAAACTCCCCAATACACCTTTGGAACTTCGATGTCTTAAACTGGAAGATACTTATATATTATCCCTTAACAATTAATAAGTATAAAGCTAGATTTATTATTAAAAAAAAAAAAAAAGAAAAGAGAAGAGAAGAAAAAACTCAGATCCTTAATTAAATATTATTCTTATTATTGGAGCATAGAGGAGCAATAATCCATCTTGTCATTCTACAGTGATGACGACATGCTTAAAACTACCGAAACTGTAGATTGTTTACTTAATACGATGAGCGCCATGTCAGCCATTCTAGATTCTAGACATTTTGTCATATATATCTGTCATATATCAAAGTACTGAAGGAATCATCTTGAAACTATAGGAGAGTGCAGAACATATTATACTTCAAACACTTCAGTGAAAGTTTTACCACGAAAGTAAAAGCAGTACTAATAAAAAATTAAAACGTTGCGCGCCCTGTCAACCACCGGTGGCTGACAGTGTCAAATATGTATAATATAAAGCCGCGTGAACCATCTGTGGCGGATATAAAATAGGATATAAAACAAAAAATATTACATTTAATGAGTGAAAATTTATTAAAAATTTGCTTAATTTTTATTTATTACAAGAGGAATCATTATGGAATTATAATGCATTTAAGAATTTGTGTGGCGCTCAATGTGTTAATATATTTTGCATCGTAAAATATAACGTTATCAATGTTGCGTACATATTTATCTTATATTTCTGTCGAACACCAAGTCTGGTTATATATTGTAACCATACGCTGTTGCTACAATGCATTTCAAACGTTACGTTTTAGAAGGAGATCGTAAACAGTATATTAATACACTACCTACCAAAAAGTATTTCGAAACTTCCGAACTTAGGTGATTTGTCAAATATCTAGAAAAACTCTTCAGAAAACATGTTGAAATTTTGAGAGTATAAAGAATATGTTATAACTCATATTCCAGCAAAAGTTTTTACTTCAGCGGGGGGGAAAAAAGGAAAAAAATAAATAAAAATGATTTGTATTATCCTGTAAAAAATTATGTTTGAAATGTGTTTCGGCTATAGCATGTGATTTTGAGGGTTATTCTAATTATCTGTATCCACGGAGAGATATAGCGGTTTCTTTAAAAGACTGCAAAAATAATTATCGCTTTTTTGATAAAAACACATGGGGGTATTAGACCTAGTACAACGCCATTTTTAGAAAACTTGTCATACTTCAGTATACAGAATACTGCATTCCGAGTGCAAAGATATTCAATATCTTACAAAATATGTGCATTTTTAATAAATAATTTTTAACTACGCATGTGCATGCTTTATAAAAATTTCATTTACCTAATTTAATAGCCAAAGGTATTGATCTACTTATACGAAAACACCAAACAAATATCATGTAAATTTAAACAACTATGAGTTATAGAATAAACTGAATTTTAATTTCTCTAAAAATAAAAGCTAAACATAAGGGGTTTCACTCATATTCTTATTTTTATTCATTCAATGCCCATGGCAATACAGTAGTCGCTGATTGTAAAAAAATAATGATAAAGCGCCCTATTTTTACTATTATTTTTTATTTATTTATTTTTTATTTATTTATGTTTTTTTTTATTTTTAGAGGAACTGAAATTATGTTTATTCTAGAACTTATAAATATGTGAATTTACACAATATTTATTTAGGGTTTTCATATAAGTAGCTCAATCCTTTTGGCTATTAAATTTTGCATATGTTTTTTTTTTTTTTTTTTTTTTTTAAGCTAGCGCATACGTAGTTAAAAATTATTTAGTAAAAATGCTGATATTTCGTAAGATATTTAAAATGTTTGCATTCTTTTGCAGTATGCTGTGTCTAATATATTATGCCATCTTTCATAAAAATGGTTTTGCACTTGGTTTAATACCCTACGTGTTATATTTAAAAAGTAGCAAATGTTTTGCAATTTTTCAAAGAAACCATGCATGAATGTATGTGGTAACCTCATAAAAATTTAAACAAATAATTAGAAGAATCCTTATAATCCCATGCTACACCCAAAACGCATTTCAAGTATTACTTTTACAGGGCGATGCAAAATATTTTGATTTCTCTTTAATTTTTTACTGATCCCTTTTTCTCTTCAGAAAATACCTTTTGTTGAAATATGGGGCATGGAACATATTCTTTATAGTCACAAAGTTTCAAGATGATTCTTAAAGATTTTTCTATATAGTTGACAATACGTCTAAATCCAAAAGCGTCCATATACTTATTGGAATGTAGCGTACTGCAATTTGTTGCTAATCCCATTTTGTTTTGTATACGATATTTTCATTGATAAATATGATATCCCTCATTGAAATTTCATGAAATTGATAGATAATCCGTCATTCAAATTCCATTGAAATTTCATTGAAAAATGTAAATCCTAAAATTTCAGAATAATGTGTCATGTCATTTTCCATATAATTGACAAAATATGTAAACATTTTTTTTTTATTCTTTTTTTCCTCGGCGTATTTATCTCTATAATTACATAAATTAAAAAACTTCCTCGTATCGTATAAAATACGCACACAGACGCACACACAAAAACAAAAAAAAAATATATTCCCAATAAGAATTCAATGAATATTACTTGTATATCATATAAAAGATGCCACATGAATTTAAATATAGAATAGTAATACATATAAATACAAACAATTTTCATATTTTAAAAATTTTTCCTGTTAAATTCATGATGCACAAATCTTAAAATTACGTAATATTATCTCGTAACTAAGGAAATTAACTTATAAATATGAAATATTTAAATAAGTTATTAGATATACGGTTAATTTTATCAACTATTATTACATTATCCTAATGTAATAGATTGCATTACAAAACATTCGATTTCTCCAAATAAGTACTTAATTAGACAAGTTTGTTATAATAATTTACCAAAGCACTTCATCAGCGAAATAATATCATTTACCTAACGATAAGTTAACATTGTTATAAGGTTTCAAATTAATACATAATCTATATTTAACGAACAATCTCTTTTAACATTTATATCCCTTCCAATTTTCGCATTTATGCATTATTTGTTTTATATCATGCATATCCACTTACAGTTAAATATATTTTTTTAATAAAGACGAAAGAAAAGAGAATATATCGATGAAACTAAAAAATAGAACAAGTTCGAATATTTAATTTTGAGGTATAAATAAATATATATTGTTGATGATCATAATCAACGAGATAAATAAAGCAAAGTGGTGATTCAATGGATAAAGGATTAGCTTTCCGTTGTTCAAGATGAGCCACGTGATATGAACCAATAGACTGCTATGTTTGGCTCTTAATCGCTATTTTCGAATTTAAAATTTCAGTTTGGCAAACAATCATTATTATCAGGTAATTCGAGAGTCCTGAGATCGAAATATTTTTTTTTTTTTTTTTTTTTTTTTAATTTCAGGTATTTCACATTGTAATAAATAATATATTTTTTTTTTCATTATTTACCAACAGAATTTAATGGAATTGATAAAGGAAAGTTAAACTTTTAAAAGAGCTAAATTTAAAAACAAATAATAATTCCGCAAATATTTTTAAATATTTTGTCGATTAAATTTTGATTACAGGAAATAAAAAAGAGTAAGATAAAAAAAAAAGTTTAGAACAATATATATATACATATATATATATGCAGTCAGTAATAAAAGTGTCCGATCACTTGCAAAAATTTCTATGTAAAAAAAGTACACATCATACGATTTTGTTAAACAAATCCTTGTAGAATCCTGCTCTTAGTCAGTGTAAGAACATGATTCGATAAGGATTTATTTAACAAAACCATATGAAGTGTACTTTTTTTACATAGGAATTTTTGCTAGTGTTCGGACACTTTTGTTACCGACTGTATATATGTATATATATTATATTACATAAGTAAGCAAAAACGTTGGCGGTGCCTTTCGCCAAGTACAAACTCCAAGCATTTTCCATAGAAATTTATTGAAAATAAGCTGTAAACAAAGAAACCAATGCCCGGATGGTTCATCTCACCTGACTCATTTTGGACCATGTCAGGGTTACCATTTATCATTCTTCTTTATATATCTGGGTGGTCATAATTGCATTTCTGCTACAAACAGAATTTTGAAGTTAGACGGGCGAGCAAATTGACAACAAAATTTTTATGTGGATGACTCATGAGATGCTATCAAGGAATAATACAAAATAGGTCGCTAATCTCCACCAGCGTTTTTCATAGACTAATAGAATATTCAACAAGTAAAATAGCCTACATGGTATTGAAAACATAGCAATTATTGTTATTCACTCTCGCACTCTGTAAAAAGGCTCCGTCAATTGAAATAACAAGATTGTGTGAATATTTTCTGCTACTTGACATTTTTTGTTTGATTGTGCTCATTGAAAATGTATAGAAATCATACAATCAATATTCCTGACTACGCAATTTATCAACGATTTGAATCACCAACATCGGTGAAATCAGATCAATTTTTTTATGATTTGAATTTTTATCAATTTGTTCAAAGATATGATCCACAAGTCTTAAATGGAAGTTATTAACGGTAAAAAGTAATAGCGTCAACCTCTGTGTTATTTTGTTTCTTTTACAAGAGATTTGACAAATTATTTAAAATAAAATATCAAAATGCGTATTATATATATACCCTAACAGCACAAAATGTTTCAGAAACGTAACAGTCATATAACATGGTAACATTGTAAATATTACAGAAATGTTCAGTTAGCTCTCCGATTACATTCATAAACGTAGAAATGTCCGAGATCGTAACAAAAAATCAGATATGTAACAGAAACTTTTCAATCATGTAACAGAGAAAACATAGAAAAGGGCGTTTCAGAAAGGTATCATAGAGAATATTGAGAGAGAATGTGTTACGTTTTTGAAAGTTTGTAAGCATTTTGCAACATAACTGAAACATTCTGTGCTGTATGGGTATATATATATATATATATATATATATATGTGTGTGTGTACCCATTCAGCGCAGAATGTTTCAGTTATGTTGCAAAAAGCTTACAATCTTTCAAAAACGTAACACATTTAAGTATGCTCTCTGATACCTTTCTGACACATTCGTTCTTTTTCCTTTTCTATCTGTTAAGTGATTGTAAAGTTTCTGTTACGTATCTGATTTTTTGTTACGATCACGGAAATTTCTAATTTTTTTAAACTAATCGGAAAGCAATCTGAACGTTTTTAAACGTTCCTAAAATGTTTATAATGTTTCAATGTTGTATGATTGTTACGTTTCAGGAACATTTTGTGCTGTTAGGGTATGTATATATGAATATAAATAAAAGCCCCCTTAAAATTATAGCTGTATTTCTCAAACTTAAATGTCTTTACCTCCCACTAATCCACTGATAGCGCCCTATATAATTCTTTATTAATTCCTTTTCTAGATATTTCATTAATTACAAATTCTTTAACTTGTTCTCAATTCTTAAAGGTTTTTTATTTTATTTTACGATGAAACAAATCTGTTATTTATTATATCGCGCATTGCAAATTTTATCCAGAATATTCTGACCCCTCCTTGGTATCGTATGACTCGCCTAAGCCAATTAGAGCACTTTCAGCATCACGTGATCGCTCCCGCAAAAGGGGATATTCAGTTAGTCTCATGCCAGTGGCTACTTGCTAGTTGTTAGGTTGTTCGTCTGAAGTTAGGTCTTTTTAAGATTTAAGGTTGCAAGGATGGCTCACCTTCGCGTGAATGTTGTAACATCCCGAGTTGATAAAACCACCACTTGGTTCACTCACTGCACTTAGTTAATTATTTTAACGTGTGGCTGTCCATTTTAATATGACATATATATATATATATATATATATATATATATATATATCATAAAAGATTGTCTTTTACTGCTTCTCCTTACATGTGTGCTTTTTGGGTGTATTGCTTGTGAAGGTGTCTTACTAAAACTTAGCATTTAATTCTTATTAATAACTTTAAGATTAAGCTTTATTAATCTAGGTTTAACATTACTACCATCAAAACTAATTAATTAATTATATGGTGCCACATAATCACTGAAATCATTAAGTTAAAAATCTTCTATAACTAATGCACCTTATAGCAATTGTTTGTTTAAACCTGAATTAATTTAACTGACTTGTTAATGTTTATCTAGCTACACGATAGATGGCGCTTGCTCACTGCTGAATTAATATTAGCTGTCATTAATTTTCTTTTCCATGAAGGTTTTAAAGTTCATTGATTCAACTAAAATAAAAAATTAAAATTTAACTAAATCATTAATTACACTGTGAATGTTATCGATAATGAAAATCCTCAGTTGTTAATTCTTAATCGATTAATCGAAGCTTGCAAAGAATTTATTTTTAATTTCATTAATATGATGCCAACCTCCTTTTTTCCATGTTAGGTTGATAGCTTTACATGTGGTTTCTCCGATTTTTTTTCTATTTTTTACACTGGTTTCCTTGATGATATGATTTAATATTTTATTTCATTTCTCATTCAAAATCGTTTTACTGCTCGATTGGGGTCTGAACAATATAAATTTGCTATTGTTAGCTATATTGTTTTACGTAATCGTTGCAGCTTTCACAGCTTTATGAAGTACTTGCCCCCTGATGAGTTAATACTTCTACTTTTAAGCATTTTTTATTCCAATTATTAATGCATTTTTTATTCCAATTAATATTCTGAAGTCCTTTTATTACTTTCTCCACCATTACGTATAATGGTCCTCTCTTTTTTTTTTGTTCAAGTGGGCGTAAGTAATTTAAATTGTTTTTCTCTCTTATTTTATATTAACATGTATTGCAACCTTCTTGTGATACTTTTAGCAATGTGTTATTATTAGTTTTATTTTTGCTGTGTTGGTATTGACATATATCTATTAAATGCTAAAATATTAAGGTTAATGTATATTAAGATATCTATCATTTATATATATATATATATGTATATATTATTCCATGTAAAATAATAATAAAATAACTATAAGATAAAAAAAAAAAATTATAAACCATGTTTTTAAATTTCCTGTTGAATCATATAAACGCTACTTTAGGCAGCCGGAACCCCAGCAATTGGATAAAAGTATTAAAAAAATTCCATGCTATCGTCTTTTGAGCTATTATAAAAGTTTCAAATGGCTATCTAGCCGGGAAGTTCGTTAAAAGTTGATTGCCAGCTTTGTACTGGAAACGCTGCCGAAGGCAGCAGTGTCCCGAAGCAATTACATAAAAATATTTTTAAAAAGCATTTTTACCGTATTCTGGACTATTCCGAAGGTTTCAAATGTCTAGCTACTCGGGAAGTTAGTTAAATAAATTTTCTGTTGAATCATATGAACGCTGCCGAATACAGTAGGGACCTGAAACAGTTGACTAAAAGTATTAAAAAAGATGTATTGCCCCCGTGTTCTGAGCTATCCTGAAAGTTTCAAATATCTAGCTAGTCGGGAAGTTAGTAAAAAATCGATTGCAAGCTTTGTACTGGTAACGCTGCCGAAGGCAGCAGGAACCCGAAACAGTTGGCTAAAAGTATTTTAAAAATGCATTTTCACCGTGTTCTGAACTATTGTGAAAGTTTCAAATGTCTAGCTAGTCAGGAAGTTTAGTTAAATAAAATTTCTGTTGAATCATATAAACGCTGCCGAAGGCAGTAGGGACCTGAAGCAGTTGACTAAAAGTTTTTAAAAAAGTATTGTCACCGTGTTATGAGCTAGCCTGAAAGTTTCAAATGTCTAGCTAGTCGGAAAGTTAGTGAAAAATCGATTGCAAGCTTTGTACTGATAACGCTGCCGAAGGCAGCAGGAACCCGAAACAGTTGGCTAAAGGTATTAAAAAATGTATTTTCACCGTGTTCTGAACTATCCTGAAAGTTTCAAATGTCTAGCTAGTCGGGAAGTTAGTGAAAAATCGATTGCAAGCTTTGTACTGATAACGCTGCCGAAGGTAGCAGGAACCCGAAACAGTAGGCTAAAGGTATTAAAAAAATGCGTTTTCACCGTGTTCTGAACTATCCTGAAAGTTTCAAATGTCTAGCTAGTCGGGAAGTTATTGAAAAATCGATTGCAAGCTTTGTACTGGTAACGCTGTCGATGGCAGCAGGAACCCGAAGAAGTTGGTTAAAAATATTTAAAAATTGCATTTTCGCCGTGTTCTGAACTATTCTGAAAGTTTCAAATGTCTAGCTAGTCGGGAAGTTAGTTAAATAAATGTTCTGTCGAATTATATAAGCGCTGCCGAAGGCAGCGGGACCTGAAATAGTTGACTAAAATTATTAGAAAAATGTATTGTCATCGTGTTGTGAGCTGTCCTGAAAGTTTCAAATGTGTAGCTAGTTGGAAAGTTAGTGAAAAATCGATTGCAAGCTTTGTACTGATAACGCTACCGAAGGCAGCAGGAACCCGAAACAGTTGGCTAAAGGTATTAAGAAAATGCATTTTTACCGTGTTCTGAACTATTCTGAAAGTTTCAAATGTCTAGCTAGTCGGGAAGTTAGTTAAATAAATTTTCTGTCGAATCATATAAGCGCTGCCGATTGCAGCGGTACTTGAAATAGTTGACTAAAATTATTAGAAAAATGTATTGTCACCGTGTTGTGAGCTGTCCTGAAAATTTCAAGTATCTAGCTAGTCGGGAAGTTAGTTAAAAATCGATTGCAAGATTTGTCCCTGACAAACACACGAACAAACCCACAAACAAACCCACAAACAAACAAGAATCGAAGTTAATAAAAACATGGTAAAAAATAAATAATTAACTAAATAATATGTTACAGAATTCATCGGAAGAACACTTGAATTTTCAAAGAACGTGTTTTGTGTCATATTAATTTTTTATCTTTATTCATTAAGCTTACAATAACATAGAGTTTGCATTTAAGAGAAATTTTAACTAAATTTAAAATTCTTATACTATATAAATAGAATAAGATAAAAAAAAAAAATAATAAGAGGCAGAACCAACTTCGTTAATTAATTTTGTTTTATTCTCTCTTAATTATTTACGACTGACATTGAAATGAATGTAGGAATGTTAGTACATCTTTTATTTACTTTCCCTTGAAAATCTAGTTTTAGCTTTATGTTTTATAAAAGAATTACTTCTGCATAAATTTGCATTTCTGCTTTACAAGTACATGTTGTGCATTGAAAATTCTCTCATGACAGATTACGTTAAAACGAAGAAGTATGTTGCATAATTTTAAGATGAGGACGCCCTGCATTGCAAATGAAATCTTTGAAAAGTAAGATTCTCAGCTAAGCTAATCCATTAAAGTAAAATGTAAAATAGGAATTAAACTTGAGCGTGTTTTATTTTTACTTTAAGATAGATTGAAATTAATTATAATTTTCTCAATAAATGAGCAAAAATATGTGGATTGTATATAAAATTGAAAAAATAATAATTGTTTTCCTTTTTTTTCCTTTCTTTTGTGTAATATCCTATAAATATACCTCTGATCTTAAATACGGATTAAACTAGTTAGCATTGTTCACCTCAGCACAGTTCCCCATGGAATATTTTTTCTAACAAATTTCTATTACAGGGCCTACTATATTCATGGAAAGAGAAATGAATTTAACAGATTGTTCAACATGATCGCAGAATGAAATATCTCACCTAGTACACCGCATTTGCGTAAGTCATGGCATGTAAGATAGATTTTATGTAAAACTATGACGATTCAAATTGATTAATTAAATAAAACCTTAAAACACTTGCCTCATTATTGGCCATAAATGTTTCAGCCAGGTACCCGACTGTCCTCAGCGGCAATCCTCCGTCTTGAAGTTCTTGAAATGAGTTCACTTGGTAGTTGCTTTCATAAGGTGGCGCCAAGCACCATCCGTTGCCATTGCGCCGCTGTCATTGCACGCGTGTAAATTAGTATTGATTTTAATAGATTCACGAAACATTGCGTAATTATAATTGTTGTAACCTGCTAATTTCCTAGTTTCGTTGAAATTTATTTGAATATTTTGATTATTATAGGTTTTTGCGAGGGCTGTGTTTATTTTACCAATTTTAATATCATATTTGTGTTCATCAATTCGCGTTTTAATTTTCCTTTTAGTGACACCAATATATGAATTTGAGTTTCCATTTTGATTTACGAAGGGGATTTTATAAATTCCAGCTGTTTCATTTGGTGTAATGGGGTCTTTGTCGCTGCGTATTAATTGGAAAATATTTTTATTTGGTTTAATGGGGATGTTAATTCCATATTTATTAGCAATATTTTTTATTTTATTGGAAGCTCCGCGGTCATAAGGGATTGATGAAGTAAATTTAGAGGTTTTTTTTTTTTTTTTTTTTTTTTTGAAAATTCGGAATAATATTGAGGGTTTTTAATCTATTTTTAACAAGTTTATTAATAATTCTGCAAGGGTAACCCGCTTTGTGTGTTACCCGCTTTGCAATGTTTCGTGAATCTGTTGAAATCAATACTAATTTACACGTGTGCAATGTCAGCGGCGCAATGGTACCGGATGGTACGTGGCGCCACCTTATGAAAAGAACTACCAAGTGAACTCATTTCAAGATCTTCAAGACAGAGGATTGCCGCTGAGGACGTTTGGGTACCCGGCTGAAAAATTTACGACCAATAATGGGTCAGGTGTTTTAAGGTTTTATTTAATTAACCAATTTAAGTGTAATGTCTCGTTTAATTTCTATAATTTCTAATGCTATGATGATTCATTTTGGTCGAATATCGACCGATAAATGACAGTACTATGTTCCAGTTCATTCTCGTTTAAAGAAAGGTAACATTTCTTATATAAATTATGGGTATATAAGTATACCAAATTCGGCATATTTTGATAATTATACTTATTCAACTTTCGTGTGTATCAGACGGTAGGTGGTGCAGTTATAACATTCTATGATTTTCCAGAAATTTATATCTCAGCTTCTATTGCTGAAAATTGCATCAAATTTAATATGCGAAATGTCATTTTTCGGATCAAGTTCTTTTTTTTTTTTTTACAATTTAGTGATGAAATGCAATTTTTACTAAAATTTTTGATTAAAAAATGTAAATATATTACGACCATAATAATCAAAGAACCCGCATTTTATAAATATGAATAAAAGCTAATATATATATGTATATATATATATATATATATATATATATAATAAAAAATAAAAATAAGAATAAAAATATACAAAACTTATTTTATCGTAAAAAAAAAAAAAAAAAAAAAAAAAAATATATATATATATATATATATATATATGTGAATACTGATTTAATTATAAGAATTATCTTTGAAGATTATTATAAGGGGAAAATGTGAACGCTTTTCCATAACTTCCATATTATAAGAAACAGAAACGAAAGATTTAGTGATAAATTTGCTATTTTTATACATAAAACTGTAATTGCTAAATTTAGTACTATGTATAGTTCTTCTATCACAGATGATAGCTTTTCATGCAACTTTCATTTCAGCCGATTTTTCTCTAATTTCTAGATGCCAAAATTCGAAAGAGGGTCACAAAATTCGAGTTAAAGATCATCCAAAAAGCTAGTTTGCATGGTGTTCGGTACAGGTCAAGGTGCACGCACCTATTTATCGCTCTTTTACACGACCGACGGAAAGTCTCTTTTGTAAAACGAAGAAAACAAAGATGAATGATTTTCCGTCAGCCCTGTCCTTTCTCTACGCGTATAACGAGCTTTCTTCTCATTGGCTTATCATAGTAGGAGAAATTGCTCGTACAAACAACTTTTTATGACTAGCCAGAAAAGAATTGTTTTTATTCTCACTTCTTATTACACTGGGTATTGAGGTGTTTTGAGCCAACAAAATTGGCTCAAATAAACAATCGGCTCAAAGTTGTGCTAAAAGTTTCCGTGTGTAATAACAGCACTGGAGTATTAAAATCCAATCGGAAATTATATTTTTGAAATCAGTTAAATCCTATGGAGATTCCGAATCTTCTAACAAATTTGTAACAATTCCTAATTAAATATCACAGGAAGATAAAAAAATTCACAGCAATAACTATCTCTAATATATACAAATCACATTTTTGTAATAAAAGATTTTTCCTATCTCTTATCCTCTTTTTTATCTAGAAATACCTAGAAGTCTAATGTTATGAGTATGAGTGATCCGAGACATTCCTGAAGTTAAAATTATTTTCAGTATAATTTCTAAAGAAAAAAAATTGTCAAGAATAAGCTGCAACTACCAACATTTTGTCGCTGATAACTAAATGCCAGACCCATTAGTTGGTGACCACTGGTATAGAAGAAAGTATTCTGATGGCAACAGAGTACTTTTTAACACTTTCCTACAAGATTGAAAAGTTGTTATGACTTCGGTTTGTCTGTCTGTCCGCGCTCTAACTCCCGTAAATATTTATGGAATTTCTTGAAACTAATACATGTTATTCAAGTTCACCATCGGATGTTCCCTATTGAAAACGGAGTGAATACGTTTATTGGTTTGCGTGCATGAACACCCAAAACTATTCCAAGGTTGTGTTCTATGAGAAGTATTTCTCTAAACCATATTTTAGTACCGTTATTTTACAAGTCTTAATGAAATTGAAACATGACAGTCAAGTTCATTAACGGATGTTCCTCATTGAAAATGGAGTAAATAGCATCACTGGTTTGTATATAAGGAAACCCGAAAGTATTTCAAAGCATTGCGTTCTGTGAGAGGTATTTCTGTAAACCAAATTTTAAGAACTTTAGTTGTTAATTAGCATTAGATTTACATGCCACACAAATGTATTCAGTTACATTGAGTTTTTTTATTGGAAATTTGCTGGAATTGCATTTTTGTTTACATTAAGTGATCTAAAACTTTTTAATTTTTTTTTTTTTTTTAAGTAGGAATATGATTTCAATTTGCATATCTATCTGTCCGACTGTCCATCTGTCTATCTGTCCGTCTGCCCGACCCTAGCGTCTGTGAATATTTTCAAAGATTTAATATATATATATATGTATATGTTATTCAAATTCACTATGGAATGTTCCCTTATTTGAATGGCATTGATAAGTCCTGTGCAACTAGTTTGTGTATAAGGACATCCCCAAAAATGACATTGCATTGCATTTTAGGACAGACATTTTTATATATTACATTTAAAAAACTTTCTATTGTAAAAATCATAAATAAATTGACATTTATTGTTAATATGCTAAAGTAATATTTTGCATATAATATGACTTTGTTAATATTCAGAATTACAAGCCTACACTATAAAATTCAGATAGATCAAGAGCTGCAATTAGAAAATAAAGGCTACGTTTCCTCTTGGGTTCAGCATTTTTAACACTTTCCAACAATGTTTAGGAATGATCAGCAATTTACATAGTTTATCTATATTCTTTTAGAACTATTATATCTCCTTTAAGTGATTACGTAGCAAATAGCATTGAAAGTTATACGATACAGCAATTACGTACTTTTGGAAAAGGTTAATAATCAATGCTTACCGCTTGATTTTGTGTCCCTTTCCCATATAATTTAATTAAAAAAAAAAACATGACGTATAAAATTTTATATGGTGATATAAAATTTTCATTTATTAATAAAATAAGCTAAAAAAATATAATAAATTAATTTTATTTTATGTTTGTTTTAAGAAACAAAACCAAAGAAAAATTCCTGAAAATTTTTAATTAAATTATACATACAATATAAAACTTAAATAAAAATACAAATATCGAATAATTAAAGTTTAAAATTACACCTTCTCATTTTTACTTCACAAAATGAATATACAGTAGAACCTCGATTATCTGAACCTCGATTAACCGAAACTCACCTCGATTAACCGAAACTCTCCGTTAACCGAAGTCGGTTTCTTCTTCACTTTTTTTTTTCATTTTCTACTATCATCCAAAATTTTCTCTTAACAAACATGTATTTTTAAAGTTTTTTTCTTTTTTTCCCACATTCCTTTTGTATGCAAGCCATCCTTTCCAAACTACGAGTGCTTATAAATATTTTAGATGATTATTGATGAATTCTCGATTATCCGAAAATTTCGATTATCCGAAGTAAGTTCGCTCCCAATTACTTCGAATAATCGAGGTTCTACTGTATATATATATATTTTTCTTTATAAACATATCAACAAAATCAAAGCTGAAATTGTATGTTATATATATGGAACAATGTACTTCTTTGCAAAACTTTCTAAATAATACTATTTTTAAATAACGCGGTGTTTAGATTATTGTAACCATCATTATATACTGAAAGAACGTTCCCGTGATACTTGGAATGTGCCCTATTAAAATTGTAGACTGTTTGCATTTTTTTTATTTCTTTCAAAGAAATGTAAGAAAATCTCATTTTCACCAGAAAAAACAATTATAATTATACAACATAAAGTTAAGATGCATATTTTTACCCAAGAATTACCTTTATTGCCACTTAATCGAAACAGTAACCGTTTACATTTTTTTTTTAAATGCAGTCAAAAATATCTGTTAAATATAATACTGTTATCTTCAGTAATCAAAGCGAATACAAGTTAAGCGGCGTAACGTAATGCTAGAAAATGTCTCTCTACACCAGACCTAACTGACTGCAGCCGTCGGGTGAGAAATAAAAGCAAGCAGCGGCCACAGATTACTAATCTCTTACAGATATGTCACTCCCGCAGAAGTTAACGGCCCTCTTCACTTTCCGTCGCCAGAAGCCCCAGCCAATGTTATTCTATGAGGGAAATTTTCTTTACAAATAAGTTATTAACTAATACATATTTTTAAATTCTGTTTTCACAATCAGAAAATTCCCAACTGTTAAATTGACGGACCTTTCTTAAAAATGTATTTTTTAATCTTTTAATATTTTATTTTGAAATTGCAAAAGGAAAAAAATTCACATATTGAATATTCGTATTTTGCAGCTTCAAAATAAAATATAAAAAATTTAAAAATAATATTTTAAAAAATGTTTGCAATTTAACAGCTAGGAATTTTCAGAATGTGAAAACAGAATTTAAAAATATGTATTAGTTAAGTTATTTGTAAAGAAAAATATCCCACAGAATAACATAAGTTTCGGCTGCCTTCGGCGGTGAGTGAAGCGGGCCCTTAATGTTAAAATTTTAACATGTAAATTTCGCATAGACGCAATCGACTCTGCGGAGTGAACAAATTTCTACACAATTTTGTAATGGATTAAACTGCAATTTGGTCTGAATTTGACGACTGTAAAGCTCTGGCTCAAAGCTTTAAAAATATATAGAAAAAATTGTAAACAATACAGAATCATTATTTTAAAATAAAAAATTCACGAAATGTAATATTATCTGAGATATGAGCATTTATCAGTTCCGGATAATACGGACAACTTGCGGTCGTGCATTGTCTTGCTTGCGCATTGTGCTTCTGAGTCCTTGAATATATGGCAGAGCGACGGGCTTTAACTCGTCAAAAATGTAATGGCTGGTATTCAGAGTGACGGGAAGGAAAACAAGAGGTGATCGAGACTTGTATCCAATGGTATCGCATACCATGACTCCAGGTGGTGACCCAGTATGTGGCTGCAAAAATTTTGAGCATCCTCAAAACTACATCACTTATATAGGTGTCTTTAATGTGTGATCAACGACAAACCTGGGCGCAGGAACGGCGTAAAATCGCCTTTCAGATAAATCACAATCCTGTTCACAGCATCAGGATTGCCTTATCCGTATTTAACAGCATTGTGAATAATGCACATAATCAGCTGGGATTCAACATCGTCACACTGTCCATCACCTGCTGTGATGGTACGGGGTCCCATTGGATACACGTCTCGATTACTTCTTGTTCGCATTTCCGGCACTCTGAATAGCGGCCATTAAATTTCTGGTGAGTTAAGGCCCGCCCATCTGCTCTATATTCATGGCCTCCGTAGAGCATTATTTAACCAGGATAATGCACGACTGAGAGTTGTCTGTACTGTCTGGACCTTCCTTGATACAGTATGTGTTCAACCGTTGTTCCGGCCAGCGTGTTCTCCTGACCTCGCACCAATGAAAATCGTTGAAAAGCGAGTGGCACGCCACCACTCACCAGCAACTACGGTCAATGAACTTTGTCATCCTGTTGAAGCTTCATGAAGTGTTGTACCCGAATATGTCATCCAATTGCTGTTCGATTCAATACCTCGGAGATAACTGTAGTGATTGCTCCTCGCGGTCGCTGCTTTATGTACTATTTTCACAGGATATATTAATCAAAACTTCCTCAAAATTTAATCAATTGTTTATCCTACTATGAAGTATTTTTCCAACAAATATCATTCTTATATTCACATTCCTTCTTGGCGTTGCAAGTTTCACAAACATGAGTGTACATATCTGCCTAAATAATTGTGGTATTTCTAGAAAAAACATAGAAATATTATAGTTAGTTTACAAAATGATCCAAAGTATATGTGCTATTCTTCGATTTGTGGTTGGTCCCGAAATTACATTCGTGACTAAATCGATTATGGAAAGTGTGAGTTTATAAATGTTTTTTTTCTTGTCTAATAACATATAATCTATATGTTACACTGAAAAAAAAAAAAAAAAAAAAAAAATATATATATATATACCGCCTTCCTCTTGAATAAATAAGTGGCCATTTTCTAAATTCCGTAACTAGAAACATAGATTTCCGCACTATGCGCATAAAACACGTCAATAAACTGAATAAACGAAATTATCGAGAATTTCTAGTGTACACATTTGAAGATGGTGAAAAATTATTCTGAATATTCTGAATATTTTGTATTGCGAGAAATTCTCGCTTGATTTTCTAGAATTGGGTCATAGACCAAGATTATAGTTGCTTGAAACCCGCCTCTTGTAATCTCATTTATTTGCAGAGATTTTTCAATAACTTTGCCCTAGATAATATAGGCAAACGCTCTAGTATTCTAATAGGAGTTTCTGGAACTCGCTTTCCAAGGGGAATAGAATTTACAAGGATGACATGGAACTATTTTTTCTAGAGCCACAATTTAGATTCTACATGTCATTTTCTCAGTGTATCATACATACAAAACTTTTACACAGGGAAATGCTAAGTTCAAACCCATGTTACACTCGCCAGTCTAGACATTTGCACTTTTCCCTGATTTTCTCTAAATCTCGCTTAAGTTTAATTTTTAAGACTCGTTTAAAAGACTAAAATACAAAATAAATAATTTATAAAAAATGTCTGAAATAATTTTGTGTTCTCATAGAATATTAGTAAAATAGAGAATCATTTTAAATATAAAACCATACAAGGTAACGACATTTTAAGTAAGGTTTCTTTGCGAAATATTTTCAGGAAAAAGTTGTAATAATAGTAACGTTACTATATACAATTTTAAAAATTTACATTTAAAGTTATTTTAAAATTGAGTCATAGGTTTTATTTAAAAATTTCGCTGTAAACAGAATTTGACAAATGCTTTATTAAAAAAAAAAAATAAATAAATAAATAAATAAATATTTTCGGTATTACCTGAAAACTTCCTAAAACATGAAGTGAATACAAAATTATTAAGTTTAAAATATGCATAAAAATGCATTTTTGAATGATTTATTGTTCATGATATATGTTCATGATATTGAATTAGGGGAAGGTAGCCTAAATTGACCCCCTTAAAGGAAAAACTTGCATAAAATACCATAACTGTTTGAATAAAACTTTTGTCATTTGCTTCTATGTTTTACACTATATTTTGTATTATAAACATATTTAAATAATATTTTGAACCCAAATTGAGTAATGAAATAAAATAAGTAAACAAGGTAATATTTCTATACATGAAAGAGTATATACTTATATATATAGGAAAGTAAGTTCTTACCGTGTGACAGATGTTATAAAAACCAAATTTTTTAAAGATTTATATAGAGAAAAATCTCTTTGCAACTGACATCTAAAATCTAAATTGTGGTTCTAGAAAAAATAGTTCCATGTCATCCTTATAAATTCTGGTCCCCTTGGAAAGCGAGTTCTAGAAGCCCCTATCAGAATTCTAGAACGTTTGCCTATATTATCGAGGGCAAAGTTATTTATCATTTTATTTATTTTGTTTATTATTTGCAAATAAATGAGTCTACAAGAGGCGGGTTTCAGAATCTTGGTTTAGGATCCAATTTTAGAAAATAAAGCGAGAATTTCTCGCCATACAAAAGATTCAGAATATTCAGAATGTTTCACCATCTAGAAATGTGTACACTAGAAATTCTCGATCATTTCGTCTATTCAGTTTATTGGCGTGCCTTATGTGCATAGCTCGGAAATCTATATATCTAGTTAAGGGATTTAGAAAATGGCCACTTATTCATTCTAGCGGAAGGTGGTATGATTTTTTTCTCAGTGTGTGATCGCTTAAATACCGTCATGCTTCTTCTTGACTTGGAACAAATAATTTATGTGTTACCCTGTAGATAGCACTATCTGTCTGGAAGAAAATATGTATAGATCGTTTGGCTGGCTAGTATTATTTTAGGCCACCTTCCCCTACGTTTCCTAGCAGCATCCTTTATATCCATTAATGCAAAGCTATTTTAATTATAGTCGATATTTATTTCAGTTAGTATTTCAAAGATTTACGAAACAGTATGATAAATATTTATAATAGGTACATATTTGTATACGTATAAATTTTAACTATTATGATATGTACTTGTCACCAAATATTTACTTTAGTATTAAATATTAAATTACACGCAATTATTAACATTTATTTTATAAAATATAAGAATCGTACACAATTTATTTTAATTATAAATATATTAATATAAGATTCTAAAAACAATGTGTTTTTCTTACTTAGAAATATTTAAAAGTTCCTGAAATTAAGTATAAATAATAGTGTTTAAAATCAATATCCTAACATACCCTCTGTAGAAAATTCTATATTTTTTTAAAATATGTTTTATTTGTTACTTTATTATTTTGTAATCTCTTTTCTTTTTATTATTTATGAAATACTAAAAAACAGAATATTATGTCAAAAGAATCTGTATAATAGTTTGCACGAAACTCGTTTTTATCTAAATGAAAAACTTCTTAAATACCTAATATTTTTTTATGCTCTTAAGTTGATGTAAAAAAATAAATAAATAAATGAAAAACATCTTTATTTTGTAACGTCCAATCGATTTCCTAAATTTGCATCATTAGTTTTTAAGGCTTACAAATTGTTAGTATGCGACTTTTCAGATCTTATTTCTGGAAAGTAATGCCATTAATCAATGCCTTAAGAATAATTTGTATTTACGTAATTTGATTGACGTCTTTCATTAAACACTATTAACTTTATAATTGTAAATATCGGAACAATTATTTCTTATATAATCATTTGAACGAAACCTCTGAAAATTAATAAATGATTTAATTTTTTTTTTTTCTGAAAACTATGAATATTATTATTATTATTGTTATTATTATTATTATTTTATAGTGAGTCTTCTTCCGAGCATTTCTGTAACCCTAAAATAACAATTCAGAACATATTTTAAATAAGATTTCAATTTCCAGTTAGAAATTCTTGACATCTTACGTATACTCCTGCTTTAGCTCCTTTATATTACATTTTGTTTGGCGTTCTGGAGAAAAAAGTTTGTTACTCGAGTGGACCATGCACTGGAAAGGTTACAAATTCTTTTTTGTTTCTTTTTGAAAAGGCATTGATAATTTGATGTCTCATTGAAATAAATGTTTATACCACAATGTTTTTTTTTTTTCAAATGTTAATATGACACGACTTGTTGAACGTAAAAAATATTTTTAGATTAAAAAAAAAAAAAAAAAAAAAAAAAAATAGGCAAGGCACTTTGCAGAGCGACAAGATTTCAAATTTAAAAACAAATTTATAAATGAAAATTAACCAAGTTTTTAATATGAGTTTTAGTTATAATTAATGTAGCCGAAATAATGTAATTAAAAATTTTAGTTATAAATAATGCATTCTATATTAATCTTGTCTGAAAAGTTAGATTAAATGTGAACTGAGTTTTAAAACTTTCCATAACTTCATGGAATTAATCAGTATGTAGTAAAATCTTAGAGTATATATCTTTTATAATAATTTAAAAATATTGATTTGTAAATATGTAAATGATTGAAATTTTAATAAATTGATGACTTAAAAAAGTTTGTCTTTTAAATATAACATTAAGAATTAGCATTTTATATATTTCTTTCTTTTTTTTTTTTTTTTTTCTTGATACGATATTTTGCAAAAGATTATATTTAGCTGACATTAATATTTTAAACTGAATATTTTTTGAAGTATTCATAGCTTATTATACAAGGAAATTAAAAACATTCATAAATGATTGTGTACGCTATTATTGGTCACATCTAGAAAAAAAATGATACAAACAAAAGTCTCTTTTTTGGGTGGGTGTGTTTGAATTTTGCATTTTTTATCAAGTAATTAATCGTATTATGGATTACAAATGAAAATACCCATTTTATACAATACAAAATATGTGGAATACTAAACTCTCTTTGAAAAATGTAAGATTACATTTATTAAAAGATAAATTTTTATACATTTCTTAAAGAATTAAGATCAGATCTATATTAATCAATTTAGAAAATATATGGATTTTTGCACTTATCAAGGGAACAATAAATCCTTGTCGAATTATGTTCTTATACTGACTAAGAACATGATTCGACAAGGATTTATTTAACAAAACTGTATGAAGTGTACTTTTTTTATATAGGAATTTTTGCTATTGCTAGAATACTTTTGCTGCCGACTACATTTATATGATCTGTTTATATCTACCATTTCTATATGTATATATTAAGTTTAATTTTTAAAAAGGAGTGTTGATTATTATTTTTTTTTTCCTATGTGCTTGAACATTATAAGTCCTTTTATACCTTACGTTAAACTACGACGTTTCTTCTAAAAATAATTTTCGTTTTTCATTCCTTAAAATTGAATTTTCGTCTTATTTTTTTATTTTATTTTATTTTATTTTTTACTCGTAGGTATTTATTATCCGTTTTTCAAAATTTATATTCTTCCATTTACTTAAAAGTTTTATTCTGATTAGTTTCATTAAAAAGCTTCCCATTCCCATTCCCTTTTGATTTTTACATTTGCCAAAAAGCTTTCTAGAAAGTCACCCTTGCTCTTATATAGTTAAAACAAATAAAAATTAAGTAATGCACCAGGTACATCACGAGGGAATTTTTTTTTCTATTTAAAAGAAGCAAACACTGTCTAAGACGCATTAAAAAAAAAAAAATCTTAATGGATTATTTTCCCTTTCAAAGAAACAATCTTTAAAAAGATAAGATAATGCGGAAAATAGCGATGTCTATTTCTCTAATAACAAATATTGTGTAGATAAATCGATAATATCAGTTCTATGGTAAATGTTATATATATACACGATATTATAACGGAGTAAACTTTGCCTTCGTATAGAGAATGTGTTTATCATTGACGATGGCTGCAAAAATAAAAATATTAAAACTTAGTATAACTTGAAGATAATTGAATGTTCCAGGTTCGCAATCCTACAGAAATACGTTTTGTTCCTTTGCTAGTTCCTTCAATAAACAGCAGCGGGACACAAGTTCCTAATCCTTTTAGCGCTAAGTCATAATCGTAAGTGCCATCAAAATCTGAAGCGAGAAATGACATTGCTTTTGGCGTTTACTTTAATATTCGCCAAGTTCAAAGTTTCAGATGAAACAAGGTTGCGGTATTCGTTAAGAATATTCTTATGATTTTTTTTTCTAAATGCGACCAGTAATTAATTGGCAGTTGTTAGCGAATATTGGCAAGATTTCGCCAAGTTTTTAGTTCCTGGGAAATGACCAGCTAAGCAAATATTTTGTCTGGATCGTGTAAGGCAATTAGGCGACAAGAGAGTACACAAGTTATATTTTGATACAAGATTAAATGAAGCCGGATCAATTACTATCTGATTTCACAAAACAAAAGGAAAGAAATAAGTCAAAACGTATCCTTTCCAAAGCGAAAAGAATTTTCCTTACGTTAGAATTATTAAATGAATACAGGGAAAGGATCGAAGATTTTGTTTCAGTGCCTTGAAAATATACGAAAGAAAACATATAAAAATTAGAAAAAGTGTATTGCAAATTTATTATTTATAGGTTAACTCTTAAATGCTTTGTTATTTTTTAAATCAATTTAAAAATGTTTTATTCTTACCTTTGTTAAATAAATCACGAGAAAAATACATTAAAAAATCATATTTTATTTTAACTACGGTTAACAGCTAAAAAGCAATTTGTTGCCAATCGGCAAACATTGGGCATTAGAATTTCAGTATTCTTCTAATAATATTTTACAAGAAAAAATTGGATATTTTCCCGAAAGTTATCCAATTAAAAAAATATATATACTATACCGCTTTTTAAAATAGTTATTTAAGATTAAATATTTTAATTTATAAATAAACTTACTTAGAGAATTTAACTATCTTTTAGAGAGAAAATAAATTTTATAATTCGTAATAATCTACACCACAGATGTATATGTATATGTGCGTATGTACTATTTTTGAAAGTAATTTTACATTAAAAAATTGTTTCTGTATTTTATTAATTATTTTTATCACAATAAGACATGCACATTCTTCATGTTTCTTTTTTATTTTCTCTTACCAATATATATGGTAGAGAAAGTATTATTTTGGAAAAAATATTAGAAATTAAGTTTTTGTTACATTTATACCTTTTGAGGTCTCCTGACTCCAAAAATCATATTTTTAGCGGTTGGTCTGTGTGTCTGTATGTGGGACTATCTGCCTGTATGTATGTGTCACTCTCTGTGTACCTGTTATCAACATACCTAAAGAACAAACAATAGCAGAAACTCCAAACTTAGTATTCTAAACGTGTATTATACAGAGATGCTACACTAAACTTTTCATTGAGATCAAGCAAATGGCTCGTGTACACGGACACCCAAGAGAATTCAAATACATTACATCTATGGGGAAAATCGCAGGTAAGTGGAGTTTAAACATCTATAGACTGCTCTAAAACATATGAAACGAATAAATATATTACAAAATATATTACATATATTTTGTATGCGTAAAAACATGTTTTATGCAGAATATGGTATCGAAATAATGCATTGTTCATTTACAGTGTTACACAAAAAACTAGATTATAGTGCGACAATGCTTAAAAATGGATGGAAGTAGAACTATATTTATTTGCACCATGTTGTGTGTACATAACCTTCAAAAGATATACGGAAAGGCCGATATTTAAACCTTAACATTCCTTTTTATTGTTATTGGGAGTGCTTTCCTATAATATTTTACCATTCCCAGGAAAGCTGCATAAAAATTGAAATTAATTCATCATAGCTATATGTTAAATAATATATACTTTTAAGCTAAATATTCATCGCTTAGTGTTTTGTATATTTAGACGTTTTGAGGTTTCCTGAATATCCAAGTCAAATTTTTAACGTTGAATCTTTGATTGTGTGTCTTATAGCAAATTAAACACAGATAATTTCAGGCGATCCAAATGTTGTATTCTGAAGTTAATACAATTGTTTCTAGAAAAGATTAATCAAGATTGACAAGTTTAAGAAAATGTTGCGCGTAAAAATTTCCTGAATACTTTTAAATGAACTTTTGAATTTAATAAGAGATTTGAATTCTATATAACTGTAGTTACAATAATAAAACTGAAAGTTGAGGGGGCGGTGGCTCCTCTCACATAGAATTATTTGTGAAATAAAGCTGTTTCGAAACCTAATTTGAATTGTTTTGACATAGGTTTACGTAGAAGTAGTCGTTATCTTACCCCTTAATCTCCAATCTGTATTTATAGTATTAAACTTCATGGTAAGAGAAAGTCGTGTGAGTGGCATACCAGATTATTTTTCTATCAGCAGAGAGGAAAACAAATATCATATTTATTTTTATCAAATTGATAAACTTTATAATTATATTTATAATTATAATTATATTATAATATAATTCACAAACATGTTGCAATTAAGTAATAAATTCATCGATCAGCATAAAAAAAAAAAAAAAAAAAAAAAAAAAAATCTTAGGTTTTTTTTTAAACATCTAATTACAAATTACATAAATCATGGGTAGTTAAAAAATATATATATCCCAAACATAAATAGAAAAACTTAATTATAGTTTATTAGACACTTATCTAATCATTTGTACATTTATTGCGAATTCAAAGCCCCGTTAAATTACAATTCATGATTGTAATTTTGTGGTTTGCGTGTAATATATTTGTGTTATTTAAACGTACAGTAGTTAGTTTAATAAATGTTGTACAATTTGCTTTTAATCCAATTCTTTTGCATAATTTTTAAATTCAAAAAGAATTTAAAATGTCAGGATTGAAATTTTTAATTAAAATTGATTAAAATATTAACAACTTTTTTTATTTATTTATTTATCTATTTTTATTAAAATTATTTTTATTATGTTTATAAATTGTTGGTAATTGTTTCAATAGAAAATGTTACAGATTTGAATTTTTATATAAATATAGGACATTTATAAATTAAAAATATTTTATGTTATTCTTTCGAATTTTATTTTAAATTAAAAATAAATAGTTAATCCAATAAACTGATACATTTTTCAAATCATATCGATTTTCAAAAGGTTTAACTTTTTCTAATGCAAAGATTTATTTCCAATGGGACAAATAGTCTGTAGAAAATAAATATTAGAAAAATATAGCTACATAAAATAGGCAAAAAATATGTTTTAGAAAATATTTCTTTAATTAAAATAAAATTCTAAACAAGTAATACAAAAATTAGAAGTCTCTAATGGCATTTTAGTTCTCTAGAGCTAGAGTGAATTGGTTGTTTTATTTTTGGGTGATAATATTTTACAATAATAATATTTTACACAAAATAACTGAACTCCAACTAAAATCAAAACAAATAATCAAAACATTACTAACATCAGATAATTCCCATTTAAAGGAACTGGAATAAATATCTACAGTGGGATTATTATAGTCTAGTGAGAAAAACTCCCATTTAAAGCAACTGGGACTAAATACGCTCTAAGACAAAAAAAAAAAAAAAAAAAAAAAGAAAAAGAAAAAGAAAAAAAGAAAAAGAAAGAAAAAAGGAATCGACGCAACAAGAAGGGTTAATGCAAATTGGACACAAATTGACATGCATACAGGTTTCGATGGAAAATGCAAATTTTTAAAGTTTGGCGGACAATGAATGAACATGTGACGCTACAGCGCATTTTAACTGCGCAACTGGCAGGATAATTCTTTGAGAATTTTATTCCGTCTACTCAGATAGACAGTAACTATACCTGGCATACAGTTTCGCAAACAATATGCGCCCATGTCGGCATTTGAGAGAGGACTGTAGTTGGGCTCAAAGATACCGGTTCATCTGATCTGCGAATTCTTTTACACATGGATAAGAGCGATGACGCTGGTAGATGATGTTGGCAGGAATGGGTGAACCATGGCCGAACATAGTGTTAAGAAAGAAGCGGTAGGCCTTGAGATAGGGCAGAATGTAAGAACTGATTTATCGTCAACGATACTACGTGCAACTGGTACTTCAGTAACTTCAAAGACAATTAATAGGCGGCTCAGAGAAATGAGGTTGAGCTCACGGAACCTCTTACGTTGACTACTATTAAACTTTGTACACTGACAAGCACGTTTGCAGGATATCGGGCACGTTCGACCTGGAATGTTACTGAATGGAGTAGAATTCTCTTCAGTGATGAGACCCATTCCAATTTGAGCCCCGATCACCAGCGAAGACGCGTCTGGAGACGCCTTGAAAAAGGGGGTATTCAAAACGTGACTGTCACCAACCATACAGCCCGACAACCAGGAGAGATGGTCTTGGTTGTCATTTCATTTCATAGCAGGGCCCCTTCGGTTTCCATCCGCAGCATCTTTACGCAGAGTGGTACGTCGACGAAATCCTACGCCCCGTTTTGTTGTCCTTCATATCACGAAATTTTGAGAGTATATTTCAACATAATAATGCCCGCACACGTACGAAGATAGTTTATACTGCTTGTTTTCTTCCTTGCCCAACATTATTTTGGCCAGCAAAGTCGCCGGATCTCTTTACCATTGAGAACGGTTGGCGCATTATGAAAAGGGTCCTTTAACCAGCTCGGGATTTTTTCAATCTAACACACCAATTGGGTAGAATTTGGCCCGATATCTCGTAAGAGGACATCTGCCAACTCTATTAATTAATGCCAAGCCAAATAACTGCTTACATAAGGGCCAGAAGAGGGCCAACGCGTTATTGACTTATCCTGTTTGTGAGGCTCTTTCTCTTAATTAAATACTCCTAAATTTTTGAAACTGTAATCATTTGTTTTTCTCCAAATGTACATCACATCTCCCAATTTTATTCCCATTCGGATAATTCCTTCTTGGTGCGTCTTTTATTGTTGCTGTTGTTGTTGTTGTTGTTGTCGTCTTACAGTGTGGTAGCTACAGTGGGATAATTATAGTCAGTGAGAAAATATAATCAATTAGAATTTCGTTTATTTGAGTTTTAAAAATTAGTTAGAAGCAAAAGTGAATTTTTTATTTAAAATCAAAGCTAATATTAAACAGTTTTCTTTCTTTATTTTTGTGTTAAAGCACTTTAATTATTTAAATATAACACACGCAAGATATTAAAATTACTTTTAATAGGAATTATATGCTAGACTAATTGTTTTAAAAGTTTATATTCAATGAGAATTTAAAATGTCAGGATTGAAATTATTTTAACTAAAATTGATTAAAATATTAAGGTATACCTAGAACAACTTTTTTAATGATTTTTTTTTTTTTTTTTTTTTTTTTTTTAAATATATTTTACAATTTTTTGCTAGTTGTTAAAGTAAAATAAATGTTAATAAAGAGTGAAATGTTAATAAATTGAATGTATTTAATGTTATTCTTTTGAATTTTATTTTAAAAGTGAAAAAAAAAAAAAAAAAAAAAAAAAAACAGATAATGCGTCAGAATGGCCGAGCGGTCTACAGCGCGAGATTCAAGAGAATGTTTCCTCTGTCGCAGAAATCTGAGTGTTCTGGTCCACGAATGTGGGCGTGGGTTCGCAACCCACTTTCGACAAAGTCTAGTTTTAAGTGGAGATATTAAAATTTTTCATATTAAAAGCAATAAGTATTTGTGTAAATTAAAATTAAATAAACTTTTATACTCTCCGCAAACTATTCTACATATTTGTTTTTACTTAAATAAAATATACGTTACGTATTTACAAATATATGCTGTTTAACGGAATTGCAACTTGAATAAGGAAAATCGAAAAAAAAAAAAAACAATAGAAATTAAATATAGGTCGTTCAAACATTTAAATTAAATGAGTGATTCATTAAAAGCAAATTTTTAATTTAACTTGATGAAAGAATTAATTCGCTAATTAATTCTTTCACTAAATAACTAATTATTTAAATATATATTTAAATACTTAGTTAAATATATATCTAAACATATTTAATTTGTAGCGTATTTGATATCAGAGCATTTTGAAACGCTTTTCAGGAAATCCCGTATCTCAATTAGTATTAACACGATACTCTTAAAAATTAATTTTTGTTGATTTCAAAGCTAAAATTTTAAAACAGTTGAAATTTTATTTACTATTTTAAATAATTTCATGTATTTATTTTTTGAACAGAAATGATTTTACTATTAAAATAATCACTAAATTTGATCACAATTTCATGAAATTAGTTAATTAATATTGTATTTAGGGAAATAATACTAATTTAAACTTTAATAAAAATGTATAAATTGTTATCAAAAATCGTTTCAGTTAAAAATAAATGCTTTTAAAGAACTTTGATTACAACCTACACTTATTTTTATTTTTCAATGTATTGCGTGAATCAGTTTATTTAGAGATATTCAAAATTTTATTATCTAATTAATTTAATTAAGAATGTGTTAAGAATGTTTAGTTTAATAAAAAAACCTAACCGATTAATTGTAACATAGTTGCTAACTTTCAATTTTTAAATTCGGTTTGTCATTACTATTTTTAAAAAAATTGTCATATATATACATTAAGTAAACTAAAAAAATATATATATAAAAAATTCCGGTATAAAATCTTCCTTGAAAAACAGAAGATTTGGTTGAAGTTGGATTTGTCATCATTATTTAAAAAAAAAAAAAATTACTGTCATATACATATTGAACGATTAAGTCAATTAAAAATAATTATAAAAAAATTCTGGCATAAAATCTTCCTTGAAAAGTAGAAAATTTTATTAAAGTTGGATTTGTAATCACTATTTTTTAAAAAATAACTGTTATATACGTATTCGACGATTAAGTAAACTAAAAATTATTATAAAAAATTTCCGGTATAAAATCTTCCATGGAAAAGAGAAAATTTGTTTGAAACTGGGTTTGTCATGACTATTTTTTTTAAATAGCTGTCATATATATATTCCATGATTAAGTAAAGTACAAATAATTATAAAAAAATTTCGGTAAAAAAATCTTCCTTAAAAAACAGAAGATTTGGTAACTATGTTTTTGACGTTTTGCACCGAATGTACTTTTTCTTATAACTCCTAAAATAAATAAATAAATAAATACATAATAAAAGTAGCTACACATATAAAATGTTTATTATAAATGCGTATTTAAAATTTTTAATTTCAAGTACTAAACACTATATACTTGTTTATTATACATTTATGATTAAAAAATTCATAGAAAGTTTAAGTGTAAATTTTCATTACTTATTGATTAGTTAATGAGATTATTAAGTTTTAAATGATCGTTAAAAGAACATCGGTTTATTAGTACTTGATAGGAACATTTTTTTACCCTAAAGCTCTAACTTGAAACCAGTACGTAAAACAGTTTATTTTTAGTTGAAATATTAATTACACAGGCGTGCGATGAAATTTTTTCTTCGAGATTATGTTTTTTTTTTTTTTTTTGTTGTTGTTGTTGTTTTTTCCTAGTATATTTTTGGATTTTGATGAAGGAAGACCTATTCAAAAATTTCCATCACGTATTGTTTTGACAAAAAAAAAAAAAAAAAAAAAAAATGGGATTGCTTGAGCGTAATGCTCCCCTGTTTTAACTCCAATCTAAGTTATTTCTTGTAAAATCTGGGTGATGTGAGCGTAGAACAAAGACAGATATTTCACCAAGACCTCAATGTAATGCAGAGGAGGTGTCAGGAACGATGGAGAGTTACTATGTTAGCAGATTATTATTGGATTCTGCATAGAAAATCAAAAGTTTTAGTGGGATCTTTTACGTAAAGAAACACATTTAAAAGATAATGATAGTTTATTTTAATGCATTTTATAAATGAATAATTTCGAATGAATTACAGTCTTTCTGTGGTATTTTCCTATCTCCATCCTCACTTTGAGAAATATCCTTACGTGAAGCATTTTTGTATTCAGCGTATGCCAATGCACATTAGAGATTACAAAATTTGGTTAAATGTGAAGCATCAAATTTTCGTGAAGTATATCAGAACATTTATAATAAACTGCATGTGTTGTAATTAAATTCGTTTTTAGATTTGATACTTCTAGCTTAGTATATTACTTAAACTTAAAATAACTTTATTCTTAAAATCTTTTTCAGATGCGAAATTATCATCAGACATTTTTTAGAGAGTATAAATATTAGTGTACACTCAGACTTAATTTAAGAGGCGGCAAATTTACATATGAAAGAGAACATTAAAATAAACGTTTTATGATTTCAAACATGATGGGCTTCATCAATTTTCAGATCTTAAATATGTAAAATGTTCGATGGTTTTTTGTCATACGTTTCAAAACAACATATTTGATTATTAAAATGTATTTATAATAACATTTCGAGTATTTCATGTTTTGTACATCAAGTATTCTTTCTAATACAATACCAACATTTTCTTACAAACTCTACTTTCCTGCAATTTCCCCCATAGACGTAATGTATCAGAATTCTCTTGATTGTCCCTGTACACGAACCATCTGCTTGGTCTTAACGAAAAGCTTACTGTAGCATCCCTATATGATACACATTTAGAATACCAAGTTTGAACTTTCTGCCATAATTTGTTTTTGAGATATGCTGATAACAGACAGACACACAAACATACACACGGACCATTTGCTAAAAACATGATTTTCGTATTCAGGGGACCTCAAAACGTGTAAATATAACAAAATCTCGCGTTCGAAAATTTGACACAAAAACAATACTTTCTCTACCTTATGGGTAAGAGAAAGCTTTTTTTTTTCTTTTTTTTTTTTTATTTCATTTCAAATTATAACATCGCGTTTAAATTATTCAATTATATTTTCGATAAATGTCCTACCATCGTAAAACTGGCGACAACGTTTTATTCACAGATTGAAACTAATAAGTCTTCCATACAAAAAAAAAAAAAAAAAAAAAAAGGGTTTTCCAAAATAAATAAATTTCTGACAATTTTTTTTTATTGTAGTGTCTCTCAGAATTGCAACTATTTTCTACTATAATTAATTTTCACGTCCAATATTATATTAATGGAAATGTTATTTAAGTACGGCACAGACCATTTGAAAGCAAATGACAAATAAAATTAATGCTTTCAACAAGAGATGCATGTATGCTTAATTAAAGGAACTTAAAATAGAATTCTTTGTATAAACCATTGCTTTTAATGCGTTTCTACGATAAACTACTTAGAGTTCTGAGAACAGTTTCTGAAACAGTAAATAATTGTTATTTTCTTATAAAAGTATATTTAGTGCTCTTGAAATGTACGTTAACTATCTAATTGGGATTCTCTTCTGTAATTCTCTTTTATATTATTTTAGTTTATAGTTCTCTAAAATAGCAAAAAAAAAATATGCATTATTTATAGAAATGAATGAATTTTAACAACAAAGAAAAAATGTGTCCATATTATTAAAAATTATATTATATTAGAGTACCTATATATGTTTGTGTGTGTGTGAGTCTGTGGGTCTGTTATCATCATATCTTAAGAACAAATAGCAGCAGGAAGACGAATCTCTGTATTCCAAATTTGTATCACTTAGAGATTCCACAGTGAACTATTTATTGAGATCAAACGAATAAATCGTGTGCAGGGATATACAAGATAATTTAAATACATTACTTACAAAGGCGAAATTTTTGGTAGAGTGAGTTTAACATTCATTGGTAGCATAAAATATACTTTATAACAAAAAAAGTGACACACCAAGAAGGAGTAATGAAAACTGGACTCAAATTGACATACATAGAGGTTTTGATGGAATCAAGCACCAATTCATCATTATCGTCGATCCTATGTGCAACTGCTACTTCAGTGACTTCAAATACCCGTAATAGGCGGCTCAGTGGGGTTCAACTCAGTCCCCGAATTTCTCTTCCACTGAGTACATTTGGAGCATCATAAAAAGGGTCCTAAAACCAGCTCGGGATTTTACCAATCTAACGCAACAATTGGACAGAATTTGGCACGATAATTCACAGGAGCACATCTGCCAGATCTATCAATTAATACCAAGCCCAATAACTGCGTACATAAGGGCCAGAAGTGGACGAACGGGTTTTTGACTTGTTTACTATGTGAGGCCCTTTCTCTTGATTAAGTCATTTAATTTTTCTGAAACTGTAATGAATTGTTTTTCTCTACATGTACATCACATCTACCAATTTTTGTTCCATTTGGACCGCCCATTCCAGCACATCTACAAATTTCTGTCTCCCCTTCTTCTTGGTGCGTCGTTTTTTTTTTTTTTTTTTTTTTTTTTTTTTAGTGTAAAATGAAATGAACATATATTCTTGCTTATATGCATAAGGAGAATATTTTATATAAAACAGTGCATGGAAATCGATGACCATTTCTTTACAAGGCTGTCGAAAAAAAAAAAAAGTTGGATGTATTGGGGATATATCTGAAAATTGCTGGAAATACATTTCAGGTTCTGTTAGGTAATTAGGATTGAATTTAAGTATAAAATATACTTTGTATATAACTTATAGACAATATACAGAGATACTCAAAATTAAGCGAGGACATTCTTCTTTCTGAAAGCATTACAATTTCGGATGTAGCAAAATAAGAAAAAGAATAAGAAGAATAAGAATAAAATGTACAAAGAAATTTTGTTGAAAATATTGTTTAAAATTTTGCATTGTAATGCCATTTAAAATTACGTTTTTAAGAAAAATAGACATAAAAGTTTGATTTAGGCACATAACTTTATTACTGTTCCAAATTTATTTTTATACGTATATTTACGTATATTTATCTATATAATTTTTCCACTATTATAAATTTATATTTCATATTTATATTTCTCTCTATATATATTCAAATATATTTAATTCAAATAGATAATCAATGAACACGTAAAAAGTATAGAAACATCGATTATACGCTTAAAATTTTAGGTTTTATTTAGTATCGTTGTTTTTATTTTGGCTCGAGGTATTACGAAATGGGATTTGAAAATTCAAATATATTGAATAGACTAAAAACACTACATTTTGAAGAAATGTTTTTTTAATCGTTTAAGAATCGTTTTTTTTTTTTTTTTTTTTTTTTTTTTTTTTAAGTTTTAGATTATAATACTTACAAATAATTTACAATCAAGCGATAACTGTCTTCTATCAAATACGCCGGAACTCTATCTAAACAATTAAAAATTTTATTGAATATTACCATAATTATGGTAACATAAATTCGTGTTAAGTATGATAAATATCATAACTAATTAATAACGCCTAAAGTGTTTAATCCATACAGTCTATAGTTTTCATTTATCATCAAACATTATAGCAATATTACTGGCATCTCATGAAGAGATATCTAAAGTTTTGTATATCTTAGAAGACTGCAGAAACGTTTTTATCTTATATAACCCAAAATTCGTTTACTTCAGGTAGTGGTAGTAAAGAATATATTTATTTACATTTAGTTCGTTATATAAAATAAATTATTGTGTTTATATTACATAGTTATTATTATTATTATTTTTTTTTTTTTGGTAGTGTGGCGGAGAGCGTTCGTTTTGTAAACAGCGCGCTCCTCTCTCTCCGTCCTATCGATGCGCGCAGCCTATGTGCGTGCACACATCGATGGGACGGAGAGAGAGGAGCGCGCTGTTTACAAAACGAACGCTCTCCGCCACAGAGCATCATCTAGGTTGCGTGAGATTTAACTGGATAATGAAGAATCCTCCAACATCATAAGTTAATACGACTCCTTTAGAAAAATATAATTTTATTTACAACAACGTAACGAAAGCCTCCACGGCAAGCGCCGGTACATAAACACCACTCTCTCTAGCGAAGAGAGAGAGAGATCAAAGATGCGCGCAGCCTATGCGCGTGCACACATCGATGGGACGGAGAGAGAGGAGCGCGCTGTTTACAAAACGAACGCTCTCCGCCACAATAGATATTTTATATTGTATAAAATATTTATATTTATATTATATATATATATATATATATATATATACATTCGATATTTTATGTTCTATCTGTCGCAATGCTACGGCTTCTTTCTGGCCACGATTGTCTCCGAAATCGCCTGCATAGAATTAACTTGGTTCCTGACCCTTTTTGTCTCCTGTATGATAACCAGAAGAAAATGGCTATGACTCATCTTATTTCTTGTCCTGCTCTGCCTCCCGTTTCCTTATGGAAGCGCTATTGGATCGCCAGACATAAGTTGATGGATTAACTGATTTCATGTTTATATTTTCTATTTCTATTTCTTTTGATAGTAGTTGTCCAGTAACTTGCCATTAGAAAAATATATATATATTCATAATTTTATATACTCTACACATTATATCTTCATACACATAAAAGTCATGTCTGTGCGTGTGTCTGCGGATAGTGTAATGCAAAGACGGTAACACGGACAGTTATGTAATTCCACACGATGGTACCACCCAAAAGGTCCTAGTCTATTTTGAAGCCCGATTTTTAAATTTTTGACTAGTTTTCTTTTCATTAATTAAAATGTAAAAATAATAACATCATAACAGCTGTAAAATTAGTCAATTAAATTTTATCCTTAATTGTTGCGAAAAAAAAATTACGAGTTTATTTTCTTTTTCGACAGAAAAATAAATTCATTTACATAAACGTGAACAATAAAAAAATTATAAAAAATTATATTACGCATCTCACAAAAATTGACATCAATATTACTTTAAAAAAATTCTACACATTGATAAAGTGCTAATGTATTTTATATGCTAATATGTGTTTCTTTTTTTTTTTCTTTTTCTTTTCTTTCTTTTTTTTTAACTATATTTTATACTTTAACATGTTTATAATTACTTCAGTTCTTGTTTGTTTGTTTGATTGTTTGTCCAGTTTTTAACTATATTCCCTTCTAATTAGACATTCGAAACATTCAGAATATCTCAGAACACGGTGAAAATGCATTTTTTATATACTTTTAGCCAACTGTTTCGGGGCACTGCTACCTTCGGTAGCGTTTATATGATTCAACCGAAAATTTATTCAAGAAACTTCCCAACTAGCTACCCATTTGAAACTTTTACAATAGCTCAAAACACGATAACAATGCATTTTTTTAATACTTTAAGCAAATTGTTCCGGGTCTCCGCTGCTTTCGGTAGCTTTATATGATTCAACAATCGTATAACTTCCCAACTAGCAAAAAATTCAGAACTTTTAGAAAAGCTCAGAACAAGATGACATTGCATTGTCTAAATACTTTTAGCCAATTGTTTCGAATCCCCACTGCCTTCGATAGCCTTTATATGGCTCAACAATCATATAACTTCCCGACAAAGCTAGACATTTGAAACTTTCAGAATAGCTCAAAACACGATGACAATGCATTTTTTTCATATTTTTAGCCAATTATTTCGGGTCCCCCCTGCCTTCGGTAGTTTTTATATAATTTAACAAAAATCTTAAACACATGGTATATAAAAAGTTCTTTTTATCTTGTAATTTGTTACTGTCAAGTTATTAAAAATAACTGCCCATGACGTCATATTAAAGAGCGTAGCGTTTCTTTACTACTCTAAACTCTATGAACCATAAATTTATTTTATACCGAACGTTTTTCGCCAAGAAGTTTAATTTAGCAAAAGGCATTTTAATCTAAGCAGCGCATCAAAAATATAAATAAATTATAAAGTAAATGGGAAAAAATGTGGAATGACGTGTTTATAAAGAGACCTCCGAAGATCAATCGTCTATTATGTATATAATTCACTCCTCAAATATATTGGTGGATATTCAATTAAAAAAAAAAAAAAAAAAACTAGTATGTTGTGGCCACCACGTGATTTTCTTCTATATTTTCCTGTGCAAATTTACTCAGTAAAAATAATTTATTAAAATCATTATTTAATAAAATTATCATCCATGATCAATGCTGTACGATTTCCATGTGAGAGAAGTAGTATAACACAAAACACCAAAAAAATAAATAAATCATTTTATTCTCGATATTACATTTAAGAATTTATTTATTTTTATTTATTTTTGTTTTTGTTAAAAATGAAAAAAAAAAAAAAAAGAGAGAAATAAAGAAACCCTTAAGCTCACTTTATATATTACCTACAGTTATCGGTACGGATCTCCTTTGGTACTTTACCAAATTTATTTTTCGTAAAAGTGGCATAATCTATGAGTTTTGTAGCTACAACACTCTTTTTCGTTAGTAGGTAGATAATAGTGTACCTCGTGTAGTCATCTGTGACCGTTAGGAAACATAGTTTTCTCCAATTGACATAGTAGACATTGGACCGCACACATGGCTGTGTACAAATTGTAAAATTTTCTGAGCCCTATTTTGTGTCGCATGTCGGTGAGTTTTGGTTCTACGCAAGTTTCGCATGTGTTATCAAGTTTACATGCATTAATTTTTATTCCTTCTTTATTCACTATTTCTCTAATCGCGTCATGTATTCTATGACCTGTACGCCTATGCCATAGTTGAATGCATTTTTTATTATTAAATTGATATGTAAGATTTACAATTCTGATTTTAGTAAATTTATTTCATACAAGTTATTTTTAAGCTTTCCCTCTACGTATGTTTTACCTTGATGAGTTATCCTACATTCGTCATCTTGAAATACTATTTTACACCCATTCTGATTTGCCTTTGCGACAGATAGTAGGTTCGATTCTAGGACTTGCACGTACAATACGTTTTTCAATGTTATTTTATTTATTTCGTCTTGCGATATTTGGGTAATTAATGTGATTTCTCCCGAACCGTATGATTTTAGTTTACATCCACATGCGATAATCACTTCGGATTTATCCTGTTCATCTAAATGTGTATATAATTGTTTATAATTGGTGATATTGGATTAACTCCAGAATTCGATTATGCATGCCGCATTATTCGTATTTGTAGCCAAAAATGAAAAACTATTCTTTAACGGCCCTCTTCACTTACCGTCGCCGGAAGCCCGAGCCAATGTTATTCTATGGGGAAATTTTCTTTACAAATAACTTATTAACTAGTACATATTTTTAAATTTTGTTTTCACATTCAGAAAAATCCCAACTATCAAATTGACGGTCTTTTTTTAAAAATGCATTTTTTTTTTTTTTTTTTTTTTTTTTAATACTTTATTTTGAAATTGCAAAATGAAAAAAATTTGCATATTGAAAATTCGTATATTTTAGCTTCAAAATAAAATACAGAAAATAAAAAATAATAATTTTTTAAAAAAGGTGCGTCAATTTAACAGCTGGGAATTTTCAGAATGTGAAAACAGAATTTAAAAATATGTAGTAGTTAATAAGTAATTTGTAAAGAAAAATTTCCCATAGAATAACATCAGCTTCGGCTTTCGACGGCAGTAAGTGAAGAGGGCCCTTAAGGAGTGCGTTGACTCCCCCATTTCATCAGGATTTTCCTGTACCAGATTTTCGTTCATATCATATCTCTGTGTTCTAAAACATAGTAACGTGTTATTTGTATTTCGGAAGATTATTTTGTTTCTTAAAACCGTTTGTGTTTTTAATTTTCAAATGGTAGCATTCTGATGTTTTGTGTTTTTTTTTTTCTCTTACAGTAAGTACAAAATTTGTTTTCTGTTTTATAGTTATTATTATAAGAATGTTTCTTATTTATTGTCGTATATACTTTTTGCGCACTTTCTTTTGATGCTGTATTTTCGCGCCTACTATTATACTCGTCCTTTAGTTTGTTAGTGATAAATTCAATAGATAATTCTGATTCAGGCCGAGCTTCGAGGGTTGTTATCAGTGTTCCATAGCTGGGTGGTAATGAGCACAGAAATAGCGCCACAACATGTGATTCTTTAATGCCTTCCCCTATGGCTTTCAATCTATCTACATTTTCTAAAATGTTTGTGATGTGGTTGTTTATAATTCACTTTTCCTCCAATTTTGAACTGTATAGCTTTCACAATATATATATAGTTTGGAAGAGAGACTTCTTCTTTCATGCATTGCCTTCGGAGCATTCCATGTTTCGTTCGCTATAGACAAATTTTTAATACAGATGATTTGCGAATCGTCTATGAATTTTCGTAAGTTAATAAGGGTTCTAGCTGTATTTTCTCTTTTATTCCATTCGGTTTTTATTGAATTAGGAGGCTCATCTGTTATAAAGATTCTCCTTCATGAGGAGCATCAGTAGATAGGAATTGCCGTTCTTGCCCCAGCAGGGTGCGGTGGTGCGTACGCACCCTGCCGAGGGTCATGCACCGCACCCTGTCGAGGAGGGTTTATCTTATCAGCATCCGGTTGAGGGAGGTGAAAGATAAGGAAGGTTAGAAGAAAGATGATAAAGAATTTAATGAATATTATTTTCTTTAATGATTAATCTTGATTTGAAATAGTTAGAAAAATTATGATTTTAGAAAGAGAATTTATTATGTTCAGTTAGAATTATTTTAAACTTGGAAAAAAAAAAAAAAAAATTAAGATTTAAAAATGTAATTTTAATTATGGTTTTAATTATCACTGTCATCTATTAGTCGATTTGAGAGAATTTATAAAAATAAGGAATTTAACGGGAGGTAATGTATTTCGAGGACTTAGCATTTTTCGAGATGGTTAGAGAATTCGATCAGAGTTTTTTTTAAATTGGTTTAAACATTTTTCTTATACGACCATGAATTTGCTATTTAGAAATTAGGTTAAAGGGAGATAAATATATATATATTTTTTTTAATAAAGAGATAAGTGCATGATTTTTGTGTTATATGTAGTAATAATTGTGAAATCTAGTGTTTATCTTTGAAATAGAGTATTTAAAGAACTTTATCAGTGTACTTTCTTAAATTACAGGATGTTGATATTATATTGGAATTTTTTTTTTTTTTTTTTTTTTTTTGAACTTCCATTTTATAATAAAATAGTTATATTTCAAATAAATAGAGATTCTTGTAAATGAGTTGTCTTAGAAATTTTGTGAAAGAAAATTGAAATAATGTGGTAAGTGCGTATTTTCGGATATATGTAGAAATAGTGATTAAGACTTGTGTTTATCTTTGCATTACAGGAAATGTTTAAACATGAGATCTTGATTATACACTTTTAAATAGATAATGAGTCTTTTAAATGAGTTGTATTAGAAATTATGTAAGAAGATATTTTTATGTACTTAATTGTTAGATAAGTAGTTTTCGTTTAAAAATATGTGATTCAAGATGAAACTTTGATAGTGAATTCATTAAATTATTCGCCTTAAAGTGAAAATACTATACTACAGAGTTACCATTTATTTAATTCATTAAAAAATATGGTTCTTTTCTACACTTTCAAAGAAACAAATGACTGATAAGCTTATTTCTTATCGACCATGTTGATACTACGTCATACTACGATAAACTCATTTTGTTTGATTATCTTATATAGTTCTACTAAACTAGTTAAAAAACTTTTTGAATTATTCACCTTAAAATGAAAATACTATACTACAGAGTTATCATTTATTTAATTCATTAAAAAATATGCTTCTTGAAAATAATGAGCTATCTAGAAGTATTTTTCATTGATATGTAGGATATATTTATTTAATAATATTAATTTAAGAACTTTTTTTTATAAATTAACTTCTATCAACCAATAACATTTTACCACGCAACAGAGTTATAGTAGATTTTATTTAACTTATCATAAGCTAAAATCAAACCATGCACTTATTAATATTATATTCATGTATTTGCATATTTTGTATATTTTTGCATGCTTTAGTACTTTAGTTATGTAATATTTTAAAATGTGATTGGAAAAAAAATATTTCGCATTATAAATGTAATTTAAGTTTATGCACGCACACACATAGAAAAATTTAATTATTTATTTTTTAATCTTAATAGATTAAAACGGAAATTTTAAAGTTAAGCATATGTACATTGCGAAATTGATTAAGATTTAATATTACAAACTTAATTATATTGAGTGAAATTAGGATGTAGCATATTGGATGTCCAATAGTTATAAATGATGTAAAAATGTTGAAATACATTAAGATTTATTACTTACTTAGATATATTTTATGTGCATATTTAGTACATTTTGTGATGTAATGTAGCTTATTAGATATCCAATAGTTATAAATGATGCAAAAATGTTGAAGTACATTAAGGTTTAATAGCTGCTTAGATATATTTTATGTGCATATATAGTACTTTTTGTGATGTAATGTAGCTTATTAGGTGAACGATAGTTATAAATGACGAAATACATTAAGATTTATTACTTACTTAGTTATATTTTATGTGCATATTTAGTACTTTTTGTGATATAATGTAAGTTATTAGATGTCCAATAGTTATAAATGATGAAAAAATGTTGATGTACATTATGGTTTAATAGTTGCATAGTTATATTTTATGTGCATATTTAGTACTTTTTGTGATGTAATGTAGCTTATTAGATGTCCAATAGTTATAAATAACGCAAAAATGTTGAAGTACATTAAGATTTATTACTTACTTAGTTATATTTTATGTGCATATATAACACTTTTAGGATGATATGCAACTTATTAGATGTACAATAGTTATAAATATTGCAAAAATGTTGAAATACATTAAGATTTATTACTTACTTAGTTATATTTTATGTGTATATATAGTACTTTTGTGATGATATGCAACTTATTAGATGTACAATAGTTATAAATGATATAAAAATGTTGAAGTACATTAAGGTTTAATAGCTGCTTAGATATATTTTATGTGCATATTTAGTACTTTTTGTTATGTAATGTAGCTTATTAGATGTCCAATAGTTATAAATGGTGCAAAAATGTTGAAGTACATTAAGGTATCATAGCTGCATAGTTATATTTTATGAATTTAGATAGTACTTTTTGTGATGATATGTGACTTATTAGGTGAACGATACTTATAAATGATGCAAAAATGTTGAAATACATTAAGGTTTAATACTTACTTAGTTATATTTTATGTGTTTATAGTACTTTTTGTGATAGAAAATATTCTCGAGGGATAGTAGTTCTCAAGCGATTTAACCACAGGAATACACTCTATGTAAGACAGAAATAGATGCACTAGTATTGAACATGCTGGCTTCTTTTATGGTCACGTGATCCAATCAGAAGCATGGATTTTTAATGATTGTAAAATTAAGTGATTTTAGTATACAAGTTTCGGAAAAAACCATGAAAAACTTCAAACGAATAGTCTACAAGCTTTAAAATCTGTGATGCGCAAATTATTTGTTTTAAAATGTTGATAAACTAGATTACATAAAAATGATATATATTTGGCGTGATTAATAGGGGTTCTAAAGAATTTGGCTGCTTCACCTAGTGTATGAATTTAGCTTATATTTGGCGTTATTTCGCCAATAATTACAAATTTGGTGGTAAACCTACAGTATAAATGCACTCGCAAAGAAATTTTAATCAGTTGCTGCTATATTTTTGAGGAGTGCGCACGTTTAATTTTATAACTTCGATTTTGTATAACAGTCTACTTTTAGTGAGAGAGATGGATTTATCTGAAAAGATGCATATTTCAAATGAGTTGTCATCAAACTTGGATACTAAGAAACTACCGAAAACTTTTAGTTGTGTTTCTTGCAGTGTGGTATTTAAACGAAAATGGGATTTGCTTCGACACATGAAAATTCATCTCAACGAAAAATCTTTTATTTGCAATGAATGCTCGAAAGCATTTACCAGATCAGATGAGTTAAAGAGACATTTAAAAATTCATGAAAAGATTCCTATTGAACATAGATGTAAGCAATGTAGCGAATCCTTTAATCGCAAGTATCAGTTGCTGATGCATATTAGAAAAAACCATCAAAAACCTTTACCAGTGCATTCTTGTGATCGATGTGCAGAAACATTTAGACAGAAATATAAATTATTAGAGCATGTTAGAGAAAATCATCGAAAACCCTTATCGCAAGCAGCATTAAAGGGATTGACAAATTCTGACCGAGATCTTCTGTAGGAGAAAATTATGCATTTTAAAAGAAAAAATGCACTTAATACATTTACAATAACCACATTTGATAATAAAAACAAAGATTTGGATTTGACGTCATTTTTTAATAATTTAAGAACTGACATTTTAAACGAATTAAACTTTCAATTAAATGACCAAGGAACATTGAAATGGTATATTAATGTTGAAGCTATTTTCAGTTGTATTTATGAAAATGGAGAGAAGGATTTTATTACACAAAATTTTAGGTCAAAAAGTATAACAACTTTTTTAATAAATGATTTGAATAATGATCTTGAAAACGCTTTTAACAAGATGAAAAAGTGTTTTGATGAACTTAGCGAACATGGTTCAGGTTGGACATTAACAGAAATTTTCAAATTAGAACTTTGTATGACTAAATATGGTTCTTTTCAAATGTAATATCTGATTTTACTATATATATTAAAAATTGTTAGTTGAATCTTATAAAATTATTGTAAACTTTGTATAAAAATGATGAATGTAAAAATCTTATAATTTGAAAAATAAAAGTATGTGTATAAAAATTGTATTTTTAATTATTTATCTCATATAAAAATTTTATGTAAAAGTTTAAACTATTAATCGGATTTTTAAAATAAATGCACTTATGTTAATGTAGAGATATTTTATTTTATTTTTTTTTTTTTAAATATGATTTTAAAACTATATATTTTAAAACTACATTTTTTTTTTTTTTTTTTTTTTTTAAATGTTTATTTCATAAATAAATTGATATTTTATAGTAAATATATAATCATATTCTTACCAATTTTAGAGATTGTATCAAAAAATCATGAACTTGGCATTTGACACATAGTCTAGAGTAATACTAATCTACTTAAAAGTTTAACTTTTCTGCGTGCTTGAAATTAGACATGAACAAATTATCTGTTTTAACACGTTGATAAACTAAAATAGTTTACGTGATTTTTTAATGTGATTGAGGATAAACTAGAATATTTTTCAAGATTTGGCTATTAAAATAACATATCTGCTAAGATTTGGCGAGATTTTTTTTAATGTATTTATTGCCAAATACATTTAAAAAAATCTCGCCAAATCTTAGCAGATATGTTATTTTAATAGCCAAATCTTGAAAAATATTCTAGTTTATCCTCAATCACATTAAAAAATCACGTAAACTATTTTAGTTTATCAACGTGTTAAAACAGATAATTTGTTCATGTCTAATTTCAAGCACGCAGTAAAGTTAAACTTTTAAGTAGATTAGTATTACTCTAGACTATGTGTCAAATGCCAAGTTCATGATTTTTTGATACAATCTCTAAAATTGGTAAGAATATGATTATATATTTACTATAAAATATCAATTTATTTATGAAATAAACATTTTAAAAAAAAGATTAAAAAAAAAAATATGTAGTTTTAAAATATATAGTTTTAAAATCATATTTAAAAAAAATAAAATAAAATAAAATAAAATAAAATATCTCTACATTAACATAAGTGCATTTATTTTAAAAATCCGATTAATAGTTCAAACTTTTACATAAAATTTTTATATGAGATAAATAATTAAAAATACAATTTTTATACACATACTTTTATTTTTCAAATTATAAGATTTTTACATTCATCATTTTTATACAAAGTTTACAATAATTTTATAAGATTCAACTAACAATTTTTAATATATATAGTAAAATCAGATATTACATTTGAAAAGAACCATATTTAGTCATACAAAGTTCTAATTTGAAAATTTCTGTTAATGTCCAACCTGATCCTTGTTCGCTAAATTCATCAAAACACTTTTTCATCTTGTTAAAAGCGTTTTCAAGATCATTATTCAAATCATTTATTAAAAAAGTTGTTATACTTTTTGACCTAAAATTTTGTGTAATAAAATCCTTCTCTCCATTTTCATAAATACAACTAAAAATAGCTTCAACATTAATATACCATTTCAATGTTCCTTGGTCATTTAATTGAAAGTTTAATTCGTTTAAAATGTCAGTTCTTAAATTATTAAAAAATGACGTTAAATCCAAATCTTTGTTTTTATTATCAAATGTGGTTATTGTAAATGTATTAAGTGCATTTTTTCTTTTAAAATGCATAATTTTCTCCTTCAGAAGATCTCGGTCAGAATTTGTCAATCCCTTTAATGCTGCTTGCGATAAGGGTTTTCGATGATTTTCTCTAACATGCTCTAATAATTTATATTTCTGTCTAAATGTTTTTGCACATCGATCACAAGAATGCACTGGTAAAGGTTTTTGATGGTTTTTTCTAATATGCATCAGCAACTGATACTTGCGATTAAAGGATTCGCTACATTGCTTACATCTATGTTCAATAGGAATCTTTTCATGAATTTTTAAATGTCTCTTTAACTCATCTGATCTGGTAAATGCTTTCGAGCATTCATTGCAAATAAAAGATTTTTCGTTGAGATGAATTTTCATGTGTCGAAGCAAATCCCATTTTCGTTTAAATACCACACTGCAAGAAACACAACTAAAAGTTTTCGGTAGTTTCTTAGTATCCAAGTTTGATGACAACTCATTTGAAATATGCATCTTTTCAGATAAATCCATCTCTCTCACTAAAAGTAGACTGTTATACAAAATCGAAGTTATAAAATTAAACGTGCGCACTCCTCAAAAATATAGCAGCAACTGATTAAAATTTCTTTGCGAGTGCATTTATATACTGTAGGTTTACCACCAAATTTGTAATTATTGGCGAAATAACGCCAAATATAAGCTAAATTCATACACTAGGTGAAGCAGCCAAATTCTTTAGAACCCCTATTAATCACGCTAAATATATATCATTTTAATGTAATCTAGTTTATCAACATTTTAAAACAAATAATTTGCGCATCACAGATTTTAAAGCTTGTAGACTATTCGTTTGAAGTTTTTCATGGTTTTTTCCGAAACTTGTATACTAAAATCACTTAATTTTACAATTATTAAAAATCCATGCTTCTGATTGGATCACGTGACCATAAAAGAAGCCAGCATGTTCAATACTAGTGCATCTATTTTTGTGTTAAATAGAGTGTATTCCTGTGGTTAAATCGCTTGAAAACTACTATCCCTCGAGAATATTTTCTATCACAAAAAGTACTATAAACACATAAAATATAACTAAGTAAGTATTAAACCTTAATGTATTTCAACATTTTTGCATCATTTATAAGTATCGTTCACCTAATAAGTCACATATCATCACAAAAAGTACTATATAAATTCATAAAATATAACTATGCAGCTATGATACCTTAATGTACTTCAACATTTTTGCACCATTTATAACTATTGGACATCTAATAAGCTACATTACATAACAAAAAGTACTAAATATGCACATAAAATATATCTAAGCAGCTATTAAACCTTAATGTACTTCAACATTTTTATATCATTTATAACTATTGTACATCTAATAAGTTGCATATCATCACAAAAGTACTATATATACACATAAAATATAACTAAGTAAGTAATAAATCTTAATGTATTTCAACATTTTTTCAATATTTATAACTATTGTACATCTAATAAGTTGCATATCATCCTAAAAGTGTTATATATGCACATAAAATATAACTAAGTAAGTAATAAATCTTAATGTACTTCAACATTTTTGCATCATTTATAACTATTGGACATCTAATAAGCTACATTACATCAAAAAAAGTACTAAATATGCACATAAAATATAACTATGCAACTATTAAACCATAATGTACATCAACATTTTTTCATCATTTATAACTATTGGACATCTAATAACTTACATTATATCACAAAAATTACTAAATATGCACATAAAATATAACTAAGTAAGTAATAAATCTTAATGTATTTCGTCATTTATAACTATCGTTCACCTAATAAGCTACATTACATCACAAAAAGTACTATATATGCACATAAAATATATCTAAGCAGCTATTAAACCTTAATGTACTTCAAAATTTTTGCATCATTTATAACTATTGGATATCTAATAAGCTACATTACATCACAAAAAGTACTAAATATGCACATAAAATATATCTAAGTAAGTAATAAATCTTAATGTATTTCAACATTTTTACATCATTTATAACTATTGGACATCTAATATGCTACATCCTAATTTCACTCAATATAATTAAGTTTGTAATATTAAATCTTAATCAATTTCGCAATGTACATATGCTTAACTTTAAAATTTCCGTTTTAATCTATTAAGATTAAAAACTAAATAATTAAATTTTTCTATGTGTGTGCGTGCATAAACTTAAATTACATTTATAATGCGAAATATTTTTTTTTCCAATCACATTTTAAAATATTACATAACTAAAATACTAAAGGATGCAAAAATATACAAAATATTCAAATACATGAATATAAGATTAATAAGTGCATGGTTTGATTTTAGCTTATGATAAGTTAAATAAAATCTACTATAACTCTGTTGCGTGGTAAAATGTTATTGGTTGATAGAAGTTAATTTATAAAAAAAAGTTCTTAAATTAATATTATTAAATAAATATATCCTACATATCAATGAAAAATACTTCTAGATAGCTCATTATTTTCAAGAAGCATATTTTTTAATGAATTAAATAAATGATAACTCTGTAGTATAGTATTTTCATTTTAAGGTGAATAATTCAAAAAGTTTTTTAACTAGTTTAGTAGAACTATATAAGATAATCAAACAAAATGAGTTTATCGTAGTATGACGTAGTATCAACATGGTCGATAAGAAATAAGCTTATCAGTCATTTGTTTCTTTGAAAGTGTAGAAAAGAACCATATTTTTTAGTGAATTAAATAAATGGTAACTCTGTAGTATAGTATTTTCACTTTAAGGCGAATAATTTAATGAATTCACTATCAAAGTTTCATCTTGAATCACATATTTTTAAACGAAAACTACTTATCTAACAATTAAGTACATAAAAATATCTTCTTACATAATTTCTAATACAACTCATTTAAAAGACTCATTATCTATTTAAAAGTGTATAATCAAGATCTCATGTTTAAACATTTCCTGTAATGCAAAGATAAACACAAGTCTTAATCACTATTTCTACATATATCCGAAAATACGCACTTACCACATTATTTCAATTTTCTTTCACAAAATTTCTAAGACAACTCATTTACAAGAATCTCTATTTATTTGAAATATAACTATTTTATTATAAAATGGAAGTTCAAAAAAAAAAAAAAAAAAAATTCCAAGATAATATCAACATCCTGTAATTTAAGAAAGTACACTGATAAAGTTCTTTAAATACTCTATTTCAAAGATAAACACTAGATTTCACAATTATTACTACATATAACACAAAAATCATGCACTTATCTCTTTATTAAAAAATATATATATATATTTATCTCCCTTTAACCTAATTTATAAATAGTAAATTCATGGTCGTATAAGAAAAATGTTTAAACCAATTTTTAAAAAACTCTGATCGAATTCTCTAACCATCTCGAAAAATGCTAAGTCCTCGAAATACATCCTCCCTTAAAATTCCTTATTTTTATAAATTCTCTCAAATCGACTAATAGATGACAGTGATAATTAAAACCATAATTAAAATTACATTTTTAAATCTTATTTTTTTTTTCCAAGTTTAAAATAATTCTAACTGAACATAATAAATTCTCTTTCTAAAATCATAATTTTTCTAACTATTTCAAATTAAGATTAATCAATCATTAAAGAAAATAATATTCATTAAATTCTTTATCATCTTTCTTCTAACCTTCCTTATCTTTCACCTCCCTCAACCGGATGCTGATAAGATAAACCCTCCTCGACAGGGTGCGGTGCATGACCCTCGGCAGGGTGCGTACGCACCACCGCACCCTGCTGGGGCAAGAACGGCAATTCCTATCTACTAGCATCTTTATTTTAAAACTCCACGTGGAGTAAATCGTTTGATTCAGTTTTTCAACAATTTGACTCTCCTTGAGGAAGTCATGTTTTTATTTATTTTTATTTGAGCTAATAGTTTTTTTTTTTTTTTTTTTTTTTTTTTTTTAGTTTTCGCTCAGAAACTATAATTTGTCACAATATTGCATGACTGGCATAACCAGATTTATTTTAATTTTAATTTTTTTATTTTTTTAATTATCCTAAAAATTGTAATTGTTACAGTTGGTATTAATAATAATAATGACCCTCATCTGTCATGAACGATTACGGTTAGACCGCTTCAAAACAGAAACTTTTGGCAGCCATTTTTTTTTTTCGTTTGTTCAACTCACTGAGCTGGTTCAACTTACGGAAACATACATATAATATGTTTTGTATCGCACGTATTCTTATTTATTTCCTCTAAAACCTTGAAAAACTATTCAATTGTAATGTGTAAGGACTAAATTAAATATAACGGATCACTGGCTATTATAAACATGAACCTATAAATAGAATTATGTAACTTCATGACTGTAAGCAACGCAATAATAATAAAAACAAACCAAAACTGTTGCCATTCAGAAAATACAAATTCAAAATGGGCGACTCTTTAATTCGCTTAAAGTATTTTTAAAACATATTAAAGCCTTAAAACTCTTAAAATATTTGTAAAAACATATTAAAGTCTTTAAATATTTTTATCAAGCTTCATTGTTTGTTTACATTGTAAGGTATGATTGGCGTCGAGTTCAGTACGTAAATGTCGCCAGTTGATTTTAGTTTTGAAATTAGCGTAAAGTTATTGTTGGGATAGAATGTTTGGTTGGGCAAGTAAAGGTCACCAGTTGAAATGAGTATTGAAAGTAGAGTAGTCTAAGGTGATAATGTCGAGTCAAGATAAAATGTTCGGTTGAGAATGGGAAAGTCCCTATCTGGATCCTGGATACTTTGGCGATGTTGTGGGTGAAATAGCTGGTTGAAAGTACCGAGTAGAGGTGAATTTGGGTTAGCATGGAGTGTCTGTAATTATTGGATAGTTAGTTTGAAAATACGCAAGCAAATTGATGACGTCACTGGCCGTCAGTGGATGCAAGAAAAAGATTTCCTATGTTAATCGCCCATTGGATTTTTTGTAAAAAATTATTAAAAATTGAGGAAAAGTATTTCCCGATTTTAATCCTCATATTTCGGTATAGATATGTATTAGTTATCGTGTGCATGCGTTAGATTAAGTTGTTTTTGCTGAAAATTGATAAAATTTAAATTTTAAATTTCAAAACTCTAGAAAAAAAATGGCAAACTTCCATATTCGATTCAAAACATAAACATTTCATTTCAAAGGATGATATTTACACAATAAATATCCAACTAATATACTAATTAAAAGGAAAATGATGAAACAACTATAGTATTCCCCCACAGCTGAATTTGGCGATTTATTTATGGCGATTATGGCTAAATCATAAATCTAAAATTCATAAATCATATAGCATAAATGATAAAATCATAAGCTAAATTATAAATCATAAAATCATAAATCCAAAATAAAAAGCCTGCAGGCTGCCATATTATATCGCAAACAGTTCAGAACGACATCGTTATCGTTCAAATCGGCGCCAAAGAAAAATCGCCAAATTCAGCTGAGGGGAAATATTATAGTTGTACCAAAATGATAAATATTATATCATAATTTGAAGCCAAATTTGTTTTCAAATGTCTAAATAAAGTGTCTGATATAAGATACTCATATGTTGCAGCGGAATAGATTTAATATACCTGTCATCTTTGGCGGAAAAAAAAATATCGCAAAATTATTTGGCGAATATATTTAATTCCTTTCAAAAATCATGGTTATTTTAACAACTTATATTAAGAGATCGATGACTTATATGAAACAATATTTCGTACAATACATATTACGAAAATAAACATCTGGCATGTATATTTTCGTATTATGTTTTTAATCGCCAAATACAAAAAACGCCAAAGATGACACAGTTTTGAAATTTAAAATTTTTCAATTTGACAGCAAAATTACTCAATCTAACACATGGATACGATAGCATATCTATACCCAAATACGGGTATTAAAATCGGGAAATAATTTTCCTCGATTTTTAAAATTTTTTTTACAAAAAATCCAATAGACGATTAACATAGGGAATCCTTTTCTTGCATCCACGGACGGTCAGTGACATCACACTTCGTTTGAGTATTTGAAAACAGGATATTCGATAGTCTTAAAAAAAAGTATTTTGGTAAAATGAAGGGAATCGTTTTTTACTTTCTCTTACCCATAGGGTCGATAAAGTATTGTTTTAGGGTCAACTTTTCGAACGTGAGTTTTTGTTATACTTACATGTTCTGAGGTCCCCTGAATACGAAAATCGTGTTTTTAGCGAATGGTCTCTATGGCTCGCTTGATTTTCTAGAATCTGGTAACAAACCAAGATTATAGTTGGCTGAAACTCGCTTCTTGTAGTCTCATTTATTTGCAGAGATTTTTAAATAACTTTGCCCTCGAGAATATAGGCAAACTCTCTAGAATTCTAATAGGGGCTTCTAGAACTCGCTTTCCAAGGGGATTAGAATTCATAAGGATGACATGGAACTATTTTTTCTAGAGCCACAATTTAGATTCTAGATGTCAGTTACTGAATCTTTTCTCAGTGTATGCATTAAGACGTGATTCATTTAGGGGGGTATTGTTATTTTAAAACTATACTCTTATATTGTGTTATGAAGAAAAATGTAATCTTACGAAAAATATGACATTATCTTTCATAAATAACAAAGTTCGTTTTGTAAAATTTTATATTCATTAAAAGCACAGTATTATTTAAATAGTGATAATAAAAAATAATAATTATTATAGCGATATTAATTACTGATCATTAGACAGTATATTATGTGTTTTCCCTCCCTAGCGTATTTGCTAAGGACATAATTTACTAACAACATTTGAAAAGAGAAAAAGAAGAAAAAAAAAAAAAAAAAAAAAAAAAAAAAACACGTTACTTTTAATAAATTAAAGGTATAAATTCAAATATTAAAAATGAGAGAAATTTAAATGTTTTTGTTAAAAACATTATCCATACGTTAATTATTTTTAACTGGTATGAAACATTTTTTTTAGACTATTAAAATTGCCTATAACACATTATTGGCTCATTCCTAGAACAGAGGTTCATCATGTTTTTGTTACGAAATCGCATGTCAAAAAATCGTTAATTCTTGTAACAATGCTTTTATATCCTCGTTGATCACTGATTCCTCATCAATGAGTTTTCTTCGCAAAGATATAGTGTAACCACGTTTCTTACGCCTAGCAGTGAAGGTGAGTCCAAAATCTTGGAGGGGTGTCGTCAAGTTGACTGACCTCTTGGGATTTAGTAAATACCCAGTCATTCCGTGTTCCCCTTTCTCTTAACAAAAATGTTATCTCCCCTATTTTAAAAGTGGACTCGTTGAGACCGCACTTGCGCAGAAGCTTTCGTGGTCGCAAGAAATGTCGTGAAAGATTAACAGGATTATACTCAATTTTGCTTATGCAATCATTTACTTTCTAAGAAAACAAATTTGTTTAATGACAAATTTAGTCAAAAATAACACGATATTTCTTTTTTAAGCTATCTCACATGATTTTTCTTTCATCTGTATTTTTTTATATATATAATAAACTGTTTATGTGATTTTTTTTCCTTTTATAGTAAAATAGAACGAAAGTTGGGTTGGGTTGGGTTGTGGGGATTAAGGCCGATTGATTGCACTATGTTACTAGGACTTACAGATAGTGCCCTCCGTGGAGGACATTCTAAGGGTCCTGGCCCATATCTGTAAAAGTTTCGGAGAAAACCACGGGGAACTCCAAACGACTTAGCAGATGAGTGCGACCTGGGTTCGAACCCGGTACTTCATGCCTTGTTGATTCATGGGAAGCGATGACGGCGACAGCCGATCAGAAGTAGACAGTCATGTGACCAGAAAGAAAAACAAAACTCATTCTTTTCTTTTTTTATTATTGATTCTGGTTTTCTCTCTGAACTATTCGAAAAAACTGAAGTAACTTTATTCTTGAATTGACATTCTAATATTCAGGCTGAATTCGTACAGCCAAGTAATCCATTAATTGTTATATTATTAAGACAATAAGTATTATTCTGTTTATTCTTTATAATTCATTCAAGGCATAAAAAAATGCCTTTATACGTATTCTGAATGTTTAAACCTGTGCTAAAATTTGTGAAAGATTTTGTTTTTATTCATAAAATTCTGAAAGAAAATCTCTGATTAAAGTCAACTATAGTAAGCAATCGGATTTCATATTTATTGATTTGTATGGTCTAAAATGTTTCTTCAAGCGACCACAGGAAATGCAGGAGAGAGGTGAGTTAGCTTTTCCTTAATATTATGCATGCTAAAACTTAGTTTCGTTTTAATAAAATGTTTTTGATGCAGGTCAATTCTTTATGCATGAGTCTAGTTATAATTAATCAACATGTTTTTGGTCCGTCTAAGAGCCATGAGGCTATCGATGATTTATATATATATATAAGAAAAAAAAACTATATATATTTAATATGTATTTGATATTCTTATTCTTATTCTTATTCGTAATCATTTATTCTTAAAATGATTTATTTTTGTTCTTGAATGTTTGTTCTGTAATTCGAAGGCCTATAGTTATGTGTATTTAAACTTATATATTCTAAAATGCCGAAATTATCTAAGCAAGTTTTATTATTTGAAAATTTATGTAAGGAAATCGATAGTTTTAGAGATAGAGTAAAGGCGTGTAGTAAAGATGAACAATCTAAGGTTAAATTATTAAAAACCAAAGTTCAATCGTATGATCATGAAATCGCGGAAATATTTAAAAATTTATCCGCTAAAGAGAATGAGGATTATATGGATATGTATTTGAGATATAAGGGAGTGGTTTTTGATTTACTGGTGGAGTTAGAGGACAAAACAGAAGTAAACGCGTGCGATTCAGATACTCACGCGGAAAATAAAGATGAGAAAAATGGAAAATCGTCTCTTATTAAATTACCGAAATTTGATCTTCCGCGATTTTTTGGTGAAACCGAAAATTGGATTTCTTTTAAAGAAATTTTTAATTCGACAATTCTACAGAATAATTAATTATCCAAAATTGAAAAACTGCAATATTTACATTCTTCAGTGCGCGGAAACGCAGCTAAATTAATTCGAGGATTCGCTCTAAAAGAGGAAAATTTAGATCAATGTTGGGAAATATTAAATGAAAGATATGAAAATAAAAGACAATTAGCATTGAGTCAAATTAACAAAATATTTTCTATGAAAATTGTAAAGGCAAACAATGCTAAAACTTTACTTGAGTTATTAGATACTTGTAACGAAGCCGTCAGAAACTTAAAAACTTTGGGTTTTGATTCTAATGCGTTAAGCGACTTAATTATAATAAAATTCATGATGGGGAAATTGGATGAATCGTTAAAACAGAGATGGGAATTAATGTTGGATAGTGATAAATTGCCTGATCTTGATCTTTTTAGGAAATTCGTTGAGCGCGAAGCGCGCGGTGTTGAAGAGATAAAATGTAAACAAGACGTAAAATTCACTAATTCGAAGAAATCAAACGTGTTGAGTACAATTGTGAAAAAGGAAAATACGTGCATTCTTTGTAATGAGCGTCACGCGCTATTTAAATGTCCAACATTTAATTTAAAACCGGTTAAAGAAAGACGGAAATTTGTTGAATTAAATAAGTTATGTCAAAATTGCTTACGCCTAAATCATAGGCTGGAGAATTGTAGGATAAACATTAATTGTAAAAATTGTGCAGAAAAACATCATACGCTATTGCATGTTTATGGTAGAAATTCAAATTCTGAAAGGGCGAATCATGTATCGCCAGATATATCAGTTTCTAATAGTGCTCAGTTTTATTCTAGTAATGTTTTGTTATCTACAGCACTAATGAAGGTTAAATCAAATCAAGGAAAAATTATGCATTGTAAAGCTTTGATAGATAATGCTAGTCAAAATTCATTAATTACTAAGGAATGTGCTAAGCGACTAAATTTGCCCTTACGGAGCACGTCGCAAAGTATAATAGGGATTAATTGCGTTTTAGCAGAAACTGCTCTCAACGAAACAGAATTTAAATTCGCTCCGCATTTTTCGTCGGAGTCATTTTCAGTCAGCGCTTTTATAGTTGATAGGGTTACCTCACCTCTCCCTAATTTCCAACTACCGCAACATGATTGGCCACACATAAAGGGATTACAACTAGCTGATCCCAATTATTATGCTAGTGGTCCCATCGATATTCTTCTTGGGGCAGAAATAGTCGCCTCAATCTGCAATGGCAGTCCAATTCAAGGGCCAGCAGGAACTCCTACAGCATTCCCCAGAAAGCTGGGTAACCTCCTTTCAGGACGAATAAACAGTTTTCAATGTACAAATATCAGTTTAACGTATCATATGACTGTTGATGATGATATCAACAACACTTTAAAACAATTTTTTGATACAGAAGCAATTCCAAATGTAGAATAAAAAAAGATAGAAAATGATCCTGTGGAAAATATTTATTTAAGCACAACTAAAAGAAATAGTCAGGGAAGATATGTCGTTCATCTACCCTTTAAGCCAGATAAGGCACTAGGTGACAGTAAGTCAGGTGCTATTTCAAGATTTCTTTCCATTGAAAATAAACTTAAAAAGAACCCACAATTAAAAATGGAGTATTCGAATTTCATGAACGAATATATAAATTTGGGTCATATGACAAAATTAAGTCCAGCTGAAATTAATGAAACGCCACATTATTATTTACCGCATCATGCGGTGGTAAATGAAAACTCTGAAACAACAAAATTACGTGTAGTATTTGACGCCTCGTTTAAAACAAGAAATAACAAATCGTTAAATGACATTCTATATATTGGTCCTAAACTACAGACAAATATTTTTGACAATTTAGTAAAATTTCGAGCCAACCCTGTAGCGTTCAGTGCAGACATTGCTAAAATGTATCGTCAAATTTTAATTGATAGAAAAGATAGAATATACCAGAGAATTGTTTGGAGAGAATCTCCCAATGACCCATTATCCTTTTACGAATTGAATACTGTCACCTACGGAACAGCTTGTGCACCCTATTTAGCGTTACGCACCCTTAAGCAATTATGTGAGGATGAGGGACAAAATTTTCCATTGGCAACAGAAATTGCCAAGGAAAATTTTTACTGCGACGACTTATTGTCAGGGGCACAATCCCTTCAATTAGCAAAAGATAGAATCATGGAGCTGCAGGCTCTAATGCAAGCTGGAGGGTTTAAACTTAGGAAATGGGCTTGTAGCCATCCAGAAGCGCTCTCTGATATTCCAGAGGAAGATAATGCTAATTCGGTCATTCATTTTTTTGAGGATAAAGAAAAAATAAATCAAAGAGTACTAGGAATGTTCTGGAATTTAAGTGAAGATACTCTTCAAGTTAGAACCTTAGCTGATCAACAAATTAATACAAAAAGACAGTTGCTGTCCGTAATTGCGCAAATTTATGATCCCCTCGGCATTATTTCGCCATCTACTATTATCTTAAAAATCATTCTACAAAAATTGTGGAAGTTGCAATCAACGTGGGATGAGCCTATATACCTCCAGATAGTTTGCAAGAATGGAAAACTTTTTATAATGAAATTAATGAGTTTAAATCTATGTCCATTCCACGCTATGTAGGTTCAAATACTAAAGATTGTACAGTTGAACTGCATGGCTTTTGTGATGCCTCTCCGAGGGCGTATGCGGCAGTCGCATATTTAAAGATCATAACAAACACGATTCAGGTATATTTAATTGCTGCTAAAACTAGAGTCGCACCCACAAAAGAACTCACTTTACCGAAATTGGAATTGTGTGGGGTGGTACTCGTAGCTGAGTTAATTTGCAACATTCAAAAATCCCTTAAATTTACTCATTCGACATACTGGTACACTGACTCTTCTATTGTATTAAACTGGATAAATAACCCTTCAAACAAAGGAAATAGTTTCGTGGCCCATAGAGCTACCAAAATCAGAGCTCTTACTCAATTAGAATATTGGAGACATATCCCAGGAAAAGAAAACCCGGCCGATTGTGCCACACGCGGATTGTCCCCGGCTAAGTTGAAAGCTAGAACTGAGTGGTGGGAAGGGCCAAAATGGCTCCATAGTTTTGAGCTACCACCAATGTGCACATTACATTCAGTTTCCGTTCAGAAACAAACTCATCAACATTCGACAGATTCAAGTTCTATGCCTACACTTTCTAATAGCACTTTCATATCACATATCACGAAATACTCTATTTATCTAAAACTTTTAAGAATTCTAGCTTATGTTCGGAGATTTATCAATAAAATTAAAACCAAATCAATGGAAAGTGGTCCTTTAAAGGCCATAGAGCTAAATCAAGCGGAAATGGGTCTTGTAAAAATTATTCAAAATGCAGAATTTAGTGATGAAATTGCCTTACTAAGGAAAGGCAAACTTTTAAAACCTTCACACCATCTATTCTGTCTTGATCCTTTTCTGGATGAAGCAGGCATTCTTCGTGTTGGAGGACGCCTGCGGAACCACCTATCCTTACGATTTCAAGAAAAACAACCCATATTACTTCCCAAAGCAAATCACGTTACTTCCTTGATAATAACATATTATCATAACTTAAGCTCCCATGCTGGTCCCAATTTAGTACTTTCACTCCTTAGAAACAAATTTTGGATTCCCCACGGACGCTCCACCGTAAAATCAGTATTAAGACAGTGTATACTCTGTTTTCGACTGTCAGCTAAGCCAATAATTCCAAAGATGGGGGATCTACCCTCAGAAAGAATCACACCCATTCGGCCCTTTTCGAAGGTTGGTGTCGATTTCGCGGGACCAGTAATGACAAAATGTCAACATAAACGAAAAGCGACAACCTTTAAATCATATATCGCCCTTTTCATCTGTATGGCGACAAAGGCAGTGCATCTTGAATGTGTTTCAAATCTTTCGACAGAAGCATTTCTCGCAGCCTTGAAACGCTTCATAGGTAGGCGTGGCTACCCCTCTGACATATTTTCGGACAATGGCAGAAATTTTGTCGGAGCCCATTCTTACCTAAAACAGCTATTTTCTTTATTCAAAGAAGAAAAATTACAAAATTTTGCTTCCCAACACCAAATAACCTGGCACTTTATTCCCCCGTATGCTCCAAATTTTGGGGGACTCTGGGTAGCGTCGATAAAATTAGCCAAACATCATTTCGTAAAAATCACACAAGGAGCAATATTAACTTTCGAGGAAATTTCCACCCTTCTATGTCAAATAGAGGCTGTTATAAATTCGCGGCTTCTAACACCATTGTCCAATGCTCCTAATGATATCGCAGCTTTAACACCAGGACATTTCTTGATTGGAACTGCATTATTAGAATTGCCAGAACTATCGTTAATCAATAATTCTCTTAGTCTTTCTTCTAGGTATAAGCTCTTATTGCAGATGAAGGAAACGTTTTGAAAGAGGTGGAAAGCACAATACCTACCAACCTTGCTGCATCGATCCAAAAGAACCAACAACCACCGTCACAACTTTTCTCCAGGGGAACTCGTCATCCTGAAAAATAAAGTATCACCTCCACTCCATTGGGATCTCGCAAGAATCATCAAGTTGATTCCCGGACCTGACGGAATCGCCAGGGTCCTCCAACTTAAGACCTCTTCTGCTGGAACTCTTATTCGACCGGTTTCGCAGGTAATCCCTTTTCCAAGTATTTCGACTCCTGCTCCGGTGCCTTCCCGCCCCGCCCAGCCTGTTGATTCATGGGAAGCGATGACGGCGACAGCCGATCAGAAGTAGACAGTCATGTGACCAGAAAGAAAAACAAAACTCATTCTTTTCTTTTTTTATTATTGATTCTGGTTTTCTCTCTGAACTATTCGAAAAAACTGAAGTAACTTTATTCTTGAATTGACATTCTAATATTCAGGCTGAATTCGTACAGCCAAGTAATCCATTAATTGTTATATTATTAAGACAATAAGTATTATTCTGTTTATTCTTTATAATTCATTCAAGGCATAAAAAATGCCTTTATACGTATTCTGAATGTTTAAACCTGTGCTAAAATTTGTGAAAGATTCTGTTTTTATTCATAAAATTCTGAAAGAAAATCTCTGATTAAAGTCAACTATAGTAAGCAATCGGATTTCATTTTTATTGATTTGTATGGCCAAAAATGTTTTTTCAAGCGACCACAGGAAATGCAGGAGAGAGGTGAGTGAGCTTTTCCTTAATATTATGCATGCTAAAACTTAGTTTCGTTTTAATAAAATGTTTTTGATGCAGGTCAATTCTTTATGCATGAGTCTAGTTATAATTAATCAACATGCCTATCAGCTTTGATATTAGAACCGCTCGGTTGCTCGTGGGCCGTCGGTAATAATATGGTATAAGTTTGCTGGAAATATTATGAATTGCTCGACTTTTTATTCCATGTATGTCTTTCATGAAAAATATATGAATTATTTACTGCTGCATTGGTTGATTCAGTTCACATACAACCACTTATACCCATTAGATATCTAAATTACATCTACTTAACTGTAAAAGCTACAAAATATCTTAAGAATGTCCGTTAAAAGTCCTGGATATCCTGAAATGATTATAGATATCAATTAGATGTTTAAATATAGACAAAATTTAGACGTGCTTTTTTCAATGTCTAATATAGATAACATGTTTAGATCAAATCAAGATGTAGATGTTTTCAATATAAATTAGATTTGAAAAGCCCAATTATTGGATATTTGGAGATTTATTGGATATTTAACAGAAATCTAATGAATGTAAAAATGAGTGACATTCGTTGTGCTAATGGATACAATCATTTGCAAGACCAGTAGCCGACTTTAAGTATTTTAACATGTTGGATCATTTGCACAGATTATTGCATCATCTCATGCGCTGATTGTATCAGACACATTTTACTACTATAAATAAAGGTGCCGGGCACGTCTATTGCCAGTTGTTTATTGGATTTTGTCGTAGACTGTACGGTTGTGTAATTATTGTAATGGGTAAAAAACTTTCACTTAATGTTACAAAAATATCAGAAATTTTGTCCCTGCACAAAATTGGATTTTCTGAACGTCAAATTAGTTTGAGGGTAAATCTGAGCAAGAGAGCTGTGCATCAAGCTGTTAGTAAATTTAAAATTTCGGGAAAATTTTTTAACCTTATGAGTCGTTTGTTTTTTCATACTTGGAGTAAGTCGAGGTTTCCTTGCAGGTTTATGGGATGATAAACCAAAATCTTTGCCTAAACGTCTTGAAATAGTTCTCAAACTAACGTTGGTGCCTTTTTCAGCCATATAATGTCTAATCATATAGCAGGAAGTTCTTGGATCTCGTATACGACCATCCTTTTAATCAAATGATCATCATGTGCACTCGTATTTCTAGGGCGACCGCTTCGCTTAAAGTACAATAATTTCCACAAAATTTTAAGCTTACTGATAAGCACAGCTGTCTTGCTTATATTTATCCAGAAACCTATTTGACGTTCAGAAAATCCAATTTTATGCAGGGTCACTATTTCTGACCTTTTTGTAACAGTAAGTGAAGGTTTTTTACCCATTACTAATAATTACACAGTAGCACCGTCTACTAGAAAATCCAATAAACAACTGGCGATAAACGTGCCGGGCACCTTTATTTATAGCAGTAGAATGCATCTGATGGAATTAGCACATGAGATAATGCAATAATCTGCGAAAAAGATGCAATGTGTTAAAATACTGAAAATCGGCTACTGGTCTCAAACTTTTGAAAATGACTGTATCTAAAGGATTTCATAGAAGTTTAATAGATCCTTCTTTAACTTTTATAGATGTATTATCGATGTAAGTGATTGCGTGGGTTATTGTGTCTTCATTATAATGACATTATAAGTTATTGTTTATTGGTTTCATACAAATACTTGCCAACCATCTCATTAATAACCGTACAATTGTTAACGCCCCCTGATAAAACGCCCCTTTTCACACACCACTATATTTTTAGAGTTATTCTCTCCAAATATTTTTACGATTACATAAGACTAAAATTATTCTAAAAAATTATTGGTGAGAAAAAAAAGGCGGGTACTAAAAATTGTACGGTTCATAATGAGATGGTTGGCAAGTATGCATACATTATTGGTTTCTTCATTATAAGTTATTCTTTCTTCATTATAATAACAAATTTTAGAAAATGAGGGTTAAATTAAATTATTATTATTATTATTATTATTATTATTATTATTATTTTAATATCTCATGTTATAGAATTTTTATTAAGAGTGATTTTTAATAAATTACTTTATTTATTTATTTTTAAGTTACAACGCGTTTAAATTTTATACATCTTGTTTTTCATTTTCTTTCTTTCTTTCTTTTTTTTTTTTTTTTTGCAAAGTTAAGTGCCAGAAATTTTTTTATTTTTTCATGAACTCGAACGTTCGAGCATGATAGTGTTTCTCGAGCATTCAAATTTCATGCATTTTGAGATACATGCTGAATACGACTGAATAAATTAGGAAAATGTTAAATAAATAAATAACTTCATCAAAACAACATTTAAGACAAACATTTTTTAAAAAGCAGAATATTGTTTATTCTTTAAAAAAATTATTTGTTAAAAAATTTCGAGTGGTTTTGACTAAATATTTGGAATTCAACTTAAAGAAAAAAATATACATTATTCCTTAAATAAGAATTTCAAATTTCGTTTAATGAGAAAGAAAAAATATTATAAGTGTACGCACATTTATAAATATATTTCCTTTTGTTTTTCTCATAATTTTCATACAGCGAAAAAATATACATGTATATATATATATATATATATATATATATATATATATATATTGCTTTTATTTACAAGTATGAAAGTACAGCATGTAAAGTAAATGATACAAATATGGCGAATGCAGGTAATATGTCCATTCTTAATAATTCTATTAATTTCAGTGAAATCCTAAAGAGGGCGCTCGAATCTGGTCACTCGTAGGGACCCTATATAGAAATATATAGGGTCCCTAGTCACTCGTAGGCATTTTTTCTAATCCCACTCTCTTCAGAAAAAGGTGCCCTCTGATTGGCTGAATCCTTTGCGTATTTATCAGCTATCGTAAAAGCGAAAGAGAAAAGAAAATTAAGGGTAAAGAGGAAGGTGTTGATTGTTGATATTGACACAAATGATTTGAAGAATTACTAAGAATAAAAATAATATATGCTTTTAATATATATTGCGTAATTGATAATTTTGTGTACAATAGATAATTTGTTTTTTAAAAAAAAAACTCTTTACAAGATTACGAATCTTTCAATTTTACAAAATTAAATATTTTTATTTAGTTCTTTTAAAACTTTCCAACAAGGTTGAAAAGTGTTTATGACTTCAGTTTGTCTGTCTGTCTGTCTGTCAGTCTGCCTGCTTGTCCGCGCTCTAACTCCCGTTAATATTTATGGAATTTCTTTAAACCGATATATTTTATTGAAGTTCACTATCGGGTGTTCCCTATTGAAAACTGAATGTATATCTCTTCTGGTTTGTGTACAGGGACACCCAAAAGTATTCGAAAACATTGTGATCTATGAGAGGAGTTTCTGTAAAACAAATTTTAATACCTTTAATGTATAGATATTTTAATGAATTTTAATATGTTATTCAATTCCCTATCGGATGTTTCCTATGTAAAATAGAGTACATTTCTAACTGGTTTGTGTACAGGGGCACTTGAAACTATTCCAAAGCATTGTGTTGTATGAGAGTTATTTTTATAAACCAAATTTTAAATTTTTATTTTCCACAAAGCTTAATACAATTGAAATATATTATTCGTATGCACAAAAGAGTGTGCCTTCTATGTAATATAGTATGGTTAGCATTAGATTTACAGGGCCACACAAAAATAATCAGTTACATTAAGAGCTATTAATAAAAATTTGCTGGAATTGCAGTTTTGTTTACATGAGCGTTTTAACACTTATAATTTTAGTGGGAATATGATTTCAATTTGTGCATCTGTCTGTCCGATTGTCTACCTTTCTATCTGTTTGTCTCCGGCTCCTATCATCCGTGAATATTTTGAGAATTTTTAAAATATGATACACTCAAGTTCCCTATGGAATGTTCCCTATTTAAAATGTCATTAATAGGTCCTGTACAACTAGTTTGTTTACAGGGACAACAACAACAACAACAATAAAAAAAAGCCAATGTTTTACGTTTTAGGACAGGATTTTTTAAAAGTTATATTTAAAAAATTTTCTACTATAAAAATCATAAAAACATTGAAATGTATTGTTATTATTCTAAAATATTGTTTTGTATAGAATATGATATGATTAGTTTTCAGATTTACAGGGCTACAGTGAAATATTCAGAGATTTTAAAAACAGTAAGTATAATATAACGGCTGCATTTTCTTTTACGTTAAGCCTTTTTAACACTTTCCAAAATGTCTAAGAGTAATTTTAAAATCAATTAGTCTATCTGTATGTTTTTCAGTCCTTCTGTCTGTTGTGCGTTGAAAAGTTATTCGATACAACAATTGCGTACAGTTGGAAAGTTTAACTAATCAATGCGTACTGCATGATTTTTCTTTATCGTTTTTTTTCCCAATTGCCCTTGTATTATTGTTAAATGTAGCGGTCTACCTCAATAAATATAGTTATAATTAAAAGTGTAATATTTCTTTCATGGATTGTTTAAATTGTATTGATATCTGTTTTCATAATTTCAACAAGAAATATCTATATATATTACTGTTAATTACTGGAAAACGTAACATTAAATTTTATGTGTGCGTTTGTATAAATTATTTATTAAATTTCTATTAAATATAATAAGATCATTAACCCTCTGAGTACTGAATTATTTGAAGTTTTTTATGCCCATGGGACGGATTTAATTTTGAATTTCTGACAGTAATGTCCGCCTGTGGGCGTTATTCTCCCATGTTACAATATTTCAGAACAAAATTTTCTGTATTCACATTTATATTACAAATGGATATACATTATAATTTTATTCTTTCTAATCAAAGTATTTGTATGTGTAAGGTATCATAAAAAAAACGCCAGGAAAGTGTTTCCGATCAACGCCTACTGGCGGGGGTGCCGCAAACATCAACGCCTACTTCTTAAATTCTGATAACGAGTCAGACTCGTCCACAGTAACTTCGCCCAAGTAAGCAGATGACGAGTCTCACTCGTCAAATGTACCCAAAGGGTTAATTAGTTATTCAGTGGATTTTATTCTTAATGAAATTTGTTATTAATCACTTTGCCAGTGTCAATTTTACTAGGGTGAATATATATATGAAGAAATACAACTAATCAGAAAAACAAGTTTCAACAGTTCATTCTATACATAGCTAGATAAAAATTAATTTTAATAGCATAATTTTTTTTTATTAACATTTATAAGGTATTATTATGAGATTTGCACAGTTTTATGTAACAAAACAAAAGAGATCGATGCATGCATATTATTATTTGTTTTTTGATTTGTCTTGCCTGCTAGTGAGTGGGGTAAAATATTTAGTTGCTTAAAATCATTAATGTTACTTGATGAAAAACGAACAAATATGATAATTGCTACTTTAAACTTGTTATTGAATTTGAAATGCTAATTTAAAATTTTGAAGCTAATCTACTTACCTTTTGATATGTATTACAGTGCGGGACAAGGTTTATCAAGATCAGAGATTGTAGCTTTAAAATTTATCTACTTCAAAAATCCAAATAAAAGTATTGTACTTTTTATTTCAGAAACTATTTTACTAACATTAATTTGAACATGCTTAAATTATTAAAACCTTATGATTAATTAGGCTTCTCCTCCCCCCCCCCCTTCTCTACAAAAAATTAATTTCAAAAATTTGACCCAAAATCAATACTTTATCTTACTCATATATATGGTAGAAAAAATATTGTTTTGGGGTCAAATTTTCAAACTTGGGATTTTTTTTTATTATGTTTTCAGTTCTACTAAAGTTGAACAACATGTTTTATCGGTTGGTCTGTGTGTCTGTCTGTGTGTGTTATCAGCATGTCTCAAGAACAATTAGTAGCAGGAAGTTCAAACTTGATATTCTAAATCTGTATCATATAATGCTACACTTAACTTTTTGTGGAGATCAAGGAAATATTTCATATACACGGCCATCCAAAAATTCAAATATATTAGGTCTATGGGGAAATTTCTGGTAAATACAGTGTAAAATTCCCTGTGACAGAATACTTTTATGCTTTCTGCGGCAAGCCTTGTTTTTGCAAATCTTTTCTGCAAGACAATATTGATATATTTTCTAATTTATACATAATATTTATAAAGATTTCAATGTTATTAATATAGATGTTGATTTCTATTTTCTCTTAAAATTTAGAATATCTTAAATGCTTATGAACAAATCTTTCTCCAAGTGGCAATTTCTTTTCTGCCACAATGTAGCCTATATTCTACCACAGGGAAAAAAAAATTGTAAGACAAAATGGAATTAAAAAGAAAAACTATATGCTATAAAAACATGTTTTGTGAGATTATGGTATGGAATTTATTCATCATTTTGTTTACAGTCCACTGAAAATATTTTCATACATTGGGGTTATATTTCCAAGTATATTTCATTTTGTGCTAAGCGTTTCTCATATAAGACCAAATGTAAGTACACGATGTTATACATCGACTTCCGCAATTTCGGGGAAGGCCATATCTCAGGAACTACAGCACAGAATATCATATAAATCTGCATGTAGATGCATGTTCGGCGTATGGCTGTGGCTAATCGTACTGCGTCTGCAGCTGAAATTCGAGCTGCAGTTGGCACCACAGTGACACAACGAACTGTTACAAATCGGTTACTTCAAGGTCAGCTCCGAGCCAGACGCCCTGTAGCGTGCATTCCACTGACTCCAAACCACTGCCGTTTGCGACGTGAGTGGTGTCAAGCTAGAGCTCATTGGAGGACGGAGTGGAGATCTGTTGTGTTTTCTGATGAAAGCTGGTTCTGCCTTGGTCGCACTGATAGCCGCGTGTTGGTTAGAAGGAGGCCAGGTGAACGTCTGCTAGCGACCTGTCTGCGGCCTAGACACACAGGGCCTACTCCTGGAGTTGTGGTTTGGGGAGCAATTTCGTATGACAGCAGGAGCACTCTCGTGGTTATCCCACGCACCCTGACTGCAAATTTGTACGTCAGTCTAGTGATACAACCTGTTGTGCTGCCATTCATGAACAGCATTCAAGGGGGTGTTTTCCAACAGGATAACGCTCGCCCTCAAACCGCTGTTGTAACCCAACATGCTCTACAGAGTGTCGACATGTTGCCTTGGCCTGCTAGATCACCAGATCTTTCTCCAATCGAGCACGTATGGGACATCATTGGACGACAACTCCAGCGTCATCCACAACCAGCACTAACCGTCCCTGCATTGACCGCCCAAGTGCAACAGGCATGGAACTCCATCCCACAAACTGATATCCGACACCTGTACGACACAATGCATGCACGTTTGCATGCTTGCATTCAAAATTCTGGCATTACACCGGTTACTAATGTACCAACATTTCATATTTGAAATGGCTCTTCTCGCCAATGGCTCTACCTGTGATCTTGAACCTTTAATCAATTAAATATGTTACCTAGACAAATGTATTGCTGAAATTTCATTACTGTACAATAATTTTTTCTTGGTGTTGGGATTTTTTTTCCATCAGTGTATATGGAAATGCTATTTTGAGACATTATTTTTGTTAAATTGGGTGTCGGGAAAAACATCTGTACAAAATTTTTGTACAAAATTTGTTATTTTATGTACAAAACGTATGTTTATTCCCTAATATTTGGCCATTTTGGAATTTTCAGTTTCGCTAAATATCAAATTATTTGGTTACTATTCAGCTACTAATATAGTTTCAAAAGTAATATTAAGGAAAATTAATTATTAATTGCATTAATCCTAATAATTAATAATATCTAGCAAAAATCGTTTTTTGTAGTAACAGAAAAATGCCATTATGTCTTTAAAGTTGAATTAATAAGGAGCGTGCATGATGTTGCCATCTAAGAAGTTTCAACAGATCAAAGATCACATTGCACTCTGGCAAGATAAAAATGACACAAGTCATAAAAGAGCAATTTTGAGTTTGTCATTGAAAAATGTGCATGAAGTACCTCAACATGCACAAAAAGCGCCACATCTATATCTCACATTTATCCACATGAGTGGCATTTGTGTCAGTTTTAATGTAAGTTAGCCAATGCTTTAAAAAGTCAGTGCACGAAAACCTGACACATTCAGAAATAATTTTCAATTTATGTTTTTTTTTTTTTTGAACCTAAAAAATATACTTATTGTTATTTTTAAGTTGATTTTTCTCAAAACTGCACTTTTTAATTGTGCAGTTTTGAGAAACACACACACGCACACACACACACACACACACACACACACACACACACACACACACACACACACACACACACACACACATATATAGGGGAGACCCGTGTACCTAGGGCCGCTTTTTTTCAATGGCCGGAAAACAGAGCCCTTGACCTTTTTAAAATTATGATATTTACATGTCTTTAGGATTATTTACTTCCAATTAGGATTAATATAAATACGTAAAATAATAAATCCTGACAAATAGAAGGTTTTAAAATAAACTTGACTCATGGCCCTAGGTACAACACCCTCACTGTACATAGGGCCAGACCTCATTATACCTAGGGCCACCTATTTTTAATTCCCAAAAACGGAGCTCCTGACCTGCTAAAATCATGAAACTGATATGTACATATCTTTAGACTAATTTCTTTTAATTGAGATTAATATAAACACTTAAAACAATAAAATACCTACAAACAGAAAGTTCTTAAATAAATTTCACACATGGCCCTAGGTGCAATACGCTTATTGTACCTAGGATCAGACCACACTGTACCTAGGGCCAGACCTCAACGTACCTAGGGCCAGACCTCATTGTACCTAGGGCCTCAGTGTACCTAGGGCCATTCCCTTAAAATTAGATTTCACTTTGTAAAGAATAGAAAATAAACATATAAACATATATTTTATAAAAGAAACAATATCAAGTTTAAAGAAACAATATCAACACATTTATTTATCATATGATAATTATCATGATATTGCCTTAATTTGAAAAACCAAATTTTTCACTCTTTTTTTCTTTGGGGTATATTCTAATAGCATATTTTTTTTTTTTTTCTGGAATGTTTCTTAAATTTCTAGATCTTCCTGGTTTACGGCCACATCTTTTCTTTGAGTAGTTTTTATACGAGGTTTTGCTTCAGAAAAAGTTGTACCTGTTCAAGCATGACATACGAAAATATGTTACATGATGAAGGTTTCGAAATTTCAACAGGACATGAAACAGAGACATACAGTTCCATCATTGTTGGTTAACTTTCTTTCTGAAGAAAATCTTTTTTTTTTAGAAAATGGAGGGAGCTTGTCTCTCCGCCACATTTGAATTTAAATATTCGCTCTCACCAGGAAACCATCAAAATAGTGTAATAATAGAAATAAATTAAATTATGTTCATTCGAGAGGGCATAATATAACATGATTTCTGATGCACAAACTGTTTCCCCTCATAAGTCCGTTCTCGAGAAATCTATATTTAAGTTTGAGTAAAAATTTAGTTATGAAAAAAAAGGGGGAGGAGTTTCATCAAAATCTGCTAGAACCATGACTTTTATCAATATTTAGATTCTATTTTAGCGAATTTTTAGGCATTATATCTCAATTGAATATATTTCAAAGCTGAAATAGGCAGCTGATGAAGGCATCAAGGAACAAGTTTGTCTATGCTCTATCAATTTCTGCTTATTTTGGATTTCATTCATTATTTCAGTAAGGCGTGGTGTTATCAATTTAGGCGTGGTTTCACCGATTATTAGCGAACTTTCAGAATTTATAACTTGAAAACGAGCTGACGAAGGCTAATGTTTTATACGTCAAGAAACATATTTATATATGCTTTTTGTATTAATGCTTGTTTGGATTTCTTTTTTTTTATGATAACAAAATGGGATGGTTTCCTGGTCAGTGAATATGTTTTGATTCTCTGGCTAAATGCCAGATACACGAAAACCAGAATGTTCACAGGAGTAAAGACCGACGGATAGGACTTCCCAACATTTTCAGCAACGTCATATATAGTGATTGGATTGCCAAGGTTCGCCAGCATCCAATTACAACAGGCTGTACTGTAGTACATCTTAGAAGGTCCAAACACACCTCTGTCCAACGATTGAAACTTATGACTGGTGGTGGGTTGAAGCAATGTCCCTCATACAACATTATCCTTCATTTAATTATAAAAGTTTTTCAATTAAATTGTAACAACATGAAGAATAAAATTGCAATTGTACCTAGGGCCATGCATGACCCTAGGTACAATTCAGCTATGTGGCCCTAGGTACAAGTTTCGGTAACTTCATTCAAAATACCTTCCACTAAAAAACCCACACACAGAGAGGGCTAATTAACCCGTTAGTAGTCGTTAGTTGGTCGATTTGCCGCCCATCCTTCAGTTTTGCCACACTTTTTATTCAATAGCCACCAAAAATTTGATATGTATAAAACGCGAATAAAATCGAAGAAACGTTGATCACATCACTTTTTAAAATTATTGGTGCAATTTAAATAAAATGTTCGCAATTTGTAATAGGTGGCGCTGTCTATAGCGACTACTAACGGGTTAAGTATCTCATTTATTACTCAATATAACAAGAAAAATTATGCACAAGAAATAAAAGAAAATTATTTGACTGACTTTTGTAAAATAACAAAAGAGATGAGCTGCAAAATTTTACTTCAAACCATGTAAATTCTTTTTGTACATATAACTTGCAAACACTTTCTCCTGGATGGTTTCAAAGTGATTGTAAATGTAGCAACTGGTGCTGTTACTCGCCCAACTGAATATTAAAACTTAAAACTAAATATTATTCAAATAAAGGTACACGGGTCTCCCCTGTACATATATATATATATACACATAGTTGCCAAAATTTTAATTCGTTTCGGAGTATTTTTAGACTTGCCTGTATTTCACTCCACTTTACTTTTAGAGTATTTTTCTGCAATGTATAACTACGATATAATAAGAAAAATGTACTCTTAAAAAAAAAATGGTAGGGAATAAAGGCAGGGCTAAAAATGCTACGGAATAAATTAAACTGTTGACAACTCTGTATATATATATATATATATATATATATATATATATTTGAATATGTTTGAGATGTTCTCTATTGAAAATGGAGTGAATATCTCTACTGGCTTGTGTATAGGGACACCCAAAAGTATTCTAAAGAATTGTTTTCTATGCGAGGTATGCTTATAAACTATATTTTAATTCCTTTATTTTATACAAATTTAAATGAAATCAAAATATGTTATTTAAGTTCACTATCGGATGTTTGCTATAGAAAATGGAGTATATACTACCACTTACTTGTGTATAGGGACAACCTAAAGTTTTCCACAGCATTCGTTCTATGAGAGTATTTCTGTAAAACAAGTTTTAATAACTTTATTTTGAACAAATCTTAATAAAATTCAAATATGTTTTCATATGCACAAAAGAATGCTTCCTATAGAAAGTAGTATGATAAGCATTAGATTTATGGGACCACACAAAAATATTCAGTTACACTGAAGGCTTTCATTGGAAATTTGCTGAAATTGCATTTTCGTTTACATTTAGTGATTTAACACTCTTTAACATTTTGTAAGTGTGAATATGATTTCAATCTGTGTATCTACATTCCGACTGTCCATCTGTCTATCTCTCCGTCTGCCTGCCCCCAGCGTCCGTAAATATTTTCAGAATGTTTACAAAATTATATATGTTATTTTAATTCACTGTGGAATGCTCCCTATTTTAAATAACATTAATAGTTCCTGTGAAACCAGTTTGGGGACAGGGACATCAATGCATTGCATTTTAGGACAGAAATTTTTATAAGTTATGTATAAAGAACTTTCTATTGTAAAAATTATAAAGAAATTGACATTTATTGTTAATATGCTAATATAAGATTTTGTTTACTTTTAAATATACAGGGATACACTAAAATATTCAGATGCATTAAGTGCTGCAATTAGAATATAAGGGCTACATTTTCTTTTGCGTTAAGTATTTTTAACATTTTCTAACAATGCTTAAGAATGATTAGGAAATCAATTTGCCTATCTGTTAGCATTTGAGAACTTACTGTCTGCCCGTTGTGTGATTACGTAGGCAAAGAGCATTGAAACGATACGATACCATAATTACGTACATTTGGAAAGTGTTAATAATCAATGCGTACCGCATGATTTTTCGTTCTTGTTTTAAAAATATAACTAATGTATTATTAATGAAAAAATGAATCTTCCTCTTACTGTAAAAGCTGTAAATCCCACTAGTGGGTGGGTGGGACTTTGAAGACTACCACTAGATTTTTTTTTTTTTGTCAGGTTGTTTATTTTGATTTTAATTAAACTCCCATGTTTGATATACTTATGAAATATTGAAAAAGAAAGTCCCATATGCATTCTCAAGTATGAACCACACCAATTGGGAATTCATCTGAATTTCATGAAATAAATTTTAAATTCCAAGATTAATAGTATTATATCAATTGACACCACTGCAGTTATCCAAGATTTTTTTTTATTAAAAAAATGAATCCCATACTAATGTACATATAAGAAAAACAGTCTTCTGTTCTTGAAAAGCAGACCTGGCTAAGCCGAGCGTCTGCTAATTGTAAAATGGATTCGTAATGAAAATGTGCTCTGGGTTTTTTTGAGACTGATTATCATATTGTTTAGTGTTCTGTTCGTAGACAAAATATTGAATCAAAGCCGACTGATAATAGCTTGCAAGGTTATTTGCATCAAGGTCAAAATTTGACAGCATCGATTCCGTAAGGATATGTAAGAATCACATTTGAGTAATTCTCTGAAAAGTGGTCATTTCATGTCCCAGTAATCTTGAGGGCATATTTTTAAAATCACAAAAACAAAAAGCTGTCAGAACTATCAATATTAATTAGTTATGCATATAAACTGTAATTCTTTGGTTACTGGAATTTAAATATAATTTTAAAATATTTTTTGAAATGCAAAATATTATTCCCTCACTCTGTCCCCATTCACGCATGTAAGTAAATAAAATGGTTTCTATGGTATTAAAGCACGTATATTTAGATTATTTTAACTGAAAATTTATTAAACATATTTTAATAAATATTTATCCATTATACTACATTTATATATTATGCAATAAAAGAAATTAGAACACACTTTATTGTTGTCCCTGGTATTAGGTATCATTCCCTCATCAAACTATAATCACACCCCTACTTACTCCATTAATGACAGCACGTGCTTTATGTAAGTCAAACTTAATTTGTATAGCAGCAAAGTAAAAAGCCATTTTGTTTTCTGTTCGAAACTTTTTACAATGAGTTGCATAAGGCTCTCAAATGTTAGATTGAAATACAGTATTTTTATTATACGTCATTCCCTCATTCATTATAAAGTTAACTAAAAGAAATCAAATTTGCTTTTTTATGTTATTATAGTAATAAAAATATGTTTTAATAAATATTTAGTGTTTGAAAATACAACTAAACCTAATCATACTTTTATAAAGTAGTTTCTAAAAGAAATTTGTCATTCCCTCACAATCATTCCCTCATTTTTCTAATTAATAAAAATAATACTATTTCAAAAAATTATCAGATGCAGTTTGGTTTATATTATTGTTTATTAACTGTAACGTATGTGTACATGCACAAAATTAAAAAAAATAATAATAATAAAAAAAATAATGGAGAAATTTTATTTGGGCTAACTCTTTTATTTAAAAAAAAAAAAAGCCCACTTTTCAGAGAATGACCCATTTAATGACAGAGCGCATGTTTTATCCTTCGGTGAAACACTCGATGAAATTTAAGAGGAAACTAACTAGCTCTACAAATGTAAAAATTTTATGTCATCGTCAGTATTTCGAATGTCAATAACATTGAAAATTACATTTTAATTGAAAATAAGTTGTTGAATGGTGTGTATCTCGAACTCTTATTATAGCTTAATTTTGTATTATTGATTTTTTATTATGCAAACAATGCATTTTTTACGTATTGTAAGATTTTGTCTTGTGTTCCTTTTTGATTAAGCCTATTTATTCATCTGTATCTTATACGAAATGCATTTATTAAAGCATTTTAAAAAGAAATTAAAACTTTATGTATGATGTTTTATACATAATGTATAAAGTACGATATTATCATTGTTTTATTTAACTTTTAAATTATAAATCTGTTAAATAATATCAAACTTTAATTTAAAATTTGTCTTGTGCAGAATATCTGTTACACATAATTTCCTTCCCAAATTAACTTTGAATTTGGCAGTTATTACGTAAGTAAGTCAAAAGTATTCTATTAATAGAAAGAAAATTGAAATACTTACATTGTGAAATTTTTATTGCATACTTGTTAGATACATATATATATATATATATATATATTAATTAATTTAATATTGTTTCTGTCTTTTTTATATTTTATAATAACTATGGTATAAGGCTATGGGTATGTCATTAAGCATTTTTATGTATTAGTATACTTTAGGAATAAAGAATCATCTAATGACTTAATCTATCTGGCAGCTCATTTGAAAGCACTAAATGTAATTATTTTTATGACTTTAAAGTGACTTCTTGATAGATTTAGAGTTTGATGTGATGGAGTAGTAGATCTAATAAAAGTTATTTTTTCCTTTTTACATGTATCTTGCAATTTTAAATTATTCAGTTACTTGTAGAAAAGTGTTTAAATATTCTCAAATTTTCTTTTTGTATTTACAGATTGTTTAGGCATTTATTTTCATAATTAATATTTAACCCTTTGCGGCGCAAGACAATTCGGATCATTTAAATTATACTGCAACCGGAATTCATGAACACAATTAAACTAAAAGAAATTTTTAATTTTAAGGTTAAAAAAACCGGCCTTTTCTGATATGTTATAAACGTAAATTTTTGTTGAAAAATTTCCGGGATGAATTTTTGCAGGTGGATCTTAAATTTGGCGTCCTCGCAGCGAGGACGCCGCGCGTTAAGGGGTTAAACTGTTTAGTTTTATTTATTAATTAATTAATTAATTAATTTTTAATTTATCCCTTTGCGGCGAAAGCAATTCAGAATCATTTAAATTACATTGCCACCGGAATTCACGAACAAAATTAAAATAAAAGGAATTTTAAATTTTGTAGAATAAAAAAAAACAACCTTTTCTGCTACGTTATCATACTTGCCAACCATCTCATTATGAATCGTACAATTTTTAGTACCCACCTTTTTTTCCACACCAATAATTTTTTGGAGTAATTTTAATCTTATTTAATCGTAACGATATTTAGAGAGAATAACTCAAAAAAATATGGTGGTGTGAGAAAAGGGGCGTTTTTTCAGGGGACGTTAACAATTGTACGGTTATTAATGAGATGGATTGCAAGTATGCGTTATAAAAGTAAACTTTTGCTAAAACTTTTCTGGGATGTGTTTTAGCAGCTGGATCGCAATAATTGTGTTCTCGCAGCGAGGACAGCGCGCCACAAAGGATTAAAATACAGACATTTATATATTTAATATTATTATATCCATAAAGCTGAAAGAATATTATTGCAACTGCATGCATTGCATTTACATAAAATTGTATTCCATAGTTTTATAGCATTTAATTTTTGGAAGATTTAATTTATTCTATATGTAATATGAAAATGAAAGGGAAACTAAACGGGACCGGAGCTATGCGTGTTGCTTACTTGCAGAATGCAGAGCTCGAAATCTCCGCCCTTTTATCAGGACACTTTCATTGATGAGATATTTCCGCCTTTATTGCTTCTATTATTTTATGCAATAATCTCTATCGCATTTAATCGTGACACTTCAATGTAAAACGCATTAAATATTTATGTACAAATATAAAGGTGGCAAAGAAGCCAAAATTTTTTCATTTCTCAAAGTGTCTTGAAGAAAGGGCGGAGACTTCGAACTCTGTACGTCTGTACTTGATCAGTAATTCTCACATCGACAACTCCAAAGTTTCTGGCTTTACAATCTAACGCGAGTTTGTAATATCAAGTGTCAACTATTTAAATGTAATCAGCTTTCTTCTGAATTATCTCTAGAAAATATTTTAAATAATACCTTTTCGTCCTACGCTGAGAGAAAGAAAAAAAAAAAAAAAATATATATATATATATATCACACTACGCAAATCACTACTTCAAAATGACAGATGATATTATAACTTATTTCTAATTCATCGTATTTAAAGAAACAACTGTTTTTAAATACATAAAAATAACACTTAAAAAAGGCTGAACGTAAATATATTTTGAAATTAATTTAAGTAACTTTTCTAGTGTTGTAAAAATAACGCAAAATATTGTTCTTTAAAAATTTAAATTTATGCAGTATGTTGTAAATTTTTTAATTCTTGGTAAAATTATTAAATGTTTATCAAAATATAAATATGTGTTACTAATTTAAAATTTTCAGATAATATATATATATATATTAAAAATTACAGGTAACAAAACTTTCTTTCTTTCTTTTTTTTTTTCTTTTTCTTTTTCTTTTTTCTTTTCTTTTTTTTTTTTTTTTTAACACCTATAATGCATTACTGTTAAATATTTTTTCTTACACAAAAATAACTCATCGGAAATCTTCAATTATTAAGAACTAATAATTATTATTAAAAATAAATAAATAAATTTAAATTATTAGTACCTCTTTGTCTCTGTATTTTTTTCCCCATCAAGCTGCAAGAGTTTAAATACGATATAAATTTATATGTATATATAAAGAAATCTAAAGCTTTTTTTGGATTCTAAAAAAATTAATACAAAATTCTGCTCGAAACAGAATGTAATTTAGAATGGCAGGATATATATATATATATATACTACTTGAGATTACTTTATCGCATAAATTCTTTCTATATCTTTCCCTTTTTGGTTGCAAAATTTAAATTATTTAAACACAGATACATAAAATCAATGTATTACATAAAGTTGTATTATAGATGAACGCCCAAACGCGTGGCTCACTATTACATGGTTCGTACGGCCACGCCTTTTTTCAAGGACTCTCCCACCAATATTGTTATACAATACATTTCCTTTTAAGTTTTAAGGCTTTTTTACTATCAACAATTCTTAAATAATAGTACGGATGCAGAAAATTAAGAAAACTCAAGGACTGTACAAACTATGATAGTAAAAAAAAAAAATGCGGTATGTTATAAAAATGTACATGTGTTTCCCCATGTGAATTAAGAAATCTCTTCGTTGGTTATTTGACATTGTTGCACTTTTCGTAATCGCCAAAATTAATAACCGAAATAAATGAATTAATAAGTAACGCATGGCGTTAGCGAAATCCAGTGATATTTTTATTTATTTATAAATTTTACCTAATATGTTTTTTGCAAATTATAGGAATTAAGAAATAAATGTTTAACTAAAACAAGTAGATCTCATACAAATAACCCCGCCCCTTAATAAAAAATGTAATTAACAAAAGGCAAATTATTAATTTTAAAAATAAATAAAAGCATCAAACAAAAATAATAAGAAGGCTAAAAACATACAAAACTTATCAAAACTTTATAGTAATCATTTTTGTTGTAACATTCGATTAGATTTCAGCTTTGGATTACAATTTGCATTTTTCATTGTTGAAGTGAAAGAACTAGTAGAATATATTCGAAAATCTTTTGAGCTTTGAGCATTTAAATAAAATGAAATAAAAACAGAATTGGAAATAATGGTGCCAGTTGGTACTATAAAAGTACAAAATGATTAAAATCAAGCTCTGCGATACGATAGGATGGGGTAACTAATAAACCATACAAATACTGCACGGACATACGTTAGGAAAAAATATCTTCACGTCATTCTGTTATAAAATATTGTATTACAAGCAATGTGCTTAAAATAACTTTTAAAACAAATCAGCCTTCAACTTTTTGCATTTTTAAAAGACTTTTCAAAATTTTTAATAGTTAGCTGAAATATCCTTACGAAACAGAATTTTTAACCCCCACCTCTTACGTCAAATCATAGCCTCCTAAACTAAATGCCTTCCGCGTGGCTCGGAAACTTAGCAACAGTTCAAGCTGTAGACAGCGCCACCTGGTACATGTTGCGAACTTTTTAATTCTCTCACCAATAATTTTAAGAAGTGATATATATATATATATAATCGACGTTTCTTTGATTCTATTCGCCTTTGATGTATATCAAATCCCACTTTTAAAAATTTTTGGTGGCTGTTGAATAAAAAAGTAGCGCATTTTGTACAAGGTAGCTCATGCTTGGACGAAACGTCGTGATGTTCTTTTTATCTTTTATATTGCAAACTTCTTTTGCCTAAGTCTTTTGACTTAGATTTTAACGTGTGAAGTACTGTGTTTTATATATTTTATCAATTTAATCTATCCACGTGTAAAAACAATTTCTCCTCCGAGGTAGCTCTGTCTACTGCCAAGTTTCCGAGTCACGCGGAAGGCATCTAGTTTAGGAGACTATGGTCAAACACAAACCTGAAAGTCCCTACTGCAAGAAGAAATTTCTATATCCGTCAACACTGTTAACGATGAGTTATTCCATCTCAATTCAGGCAGGCAGTAACAAAATGTGTTATATGACCTTCACAGATTATTAAAAAAAAAAGTGCGCTAGCAATTAAGTGAGATACGAAATATCCCAAAATGATTTTATGAAAAAAAAAAAAAAATTCTTTGTTTACAGCACATTAAAATTGAGCTTTTTCGGAAAATTAAAAAAACTCCTCATTTTCAAATGAGCGCTGTTTAAAAAATATTTAACTTTTTTTTTTTTTTTTTTTTTTTTTTTTTTTTACAAGTAGATCTGAAACTGAATTTAAATTTAGTTTAATTTTGAAAAGTCTGTTGGCCTTATGAATTAAGGGAAAAAATATATTTTTACCGATTTTTGTAATTTTTTTTTCCTAATAAAAAAATATTTTAAACTAAAATGAAAGTTCTGATGATAACTTCACAGCAAATTTTATTTTAATGATAGAATATATGCAACCTTTATAATTAATTTTTTAATATTGCAATTTTTAAAAATATGACAAATATTTGAAATATAATTACTTAAAAACACCATTTTTAAAAAATCTGTAAGTTTGTTAATTCGAGGCCTTATCCGTACTTAATAAATAAATTATAACCAAACATTCTATTTTTGCTAAGAAGATTTAATATGATTTTTTGAAAATAACATGAATTGCATGTTTTTTACAAGACTAGAACTAAATACATGAGGAAAATAATTTTTATTTTAACAAAATATAAAATAATGGTAGATAGTTATTACAATTGACAAATAATATGCTAAAATGAAAATAAGTTTTCTATAAATAAACTAGTATATTGTGGCCACCACATGACTTTCTTCTATATTTTCTTATACAAATTCACTCAGTAAAAATAATTTATTAAAATTATTAGTTAAAAAAAATTATCTTCCATGATAATGCAGACGATTTCCGTATTAGAGAAGTAGTATAAAACTAAACATCCAAAAAAGTCCATTTTATTTTTAACATTAAAAAAAAAAAAAAAAACATTTTTTTCTGTAAAAAAAAAAATTAATAACTTTGTTTTAAATTATCACAGATCTATAGTTCAACCATTCGTTTTAAAGGTATTAACGAGACCTTTCGAAAGATACCCATCTTGAAAATTTACACTCATATTAATTCTACAAACACAAGTTAAAAATAACTCTCATTATGTACATTTATGCGAAATTTTGTCCTATACTGCCATGTTAAAAATTTAGAAAAATTGCGATTACGTATGGCCACGTATTCAGCCACTAATCCCCAAATCTAATCAGCACAAGTTTATGTCAGGGTCCAACTAAATACCAAGTTTGGTTTTAAATTTCGTTCATTGGTTCGTGAGATATAGTGTCCACAAAATTCGTGATACACACGCACAGACAGATATTTTCTAAAAAAATATCAAATCGCGTTCAGGTCATCCCAAAACGTAAATCCATCAAAAACCGGAGTTCGAAAATTTTCCGAATCCAATACTTTCTCTATATTACATATAGAAGAAGGTAATAATAATAATAAACATTAAAATTATTTTCAGAAAACATAGCATTAAGATAACATTTTGAAATAATTTATCTGTTTTTTTTTTTTTTTTTTTTTTTTGAAGTTCCCAATTTTTTTATTGAATGCTTAACTGTACGTCCCATATAGGATTCATTATTTTGGAGCAACCAATAATGCTTTGAATGTATTCCTATAATAGGTTTAACGTTAGCCCATTCATTTCATTTTTTCAATCTGCAATAGATTTGTTGTCAGTGTGTACTAATGTTACCTTTGGTACTACACTAGAGAGTACCAAAGACTTATCCCAAAACGTGTAAATCCATCAAAAACCGGAGTTCGAAAATTTTCCCGAATCCAATACTTTCTCTATATTACATATAGAATAAAGTAATAATAATAATAAACATTAAAATTATTTTCAGAAAACATAGCATTAAAATAACATTTTGAAATAATTTAACTGTTTTTTTTTTTTTTTTTTTCCTTTTTTATTGTTTTTTTGGAAGATCCCAATTTTTTTATTGAATGCTTAACTGTACGTCCCATATAGGATTCATTATTTTGGAGCAACCAATAATGCTTTGAATGTATTCCTATAATAGGTTTAACATTAGCCCATTCATTTTATTTTTTCAATCTGCAATAGTTTTGTTGTCAGTGTGTACTAATGTTACCCCTTGGTACTACACAACACTAGAGATTGCGTTAACAAATGAGGCAGAATCTCGAATAGCTTTTACTGGTTCCTTTTGGAGATAATTGTGTGCTTAATTTAATTATGTGCCATAATTATGTACACAAGGAATGTGTTGGACTTAACAAAAAAGATAAGGCAGTTTTTACTCGCAGTACATGTAAAGTCAAAAATAAAGACATTTTTGATAGTAAAAAGTTTAAAATTGCTTCAACAGTTGATGAAAATTATTTAAAATTGTTTAAAATCGTTATCTGGATTTTCTTGTTACTTACCTTTCCATTATATTTTGCAAAGTTTCAAAAATTAAATTTTGTTGTGTAATAATTGATGTGTTTTCATGCGTTAAATATGAATCTCTTCATTATAATTCACCTATGAGCGTATTACCTTCATCAATTAGAATTAAAAAAAAAAAAAAAAAAAAAAATCCTGCAGGCTTAAATCTTGATTATTGTAAATTTAAAATTATTCCCCTGCTCTAATAGGGTTCCTTTCTTTTAGACAATTATTATATTTTTTCAAATCGATTTTTACTATCACTAAAAAATTTCTATTCCTAAGGTGGCCATATTACCTGCAGTTACCTTATGTTTTAATGCTTAAATTTTGTTTTTTAATAAACGAATTTTATGTTTCCGTGTATAAATTTAATTATCTGACTCTTATTGATTTTTATTGAGTATATATATATATATATATATATATATATATATATAAACATAAAAAAAGCTAGTAGGTTATGGCATGACTTTTTTCTATATTTACCTGTAGAAATTCACTCAATAAATACAGTTTATTCAAATTATTGTTTATTCAAATTATTTTCCATGATGAATGCAGACAGTTTTCATTTTAGAGAAGTAATATAACACTAAATATTCAAAGAAAGTCAATTCTTTTCTCTATATGACATATTAAAAAAAGTGTTTCTATTTCTTTATTTATTTATTGCTGAAAAAGAAAAAAAAAAAAGATAATTTTATTTTACATTACCGCAAATCGATGGTTTAATCATTCGTTTTAACCCGTTAGTAGTCGCTATACACAGCGCCACCTATTACAGATTGCGCACTTTTTATTTAACTGTCACTAATAATTTTAAGAAGTGATGTGACCGACGTTTCTTCGATTTTATTCGCGTTTTATATATATAAAATGACACTTCTAAAAGTTTTTGGTGGCTATTGAATAAAAAAATCTGGCAGCACTAAAAGATGGGCGGCAAATCGACAAACTAGCGACTACAAACGGGTTAAAGGAATTGACGATCTCTTTTAAAAGATATCCATAATGAAAATTTGTCCGCCAATGGAGGGGGGTGCATTCATCCAGGAGGCTACGCGATTCTCTTACATATACAAAAAAAAAGTTTAGAGTTGAAAATTACTATAATAAATAATTTTTTTTAATTTCCTATTGATTCTTAAGAAATAAATATCCTTATGTACAATTATATGAAATTTTGTCCTATACCACCATGTTAAAAATTTAGATAAAACGGAATGGCAACATTACCTTTTACACGATTTCCACCAATCGTTGATAGGCACTAATTTGTGTCAAGAAGCAACTACATACGAATTTATGTGAAAGTCTGTGTATTAATTTCTGAGATAACAGTTGCCACAAAATATTGTCATTGTCACATACAGAGACTAACAGCCATATTCTAAAAGTGGATAAATTGTGTTCTTCACCTATCACAACGTGTGAAACCATTGAAAACCAGAGTTTTTACGAAACCAATATTTATTTCTGCCAAATACAGAAGAAAGTAAATACAGAAATGAAAAATTAGTTTTTTATGCAAAATTATGTGATATTTTTTCTCCACTATCATTTTCTTAGTAAAGAATCTGTCAAGTATTGTATTCCGTATTGCAGTATAATATATACGAATTTTGACATGCTATAATGAAGTTATTATTATTATTATTATTATTATTATTATTATTATTCCTGTTATTACTTGTGAGTTTTCATTCTTATTTTTAATTCCCTCTCTTATTATTAAATTTTGTCACAAGCACATATATTTAATTTTTTCATTTTTCGTTTAATGCAAAATACCGATTACCTACTGTTAAGCCAGATTTCCAAGACTGGCCTTGGCACGCTGCCAAAAAAAATGGATTATTCCGGAGGGAAGGAAACATGAATTAAAAGGGTGAAAAAAAGTCATCCTCTCAACAAAGTAAGTAATGTTGGGTTCTCCTACCGTTTACCTCCTATCCTATTTTGAAGAATAGATTCATTTCCTTCCCACCTCCGAGTTACATGACCCGTCTTTAATCCTTGGCTAAGCAGTATACTGACAGATTTTTTTTTATAGTCTAAGAGACAAATATCTAAAAAAATTGCAAAGCGGTTAAGTGACGTAAATTCAAAAAATACTATTACAAAAACTTTCTTACCCCTTTAACGTTCACTACTTAATTTATTTTAAAAATTACTAAACTAATTTTTAAAATGGCTTTTAGACACATAGCTGATCATAAACATTTAAAAAATAAAAAATAAGCATTGTTTATTTTCGAGAAATTTTCGGTTTGAAACATCTGTAAGTAAACCTTATTAAATTCAAATAATATTTAATTTAATAAATAAATCACTTTATTAGTAAACATTATCGACAACAAAAACTCGTAAAAGTTGCATAGATCCTTACATTTCAATTTATTCCGGAGTATCTTAACCCTTTGCGGCGCAAGGTAATTCGGATAATTTAAATTCAACTGCCACCGGAATTTACGAACATAATTAAAATAAAAGAAATTTTAAATTTTCACGTTTAAAAAAGGGCCTTTTCTGCTATGTTATAAATGTAAATTTTTGCTAAAAAATTTCCGGGATGAGTTTTTGCACTTGAAAATTTAAATTAGGTGTTTCATCAGCGGGAACACTGCGACTGAAAGGGTTAAAACAAATGCAATTCAATTACTGTCCAACATCGCTTTCTGTGGAATATTGGCACGCAGCCAAAAAAGACGAGTCTAAATGGAGCGATCTAGTAGGGAGGAGGAACTAATAGCGGAGGGGTTTTTCTTGACGCGTTTTTCGTTCTCCTTCATTTCCACGTGATAGTGACTGCGCTTCATACTCTTTCTTTTTAAAGTATTATTTTCGTTCTAGAATTTGTGAATTCGACTTGCGTTTGAAAAAAATTGTTTTTAAATTAGATAGAATGGCTGGAACATCTAAGTCTAAAGGATTTCGAAGTAATTCGAAAGAAATTATTTATAATGTTATTAAAGTGTGTGATGAAGAAGCACGTTTAGGGAGAGTAAAAATTCCTATAACCCAGTCTTCGAAACGCGCGAGCATGCTTACAGGAATTTCTTTATCAAGTGTGTATAACATTAGAAAACAAGCAAACGATGAGGAAAATCCTGAATTCTGCTCTCCACAAAAAAAGCAGAAAAGAGAATCTACATCTCATTTGAAAATCGATTCCTTTGATATTGATGTGATAAGAAGAACAGTGCGGGATTTTTATATAACAGAGAAAAAAGTTCCAACAATATCGAAACTGCTTCCCGTGATCAAAGAAAAAATAAATTTTGCTTGGGGAAGAGAAACTTTGAGAAAAATTCTCCACGAGATCGGATTTAGTTGGAAGAAAACTCAGAATAAAAGAAAAATTCTTATGGAAAGATCCGACATAGTTTTATTAAGAACAAAATTCTTAAGGAGCATCAAGCAATATAGAGATGAGAAAAGGCCTATCGTTTACATAGATGAGACATGGGTGGACAGCAATCTCACATTTGGAAAATGTTGGCAGTCTTCCGAAATTTTTGGAGTTGTAGAAACAGGAAATGCATCTCGCCGTGTTATTGCTTTATGTGCAGGTGGAGAAATGGGTTTTTTACCCAATACCAATTTAATTTATAAAGCGAATGCTTCAACGGGAGATTATCACGGGCAAATGAATTCTGCGATTTTTGAGAAATGGGCCCGAGAGAAATTAATCCCAAATCTCCCTCCTAAATCAGTTCTAATCATTGATAATGCTCCTTATCACTCTATACAATTGAACAAGCCTCCCAATTCATCCCAGAGGAAAGAAGAGATAATGGATTGGCTTGCAAAAAATAATATTTCTTTTTGTTCTTCTAGCAGAAAAATCGAACTACTAGATATTGTAAAACGAAACTCACCAGCAGTTAAAACATATAAATTTGATTCTTTGATGGAAGAGCATGGACATTCGGTTTTGCGCCTCCCACCATATCATTGTGATTTGAATGCTATTGAATATGCATGGGCCGAGTTAAAAAATTATGTGCGAAATCACAATGCTACTGGAGATCTAGCGATGTCCAATTTATTAAAAATTTCCGAAGAAGCCATCAGCAGTATATCAGAAAAGAACTGGCAAAATTACTGCAAACACGTACTTAATTTAGAAAAAGAATATTGGGATAAAGACGGAATTATCGAAGAATTATGTGATCCTATTTGTTTCTCTGTTAATTCCGATACAGAAACGGAAAGTGACTCGGAATATTCCTCTAATGAATAATTAACATATAAATAAGAATAAAAGATGTAAGTTGTTACATTAATTTTCAAATTAAATTTGTATTTATTTATTTTCCAAATTCTAATATATGTTTTTCTATACAAGGAATATAAATATTTCCGTGTCATTTCTTTTTCTTTTTTTTATTCACATCATATTTTTATTTATATATTTTGAAATCTTTACTTTTCATTTGTTCATTAATTTAGTTGCTTTTAATTGTTACAAATTGAAAATGTATTTATTTATTTTAATGATTAAACGCATTTATTTTTTAATTGCGTAAAATCAAAAGATTCCAAATTATACTAGGAAATGTTTTTATACTTTTTAATTTAAATTATCTCAGATTAGAATGGAGAGAGACAGAATTTACATATTTTGATGATTCATATGTATGTGTTTCTTAATTTAATTGCATATGTATATTACAAACTGAATATGATTGATTCATGTTTTTTATATGAATAAAATATATATACTTAATCTTTCATTAAAATAATTAAACGAATATTAAATTTTATTTAATAAAATAAATATTTAATTATTTTTAAAAAATGCACAAAATCAAAAGAATAATAAATTTTTGAAAACTAATTATATCGAAAATGAACAAATTATTCTTGAATATCTGCATCTGAATGATTCAGTGGCAAGCATCAGCTTGAACCCCTTCCAACAAATCGACTCGTCGGTTTCCGCCTGTAAACCGGAAGTTTACCTTTCCACCTAATCGGTGGTTAGACAGTACCTTTTCTAAACAACTTCACTGAGTTGTTTAAAATTCACTTTAGATAGTCTTACACAACGCTTCCTGAAATTAGCTATGCAAATCGTTTTCAAGACGGTTTGTGAAATTAACTGTTTTCAGAAGCAGTAACTTTTAATTCAAGAGATTCGTTATTAAAGAAAATGTTTTACATCTCTAAGATACCGTGTAATTTTTTGAAATGTACTTTTTGAACTTATTATTACAGTTAGAGTGCAAGGAAATTATAACTTAATTGGATGCACTTAGATACATTTTAATTGTTTATTCATTCAGCATTAGAATAATGAGTGTTATAAAGAAGTTTTTAATTTTTACATTTAAATAATTTACCTTATGGCTTAAAATTGTTCTTTAGTGTATTGTATATCTATGGAATAAGAAAAAAGGAATTAAAAATCATGTACAGTCGAACCTCGTTAACGTGCATCTCAAGGAAAATAAAAAATGTGTTCAGATTATCAGAAGTTCATGCTATCAGTAACTCAGAAACTAATTTTGATGAGGATTGTGGAAACATTTCATGTTAAAAGTAATTCATGTTAAACGTGTTTATGTTAACTGCATTGTTAATCGAATCAAGTTATAGTGCAAGTAATTATAATAAAAGAAAAAGATTAAATCTTTGCATTTTTGTTCAAATAGTTCAAAAATATTCAAAACATATAACATAAAAAACAAAACTTTTTTTTTTCTATTCTTGTTTAAATACTAAAATTTTAATAAGAAAAATTTCATTTCCTCATTAAATATATAATGTCTCAAATGGTCTTAATTATTCTTCTTATCCACCATTCATGAAACCATGAAAGCATCTAAACAAGTGCTAACTCAACGAGTCCAATGTTAAATTAGGGGTGTCAGTCCTCTGACTCAGAGAAAATGAGCAATAACACAGAGCGCGGAATTATTGGATGTTTTCCAAATTTCAAACTGTCGGTCAAGCTAGCATCCCTCCAACAATTTGGACGCGTCCTCACTGCTAGTTTTAGGATATGGGGCCGCAGTGTAGACATATGTCATATTTATAAACATAATTTCAAATTCTAAACTTCTTACAAAAAATGTTTACTTTGATTGTTCTATTTTGTAATTAAATCCGTAAAATGAGAGACTAACGATGGTTCTCTCATTCCTGCTGTTTGTATTTAATTTAAAATTTTATTTTTAATCATAATCGATATTGACTCTAACATTGTATATTAGACATGATAATCTCAATTAATTTATTCACAGTCTATAGTTGTGAAATTATATTGGAAATGGATTTAATATTAATTATATCTTATATTGTATCATAAATTTACTAACCATTAACCCTTTCATTCCCCGTTATGACAATTGGATATTAGTAACAATTAAGATTTTTTTCTTACTATCTAACTTTCACTTGTTCAAAATGAACAGTATTATTGTATATATACATTTTTCTACCGAAAAACTACTGCTCAAAAAATATTTTTAATTCTCAAATTGACCAAAAAAAGTAACTGGAAAAAAATCATCAGAGGGAACAAGAAGAAAAATGTCATCATCCTACCTTAACCAGTGAGAAAATTTACATACACCCAAGATTTTTTTTTTCAAAATAGTTCATATAAGAGTCTCAAAGTAAAAATGAGAAGGAATTATCCATGCCCATGCCTTCATTTACGGAATAAACTGATTAACATGTACACGATTCAAAATCCCTAGTTATTTTTTCGACAAACTTAAATACATTTTTTCCTCTAGATGTATTATGATTTCTTTGGATGTTAAATCTCTTTTTACTAGTATTCCTATTGAAGGTGCCCTTGTTTATTAAGAAATGGGAATACGCATTACTCTGCTATTGAAAGTGAGGATGATGTGAATTTTGTTCATTTATGTATCAGGCAATTTGTCTTCATTTTTAATGGTGCTTATTATTTTGGGCTTTGACATGGACACTTTTTTCTCTCTTTTGCTTTGCAATATTTATATGCACTAAAAAAAAAAAAAAAAAAAAAAAGGTGTTTATAAATGTCCTCCTTGGTTTAGGTATGTTGATGACCTTTTCGTTCTTATTCGCTCTGTTGTCGAATTTTCCAGTTTATTTTATTTGGTCAATTCGTTTGATCCCTGCATTTAATTTACTTTCGAGATTGAAAAGGATTGATCTTTCTCTTTCTTTGACGTTTTTGTGTCTAAAAACAATGGTCGGATCTCAACTACTGCCATTAGAAAACCTTTTTCCTCCGTCTTTTTTCAGTAGCTTGTTCTCTCTAACTGCTTCCCTATACAAAAGATGTCTGCTTTCTATACCTACATTTTTAGTCCTTTAAAAATTTGTCCTGATTCTTCGACTCTTTCTAAAGAAATTATTCATTTGAAACCTCTTGCTATTCATCCCTAGCTATAATCCCTTAATCATCTATTAAGCTCTTCTAAGCATATCATCTATTAAGCTAAATTAAGCCCAAACCTTCTGTTTCTAAAATCAATGACCACGGGCTCCTTTCCGTGGTTTTACCTTTTTATTCTTCACTTTTTTTAAAAGTTTCTAAAATCCTTTCACAGTTGAAGTTATTTACAAACCTGTCAACGAAAGTAAATTCTCTTCTCTTAAAGATCCTATTCCTACTGAAAACCGATGTGGCGTTTATTTCATCACCTATTTCTTCGTGTAATTTAGATTATTTTCATACAGATGGTCGGCATTTGAACTTTAGAATAAGTAATAATTTAACCCGATCAGGTTATCATGGGTCATTGGAGACCCGAGCCAATTTTTCTTATGTCTCATCCATCAGAATCAATGTACAGAAGAAATACTTATCTATCGTGTCCACGACTTTTTTTTTTTTTTTTTTTTTTTTTTTGTAAATGTACCATTCTTAAACTTTATTATGCAATTTGAATTTTTTAAATATCTCAATTTGTATAAAAGTTATAAATTTTTAGTAAATTACGCATTTTATAGAAATGGGAGTATTTCTGACGAAAAATAAAATATTTGTTTAAATTGTTTTTGCAATATTCATAGTCTGCCCTTAAATAAGAAGTATTCAAGAGTGTTCAAGAATTTTATCACATTATTTTCGTTAAAAATTACGGGCTCTAACATTGCTCGGGTCTTCAGCGACCCAGGATAAACTGACAAGTTGCCGAAATATATGATAACCTGATCGGGTTAAAATTAATACTTATTTAATTTTTCTCAACAGTAAACTTTCGGAAAAAAATCAACAATTTTAGAAAAGAGAACTTAATGAAATTGATATTAAGGATGCATTACAGATAGGTGAAGATTCACATGGTTTCAAATGTTAAACCAAATTCCGATTTTTCTTTCTGCATTCAATTTTCTTTTACTTTACAACGGAGTTTTTGAGAAAAATATAATTACTACTCTTCAAACTATGAGCATCACCAGAATCATAAAAATGTCGATAAATAATCTTGAAATGAACGTCTTATCCAATTTTTGTGTTTGTATGCATATTTTTCAAAAAAAAGAAAAAAAAAAGTTATTGCGAAAAATAGAAGAAGAAAAAGAAACGGAAAAGTTAATACAAAAAGAGAAATCTGGTTTTAGTCTAACATATGAATGAACGCGCATCTTCACCTATCTGTAATGCATCCTTGTGACATTTTTCATTAAGTTCTCTTTTCTAAAATTTTCGAAATTTTTCCTATCTTTCTATAGTTTACTTAATAAGTACTTTTTACTTAATTTATAATACAATTCGATAGAGTTGTTACTCAAAGTTAACTTTTTAAAATAACATATCACATTTTCAAAGGTATTCGTTCAGCTGTAAGTCCATATTCTCTGAATGAGTAGATTTTTTAGCGAACGTTTAGACAAATTGTAACTACCTATTTTATTTTAATTAATAATAAATGTATGCTTATACATTTTATAATTACAGTAGAAAGACATAAAATTTATGAATTTTTTTCCCTTAAAAATTATTTCAAGGAAGCACTGTGAGGAATTGGTGGTCATCATTCCTCAAAGATTAACTTAAGTATCTTAAATATTAAATGAGACTTGTTCAAGACTCAAATATAAAATGAAACTAAGAGTTTATTCGACTAGAATAAAGGGAGGGTTGACCTGGTATAACGTAACTCAATGAGCAGACTTAAATACTTTAACAAATATATATAAGAAATAATTTAGATAATTTCAAATATCTCACCACAGAATATAGCAGAGGGTTAGCGACGCATGCACTCCTTTTCTTAGCTGACAGGAACTTCAAATAAATCAGCGGATTCCCGGCTGGTTCACTTTTCTATTCACTAATACTAACACCACCACACATCAAAACTCATCAAATTAATTAGCTTTAATAGCAATCGATCTGAACTATAGAAATATAACTTAATCCAGGCAATAAGCTCTAAATTATAGCGTACACAGACGTCGGACAAAACTCCACTACACACCACACATTTACGAAAATAATCTCCTACTTATACTTACTTCCACCAATTTCCCTTCTCTTCCCTCCAACCAAACTTTAGAATCGCTTCACATTCGTCTACACTTCGCTGCAGCGCTATGTCGGCACAAAACTATTCCGACCTAAAATTTTGCATAGTTACTGGGCCGAAGCATTTTAACAATGACAACTGATTACTTTGCTGGATCCAGCATAATTTCAAATCAAACCTGTGGTGACCTATTTCAAACCAAACCTGTGGTGAAGTCTCTCCCTCAAAGCACCTCTCTTTTTATTTATAAATTTTATTTAAACTGCAAAAGTTATTTAAACTGCAATTTTTGAGACTATTTACTGTTCAAAAATAAGAAAGGGAAACTTTTGCAAAGAATTATAAACGAATTTCTGACAATTCTATGACTTTTTTATTTAAAATATAATAAAGAAAATCCAAACTGTCACTGTTTAAATATATAAATATATATAATTTTGTATCTATATTTTAGTCAAATTTTTGTTATCAATACTTCATACTTTTGTTTTTCAAAAATTTAGTACTGAAATTAAAAAATACTATTATTATTATTATTATTATTATTATTATTATTATTTACAAATTATTAATAATTGAAAATTAGTTGAATTTGAACTATATTTACTCGTTCTCAATATAAAAAGTGTGTTAATTCCACTAATATTTATATTAGATTTAAGATTTTGACTTTACAAAAATTAATGAAAATATTTAAACTATGAATATATTTTACATGATAAGCATATCTTTGTCCCTAACCAACGTACCGAGTTACAATAGGTTAACACAATTTACTTATACTTCATTATTCAACTGAGTTACTGAGAAATATTTTCAACCCATTAGGTTCTAAACGCAATCAATCTGCAGAAGAGATCTGTAAACATTTACAATAGCTGTTTTATCTCGTAAAGTGTCTACTCCGTGTTCCAAGTTAACACTTTAAGTGTGAACGTAATATGAACCAGTTAATGTGCTTATTGTGCATAATTAACCTGTGATTCTGCGGTTTATTAATTAGTTAATTTACGGTCATGTTGTATGAAAATGTGAACAATCAAAAAGATATATGGAACAGTACTGAGTTCCATTTACGAAAAATAAGTTTGGGTATTACAAGACCGAATTAAATTTAGTGCCATTCTCCGACAAATACCTAATATATATATATATATAGGAATATGTAAATAAATGAATGAAATTAAACCCCCAAAAAACACTGAGATCTAAATATTATTTTCTTCAGGTATATTGATGATTTAGTTGTTTTTAACTGTAATTGTTTCGAAAATATTTCTGGAAAAATATATCCTAAAGAATTAATTTTAAACCGTACAGATACCGATAAAATTTCTTTCCTAGATTTAAATATAAAGAGAAATGAAGAAAAATGGCTCATTGGATTTTACGATAAAAGGAAGGATTTTAATTTTAAAGTAAATAGTCTTACTAATTGTTTTTCAAATATCAGTAGAAAAGTTTTAAAAAATATTATGTTCGCACAGCTTAAAATAATTCGTACTATTTGCAATAATGAAAATGATTTAAAATATGCTCTTGAAGACTTAAAAAGTACCTTGCAAATTAACTGTTACCCGTCCCAATTTTTTACTGTGAGTTTCCAGAGTTTTCTTGTCTCGGTTTGTTCTACTTCCTCATTCAAGGGCGATATTCAAGTACCGACGAGCAGCCCCGTCGGCCGAAGTTAGTTTGTTTATCAGATGAAGGGTTTTATTTTATTTCATTTTATACTTTCAGGTTTACCTTCAGTAATTCTTTATTGTATTGTATATTTTTTAAATGAATTGATGTAATCTTGTAACTTTTGCAATTTGATAAGTTTATAAATTTTTTAGAATTTTTATACATTACATACATGTTTGATTTCTCTTCAGTTATTGGTGGTTTTCTGTTTGGTGAGAAGTTGGGGGGCTAAGGATATATATATATATATATATATATAAATTCATGTCAATAGTTTTCTATATATGTATATATATATATATATGTCTATATATCTTACGAAATATATTTTTGCTTATTTTTAAGTATACGTTTGTACATAGAATGGGTTGCATAAATTGTTTTTTACAATTCTCCAATTATTTTATATAATCAGTGATATTGAATGTATTTCAATACAGAAACCTGATTATATGAAATATTTAAAAATAAACAAAAACTGACCATTACTCGTTCAAGTATTAATCAGTCAAAAAGAAAAAAAGAAAAAGAGAAAAAATCTATATTATGTTTGTAACTTGTCACAGGGCATTTTGAAAACATTTTAACTTTAACTGTATAAGGTTATTTTTATTAATATTTAAATTACTCATGAAATATTGTATTTTTTGCGTAAAATTACATAACTATATATATAAAAAAAATGTATTATAAGAATTTATATCTAAAGAATATCTTCTTGTATTCATTTATTTCAACTATATTACTTTTTTCAAAGTGGTGAGTTGATATGCTGAGTGAGAAAAAAAAAAAAAAGATAATATGGAAGTACTGTTATTTTTTAACTACACTCTTTATATTCTGTTAAAAAGTGAATTATGACTTTATAAAATATATAACCTTACTTTGAATAAATAACAAATTTCGTCTTTTATATATTAATGTTTAAAAAATTAAAAATAAATTATATAAAGAGTGACCATAAAAAATAATTATCATTAAAAAGTGGTATTAAACAATTATTATTAATCAGTGATGCTAAAAATTAAATAATGATCGCAGAAGAGTATATTTTATATGTTTATTACGTTTTCCCCTCCTGAACGAGTTTACTAAGAACATAATTTACATATAACTTCTAATAATTAAAAAACAAGTTACTTTTAATTAATCCTTTACCGGCCCTAACGCTTTAAAACATTCTAAACAGTGTTGTGAAATTTAGGGATTTTTTTAAATTCAACTATCACCAATAAATTTGAGTGGAGATATTTGATATACGCAATGAACGCATAACCATCAATGTGTATAGGAAACCGTTACAGCTAAATTATTGATGAATATTGTATAAAAAGACCTAAATTTGGAAACGTTGAGCAGAGGAGTGAAATTAAATAGGGCCGGCAAAGGGCTAATTAGGTTACAAATTCAAATATTTAAAACGAGATGAGTTTAAATGTTAAAAAACATCATAGATACTCTAATATCGTTTTAAGTATTATGAATTTTTTTTCAGACTAAATTGACTATAATAAAATATTGGCTAATTTCTAGAACAAAATTTCAACATGAACCTGACGTAATCACGTAGCAAGAAATCGCTCTCTCGAATTCTTGTAACTACATTTTTACAATCTCGTTTATTCCTGACCAATAGTCATGAATCATTATCAATAACAACTTCACACCAACTACCTACCATAGATTACTGGAATGCTATTACAGTGCAGCCACATATCCGAAAACTAGCAGTGAGGACGCGTCCAAATTGTTGAAGGGATGCCAGCTTCTCCGACAATTTGAAATTTGGAAAACATCCAGTAATTCCGCTCTCTGTTATTGCTCATTTTCCCTGACAATGAAACATTCAAAAGGTGTCATCTTCAAAAAGTATTGAAAAAAATATATATATGTGATTCTACTCTTCTTAAAACACCAGAAAATAAAAAAAATATCGGCTGAAATTAATTACAGCGACCACAAAAAATTATCAAAATTAAGCATATTTGGCGACAGCGCTGTTAGGCGATACGTTTGCTAGCACCGAGATTGACGCGTACGAACAGAACCTTGTTATGCTTTTCCGTCAAGTACTGAAAATTAATCGCCTAGCAGTGTGAAATCGCCAAATATCCTTAATTTTGATAATTTTTTGTGGTCGCTGTAATTAATTTCAGCCGATATTTTTTTCATTTTCTGATGTTTTATGAAGAGTAGAATCACATATATAATTTTTCAAAACTTTTTTAAGATGACACCTTTTGAATGTTTCCTTGTGAGTCAGGTGACTGTCACCCCTATTTTAACATTGGACTCGGTGAGTTGACGCTTGCGCAGATGCTTCCATGGTTTCATTAAATGTGGTCGAAGAATAGTTAGTTTGTGTTTATTAACTTTCTAAGAAAATAATAATAATAATAATAATAATAATAATGTCAGATTAAGTTAAAAATTAAGAATCTTTGTTTTTTAAGCTATCTCGCATTATTTCTTTTTTCTTAAAAAAAAAAAAAAAAAAAAAAAGTAGTATGTTGTGGCCGCCACATGACTTTCTTCTATCTTTTCCTATACAAATTCACTCAGTAACAATAATTAAAAAAAAAAAAAAAAAAAAAAGTGGGACTTTGACAAAATTTTGGGTAAAATGTGAAAATTATTCTAAGTTTGTCAGAACACGGAAACCGTAGGACTTTGACAAAATTAGGGGAAAAAAGCAAAAATTAGTTTAAGTTTGTCAGAACACGGAAACCGTGGGAGTTTGATAGAATTAAGAGGAGAGGGGAAAAAAAAAGTGGGACTTTAACAAATTTTCACATTTTACCCAAAATTTTGTCAAAGTCCCACTTTTTTTTATTTTTCCTCTCCCCTTAATTCTATCAAACTCACACGGTTTCCGTGTTCTGACAAACTTAAACTAATTTTTGCATTTTCCCCCCAATTTTGTCAAAGTCCCACGGTTTCCGTGTTTTGACAAACTTAGAATAATTTTCACATTTTACCCAAAATTTTGTCAAAGTTTGTCAAGACACGGAAACCATAGGACTTTGACAAAATTAGGGGGGAAAAGCAAAAATTAGTTTAAATTTTGTCAGAACACGGAAACCGTGGGAGTTTGATAAAATTAAGGGGAGAGAGAGAGAGAGAGAGAGAAAAAAAAAAAAAAAAAAAAAAAAAAGATTTTTTTTTTCTAAGTTTTTTTTCGTAAAAAGTAAAAAAAAAAATCGATAACTTTGTTTTAAATTATCACAGATTTATAGTTCAACCATTCGTTTTAAAGGTACTGACGAGACCTTTCGAAAGATACCCATCTTGAAAATTTTTGCCCTATATCACCCTGTTAAAAATTTAGAAAAAGCGGGATGGCAACGCAATCTGTAAGACGACTTTTACTAAAAGTTGATAGGCACTAATTTATGTCATGGTGCAACTACATACCAATTTGTATGAAATTCTGTGCAGTAGTTCCAGAGATACAGTTGCCACAAAACTTTGTCACACACACACAGACAGACAGACAGACAGACATTTTCTAAAAATGGTAAAATCGTGTTCTACATCTCTCAAAACGTGTAAATCCATCAAAAACCCGAAATCGAAAATTTTTACGAATCCAATACTTTCTTCTATTAAAGATAGAAGAAAGTAATAAATAAATAAAATACAGTAGAACCTCGCTTATCTGAGGTAATGTGGATTGAAGGTAACTCAGATAATCAAAAACTCGGATAACAAGGACTCTCTCGTAAATAATTGGAAAAACCTACAACAAAGATTAAAATGGATGAAAATATAGTCAATGAAGTAAATTAATGCATATAATAGCACAAATTTAAATTCAGTCAGTTTAAAATGCAATACAATACATACATATATAAATTATAAAACGCAGTAAGAGTAAAATTTGTCGATGCTACCTGCGGCATTTGTCAAAAGCTACGCTTCCCCCGGCTCGTGGCTTTTTCGGTACGACCTCGGTTAACCCGGAACACGGTTAATCGGGGCTTGGAAAATCATAGCTCTACTGTAATAATACATAATCTGTGCTTGGAATTTTTCCTATTGTAAAAAAAAAAAAAAAAAAAAAAAAAAAAAAAAGATTATATTATGATAAATGTTTGCTGGAAATATCTTCAATTGTTGTCCTTATGAACTCTCCCTTTCTCAGTCAAAAGAGGGTATCTAGAGTATTTCCTGCCAATGTAGTTTACCATACATTGGTCAAACTGAACGTAGTCTTAAATTCCGTGTAAAAGAACATGTTAGTTACACCAGTTAACAAAAACCAATAAATCAGTTATTTATAAGCATTGCTGGGAGAAAAACCATAATTTTATATTTGATTCAGGTAAAATAATTTTCAGGCCCAAATACACTCAAGAATTCTATTTATTTGAAGCTTTTTTCATCTATAAAAATCATTAAAATATTGTTAAATGTGATTTCTCTGTACCCAGTTTTTCTGATTGATGAAAATTTTACTTTCAGTCCACATTTTCTTAATTTTTTCTATATTTTTCATAACTAGTATTTCTAAAATTCCTATTGACCAGTCCCACACATTCCACGTAATTCTGTTGGTTGCAGTGATGCCAGATGGTCGAAAATTATTTCCCCAAACAGGTCTTCAAATTTCTCCAAAACAGGATTTTTTTTCCGAAAAAATCTCCAACTTAATTTCTACTAAAAAGGGAAAATAAAATTAAAAAAAAAAAAAAAAAAAAAAATCAGGCAGATTTAAGTGGATTTAAGCTCAGATTTTTCCAGAAATGAAGGCAATTTTTGGAAAAATCCCCAAATAACAATAAAGCTATTGAAAATTCCTGGTCGTAGGGATAAATCCTTACGTTGCCAACATTGACAGAAAGTTGAAGAACTCAACAGATTCCTCCCCAAAATTTTTAAAATTCCCCAAAAAATTCTCCACAAACATTTGGTCCCCAAAATTGTCCCCAGAAGCCTCAAAAATCCCCAAAATGGGGACAAAATCCCCAATCTGGCATCACTGGTTGGTTGATCAGAATTTGATTTCTTTCTTATATATACAAACACTGAAGACTGCACGCTAAATGTTATCAAAACAGCTGTCTGCTTTCCAATTTTTTCCTTTGGCGTTCAGATAGCGCTAAGTTCTCTTTTACCATTCTGTTATTATCGCTACTTGTTTATAATAGCAATAGTTTTAAAGTACTCAAAGTCAAATTATTATTATTATTATTGTGATTATTGTTATTCTTATTATTTTACATCCCATGTTATAGAATTTTTAATCTTTTAAAAAAAGATACGGATTGTTGCGCATTTAAATTTCACATGTTTTGCATTTCTGCAAGCGCAGTTTGCAGTACCATTGCTTTTCTTTTTTTCATGAATACGAATGTTCATACACGATATTGTCTGTCGTACAACCTAATTTCATGCGCATACTCTGATACATGCTAAATTTTTGAATTCAGAAAAAAAGCGCTGTTTAATAAATTCGAATAATGCTTAAAATATTACTTCGCCAAAATAACATTTATAACGAAATATTTTTAAAAAACAAAATATTCATTATTTTGCTTTTTAAGAAAATGTATTAGTTAAAAAAAAAAAAAAAAGAATCAAAATTATATTTGACGAAATATTTAGAATTTATATAAAGAGAATTGTATTAATTTTTTCTTGAATAGTAATTTAAATATTTCCTTGAATTATGAAAAAAGAGAAATTTATAACTAAACTTTAACTGCGAACACATTTTTTTTTCTTTTCACATGCTAAGTAAGAAATTATAGTACGTGTACTTTATATATAAATTATAATTTGTTTGTTAATAAACGGAATTTATCTTTTCGTGTATAAATGATCATTATCTGTCATCTGCTGATTTTTATTTAAAAATATAAAAAAATAAATGAAAAATTTTGTTTTATGCAAAATCATGTTATATTTTACCTAGTTACCATTTTTATATTGTTGAATCTGCCAAATATTATATTCTGTTTCGCAGTGCAAAATGTACTAACCAATGACATGAATTTGGATATATAATGATGAAATTTATTTTAATTAATATTACTATTCTTATTTGTAAGTTTTAATCGTTATTTTAATTCCTTTTCTGATTATTATATTTTGTCACAATTAGATGTGTATATATATATGTATTTATATTCATTTAATGAAAAATACTGATTGCACAAGTCTGTATCAAAAATTTTGATTTGATATTTTTAGCTGATTTTCATGTTTTTGTATACTGAAATCAAAAACTGAAGCCAGATTTTCTGTATCATGAATAAACTTTTGTGAATATGAGGTGTCTACCAATACATTTTCTTTCGTGATTCTTCTACCAATATAATTATATTGTTACTTTTATAGTATAGTTCCACCCTCAACTCAAATTAATTATAAAACATACTAAAAAGTAAAAAGAAATTAAGAAATTTTGTCGATAGACACACAAAAATTTGTACGTGATAGAGAAAATCTGGCTTCATTTTCGGTTTCAGCAATCCAAAAAACATATATAGATAAAATTATTAAATAAAATTTGGAAACACTACCTCGGTAGGACTATATTATCTTTAATGACAGATTTTTTTTTTTTTTTTTTTTTCTTTTTTTTCACATCAAAAATCATATATTTAAATATTCTTCTCTACGAAATAATATCAAAAAATTATGATGTGGTTAAATGAAAAAAAGAAAAAAAAAAAAAAAAGTGGAGTTAATACTATTGCAAGCACTTTCTTAAAACAAGCACAATTCAATTACTTTTCTTAAACAACCCCATTCACTTGCCTGAAATGCACTTTAGATAATCTCGTACAGCTCTCTTCTTGAGATTACTTATGCAACTCCTTTTCAAGATGGTTTGTGAAATTAACTGTTTTCACAAGCAGTAACTCTTAATTTAAGAGCTTCGTTGTTAATGAAAGTAAGTATTATAACTCTAAGATACCGCATAATATTTTGAAATGTACTTTCTGAGTTTCTTATTACAGCTTAAGAAAATTATAATAACATAATTGGATGCACTTACAGAAATTTTAATTATATATTTCTTCAGTATAATGAGTGTTAAAAAGCACTTTCTACATTTTGCAATTAAATTTTACTTTGTCATTAAAAATTGTTTTTCAGTTCATAGATGCATAAAAGGGTAAATAAAAATTATATATATAGGGTGATTATAACTAAAGTTCAAAACGCTATAATTTTAAAATAACCCATCCGAGCGATTTGATATTTTACCAGAGCAATTGTGAGGCAATGGAATTTTGTTTGGCAAAAGGAAAAAAAAAAGTTCCAAAATGGGCCGTTAATTATCCGTAAAGTATTTGTTTCGTGAAGCTCTTCTTTTTCTCTTTTCACTATGACTGTTTCCGTTCTAAACGCGTATTCTTGCCTTTTTGCTAAAAACATTGTAGTAAACCCTTGAAGTATATTGTTTCCTTCTATTCCATTCTGTTGCTAACAAAATTCCTGTGTTTAATGAGTCCATTTAGCCTTTTTCCTGACATCATCCTGTCAGTGCTATCTATAGGAACATGTTGGATCTACTCTTTACCTCCACCAAACAAAATGTCATGGCCTCATGATTGCTTTGGTAAAATATCAAATCGCTCTGATGGGTAGTTTTAAAATTCTAGCTTTTTGAAATTGTAACTTTAATTATAAGTACCCTGTATATTGACAGTTTTTTCGTGATAGAGAAAAAATGGATTCATTTTCGGTTTCAGCACTCCAAAAAACATATGTATGAGGTAAAATTATTTTAATTAAAATTTGGAAACATTATCTCTGTAGGCCTATGTTATCTCTGTACTGATAAGTATAAAGGATTTAAGTCCATATTCTTGATTTTACAGGAGACGAAAAATAAAGTTAAACTAACTAAAAACTAATCAGAAGAATCGATTAGGAAAAAGAGATTATGTTGATTTATACGCTTTATACCATTCAGTGAACCTTTATTTAATAAAGTGAAAAAATTGAATTAAATATTTTATACCAAGGATTAACGCTAAATTTCTGACTTGTATCTTTTTTTACCAATGGATTTGCTCAAGACTAAATGACATGGATTCAAATCCTTTATACCAATCGGTAGAGAATTTTTTTCTGAGTCTGACTATGTACTCAAAATCGACACTTTTGGACTTAAATCCGTTGTACTTATCAGTAGAGATCTTTAATGACAGATACTTTTTCACACACTGTTAAAAGTGGTTTCTTAAAAATGAGCTAAAAAAATGTCTCCAAATGGCTCCGAAACAATATATATAGTTAAATTTGAAAACCCATGTACTCATTTCTGAGTATATTGACATGTTCATAAATGGGGTTGACCAATAAGAATCCCAATATCCCCATTTTTTACATGTCAATATACTCAAAAATGAGTACATGGGTTATCACATTTAGCTATATGTTGTTTTGGAGCTATTTTAAGACAATTTAGCTCATTTTTTGAAATCAATTTTAACAGTTCATCAAAAATCATATGTTTAAATATTTTGCTCTGAGAAATGATATCTAAAAATTATAAATCGGTAAAAAAAAAAAAAAAAAAAAAAAAAAAAAAAAAAAATGGAGTTAATACTATTACAAGCACTTTGTTAAAACAAACACAATTCAGTTATTTTTCTTAAGCAACCCCATTCACTTGCTTGAAATGCACTTTAGATAATCTCGTACAGCTCTTCATGAGATAACTTACGCAATTGAAGCCAGTTTTTCTGTATCACGAATAAATTGTCAATATGAGGTGTCTACCAATGCATTTTCTTTCGTGACTCTCCTACCAATATTATCATATTGCTACTTTTACATTATATTTCCATTTTCAACTCCAATTAATTATCAAGTTATTATTAGTCCAAAAAATTAAGAAATTTTGTCAATAGACACACTATATTGACAAAAAATTATACGAGATAGAGAAAAACTGGCTTCTTCATTTTCGGTTTCAGCACTCCAAAAATCATATGTATCAGATAAAATTATTAAATAAAATTTGGAAACATTGTCTCTGTAGGACTATATTGTCTTTAATGATAGATTTTTTTTCACATCAAAAATCATATATTTAAATGTTTTGCTCTAAGAAATAATACCTAAAAATTATAAAGCGGTTAAAAAAAAAAAAAAGAGTTAATACTATTGCAATCACTTTTTTAAACCAAACACAATTCAATTACTTTTCTTAAACAACCCCATTCACTTGCTTGAAATGCACTTTAGATAATCTCGTACAGCTCTTCTAAAGATTACTTATGCAACTCCTTTTCAAGATAGTTTGTGAAATTAACTGTTTTCATAAACAGTAACTCTTAATTTAAGAGCTTCGTTGTTAATGAAAGTAAGTATTATAACTCTAACATACCACGTAATATTTCGAAATGTACTTTCTGAGCTTTTTATTACAGCTTAAGAAAATGATAATAGCGTAATTGGATGCGCTTACAAAAATTTTAATTGTTTATTCCTTCATTATAATGAGTGTTAAAAAGCAGTTCTTACATTTTGCAATTAAATTTTATCTTACCACTAAAAATTGCTCTTTAGTTTGTAGATGCATAAATGGGTAAATAAAAATTATACGTTAAAAAAAAAAAAAAACTATAAATATAACATTCAGTTAATATACAAATTTATTATAAATAGATTTAATAATTTTTACTATACTTATATTTAAGTAAATATAAATTTTTTCTAAAACGTAGTAATGATTTTTCTTTCGCTTCTAACATACACAAAAGTAACATATGGTTTCGATAAAAAAAGTCAATGATAAAATCGATAGTAATGCAAACTCGATATCCCTTCCAGAAGATAATACGAGACAGGATTATATATAAATGTGTAAAAAAAAAAAAAAGAAAAGCTGCAGAAAATTTAGGATTTATCCAAATTTCGAGAATTCTTGTTTTTTTAAATGCAATATATTTTCAATGTAATTCTATATAAAGGACATGCATTTCTTTTTTATTAGTATTATTATGACAACAAATATCTTTATATAATAGTAAAGATAACTTAATTCTTTAATATTTATCACGCAGTAAGTCTTCTGCTCATTGTTAAATAAAATGTTTTTTTTTTTTTTTTAGGATATTTTTGAGGTTTTTACTTTGTTTATTTATTACTTTGTTTATTTATTAACTTATTAAATAAAAATTATAAACTACAGACAATTCTATTTACAGTGTTGCATAAAATTAAACCAAAGAACAAATACATCATATAATATATATATATATATATATATATTACGAATTTAAAAGTTGGAAACATTTAGTCTTACAGACAGTAAAAGACACCGTATAAAGAACAACAGAGAAGAGGGAAGGACATTTTATCCACTTCTGAGGGCCCCTAAAAAATAAAGAATTACATATAAGATGACCAAATCAATTTATAACTATTGATTTAAATATTTTTTTAATCAAAAGAAAAATTCCCTTCCAGTACAGTATCCCGATATAAATTTGGTTGTATGACAAAAACTAATGTTTAACCATAAAGATCTATCCTCATTCTATAATTGATGTTTTACATTTTTGTGCAAAAAATATTTGAAAAAAAAAAAAAAGAGAAAGAAAGTTTGTTTATAAAGTTAAATTCATAAAATACAACCAGTATTAAAAATTTCCTTTCTTTCTAAGTATTTATTATTATATCAAATATATATATATATATATATATATCACTAGAAAAAAATGAATATCTACTCATACATTAATAATCTTTGAATATAATTCTTGATATGCATGCAAACAAGTCATTTCAATGTCGTTATATGTGACAACAATGAACAACTAAAATTATCACTCATTTGCTTTAGGGCGTTTCCACTTTCGCAAAGAATTTTGTGAATGAAGACGAGTTTCCACACGTAATATGGCAGTTATAAATTAATTAATTAATAATCCAAATGTGGAAGCATAAGTTTTTCCGTTTTGTTATTCTTTTTATCATGAAATAGCAAAAAAGAACAGAAAATAAGGAATGTTATGCATTTTGCATGCAGAGGAAATTAATTTATAATAAAATAAAAAAAAAGTGATATGTTTCATTTTAATTGTTTTGAAGAGTTCTGTATCAAACAATATACAAGGTGGTCGAAAAAGCCTTATAATTGACGCGAACATATTATATAATATTCTTAGACCTACATTGAGAAAAAAAAAACATACCGCTTTCATCTAGATCGAATAAGTGGTCAGTTTCCAATTACATAAACTAGAAATATAGATTTCCGAGCTATGCATATAAGGCACGCCAATAAGCTGAATAGACGAAGCGATCGAGAATTTCTAGTGTATATATTTCTAGATGATGAAACAATATTCTGAACATTTTAAATATTCTGAATCCTTTGCATTGCGAGATATTCTCGCTTGTTTTTCTAGAATTGTGTCATAAACCAAGATTATAGTTGCTAAAAGTAGCTTTTTGTACAAACATTTTTTTGCAGAGATTTTTAAATAAGATTGACCTCGATAATATAGTTAAACGCTCTAGAATTCTAATAAGCGTTTTTAGAACTCGCTTTCAAAAGGGACTAGATTTTATAAGGATAACTTGGAACTATTTTTACTAGAGCAACAAACTAGTTTTTAGATGTCAGTTACAGAAATTTTTCTCTGTGTACATAACATATTAAGAAGATGTGTAAAATATATAGACTTTTAACCCTTAAATGCCTGATTATTTTTTTATTCAATTTAAAAATGTTTTATTCTTACCTCTATTAAATAAATACAGGGAAAAATATTTTTAAAAATCATATTTTATTTTAACTATGGCTTACTGCTAAAAAGCAATTTATTTCCAATCGGCAAACATTAGGCATTAGAGTTTCAATATTATTCTAATAATACTCTAAAAGACAAAATTGGGTATGTTGCCGAAAGGCAACACACGGCATTTAAGGGTTAAGTATGGGATCAATGATTTCAAGAAGTTCAGCTTCAATAATTGACATATTTAAACCTTTATATAGTCCAAACAAAAAATGTTTCACTAAGTAAAATTTCATGTATAATTTCGAATAATAATGTAAAAATTTTTAGTATCGTACAATGGAATTACTAAATATGTATATTAAGCAAAGCTGTTGACAAATTATTTTCAAATTTCAATTTAAATGTAATGATTCATTTACCAGTGTTTTCAGTATTGATTATTATATGACTTGCAAAATCTGATCTAGATAAGTTATTTTTTTCATCGGAGATCTTTTGTTGAGACATTGGAAAGCTAGTTAACTCATTTTTTTTTTTTTTTTTTTTTATTATTCCCGTTTTCATCTAAGATTTCTTATTGCATTTTATATACTATTGGGGTATTTTATGATTACGATACGACTATATACATCATTTTATAGTATATGTTGTAATTAAAATTACACATTTATTTATAAAAGAAAATTAAACAAAAATGTGTGTAATTAAAATTACACATTTATTTATAAACGGAAATAAAACAAACATGTGCGTAATTCAAATATATGTAAAAAATACTCTATGTTTATATAATAGAATTTAAAAAGTGATTTGTATGTAAATAATAGAACAGGTTAAAAAAAACTAATAATAATAGATAGTAAAATAGTGTGGATAGTTGAGACAAACATAATTTTATTGTTGTAGAGGTGTGCTTCAGATTTTTAACTGGTAATTGTTTGAAGCTGGTGTTCAAACAGAGAAATTAATGTTTATGGTAAGGCCCCTTTATTAAGTTATAAATATTTTTTTCTCTTTGCCGGTGAAGAATTTTAAATGTGGCCTTGATAACAATAATAAAAAAGATTAATAATAATAATAATTGTAATAACGCTAACATTAGATAGTATACAAAAATGTATCAAGTTGCGAGTGTGCAGATAATAATATAATAATAATAATGATAAAGTTATTATTGCATTTTGGCTGGAAAAACATAGAAATTGGAGTAGAATAAATCAATAACAGCTGTAATAATAGAGAAATGAACGTGAATTACATTGAGAATAAATATAATGTAAGATAGAGATTGGATGAAGGCTCTAAAATGGGGATAGGAATTTTCCTCTTAAACACCAGAGGTTAAAAATAACAAAAAATCCCAAGCACGACAAATAAAAAATAAATAAATAAAATAAAAAATAAAAAATAAAGCACGGGTTTTAGACTATAACATTAAGTAGAAAAGGAGTTTTCAGATAAACTGTGTATAAAATAAAAGAAAACAAAGAAATAATTATAAATAAAAGTTGTGTAGAGAATGTTGAAAAATTCCAGTAATCCAGAAGAATAACATAATAGTATATACATATATATATAAACTGTGTGTGAAATGCTATAATTTTGTTTATTTATATTTATGTATATATATATATATATATATATATTTATATTTATGTATATATATATATTTATATATATATATATATATATACATATATATATATATATATATATATATATATATATAAATTTTTCGGGTTTAAAAATTTTTTGGAATAGGAAAAACTTTTAAGAAAAACATTTGTAAAATAAAGAAAAATATATTTTTTTTTTGAGTATACTCACCCAACAACAATCAGAAATAGATGTGCTCAACAGCAACAGACAAATATATAAATGTATAAAAATTACAAAAATATGTGTAGACTTTTTAGAATCAGAATGCTGAAAAATGAACTAAAGTTCAAAATGAGACTCTATACGATGGTAATATACAAAGAGACATAAAACAAAGAAAAAAGGAAGTGAACTTTTTCATTAAAATTTTTTCTAAAACCAATAGGAATGAACATTTAAAGTGCTATGGACTGTAGTTTAGCAGAATGGACAATATTGTGCGTATGCTCTACATTTTTTATGTTTAGGTGAAGATAAAAACATTTCAATGAACTATTCTCGAAAACTTTCAAAAAACTGATACTACGAGGCTATAAAAAAATAGACTGAAAGAATGGACAGTATTTATTCTGTTTTCTTCATATCTTAGTATTATGAGAATTATTATTTTGTTTGTGTGTATATTTTGTATCTTTATTTTATAGGTCAGAATGATATAACAAATGCTTACAAATGCACAGAAAATAGACCTAGTGTAATAGAGAATTTCAGTATATGATTTATATGATAGGGTTGATTTTTTTGTAGAAAGGGGGGATATAAATGTTGTAATTAAAATTACACATTTATTTATAAAAGAAAATTAAACAAAAATGTGTGTAATTAAAATTACACATTTATTTATAAACGGAAATAAAACAAACATGTGTGTAATCTAAATATATGTAAAAATACTTTATGTTTATATAATAGAATTTAAAAAGTGATTTGTATGTAAATATGGGCAGGTAAAAATGTTTCTTTTTTAACATGAGCGATAAATTGCTAGATGAAAAGCGGAAAGCCATAATTGTAAAATTGAAGGAGTGAGAATGGTAATGTGTTCTTGATATGAATCTACGAGACGGTCCGGCGACGCAGCGAACAAAACGTTTGACATTAAACGACAAAAGCTCACGAAAATGGTTTATTGCAGCCATAAATGAGGAAAAAAGAGATGGAGCAGATTTTCTAGAACCGAGATTTCTAAGAAGAGTAAAAGGGGATCGAGAGAAGAGAAGTATAGGAGTACATTGGTAAAAAAAAAACGACCACTAAGAAAAAAGGAAAAAGCCCCAATTTTGGCAGAAGGCGGAGTCAAAAGGGGCCTGTAAGTGAGAAATAAAAAATATCGTCAGATGATGGAAAATTTTTGAAGGAGAAATATAAGCTCATGAATCAGAGGTTGGACCCTCGCCGATGCTAGACCGGGAAGCGGCCGGTACGCACAAGATTCCAGAAGCAGAAATCGTCGGATGAATTGAGATTAAAAAGAAAGGAGCCTTCGGAGGTGAATAATGCTGGAAATGAAATGCTCCCCTGGGAATTGATGGTTGGACCCTCGCCGCAGTTATGATGCTCTGAAATCTTAGGTGAAAGTTTTTTTAATAAATAGCCAAGTATGCCTGATGTCCGCATTCTGGATTACCTTAATGTTGAACGCTCTTCGTCGGGTGAGTCTATACTATAAATAAAATAAAAAAAAAAGAAAATATCTAAAGTTTTTAGATTTCATTTTTTTTCTTCCTTCTTAAAATCTGGCTGAGTCCCGCTTAAAGTGCTATTGATTTATTATCAACAAGGATATCTCCTTAATTTAATTTTGATAAAGAATTTTTTATGTTTAGAATAAAAGATGAATAAAAGGTTATTTGTTATAAATTCTTATTGTTTTTTCTCATTGGTTTCTAGATAAATTATTCCAAGAAGACAGCTTAATAAAATAGGAGAGATTTTTAGCATTCAAAATTTTATTTTATGACCCAGTAAAGATTTAATGAACTTGGGTATTATTTAGATTATTATTTTTTTAGAAATAAATCAACGCAATGTATGGTACAGATTGGAGAGTAGCTCTAAAATAACAATTTCTCTCCAACAGTATACTTGCCCGCTTGATATATATAGTATGCTAGCCAGGCTTTACCCGCTTCGCTGGTCAATATATCTAAATGAATTACTTTATAATAATAAGTTTCAATTGTTTAAACCCACTATTTATAATCCTAAAGCATAAAAAGAATAAAAAACTTTGATTAAAATGTCGGTGAGAACCTCTGTTTGGTTAACCATTTCCTTCGTTCGAAGCTCGCAATATGCTAGTTCCTTGTTCCACTGTCTGAGGCAGCGCATTACTGATTAGATGTATTGTAGATCTTTTCCTAAATGGTCGACAATCGATTCTAATCTGTAATGCGCTCTTATTTAAAAAAAATTCCTAAATTTCGTGAGAAGTTCATATATGATATCAACTCCGAATTCTAAAAAGTCCTAGAAAAGAATTCTTATCGTTTAGAAACTGTATTGTTATGAAGGTGAATCTTATTTGGTCTTATATTTGGGATTGTAGCTATGGAAAAATAAAAAGTGAAATGCGAGCGTTCGTGCAGTGATGAAGCTATGTCTGCAAATGTTGTGAAACCATGAGCATTCATTTGCTTTATGGTAATTTAGAGTACCAGTTGTTTAACGAGTTGTTGATATATCATACTTTAGTGTATGCAATATCATGGGTTTCAATTTGAATTTTTGTGTATACAAAATCCATAATTCATTGTTAAAAAAACACATAAATTTATGTGCTTTCGCCCATTTAATTTTTACAGTCAGGTCCATTTTTTACCTGTAAAACTGGCGAACCTGCATTTTCTGATACGACTTGATATTTTCCGCTATACCACAAGCTTCTCATCAGTCTTTTACTACTTTTTTTTTTTTTTTTTACAGTAAACTTCCTTAATCGTTTGTAGTACACATTTTCAAAGGAATAATGCAAAAATTGATTTATATATAAAGTTGTATTAAAAATGATAAATTGCGGGCAAAACATTAATTAATGGGTATATGGCCGGAACTTTTGCTGACTTGCAAAAACCCGTAAATTTTTTTGCATTTTTTTTACAGTGTTTTCAGGGTTAAAATAAACAGAAACTTTTTAAAACAGAACATGTTTTAGAAAATATGAAATACTTAACTCGATGGTTTCTAAATGCATAATTTTCTTAATATCTTCAGTCGCACTCCCAATGCGCAGCACTAGTGCTACATAAAACTCATCCAACTAAACAACTTAATACTTTAGCATCAAAAAATGGTTTTTACTTGTAAAAACGTTTTCACATAAAAATATATTTGAACGAAAACATGCATCAAGTTGTTCAATAAACTAAGCAGATTCAAATTATTTTTCAATTTTAATTTTCACAAAAATCAGTTAAGCAATTATTGCAATGAAAATTTAGTACGCCATTTTTTTTCAACGATATATAGACTGATTTCTGCCAATCAGAGTACGTCCCGTTTTAGATATTTTGGAAATTGTCAGAGCAAGTTTTGTCTTATACTAAATATTAAGAATAATTATAAGATAAAAAATTTTTTATATACCATATATTTAAATTTTCTGATGAATCATAGATATAGAACTACAGTAACACTTTATCAATGCGTATAACATTTTAAAGTGATAAAACGTCAGTTTTTGTGAGATGCATAATTTAACTTTTACAATTTTTTAACGTTCACGTTTAATTAAATGTATTTATTTTTATGTCGAAAGAAAATGAACTCGTAAAATTTTTTTGGACGCAATTAAATTATAATTAATATTTTAATGGATATTTTTAAAGCTATTAAGAGGTTATTTTTTTCTTATTTTAATTAATTAAAAGAAAACGAATCAAAAATTTGAAAAATGGTTTTCGAAGTATTGTATTGTCATCGGGTTCTGAGTTATTCTGAAAGTTTCAAACGTCTAGCTTGTATGGAAGTTAGTTAAAAATCCATTGCAGGATTGGTACCGGACAAACAAACAAACAAACAAACAAACAAGCAAGAATCGAAGTTAATAAAAATTTTGGTAAAATTTGGAACACTCCAAGACATAAGAACTATATAAAAATGGGTTTTTAAACTTAATATTCATTAAAATAAATAAAAATAAAATAAATAAATAAAAATAAAATACAACAAAATAAATTTTGATGTAGTTAACAATTTTGAAGAATTTTTCACATTATTTTCAAATTCTGTCGGTTTTTTTTTTTTTTTTTTTTCAAACAATTCTACAGTGTCTTCTAATATAAAGATGAAAAACTCAAACTCAAAATGATACCGACGTAGGAGATTTAACATTAAGCACCGCATTTTCTATGATTTATCGGTATATTCTTCGTATCTAACATAAGTATGAAATATAATTCTACTGATGCACATTTCATGTTTCGTACCAAGATTATAAATGACTTATCGATTCATAGAAATCAGCATTCTGTTTAGTTGCTACGTGTTCTTTATCTTATAGGGGAAGATTAAAAAGAAAGATTAAAAAATATAAATAACTTATTTAAAAGTCGACTATAGATATAATAGGATAAATATTATAATTTAATATTGCGCATATTCTACAAATAAAGATTTCGTAAAAAAATTTTAACTGCTAGATTTTTAAGCAATTACACGTTTTAAGATTTTTTAACATGATTTCTTCCATTTTTTGAAAACCTCCGTCTGTCTGTATACATAAACAAAATTCATTCCAAATTTATATTTATTTCCAGCTTGGCATAAATTAATGCCTGACAACATTTCTTGAACTCTCCAAAAACACAATAACAATTAATTTAATTAAACTAACATTGATTAACATTAATTTTCCATAAATAACCAGACACTTTCGATTTCAAACATTTTGTCAAATATTGTAAAAAAAAAAAAAAAAAAAAAAAAAAAAAAACTTAAGCAATGATTTGTATAAAAATGTGAGTAATGATTTGTCATTTGCCAGTTAAATGTAAATATTATATAAATTTTATACTACCTTTCCATAAATGATGGGACACTTCGATTTTAGACGTTTTGTCAAATATCTCAAAAAGTAATAAACAATAATCTTGATATATTAGCAGCACAAAGAATGTTTTATACCATTATATTTGAATGAAAAATTTCCTCTGAAAATCAAAAAAGGTCCATAAAAATATTAAAGAAAGATGAAAATAATTGCTATCACGTTGTAAAAAGTAAAGCTTGGAATGCTTTAATTTTTACAATTAGAATTTCACAGCATGAGATTATATGGCTTCTTTTTATTATATGTATGAATTTTCGGGAGACTTCCACATATGTTCTTGAAGATTTAACGGTTTTCGTAATAAATTGCAAATTAAATTGTCCTTTTTAAAATTATCACTTGCAGCTTATTAAATACTGAGAAAAAAAACATACCGCCTTCATCAAGAATGAATAAATGGCCACTTTCTAAATCTTTAAACTAGAAATATATATTTCCGAGCTATGCGCATAAAACACGCCAATAGACAGAACAGAAAAAATGGTCGATTATTTCTAATCTACACATTTCTAGATGGTGAAACAATGTTATGAAATCTTGTATTACGAGAAATTCTCGCTTGATTTTCTAGAATTGGGTCATAAACCAAGATTATAGCTGCTGAAACCCGCCTCTTGTATTCACATTTATTTCGAGATATTTTCAAATAGGTTTGTCCTATATAGTATGCGCAAACGCTCAAGAAATCTAATAGAGGTAGCTAGAATTCGCTTTCGAAGGGGACTAGAAATTTTGTATAAGAAATTTATAAGGATGTCATGGAACTTTTTTTTCTAGAGCCACAATTTAGATTCTAGGTGTGAGTTATAGAATTTTTTATCAGTGTATTGGCATGCCTTATACTCATAGCTTGGAAATCTATATTTCTAGTTTAGGGATTTAGAAAAAGACCACCCATTCGTTCTAGATGAAAGCGATATATATATTTTTTTTCTCAGTGAACCCAGTTCAAAGTAATTTTTAAAAAATCTGGAGTGACTCCACTCGACTTTCCTAACATTGCGTAACTAACAGTTTTGTAGATAAAATAAAGAAAGAGGAGTTGCTAAACAAACAAAAGAGAGAAAACCATAACAGAGTGTTTGAGTAATTTTCTCCATATATCACACGAGGTTTTAATTAACGCTACTGAACTTTGAGCCCTTAGATCATAATGATAAAGAATTTTTCGTTGTGTCCCTGTAAAAGTCTATAAATGCTAGATTCACCAAAATGCTTATAGTTAGTGCAACAGTGATTTATAATATTCATACAAATTTTCAGCTCAATTAAATAAGGCGTTTAGATGCTATCGCTGGTCTCATAGGCCATAAAGATAAAGAATTTTTCTTTGTGTCCCTGTAAAAAAACTGTAAGTGCTATATTCACCAAAATCTATACAGTTGGTTCAAATGTGACCTATAACATGTGTACAAATTCTTTGCTGAGATTAATAAGGCGTTTAGACGCTATCACACTTTTAAAAATTTGGCAAAGAATTTTTCTTTGTGTCCCTGTAGAAAAACTATAAGTGCTAGATTCTCCAAAATCTATACAGATTGAGTATCTGTGACCTATAATATGTGTATAAAGTTTTTGCTCAATTGAGTGAAGCGTTTAGATGCTATCGCACTTTTAAGATTTTGGTCCCTTGGCCATAATGATAAAGAATTTTTCTTTGTGTCCCTGTAAAAAAACTATAAGTGCTAGATTCACCAAAATCTATAGGGTTCGTACTATGGTGACTTACAATATACGTACCAACTTTCAGCTTATTCGAACAAAGCGTTTAGACGCTAGCGTGTTCACTCACAGACATACACACATACATACACACATACATACACACATACATACACACACACATACACACATACATACACACACACATACATACATCATCGTAAAAATAGTGAAAACGGACTCGTTGGACCTCGAAACGTATAGAAACATCAAAATCTCGAATTCGAATTTTTGACATGATTACAATACTTTCCTCACTATAGTGTTCGGAAAGTAAAAATTGACACACTAAATCAGGGACAACGTACTGTAATCAGAATGCAAATATGTTAAGTATCTTACGGAATATGTTTACTTTTACAAAATAATTTTTAACTAAGCTTGCGCAAGCTTTAGTAAAATGTCATTTATATAGTTTAATAGCCCAAAGTGTTGAGTTCCTAATACGAAAATTCTAAATAAATATCATGTAAGTACAAAAAGATATATAGAATGTACTAAATTTCAGTTCCTCTAAAAAATAAGAAATATGGTAATGGGGTTTTATCAATATTTAATTAAATCAACAACACTATATTGTCATTGATCGAAATAAAATAAAAATGTGAGTAAAACCCCTTAATGTATAGATTTTTTTCCAGAGGAATTAAATATTAGCTCATTTTATCGTGTACAATATTTTAAATTTTTGTGATTTTTGTTTTGTGTTTTCATATAAATAGCAAAACACTTCTGGCAATTAAATTGTGCAAATGAAATTTTGTCACAGGTTGCACATGCGTAGATAAATATAATTTAATAATGATATACATATTTCATTGTATATTTAATATTTTTTAATTCTAACTGTTGTATTAAGAAAAAATTCTGTAAGTGACTTCGAGAATCCAAATTGTGGATCTAGTTAAAATAGTTCCATGTCATCCTTATAAATTCTAGTCCCCTTTGAAAGTGAGTTCTAGAAAGCCCTTTTAGTATTCTGGAGCATTTGCTATATTATCCAGGGGTCAAACTTATTTAAGAAATCTCTGTTAAAAAATGCGAATGCAAGAAGCGAGTTTTAGCAATTATAATCTTGGGTTCGAGAATATATTGTCTGTGCATTTCTAGATGGTGAAACAATATTCTGAATATTCTGCATATACTGAATCCTTTATATTGCGAGAAATTTTGTCTATTCAGCTTATTGGCGTGCCTTTTATGCATAGCTCGGAAATCTATATTTCCAGTTTAGGATTTAGAAAATGACCACTTTTTCGTTCTAGATGAAGGCGGTATATTTTTTTTCCCCTGTGAATATGCTATGTCTAATGTAGTATTTCAAGTTCCCTAAACAGAGCTTTTAATGGGGTAATCTGAGTAATTTAATAATCTGAGCGTTATAGTAAAAAAAAAAAAAAAATGTTTTTATTTTTTTTCTTTCAAATTTTAAAGAAATCGTTATATTCAATGAATATGCATAGTTGTCTTCTAAATATTTATGCAGATAAGAAGAAAAAACCTATTAATCACAGCCAAAACGCAATTCAAGCATTACTTTTTGCAAGGCAACCTAAATAAAGAAGCAACAAATTTAATGAAAAGCACAACAGAACTGGTGTTTTTAAATAATAAGTACAAAACTTTGGATAAACACCATAAAAAGAAAGAAACTCGCAACAGTTGTTTCGTGCTGTGTTATGGTGTTTATCCAAAATTTTGTACTTATTAACACCAAACATTTTCATTTATCTTTAATTTTTTAATGGTATCTTTTTTGTGTTCGGAGTAAAACTTTCACTGAAATATGTGAGGTATAACATTTTCTCCACATTCATAAAGTTTCAAGTTGATTCGTCTAGTACTCGTTATGACAAAACGTCTGAAATAGAGTGTGTGCGGTCATTTGAGAAAGGTAGTATATTTTATTTAAAGTAAAAAGATGAATTTTCTAAAAAAAATAGTTTGAAATCAATTTTTTTAAATCAAAAAAATGTGTAACGAAATGAATTTTCTGTACATTTATACAAAATGTCTGTTGATAAAATTTTAATTTGAAAAAAAAAAAAAAAAAATATCACTGAAAATTTAGTACTTAAGAGAAGAAAATACGCATACAAAAATATAAATAAATAAATAAATAAAAATGATTTGGAATCTGCAACATTTTCAAGTAATTTGTTATCTAAAGCGAATTCATTAATTCAGATTTTTAAAACGTTTTTTAAAAAGTAATGGCAAAGGAGATATTTGTATTTTTAGAAAAAAGTATTCGACATAGTCATTAAAATTTTTAAAAAGACTTTTTAAAATTCCTTGAATAGTATTAAAATAAACAAGAAAAATATTTTCTTCCGTTGATTTTATTTCTGCAATTACTTCATCGTTATATATAATTTAAAACCATTATTTTCTCTCAAAAAATTGCTATGTAATAATGCACAAATTGTAAAAAATGTTAAACCTAAAAAACTGTTTTTAGAATGTGGAACCAAAAATAATTGGCAATACTATTCGTAATTTCAATTTATTAGGAATGTTGTTTTTAAAGCTAAATTTTAAATTAGAAGTTTATTGACACAATTAAAGCATACTTCCTTATTCAGAAAATACGTTAAAAACGCTTTAATAAAATAACAGTCATAAAAAAACTTCTTTAAAATAATTAGAAAGAGAATAGAAAATGTTTAAAGTAGGAAAGATGAATATGTATTTTTTTTTCCCATTACACAAATTATTAAGCGAGGATTAAATTAGTTGATTGATTCCGCATGTAGGTATAGTTAGTAATTAATTAAAGTTTTTAAAACGTTTAAATAAATATACTGACACCAATTTTATTATTTATCTCCCGAGAATTTAGAAAAATAATAGCAGAATCTATCATGCTTGCTGCTTGATAGGATTCTTTTGACCTATCATCTATATATATAAAAGAGTAAACTGACTGACTCACTGACTGATTCACTGACTCAACACTGTTGTGGCGATCCTATGGGAGATAGAGTCACAATTTTTGGTGAGCAGGTTGATTTTAGGACCCTGACGCTCACTAAGACGGGATTTTGCGAAATACCCCCTCGTTCCCCCCCGGGGGGGGCAGAAGCCAAAAACCACCTTTATAAGCATAACTCGGCTCCAAATTGCTTCACGGTGTAGAAATTGCAGATAGGGAGAGAAGCCTTGAATACAAAAAAATCACTTTCTGCGATTTTGGAATTTTGGATTTTTAAGGGGCGTAGGGGGTAAAAATGAGATTTTCGGGGGCGCATAAGGCAAAATCACATTTATAAGTATAACTCGGCACCAAATTACTTCACAGTGAAGAAATCGCAGATGGGGAGACTAGAATTGAATACAAAAAAATCATTTTCTGCGATTTTGGAATTTTTGATTTTTAAGGGGGAAAAGGGGTGAAAATGATTTTCGGAGGTGCAGAAGGCAAAAACAACTTTATAAGCATAACTCGGCTCCAAATTGCTTCACGAGGAAGATATTGCAGATGGGGAGACTAGACTTGAATACAAAAAAATTATTTTCTGCGATTTTGGATTTTTGGATTTTTAAGGGAAAAAGGGGTGAAAATGATTTTCGGAGGCGCAGGAGGCAAAAACACCTTTATAAGCATAACTCGGCTCCAAATTACTTCACGATGAAAAAATTGCAGGTGGGGAGACTAGACATAAGTACAAAAAAATCTTTTTCTGCGATTTTGGAATTTTGGATTTTTAAGGGGGGAGAGGGGGTAAAAAGGATTTTCGGGGGGAAATTTAGCAATATATGGATTTTCGAGTAAAATTCTAGCAGTAATAGCTCAAAGATATATATATATATATATATATATAAGCCAAACGTCTTTTGAAGGTATTTTCAAAAATTGATTTTTTCCGATTTTCGATTTTGGAAGGGAGTTACGAAGGGGCAAATTCGACCCCCCCCTTTTGGCACTAAATTCGTCCGTGGAAATCTATAGGAGCTGAGGTCATAAATTTTAGTGTGTGGCTTATTTACGTGTGTCCAAAACCCATTGTAAAGCGATTTTGTGAAAGCCCCCCCCTTTACCCCTTTGGGGGCGTGGTGGGGAATAAAAGGGAAAAATCACTAATTCACAGATTCAACACAGCCGTGGCAATTCTATGGGAGATAGACTCGCAAATTTTGGTGAGCGCGTTGGTTTTAGGACCCTGACGCCCATTAAGGCGGGATTTTGCAAAATATCCCCCGCTCCCTCTGGGGGGGCAGAAGTCAAAACCTCCCTTATAAGCATAATTCGGCTCCAAATAGCTTCACGGTGAAGAAATTGCAAAGAGAGGGACTAGAATTGAGTGCAAAAAAAAAAAAAAAAAAAAAAAAAAAAAAGCATTTTCTGGGATTTGAGTTTTGGATTTTAAAGAGGGGGGAGGGGGTAAAAACTATCTTCGGAGGTAAATTTAGCAAAATACTGGTTTTCGAATAAAACTGTTCCAATAACAGCACAAAGATATAGAAAATCGCCAAGAGTCTTCTTGAGGATATTTCCAAAACATCATGTTTGTTTTTTTGTGATATTCGATTTTTTTTTTTTTGGGGGGGGGGGAGTTACGAGGGGGCAAATTCGAGCCCCTCTTTTAGCGCTAAATTCATCCGGGGAAATCTATAGGACCTGAGGTTACAAATTTTAGTGAGTGGCTTACTTACGTGTGTCTGACACCCACTGTAATGAAGTTTTGCGAAAGTCCCCCATTTTCCCCTTGGGGGGGGGGCAATATAAAAACGTTTTCAAGTATAACTTTGCTTCAAATTATCTCACTAAGATTAATTTGTATATGTGGGTTGTTTATACTTTTCCAACACGCACAGTAAAGGTATTTTACAAATTTTCACCCTTCCCCCCTTCAAAGGCGAGGAGAGAGGCAAAAAACGCTTTTAAGAGTAACTCTGCTCCAAATTATCTCATAATAACGAGTTTTTGATATGTCGATTGGTTATGCGTACTCAAGACGCACACTACTAAGGGATTTTGTAAAATTCCACCTTATCCCCCTTGGGGGTTGGGTTGGCCAAAATCATGTTTTCATGCGTAACTCTGCTCCAAACTATCTTGATGATTTTTTATGTGCGGGCTGGTTATGCGTTCCCAACACGCACTATAAGGGGATTTTTGATAACTTTTCCTTTTCATACCTTTAAAAGCGGGGTGGGGGAGGGGGGCAAAAACACGTTTTAAAGAGTAACTCTGCTCCAAATTATCTCAGGAGAGCGATTTTTTGACAGGTTGATTGGTTATGCGTACTCAACACAAACTACAAAGGGTTTATTTGGAATTCCGTGCTATCACCCCCTTGAGGGTTGGGGGTTATTTTAAAACATGTTTTCATGCGAACTCTGTTCCAAACTATCTTGGAATGGCAATTTTTGATGCGTGGGCTGCTTATGCGTATTCAACACACACTGTGAAACTCCACCCTGCCTCTCCTTAACGGGGGGGACATGTATTCAGTTAAGAGCGGGCCGCTGGGGGCAGGGGCTAAAAAAACACGTTTTAAAACATAACTTTGTTTCAAATAATCTCAGAATCCCGATTTTTTAATATGTGGGCTAGGTATGTGTATGCAACATGCACTATAAAGGGATTTTGTGAAGTGTGGCGAGTGAAAAAACTGCTATCGAAGTTATCGAGAACTTTAACTTAGATTTTGACTGATTTCAATGATTTTATTATTATTATTATTATTAATGATATGGTATTTTGAGACTTCATTTCAATATAATGACCAGCGAAGCGGGCAAAGCCTGCTAGTTACTTATAAAAGGCATACCGCTACCTCAGGTTCAAATTATTTCTGTATTTTTTACTAAAAACGAATTTTATCTGGGTCTATGCTTGTAATTGAAAAATCACTACATTTTAATTATTTCATGCACTAGCCTTTCCCGCGCAGAACTTACATGATGGTACTTATGTACCCATCTGTATGATAGTTTTTATATACCCAATACTGATTTCGAAAAATCTCATTAATAAAATCACTGAAATTTTTCATTTTATTTCTTTATTTTTTTTAATAAAAGAAATTTAAATCCTTATTTTTTTTTAATAAAAGAAATTTAAATCCTTATTTTTTTTAATAAAAGAAATTTAAACCCTTATTTTTTTTCCCTTTGTTGAGTTAAAATTTTTTTGAATGATATTGAATTATTGTTATATTAAAAATCCTATATTTCATAAAATTTGCCATAATTAAATTACCATACATAACATAACTTCCATAGTTAATAAATGTATCTAAAAAGTAAAGGAATAAAAAAAAAATAACATCCATTTTATGCATAATGAAGGAAAATCTGAAAAATATATATAATTTTGGCTTTTAAAAATTTGTATCTTAATAAGATAATTCCGATCTACATCAATAGATGGCACCATCACCGCTCCGCCGAATAGCCAATCATAAATGTTAGGCTTAAATGGCTTTAAAAGTTTTCAAATATATTTCTAAATATCAGACTTTGAGCATGTCAGCAGAAAGCGTTAATATTTTCTTTAAGTAAATGCGCATTTTAAGTGTATTAGATTGAATTTTTGTAGCCGAAATTACTAGAAGATCTAAGTATAAATTCAGCTGCTGATCTAGGTTGACGAATCAGATAGTGTCTTACGTCTATATCGTATCATTTCAGCCAAATTTACTCGTAACGTCTCCACATTAGATGTTTGGATGGTTGGTTGGGATTTACGTCGCACTAATACTGCGCAGATGGGCAATTGGCGACGGTCTCTCCACATTAGAAAAATATTATGTAGATAATGCAAATTAGTGGTCTGAATTCGGCTACTCCTTTTAAATAAGCATTTAAGTATTCTAGACATTGAAAATTTCCGTGTAAACAAACTTCTTATTACTTACTCTAGCCTTCAAAAAAAAAAAAAAAAAAAAAAAAGAATCTTTGTATACATGACCATATATAGTCCTATGAACATATGTATCTATTTGACTCTCTACCTAAACTATCAATGTTCTTCTTCACATTTCAATAGAAAAGCATCTATATCAAAACATTATGGCAACAGTTTGAAAAAAAAAATCTACCTTCCTTCTGTAGGCAATTAAAATCTAAACAAGATGAAAAAATGCATTTTGCAAAATTATATGTACGGATTGAAGAATTTACATGTACTATTATAAGAATTTTAAATACGAAAGAGAGATTATGTACAAAATACAAAAATGTACGTGTAAAAAAAGAAACCAAAGCCTAATTTTGTTTTGTACGTAACAGATGTAAAATTCCGTGCAAAAGAGATTTTTTTTTAGGACAACAGAACTTTCCTTTTCAATCTATTCTTTCATATAAATTTATGTAACGATTGTCTTGCGTTCTTTAGCAACGATTAATATATTCATTTCTTGACATTTCTTTTGCAGGATTTCATAGGAAAAACAATTTTTGAGATAGTCAAATTAAACAAAAAGTTAACATAAATAAATAAATAAATAAGTATGAAACATTTAATATTTAACAAATTATATGTTAATATTTTTAATGTTATAATGACGTCGCATTTTGCCAGACGCATAAACAGGTTTATTTATTTATTTATTTTTTTTGATAGCTTCTTTTCTATTTCACTATTATTGTGTAAATAAATAAATATATATATTTAATGTCATATAGTCGGAAGCAAAATTATTTAAGCACATATCCATATTTTTCATGTACATTTTTTTAGTTTGATCGCTAATTCTTATGATCAACTTTCTTTTTTATGAACAGCATAAGAGTAAGATCACGACTCGACAAACATTCACTTAACAAATCAGTATTAGATGTACGGAACAAGCATACGAATTATTGCTGGTGATTCAATAATTTTGCTTCCGACTGTTTTTTTACAGAGTGGTTATAATTAAATTGAAGAAAGATTACGAAAAAAAAAAAAAAAGTTCCAAAATCACTTTTGGGGGAATACGTGGTTGGCGCTATGTAAAACGAGGAAAAGTTTTGAAAAATGGAAATGTAGGGACAAATTAGTGCAGTGTCTCCAATTTCAAAATAATAAAAATGGGGATAAAAAAAAAAAAAAAAAAAAAAAAAGTGCACAATCATGAATTTTAAATTGTATATTGCGACAAAATCTTTAATTAGAAAAACCACGCCACATATTAGAGGCCCTAACTGTTAATTTTGGATTTTTTTTTTTTTTTTCTGGAATACATCGTCCTCGTTTTGTTTAATTTACTTACAAAGTTTGCGCTCTTCTTGTAATTGGATCGACTTACAGAACACTGTAAGCTCTCTCAATTTAATTATGACCACTCTGTTTGTGTAAACATTTTATTTATTTGTTTATTTATTTATTTGGCATTAACTTCGCATTATATATTTAAGAAGTTTGATGATTTATAGTTTTTTTTTTTTATCTTTTGCAATAATTAAACTAATTTAATTTCAATATTAATCTCAGATTCCTTTTTTAATACAGTCCTGTTTTATACAGCTGATATCTACATAAACATACACTCTGGTTTAAATACCATATATTGTTGACTTTGCTGTAATTAAATATGGGCTTTTTATTTTTTACTTTCTTCTATTATATTTAATAGAAAGAATTATTGGTTTTGTAAAACATTTCGACCTCGAGTTTTCCATAGATTTACATGTTTTGAGAGGTCTAGAACACTATATGACCAACTTTATAAATAGCTTGTTTCGCTATGTGTAACCATTTTTTTTAACTGTATATCAGGAACTACTACACAGAATTTGATACCAATTGATATGCAGTTGCACCTTGACATAAATTAGAGCCTTTCAATATTTGGTGAAAATTGTTCAACGGGTGACATTGCCATCCCGCTTTTTTTTTAATTTTTAACATGGCGGTATAGAGAAAATTTTGTATAAATGCGTCTAAAGACAATTCTTCTTTTAAAATTATGAAATTAACAAGAATAATTTATAATAATGATAGTCAACTGGGAATTATTATTATTATTATTATTATTATTATTATTATTATTATTTTGTGTATGTAGAATCATCACTTCCTCACCCCCCCCTCAAAAAAATAAATAAATAAATAAATAAGTAAATAAATAAATAAATAATTTTTCCAAGGCAAATTTGCATTTTGGGATCTTTCAAAAAAGTTCATCATTACCTTTCAAATGAATAGTTGAATCATCGATGCGTGATAATTTAAAATAGAGTTATCTATTTCTTTCACTTTCAACAACAGCAACAAAAATATGATATATAGAGAATAAATTTGACTTTCTTTGAATTTTTAGTGTTATACATTTCTAGAAAGAAAATCGTGTGCATTCATCTTGAGGATAATTTTAATAATTAGTTGTACTGAGTGAATTTGTATAGAAAAATATAGAAGAAAAGCACGTTTTAGCCACAACGTACAACTTTTACATTTCAAGCGTTTTGGTAATTCTGCATAATGGGAAAATATTACACATTAAAACATCTTATATTCTTAATTCTATATATGAATGATATACTAAAACTATTTTGTTCAAAAATTAGAAAACAGATTTATTACCATTAAATTAGCTATTTCCGAGTTCAAGGAAATTGCATCCAAAACATTGAATTTCCCGGAAAAATAAATAATAAGGCTAGTTGTTTAACAGACTGCAGTTAACGTTAATTTAAACAATTAGAATCTGGACATTTCTCACTGAAAAGCATCGATTTTCAATTTACTTTCAATTAATTCTGATTTAATGAAATTAGTTTGCTTCTGTAAAGTTATTTCCTATGTAGAAATCGGAATTAATGTTTAATTGTAAGTTGTTAGAAGTGACAACACAGTCTAAATAACTCATCGAAAAATAAACTATGTTTGCGAAAATCTTTCGTTTTTCTCAACTTCTAGTTAAAATTACATATTGGCAATCCTGTTCATATTTTATGGAGGAGCTAGAAAAGTTTATTTCTAATTAGGAATATTGATAGAATGAAAACCAATATGATAATAAGCAATCAATAAGATATTAATCAATAAACAGAAATAAGAATACAATGTAAATAGCTAAAAATATTAAAATTAGAAAATTCTAATTAAATATTATTTCTATAAAGAAAAATCACAGAAAATTAAACTTATTCTTATTTTTAAATATTTTTGAAACGGAAATGTGTAAATTTAAAACCAAAAGGATATTTTTGAATTACTCTGTATTTATGTAAATAAGTTGTTGTAAGATGCCTTGATGGACAAGATTGACTGTCACATGGTTCTTTTTTACGAAGTTACCGCGAGGGTCTATTCATGGAAGAGGTTTATTAAAAAGTAGAGGTCTGTTACTTTGCAAATTTTCAGGATTTTTAAGCTATTGTATAGCTTTTATCGCGGGCTTTGAGCGCGGCGACCGAATCGAAAAATTCCGTAACGAAAAAAAAACCTAACACAGTTCGGTAAACTTCGGCTATACGAAGCTCGCACAGATCGAGACGAGCTGCTCCGAAATCGGACGAATACATAAGCAGCTGTTTGTGAGAAAGTATATAGGTGTATAGGTATCTATCATCTATGTACAACAGTGAATAGCTGTACGCATAAAATTTGTGTATAAAGTAGATCAGATAAAACTTGAATATCTCCATTCGACTTACAGGCCTTTAAAACCTATTAAATACCTTTTCTCTATTAAAATTTGTTTTCTTATCATTATTGTTATCTTATCATTATTGTTATCTTATTCATTAATATCAAAGAAAAACCTTGAATATCCCCATTCGACTTGCAGGCCTTCAAAACCTATTAAATACCTTTTCTCTATTAAAATTTGTTTTATATCGGTCACCACGCTCAAAAAGTGTAACTTGAATTAATATCAAAGAAAAAACTTGAATATCCCCATTCGACTTGCAGGCCTTTAAAACCTATTAAATACCTTTTCTCTATTAAAATTTGTTTTCTTATCGGTCACCATGCTCAAAAAGTGCAACTTGAATTATTATCAAAGATAAAACTTGAATAGCCCCATTCGACTTGCAGGCCTTTAAAACCTATTAAATACCTTTTCTCTATTAAAATTTGTTTTCTTATCATTATTGTTATCTTATCATTATTGTTATCTTATTCATTAATATCAAAGAAAAACCTTGAATATCCCCATTCGACTTGCAGGCCTTTAAAACCTATTAAATACATTTCTCTATTAAAATTTGTTTTATATCGGTCACCACGCTCAAAAAGTGTAACTTGAATTAATATCAAAGAAAAAACTTGAATATCCCCATTCGACTTGCAGGCCTTTAAAACCTATTAAATACCTTTTCTCTATTAAAATTTGTTTTCTTATCGGTCACCATGCTCAAAAAGTGTAACTTGAATTAATATCAAAGAAAAAACTTGAATATCCCCATTCGACTTGCAGGCCTTTAAAACCTATTAAAATACCTTTTCTCTATTAAAATTTCTTTTCTTATCGGTCACCATGCTCAAAAAGTGTAACTTGAATTAATATCAAAGATAAAACTTGAATATCCCCATTCGACTTGCAGGCCTTTAAAACCTATTAAGTACCTTTTCTCTATTAAAATTTGTTTTCTTATCGGTCACCATGCTCAAAAAGTGTAACTTGAATTAATATCAAAGATAAAACTTGAATATCCCCATTCGACTTGCAGGCCTTTAAAACCTATTAAATACCTTTTCTCTATTAAAATTTGTTTTCTTATCATTATTGTTATCTTATTCATTAATATCAAAGAAAAACCTTGAATATCCCCATTCGACTTGCAGGCCTTTAAAACCTATTAAATACATTTCTCTATTAAAATTTGTTTTATATCGGTCACCACGCTCAAAAAGTGTAACTTGAATTAATATCAAAGAAAAAACTTGAATATCCCCATTCGACTTGCAGGCCTTTAAAACCTATTAAATACCTTTTCTCTATTAAAATTTGTTTTCTTATCGGTCACCATGCTCAAAAAGTGTAACTTGAATTAATATCAAAGAAAAAACTTGAATATCCCCATTCGACTTGCAGGCCTTTAAAACCTATTAAAATACCTTTTCTCTATTAAAATTTCTTTTCTTATCATTATTGTTATCTTATCATTATTGTTATCTTATTCATTAATATCAAAGAAAAAACTTGAATATCCCCATTCGACTTGCAGGCCTTTAAAACCTATTAAATACCTTTTCTCTATTAAAATTTGTCTTCTTATCGGTCACCACGCTCAAAAAGTGTAACTTGAATTAATATCAAAGAAAAAACTTGAATATCCCCATTCGACTTGCAGGCCTTTAAAACCTATTAAATATCTTTTCTTTATTAAAATTTGTTTTCTTATCGGTCACCACGCTCAAAAAGTGTAACTTGAATTAATATCAAAGAAAAAAATTGAATATCCCCATTCGACTTGCAGGCCTTTAAAACCTACTAAAAAAACCTTTTCTCTATTAAAATTTGTTTTCTTATCATTATTGTTATCTTATCATTATTGTTATCTTATTCATTAATATCAAAGAAAAACCTTGAATAGCCCCATTCGATTTGCAGGCCTTTAAAACCTATTAAATACCTTTTCTCTATTAAAATTTCTTTTATATCGGTCACCACGCTCAAAAAGTGTAACTTGAATTAATATCAAAGAAAAAACTTGAATATCCCCATTCGACTTGCAGGCCTTTAAAACCTATTAAAATACCCTTTCTCTATTAAAATTTGTTTTCTTATCATTATTGTTATCTTATTCATTAATATCAAAGAAAAAACTTGAATGTCCCCATTCGACTTGCAGGCCTTTAAAACCTATTAAATACCTTTTCTGTATTAAAATTTGCTTTCTTATCGGTCACCACGCTCAAAAAGTGTAACTTGAATTAATATCAAAGAAAAAACTTGAATATCCCCATTCGACTTGCAGGCCTTTAAAACCTATTAAAATACCTTTTCTCTATTAAAATTTGTTTTCTTATTATTGTTATCTTATTCATTAATATCAAAGGAAAAACTTGAATATCCCCATTCGACTTGCAGGCCTTTAAAGCTTATTAAATACCTTTTCTCTATTAAAATTTGTTTTCTTATCGGTCACCACGCTCAAAAAGTGTAACTTGAAATTATATCAAAGAAAAAACTTGAATATCCCCATTCGACTTGCAGGCCTTTAAAAACCTATTAAAATACCTTTTCTCAAAAAATAGAGTTAGATCATTCAAATTTGGTACATCGAGGTTTTAAATACCTACAAATCGATTGCGGTTAATTTTGATATATTCTCATTGCGGATATATTCTCATTTATTCAATAAAAGAAAAAAATTTGTTTTCTTATCGTTCACCACGCTCAAAAAGGTTTAACATGAATTAATATCAAAGAAAAAACTTGAATTAATATCAAAGAAAAAAAAAAATACTGCATAAATAAAATAAATAAATAATTATAATTGCATAAGTTGATAAAAAATGCTATGCAATAGCTTTACCGCGGCAGTCCTCGAGTGCCACACGTATTTTTTTTTATTTATTTAATTTGATTTTGAAAGTACAATGCCTGGTCTTTCCTTCACACTTACAGAGGGGAATGGTTAACACTTTTTTAACTTAAGAAGAGGATTTATGTCATGTTCCATATTTTGCGGTAAAAAGAAAATTAATTTTTGAGTTACGATGCCGTAGTTTTACGTTGAAGAAAGGCTCCCAGCTGTCTTCTTTGTCGTTTTAATTTACACCTGAACATTAACTTTAGTAAAATGTTAAATAAGATAATACATAATATTTAGTTTTAGTTTTGTGTATGCCTGTCATTCGTTTTAAAATAAATATTTAAGGTTTCATAAAAATGTGTATTTTACATTGAAATCACGTAAGCCATCTTACCTCAGTATTGGATTGGTAAGATGGCGAAAGGAAAACGCTAAAGAAAATGCCTATTTAAAAAAAATATATATATATAATATTTTTGAAGTTAAATATACTTTTAATATGTACTCAAAAGTATAAATTTTCACAAGAGATCAATAAATATAAAATATCATCAACAGAGTATTTTAGAGAAATATTAAACTCAAATTAGTTCATCTTTCACCAGTCTACCCTAAACACTTAGCTTGGAATGAGAAAATTAACTAAAATTTTAAACCATTTGTGAAGTCGTTCCTTCACATATATGAGTTTTAATTATAACTTTAAATAAAGGCAATAAGTAATTAAATCTTTTGAGAACAAAAAACATATTCCTTTTAAATGACATTCATAAGCTCTTCTAAATCATTTAATAAATAAAATATAAAATAATATTATTTCCAGTCATAAGCCGTTGGATACATAATTACATTTTCATTCTTTTAAATTGCGTATGTTTATTTATTCGAAGCTAAATTAAGCAATACATTTCCGTTCTAATATCATTAAAGAGTAATTTATATTTTTTTTATCACAGGATGTGCAATAAATCCTAGTCTGGGTGTCTTCCTTAAATAACGGTCTTCTGGCGATAAAACTTGGCATAAACTGCTGTAACGAACTTACTAAATTCAAAATATTTATATTAAATTATTCTACAAACAAAGGATTAGCTTTGGCTGGAAAGTTTGGCACTGTTTTAATAGTTTTGGCGTAATTCATCAGTCTGATCTTAATTGCAATAGAGTCAACTTGAGGATTCGCTCTTCAACTGTTGATTGAATAACATGTAACCCCGTAGCTCTCTCTCTCACCCCTATCTTTTGCATTCTCGTAACTTTTGGTCATGCTGAAATTACACTATTAATGTACTGTTGATTTTCTTATGAAAACTCTACAAAATAAAAATAAATATGTTTTACGGCGAACTAATAGTTCTTTTTACTTTAACGCCATCTTTTTCAGCTATACGGACCTGGACATTAATTGGAACTTTAACAGTACAATCCCAGGATTTCTACTTAATACCATTGTATATATTAAGATTTAGACTTTTCATTTAAACTATATTCATTAATAAATTTTGAAATAAAATTTGGATATAGGTGGCATACTATGTTAAAATCAGATAAAATGCAGAATGTGAAAATAAAATCAATCTTGGGCGAAATTCGTCTGATGGGGAAACGTCCGGCATGCGTTAGAGGCAGAGTATCCACAAGTAAACCCGTAGATCTAAGATATGTTCCTGGTCCAGGTCACTTTTCGTTTTAAATGAAATTATTCATTTTTTACCTTAAATTTATTATTTAAACTATGTTTTGCTATTGTACGAATATGTTAAAAAACTTGTTTGCTAAAATTCTGTAAATTATAACTAAATAAATTCTGTAGATTCTGTAAATCAGTCTTTTAAAATAACAGTTCCACATTCGTACAGTGATACTAACACGTTAGTGCCCATTGTCCTCATTTGAGGACAGCTAATAAAATGACACGTACATTTTTCGTGGTTTCTTCGAATGATTTATGCTTTTTAGTGACAGTTTATAGCGTCACTCTAAATGATCCCAGAAAGTTTTATGTGCCTACTACTAATTATAATTTGATAATTTGGATAGTCATTTTATGATTTTTCATTCGTTGCACATATGTTTGCTTTTTGCACGGTGCGTTGCCGCTTTGACTGCAGCACTCGTGTCTACTTTTTTCGCCTGACGATGGGTCGTGTGTTCTTTCGACCCGAAACAATAGTTGAGAGTTTTATAGTATTTTATAGGCAGGAGAAGATTTATAAGCCATAACTAGGATATGACGAGGCGTTTACTTTTAAACACATAAAATTTAATAGATGACTATGACAATTACAGATGAAAAATACAAGTAACATGAACGACTACATTTTTAAGACTGCGATCTGTTCTAGCAGAGATAAAAGTAAAAAAGAATGAACAGATCATTGATTGGACGTGACGTCACTTACCAAAGGTCCAATAGATTGAATCAGGAATACAATGACGAAATACACCACATTTCTCCTCCCCTTAATTCTGTATACCATACCTGGGGTGCTACAACGAATCTACCGAGACTGTCTCACTCCCGGCAATTCTTGGCTGTGACGTCATGTTCCGAGAGTGTCAAAAAATGTGCTACAACGAAGCTCACGGAAGCTCTCTCTTGGTTTTCGGTCTCGGAAATTCCTGCCGAGATTTATCGAAAAAATATCACCAAGCGCAGAGCTTGTGGGAACGAGTTTTCGGCACCGAAATATATGTAATGTGTCCGCCATTTAAAAAAAATAAAAAATGATGAATTAAAAAGTAAAAAACGTGTACATATGTTATATTTTTTAGAAAGAACTTTCAAAACTATTAATTTTTTGTGTGAACACTATATTCGTATAATTATTACTTTTAAAGATATTCGATTAGAAAGTTCACGAGTGACAAGAGATGTATCCCTTTTGTCAAGTACACTTTTAACAGAAACAATCGAATATTGAAGACTGAAGAATAACTTTCTAAATTTAATTAGTTTTTAAGCCCTCAAAGCTATGAATTGGAAGCTAAATTATGTAAATTCATCATTCATAATGAAATACGATGCTAATTTAATGATAGTATATATATAATAGATAGTATATAATGATAGTATATAAATTAGTTACCAGACACTATTCCGTCAGTAGCTCGATCACAGCGTATTTGATTGCTGACCCAAAGTGCTCGGGTTCGATCCGCGGGCGGTTCAGTTTTTTTTTTAAATAATAATAATAATTTTTATAAAAAAAAAAGGGGGGGGGGACAATTAATTTAAATATTTTTTTCTTTTTCTTTTTCTTTTCTTTTATTTATTTATTTATTTTTTAATAAGAAGAGTACTTTAAATATTAGGATTTTCCTAATATATGTATATTACTAACAAGGGAAGTATGAATACTTAATTTATTAATTATAAAATAAATAAATATGTATATATATATTTCAACTACAAAAAAATAATTTAAAAATAAACTGCTTGATCGTTTTATTTTACTGCTGATTGTTATCATTACTAATCAGAAATAAATAAATTATTTTTCGTTTTTATTCTTTGCTGATGAGTGCATATAATTCTAATTTGTTTTAATAATTATTTTATCATAAGTTATTAATTAAATTTAACACACACACACAAAGAAAAAAGAGCTTCTTTTCATCTGAAATAAAATAGTCAAAGCTTACAAAGGCATAGATTTTATATATATATTTAAACACAATATTGAACATATATGTATCACTTCCTAATTTTCTTTCTCCTCCCCCCCCCCCTTCCTTTTTTTAGTATTACTAACAAATATGATAAGAATAATTAATTTAATAATTAGAAAAAATAAATACCCCCCCCTTTTATTTATTGTAATAAAATATTTAAAATATGAGATACTTACCCTTCCATAATATTTCTACTTTTATAGTCATTATTAATCAGAAAATAAATTGTAGCGTTTTAATTTTGAAAATACAATTTCTTAAATTTCTTTGTAATTTGTTAATATATTACAAAGAAAATATTATAAATACATACACACACATATGTATTTCGAGTTGATGATAAATTATTTTCTGGTAAATTATTAATTAAATTTAACCATCCTCCCCTAGAAAAAATAAAAATTAAAAATCCCAGTCAAAATAAATTATTTTATAAATGCTTGATTATTCTTCTGTTTTTAAATAAAAAATCATTAATAATCAAAGTTTAAACTTTTAACAACCTTAAAAAATTTTCTTCTATATAAATAATTTATTATTTAATAATTTATTTTTTATTCCTTGCTGAATATTTGTGTAATTCCTGATTTAATTTAGTAATTATTTTCTATTTCATAATTAAATAAATTTAACTTTTTTCTTTCTTTTCTTTTTTCTTTTTTTTTTTAGTTAAATAAAAAGCATTTACAAAATAAATTAAATGTTTTAAAAGTAAACATTTTGATGAAAAATTATTTATTTTAAGCAAATATTCTACGTTTTTTATGACTTCTTTTCTTTTTTAAGGCAAACAAATATTTAAAATAATTTTTTTTTTTTTTTTTTTTTTTTTAAAGAAGAGTACTGCAAATATTAAAATCTTTCTAATATATATATATATATATATATATATATATATATATATATATATTACTAAGAAGGGAAGTATGAATATTTAATTTATTAATTATAAAATAAATAAATATGTATATAAATATAGATTTCAATTGCAAAACAACAATTTCAAAATAAAGTGATAATTTTATTTTACTTCTGATTGTAATCATTACTAATGAGAAATAAATAAATTACTTTAATTAAACAAATTATTTTCTATTTTTATTCTTTGTTGACGAGTGCATAGATCTTAATTTGTTTTAATAATTATTTTCTCGTAAATTATTAATTAAATTCAACACAAACACAAAAAGAAAAAAAAGTTATTTTCAGTTGAAATAAAATAGTCAAAGCTCGCAAAAGCATATTTCAATTTTATTTTTCTTAATATATATATTTTTTAAACATAGTATGCCCTAAAAATATATCCTTTGAATATATGTGTAACACTTCCTGATTTTCTTTCTATTTTATTTAATTTTAATTATTTAATTTATTTATTTTAAGTATTACTAACAAGGAGAATATGAATAATTAATTTAATAATTAGAAAAAATAACTAAGAATTTATTATTATTATTATAAAATATTTAAGAAATGAAATGCTTTCACTTCAGTAATATCTCTACTTCTACAGTCATTATTAATCAAAAAATAAATTGCAACTTTTTAACTTCAAAAATACAATTTCTTAAATTTCTTTATAATATTTTGCTAAATTATTATAAAGAAAATATTATAAACACACACATATATATATATTTCGAGTTGATGCTAAATTATTTTATGGTAAATTATGAAATAAATTTAACTACCCACCCCTACAAAAAATAAAAATTCCAGTCGAAATAAATTATTTTACAAATGCTTGATCATTCTTTTGCTTTTAAATAAAAAATCATTATTAATCAAAGATTTAACTCTTAACCTTAAAGATTTATCTTCTATGTAAATAAATTATTTATTACTTATTTATTTTTTATTCCTTGGCACTGAATATCTGTGTAATCCCTGATTTAATTTAGTAATTATTTTCTGTTTCATAATTCATTAAATTTAACTCAACTTCTTTTATTTATTTATTTTTCAGTGAAATAAAAAGTAATAAACATTTGGATTTTCATGACAAATTATTTATTTTAAGCAAATATTCTAAAACGGAGAAAAAAAAAAAAAAAAAAAAAAAAATGTGGATTAAACGAGGATCGAACCGAGGAACTCTCAGATAGCAGAAAGTTACTCTGCCACAGCGCCACTGGCTACCTGCAGCGATTCCTCCATCAGCCTTAAATTATATTTTACAGCTCTTAAATAGAATCTTCACAATTCTTTCATTATAAACTATGAATTTTACATGGTTTAGCTTAGAATTTATAGCTCTGAATACTCCAAAATTGATTATTTTTCAGAAAATTATTCTTTAGCCTTTAATTTTAGACTGTTTCTTTCGCTTAAAAATGCAGTTGACAAAGCGATATTCCTCTTGTCACTCGTGAACTTTCTAATCGAATATCTTTAAAAAAAATGTTTATATGAATATAGTATTCACACAAAAAATTAATAGTTTTGAAAGTTCTTTTTAAAAAGTATAATTTTGGTGCATATATTTTGCTTTTTTGTTTCATCAGTTCTTATTTAAAAATGGCTGACAACGTTGGATATATTCGCTTTTGACCACCTACTCACTGTGATTGGTCAAAAGTATCCGGTACCGATAAAGTTTTATATCTCCGCACTGGGCTTCCGTTACCGGCTTCCAATACGTTCGTTGTAGGGCTAAGTATGAGTCTCGAAAACGTGAGTGCCGCGTTCTTGGAAATTCGGTACCGGGAAGTTTCCTGCACGGAAACATGTCGGCATGTACGTTGTAGGGCCCCTGATGGGAGGTTTTCTTACTCTAGATGATCTTCTTACAACCTGTTCAGAAAAAGACAAATTAGCATTTTTAAGTTTTGAATGTTCAGATTTTAGTTCATTTTTATTTAGAGTACTGTTGATATTTTTATCACAGTCAATTTCTCCAGGCTTTGTAGACACTGATCTACTGTCGGTTGGCCCTGGATCTGGTGTAGTGGAAGGATCGGTTGGCACTGGATCTGGTGTATTGGCAGGATCGGTTGGCACTGGATCTGGTATAATGGCAGGCCTCCTACCAGACTTAGGTTCTCCATTGCTTTGTAGGTGTGGACTCTTGCTATCGGGAACCATGGAAATATTTGCACCAGGACTTGTAGCTTCCTCCACTTGTACTCTGGAACCTACACTTTTCAGTTGATCACCGTGTCTTTTCCATACACATGAACCTACTTGAATTTTGTAATGTAGTTTACCTAGTCTGGCAATTACTTTACCTATTTTCCATTTATCTCCTGATGTGTAATTGCGTACTGCAACTTTTTCATTTATTTGGAATTCTCTTATCTTTTTCTTGTTAAAAACATTTTTATGTTGTTTGTTTTCAACATAATTTTTAACATTTGGTACAAGCAGATCTAATTTTGATCTGATATTTCTTTTGAGAAATAATGATGCGGGACTCTTCCCTGTTGTAATATGAGGCATTATTCGGTATTGGTATAAAAATTCGTTTAACTTAAATTGGAGATTTCCGGGTTCTGAACTTAAGGATTTCAATCCTTTTTAAATTATTTGGACGTATCTTTCGGCTTGACCATTTGTAGAGGGATGATATGGTGCAGTTAAACTATGTTTTATGCCTTTACTTTGTAGAAAATGTTTGAATTGTTCTGAAATGAATTGTGGCGCATTATCAGACACAAGGGACACAGGATAGCCATATCTGGCAAAAAGCGAAGAAAGACAGTTTATAGTGTTCTCAGCCGTAGTATTAGGAACAATGAACACTTCTGTCCATTTACTGTGAGCATCTACTACGATTAAAAACATTTTCCCCATCATTGGACCAAAAAAGTCTACATGTATTCTGTTCCAAGGTGTTCTAGGCCATTCCCAGTGATGATTTTCCATTTTAGGAGAATTATGTTTTAATTTAATACAAACAGAACAGTTATTTGCTAAATTCTCAATGTCTTTATCAATACCTGGCCACCATACAAAACTACGTGCCAGTGCTTTCATTTTAACTATGCCAAAATGGCCAAAGTGTAAATCTTCTAACACTTTTTGTCTATGAACAGTAGGAATTACAACACGATTCCCTTGTAGTATGCAATTATTTAGTATAGAAAAATCTTGTTGTTTATGTCCGAAAAGTAAGTAATTTGGCATCTGTGTGCCTGATATTAAATGTCGGTACATTTCTTTCAATGTTGGATCTCGCTTAGAACTTGCACATAATATCTTTGTAGTTAACGGTAACGAAGTTATTTGATGAATAAATAAACAATCGGTTTCATCAGGGTTGCCAAATAAATTTGGTGACAAAGTTGGTGACACTTTTTCTGGTTGTAGCGAATCGGACGACGGCAGCAGTAAGTATTCACTACGTAATGGAAGACGTGATAGAGCATCGGCATTTCCGTGCTCTGCAGATTTTTTATATTTAATATCATAATTAAATGTCTGTAAGTATAATGCGTATCTTTGCATTCTAGCTGCCAAAAGTACCGGAATACTTTTTACGGGTGAAAATATGGAAACTAGGGGTTTACTATCAGTATACAGAGTAAATCTCCTACCATATAAAAATTGAAAAAAATTCTTTACACCAAAAATTATTGCTAACGCTTCTTTATCTACCTGACTATACCGCTTTTCTGCAGAAAATAAAGTTCTAGAAGCAAAAGCTATGGGTTTTTCGGAGTTATCTGGCATTGTATGCGAAAGTACTGCCGAAATTCCATAAGGAGAAGCATCAGTGGCTAAAATTAAGGGTAATTTAGGATTAAAGTGGGTGAGAATCCTTTCGGAAGTAATTTCCTGTTTAATTGCATTAAATGAATCTTCACATTTTTTAGTTCACTGAAAATTTACATTTTTACGTAATAATTCATTTAGAGGATAAGCAATCGTAGATAATTTAGGAACAAATCTAGAATAGTAAGATACTAAGCCTAAGAATGCTTTTACCTGAGTTACGTTTTTAGGTATTGGAGCATTTAAAATAGCAGAAATTTTTTCTTGCGTTTTGTGTATGCCATTTTTATCAATTTTGTAACCGCAGTATGTAATTTCATCATTCATGAAAAAAGATTTTTCTTTATTTATTTTAAGATTATATTCACGTAACCTTTCTAGCACTTGTTTTAATCGCTCTAAATGTATTTCATCAGTTTCCCCTGAGATACATATATCGTCAATAAAAACTGAAATACCCTCTATACCTTTTAAAATTTGTTCTATAGTTCTCTGCCATATTGCTGGCGAACTGGCAATTCCGTATGGTAATCGCGTAAATTGAAATAAGCCTTTAGGAGTGTTAATAGTAAGTAATTCTTGAGAATTTTCCTCTACCGGTAAATGCAAGTATGCTTGATTTAAGTCAATCTTTGTAAAATGTAATCCACCCCCTAAAGTTGCTAATATATCCTCAAATTTTGGTAGCGGGTATTTGTCAACCTTTAAAAATTTATTTACCGTGACTTTAAAATCGCCGCATAAATGAATTTTCCCATTAGGTTTTACCACCGGAACAATAGGTGTTGCCCATTTACTCGTACTAACAGCTTTTATTATCCCTTCATTTTCTAATCTTTCCAATTCTTCATTTACCGCATTCCTTAATGCATACGTAACTGTTCGCGATTTACAAAATATTGGTGATGAGTCTTTCTCTAAATGTAATTCAGCTTTAACATTTTTAATTTCACCTACGTTATTTGTGAATAAATCCGGAAATTCATTTAGTAATTTATTTAAATTTTCCGAGATTTGTACTACTTTGTTTACCGGAACAGTTTGTAAATTGTTTGGGAATATATTAAATGTAGTTATCCAATCCCTACCTAGCAATAAAGGAAAATTGTCTTTTTTAACTAAATATAACTTAACATTCCTAGTTTTGTTTTCGTAAGTTACATTTACTCTAACAAATCCTTCGGGCTGGAAAATTTCTCCCGTGGCTGTCTTTAATTGTACATCAGCAGGAAACATTTTATGTTCTGGAAATAATCTCTGAAAACGATTTATCGGTACGGCGGAAATCGCCGATCCTGTATCAAGCTCCATTTCTGCTTTAGCACTATTTTCTATCAAAACCCAAATTTTTATAGGTTTAGTGCCTTCAGATTGTAATGACAAAATGTCTACAGTATCAAGAACATTTACATTTTTCTTTTGAGTAACATTGTTTTGTGCGTTCCGACACACCTTACTCAAATGACCGCGTTTTTTACAAAAATTGCAAACTGCATTAATAAATTTACAAACATTTGCTAAATGAGAGCTATTTCCACAACGATAACAATAAGTTTTACTTTTATTTGCACTCGCAGTTTTGTTCACGTTTTGTTTACTTAAGTTATTTTGAGAATAATTTTGTTTTGGTTTCCTAACACTAACAGAAACTTTATTCAAATTCAAATTTTTATTTTGTAATTCTATCATGTCGTTTTTAGTACTTTGCATAGTTACGGCTTGTTCTACTGCTTTTTCAAATGTTAAATCTTCAACCTGAGACATTAATTTGCTTTGGATTGTTTCATTTTTTAATCCGCGTAAAAATTGTTCTAACAAATTTTCTGACAGCGAATCGCCTGTAAACGCGCAATGTGTTGTAAGTTTCTTTAAATGAACACTAAAATCCTGCACAGATTCGTTATCTCCTTGAAAACATTTTCTAAATTTAATGCGTTCACTTATTTTGTTTGGAATTTTACATAGATGTTTTGTTAAGACATCTACTAATTCAGTGTAAGTTTTTGATTCAGGGAGATCTGGGAACAGTAAATTTGTAAGTAAATTATATAATTTCGGTCCGATAAAAGTTATTAAGGCACTAACTTTTTTTTCATCCTTAACATCAAACAAAAGAAAGTTCTGTTCTAATCTTCTAAAATAAGTATCAAAAGATTCAATCGAATCATTGAATTCTTAAAATTTTGAAACATTTTTAATGAAAATATACTAGTTCTAACAATAAAAACATGCAATCTAATAAAAGAACAGAAAGAAAAAAAATAAAATAAATGTGTAAATACCTTTTTTTCCTATCTTTCTCGAAAAAATAAAAAATCGTAGACAAGTAATTATCTCTGGCGCCTATGCATTTCCGCCCTGACAGTAGACAAAAACTCACCAACTGCCAGTCTCCGATCGCTTTTCGTTACTTTCGAAATATCAATTTTCTTTATGAAGAACTGCAGATTGCAGTTTTAATCATCTTGAAGTAGATATTATTAAAATGCTGAAGAGCAAAACTTCTTTTTGCTTTTTTCTTTTTCATTTCGTCGCCATTATAGTATTTTATAGGCAGGAGAAGATTTATAAGCCATAACTAGGATATGACGAGGCGTTTCATTTTAAACACATAAAATTTAATAGATGACTATGACAATTACAGATGAAAAATACAAGTAACATGCACGACTACATTTTTAAGACTGCGATCTGTTCTAGCAGAGATAAAAGTAAAAAAGTATGAACAGATCATTGATTGGACGTGACGTCACTTACCAAAGGTCCAATAGATTGAATCAGGAATACAATGACGAAATACACCACAAGCTTATTGCAATTTATAGTGTTTATTAAAGTTTTGTAATTATTACTTTAAACTGTCAGTCCTGTCGTGCTTTTTTATAATTATAAAGAGAAAAGACTATCTTAGAAGCAAAAGCAATGAATAATATTTTTTTTTTGCATATAGGAAACAATTTAAAAATCGTCTGCAACTTATTTAAATACAAACTATCATATATATATATATATATATATATATATATATATATGTTACCGTTAAAACGCGAAATCCGTTAATCTGCATAATACCTAGCTAATCTGCAGATTAACTAAAATGACCCGTTAAAGTGCGGAATAAAGAGTTTTCCGCATTTTAACTAGGTAATCTGCAGATTAACGGTTTCAGTACCGTTAAAGCTCAAATGTTTGTTTCGAGCCTTAGTTTTTTTTTACATTCACTATGACGTCAAACAGCCATGTGATACATATACACGAATGACCTTCAAACATAACTAAAACTTTTACCCCTTCACTTCCGCTACGCTATGATGATAAACCGATAAACGGCAAACGCAAAGTGTGGAGGATGGAAGCCATGATTATAGTAAGTTATAATTGTTTTAATTTTGATTTTATTTCTATCTTTTTTAATTCTGTCAATATAAGTTTGATAAGGGTCTGTATTTTATTAATGAAATTTAATCTTAATTAAAAGCTGTCTCTCGTGAAACTCCATTTTGAATTATGAATATTAGATTTACATTACAGTAATTATTTCCTTCCGAACTGGAACTATTAAGCCATAACTTTTTAAAACTAATTTATTTTAAAATTGATTTAAATTACTATTACTTACTGGGAAAAAAAAAAAAAAAAAAAACTTATATTAATTATTAACTTTGAAAAATATTATGGCATTTAATAAATACTTAATATGAAATTTTTGTACATTTTTTAGCATTTCATTACATTTTTTTTTTCTCTTTCAGTTTCAAGTTACCTGTACATATTTTATATATCATGATTATATTTTTATTTATTTATTTTATTTTATTTTTAATTTTGTTCGCTTTTTCAGATAATTTCGTTGTAGTTTATCACATAAAAAGTGATAATAAAGTTTTTTTTTTTTTTTGTAAAATTAATATATTTGCTAAACTTGTGCAGATATGTGTATGCTGCAAAATATAGTTTAATAAAGCATTGAAAACTGTCATTTTAATTTTCATGCATTCTAAAAAATGTTAAAAGCAGTTTTAATTATTTGAAGTACTTCTTAAATAGTGCTTCTGATTTGTCTAATTTAATATTTCTAGTAATATTTTATGTAATTTAATGTTTCTAGTATTTAAATAGTAATATCAATATAAGTTGTCAATAAAACTTTTTTTTAAATTGTTAAATATTTTTATTTTGAAAAGAAATCGTTACTGTATTACAATTCTAACATTCATTTATAAAGTAGAATTTATTGAAAGCTATTAAAGCTATTATATTTCATATTAAAAATGCATAACATCTTCAAACTTATATTGACAGAATAAAAAAGATGAAATAAATAAAAAATAAAACAAATATAACTTTAAAAGATATAAAAATTAAAACACATGCAGATTAAAATTAGTAAAGAAAGAAATAAAAAAGAAAAAACTATTTTTTTTTTCCGTATGAAAAAAACAAATACAACACAGCGTGCTGTAAAATTACAACACCAGAGATCTTATTTTCACTTTAAATAGTGCCTAGTAGGTAATGTGCAGATTATCTAGGTAATTCGCAGATTACCTAGGTAATTTGAGAAATAAAACAATTTTCCTCACTTTAACGGATCACCCTAGTTAATGTGCAGATTACCTAGCTAATCTGCAGATTAACTGATTTCTGCACTTTAGCGGTAACATATATACCAGGTGTCCCAGATATCTATAGACATTTTAAAAATTCGTAAAAATTGAAGGAATTGGCAGAACTAAAAGCTGTTAGCAAAAAAGTTATTCTCGTGAAGGAATTTTTTTTCCTTCTTTTTTATTTCGCCTTACGTGAGAAAATCCCACATTTAAATGAAAAACTATATTAAAACTATATTTATTTGCATGCAAATTTTTATAAGCATGTAAATCTAAATCTGTGCGTACACCAGCATCACCAAATTGCAAACGAGTTACAACTCTGCTAACTACAGCAACAGTCTGTGGTTCTTACCAGAGGTAAAACAATTTCACCAATAACGCTTTATCTACCAAGTCAACATCACAATTTAAAAAACCTTGTATGCGCATGTATGAGGCGAAATAAGAAATAAACTGTGTTAATCAGAAAACCGTTGAATTTAAAGGACTCTGATTTGCATATTTCTCTTTACACATCCGTGCACTGTTCTCTATCGACGAGAAAGTTTACTATATATATATATATATATATATATATATATATATATATAAATATATATATATATATATATATACACCCCGCAACAAAAATATAGGTACAAAGGGTTTTTTCTTTGATATTGTAAAAAACAACATTATCTAAATTGTGTTTATCATTTATTATTATCATAAAATAACACTATTACCGAACTAATTTTTGTTTTAAGACTAATTCAGAAAAACCTTAAGACAAAATTTTTTCTAATTGAAGACTACACACTGCGACAAAAAGATAGGAACAAAGGTTTCTTTTTTTTTTTTTTTTCTTTAATTTTTTAATTTTTGAATATGATTATTTTGAATATGAATATTGAATAGGATTCAAATATTTAATACGTTTTTGATATGATAATATTATGTTATGATAATAAATGATCAGCACAATTTAGATAATGTTATTTTATGAAAAATTTAAAATAACCCTTTGTTCCTATCTTTTTGTCACGAAGTGTAGTCTTAAATTAGAAAAATTTTAGTTTTAAAACTTTTCTAAATTAGTCTTAAAACAAAAATTAGTCCAGGAATAGCGTTATTTTATGATAATAATATATGATAAGCACAATTTAGATAATGTTATTTTATGAAAAATCAAAGAAAAAACCTTTTGTTCACGGACCACGCTCAATTCTACTAATTCCTACAATATTTATTATTTTATTCTACTAATTCATTCAAAATATCTACAAACCTATGGGATGCCTGGTATATTAATTCAGAGTATAAAATTTAAAGTTATTTAAAGCAGAAGATTTTGTATTATGATGTTTTGCAATACACTAAACGTTAAAAAAAAAAAAAAAAAAAAGAAAACACAGTTTTGAGAAACGCTATGACGGTTATGATGGCTCCCTGGTCTTTAAATATGAGATAAACATTTTTTAAATAACTATTACTCTGCTACTATACGAAATAGAAGTAAAATTCAGACCATTTTTGAATTAGAAAATATTAAAATTTGTTATTTTGACAAGAATCAAAAATTGAATTGTTAGTCGAAAATGACATCCGGTGTACATGCGGGGTTCGAAGCCAGATTGCGTTCGTCGGCGCTGCTCTTTGCGTTCTTTCCGTATTTTTCTTAGAGACAGAAGTGAATACGCGTTAGGATACTTTACAAAAACACCATAGAGAGCATCCCATCCAGGTACTAGGACAGACAATTTTCCTTATTACATAGGTCATCACCACCATCAGTATAGTCCGTTCTATGAAGCACAATCTTACACTAATTCATGCCATTAGTCACTAAGTAAAATTTTTATCTAGTATTATTGTAGATGATAGTAATTTAGGGTCAGCATGAATGTATTTCATGATAATAATTGAAAATATGCTTTTGGTTATTTGGTAGAATTTTCGAATATTTATTGCTCATTTAATTCTGATTTTAAGTCTAATATTTTACCTATAATCTGTAAAGCTTCAGAATTCAAAAACTATTTTAATATTAGTTTTTATTTGACATGAAAGTTACTTTTTATGCAAGTATTAGTTTTATCAAAACCCAAAAATATATGTTTGTTTTTTATTAACCTTATGTTATGTGTGGGTATTTTGATTACATATCCAATTATGTTGAAAAAGAAAAGTATATTTTTAATATGTTTATTAATTAATTGTTTGCATTTATCAAAACGTAAGTTTTAATTTATAATCAATTTTGGCTTTTGCATTATTTACTCATTCTAAAGAAGAAAATATTTAGGTGTTAATTTCTCTCGTTATTAGCTGACATGTCGAAAACATTGGCAATAACTTTATACTAATGTGGTGGTTTATTTATAGATTCTTAAGAAATGTTTATCAAACTCTAAGCCATTTATTTCGAAACAGTCTTTTAGAGAATTACTTTGTAAATAGACTTCATTTAAAGTTAATTCAATCGATAATGATCAGTATAATTAGTTCTCATTTAAAGTACTAATTCACTTTATCATACATTATTTAACTGCAATTGTAAGTTATTTAGAATATAATATAATATAATTTATTATTATTATTATTATTTTAAGCTTATGGCAAATAAAGAATGAAAGTATGTTTTTATTATATTAAATAGGTTTTGCGATATTTATGAATTATTATATTATTTGTTCTGTGGATTTTATAAAGCCTAAAGGTGGCTTCCTACCCCCCCCCCCCCCCGCCCAAGTTTAGGTTTTAGTTAACCCCTCACCGTGTCAGCAGTATAGTACAAAGTATCGTACTTTTGAGAAACGCATATATACACCCGGGGCAGTTAAAGGGTTAAGGAATATTTTTCTATAAAAATTGTATTTTCAATCGAATTTATAGATTTTTGGATTTATTTTTTGTGAAATCAATCAAAAATTTAAGCTTGTTTATTTACTTATTTATTTTTTAACTATCAAAATACGTGTGATTTATCGTGTAAACTTATTCGGAAATTCATATATTTTTACCCATAAATTATATAAGATATTAATGGAAAGCTCAAATTGAATTTTAATAAATACTTTATTATTATTATGATAAACCTCTAATTTTCAACTGTGTTTAGAACTTTTTAGACTCCGACCTAATAGACAATTTTCGTGGCAATTTATTGTATATTTATTTATTTATTTATTTTTGTTAATCCAACTGAGCATTCGCGATATATTTCTATATTTCAATTGATAAACTATGTTTCTTATAATGTAAAATGAATTTAAAGTTGTAAGTTCGGAAATTTAAACATTATGAAAAATGGCTTTAAAAAATCACATTTAATTAATTTAAAAAACATTACCAGATGGATTTTCATGAAATGTAGCGAAAACAAATCTCTATTAATTCAGTTTTATAATAATAACAGTGAAAAATACAGCATTGAAATCTGCCTATTCGTTTAAAAGCTGCAAAGCTACAGATATACACATACATAAACACAGATTCACACATCATCGTAAAAATAGCAAAGATGAACTTGAAAAAAAAAAAAAAAAAAAAAAAAAAAACATTGAAACGTACAGATACGCCAGATATCTCTTGATTTATTTATTTATTTTTTCATGATTAGTCTTTCCTTTCATAACGTATGTTCGGAAAATAAAAAATACTAAAATGAAGTAAAAACACGAAATACAATTCGAATATAATAGAATTAAAAAAACTAAGCAAAATTAAAAGCACGAAGTAATTTAAATTTGTTAAAAAAGACACACGACAGTCAAATCTGGTAAACGTGAACACTGTTAACGTGAATTACTTTTAACATGAATTGCTTCCACAATCCCCGTCAAAATGAAGATTAGCTTCGTTATATAAAAATTAGTTACAGATAGCATGAACTACTGACAACATGAACGAATTCCCCCACCCCCATCTTATCAAGATGGAGCAAAACAGTTTTTTATTGTCATAATTCAATATTGTACATTTTATTAAAAATATTATATAGTATTCACTTCTCTGACAATTTCACATAGAAAATTTTCTTATAAATTAATGAAAACTTAAAAAAAAAAAAAAAAAAAAAAAAAAAAGAAGAAGAAGAAGAAGAAGAAGAAGACCGATTAACAACGAAATTCTTTCCAATATCTTGACAGAATTTACAAGCAAGTTTCCATACTTCATACTTTGATGTAATCAGCTATACAAACTAAAAATATTTAGTATTTTTCGATTTTTTGTCTTTAAAAGTATTTTCTGTTTTTCAGTTTAATTTATCTTTTCTTCATTTGAACCAAGGGTGCAATAGAAATCAATTCGTTAAATAAAATATAAACTTGTAAAATGTTTTCAGTAATCAATATTAAAATAAATGAATAAACAAATGTAAAGAAAATAAGAAGTTAGATATAACATAACAATAAAAATAAATAAAAATAAAAAATATTAATTACATCCCAAAATATAAATCGTATTTTGATATCCTTTAAGATATCCTTAAAAAAAAAAAAAAAAAAAAAAAAAAAAAAAATCATATAATTATTTTTATGTGATCATTTTAAAACTATTTTCTAAGTCTTATTTAATTCGAATTTCTATCGATTTTATTACAGCGACTTCTTATTTTTTATGTATTAACATTTGCTGCTGGCTCGCAATTTGGCAGAAGAAAACAAAATCTATAACAGTACTGCCAATAGTTTCCATCGAATTTCCATTAATGGAAATGGTTTAGGATGCAATTCCTGCATGAATTTAAAAAAAAAAGTGTTCTTTTCTTTAATGAATTGAAAGCTTTTAGAAAAGAAACAAAGAAAAAAATTTAATGCATTCTTTAAAGTAAAAGAAATTTCTGAATAACATTAGTTAAAAATTATAAAATTAATAAGATTTAAAATACACCAAAAGGAAGGCGTTTGGTAAAGCTTTTAGGATTAGTTCTGTTGATAATCAAGATATTTTTAATAATATTTTCCGTTACACAATATCATTCCGGTTGTATTAGCATATAAAATTATATTTCCAAAATTACGCTTTTATGTTTTTAAAATTTATTATCTAAAGCTACTGGATACGTTCGTGCATTATATATATACAAGCAGGCTTCGCCCGCTTCGATGGGCACTATATTTAAAGGATTTATTTTTAATTGATTAAATGAAACGTTTAAATAAATAAATTTCGATTGGCGATTATTTTCTTCACTGTTTTAGTATGGGATCTCCTTAACAATATCAAATATTTTTTTAACTTCTCGAATCTGTGCAACAAAACTATTATTAAAACGAATATTCTAGAAAACAGTCAAATAGAAATGGTAATTCTTCGAATATTCTGGAAACAGTTGAAGCTGTTAATCGTACAGTAAAAGTCACTATTCGATGAATGGTCGAATTAGAGAATGCACGTATGTCGTTTTCGCAGCAATCACTGTAACGCACGTATGTACGCTTCACGCACATGAAAACAAAAACAAATTAAAAAAAAAGAAAGAAAGAAAGAAAAAAAAAACCCCAAAAAGTTCACAGGACACCCCTACCTCTCTGTGCACGAATCTCAGAACACACGAAACTCGGTTCCGCGGCAATCACTATCACGCATGATAAAAGAAAAAAAAATCACCGGACACCCCTAGCACGCTGTGCATGAATGTGAAAACGCGCGAAACTCGGTTTCACGGCAATCACTATCACGCATGTTAAAACAGAAGAAAAAAAATCATTGGACACCCCTACCTCGCTGTGCATGAATCTTAAAACGTACGTAACTCGGTTCCACGGCAAACATTATCGCGCATGTTAAAACAAAAAAAAAACAAAAAAAACAAAAAAAAAAAATCACTGGACACCCTCGTTGTGCATGAATCTGAAAACGCACGAAACTCGTTTTCGCAGCAATCGCTGTCAAGCATGTTAAAACAAAAACAAACAAACAAACAAAAAATCACTGGACGCCTATACCTCAAATCAATAAAAATGAAATAAATCAATCAAATCTCAGTACACTCAATTCAATGAAAATCAAACAAGCCAATCAAATTTCTCGTAATTTCTCATAACGTAGTTCTAGTTCAACGTAAAATAGACTCAAATCAATGAAAATCAAATAAACCAATCAAATCTCTCGTAATTCCTCATAACGTAGCTCTAGTTCAACGTAAAATAGTCTCAAATCAATGAAAATCAAATAAACCAATCAAATATCTTGTAATTCCTCAAAACGTAGCTCTAGTTCAACGTAAAATACACTCAAATCAATGAAAATCAAATAAACTAATCAAATCTTTCGTAATTTCTCATAACGTAGCTCTATTTCAACGTAAAATACACTCAAATCAATGGAATCAAATAAACCAATAAAATTTTTCGTAATTCCTCATATCGTAGCTGTCGTTCAATGTAAAGTACACTCAAATCAATGAAAATCAAATAAACTAATATAATCACTCCAAAGATTGTCCATTCTGCGTCATTATAGAAAGGGGAAGTTTTATTTTCATATTTTTATTAATAAAACAAAACTAATCAAAAATTCAAAAATCTGACTTCGATGTGCACAATGATCCTTCAGAGGGCACCTTTGTGTTAAATCACGTGAGTGTCCGAGCTACCGTTTTGAAGAACAGTGAAATATACATATATATATACAAATATTGCTCACTTAATAGTATAAGATATATATACATATATATATATGAACTGAAAATAAATGTAGACAAAATACTGAAAAAAAAAATTAAAAAGAAAACAGACAGAAAATACTAGTATTCATTTAAAAAGCATTGAGGTAACCAAAGTAGTTCTAAATATCAAAAGGAAAAATCATTTAGAAGCTGAGAAAAAATTATTAAAATACATTATAATCTCTCTCTACCTCCCTCTGTATATATATTATATATATATATATAATGTATAAACTTATAAATGATTGTAAAAAAACACTCATCAGAAAATGATATAAAAAACAATATCATGAATATAAAATGATGACATGGAGAAACACCAAACACTAAAAGATAAACAAATGCAGTATATCAGCTGTTACGGATATCAGTTTTAATGTAATACGGATAAACATCCACTTTAGCAGTATCGAAGGAATTGCGAAAATCATCTTCAATATTATCGCATTTGTTGCAAGTTCCTCTAATTCTAGCAATTTACGATTTTTTTTTTTTCAACACATTAATACTTATATATGATAACCAATTAGCTAAACTAATAATCTTAAAATCGAAATCTAACCTTTTCTCATAAACACCTACATTCGAAGATTCTTAATTAATCTTAATTCCAATATTACTTAACTAACTTTATTTTTAAAACCAAAAGAGAAATAAAACCGTTATTACTAGTGTTGTTTAATATTAAATCTTTAGGATAAATATTAGCTGAAAACTCTTAAATAAATATATATATATATATATATATATATATATATACTACGATTAAACACTCTAAGAACATAAATAAATGTAAAGAATTTTATATTAGACATCAATACAATAAAAATAAATACACTGAACTGTAGATTGCGTCTAAATGTATAGAAGAAATTTTTTCGCTAGAAAAAATAAACTATATCGAATGAGCACGTGAAATCCGGTACCAATTTTGTTACACTAAAATGACTTAGTTTTGCACTGATATCGATAGCGGCATTCAAATGTTCGATGCTATCACCGGTGGCGTATCGTTAAATTTGATGTGCACGTGCGAGGTCACTCCAACTCATATTACATTTGAAAAATTATGTTATCTAATAAGACAATCATCTGTATCAGCTGTTGTTTAAACGGAACTTGTAAATGTACAACGCACTCTATAACATTATGCTTTTGTTTCCTCTTATCTATATAAAAATGAAATAATTTTTATATCATATTTAACCCAATTCATACTATTTTAGAGGCAATTAAAAAAAATTAATACATTTGAATACCTATTAAATATTTCTAATATATGTAAAAAAAAAAAAAAAAAATATATGAAACAAAAAATATGCTACAGTTTGAATAGTTGAATAATCATTATTTTATAGACTAATTAATAGTTTAGCTTTTCCTGTGTAACTTTAAATTGAACCACTCTATAGCTTCTTTTTGTAATAAGTTGAAACAAAAATGTTTGCAGTAGTATAATATAATAAATATCTAGAATGATTATTCTACACGACTTTACGAACAATTAGTTAATAACGATTGTTTAAATTAATTTAAATAAGAGAGGTCGTTAAAAAAACCAAAAGGAAATTATTCATTAAATTGTATGAAACATTCTTTATTATAAAATAATTATATATGATAACAGAATAAATTTATGTTCTTGACGTATTTGATAAAACATTTTTAAGCTCTGAATCTTTTCTTTCACTATTTGCCAAATTAGATAGGTGTCTTATAATTATGTCCACCACTGTAATTCTCCATAAAAATAATGAAGTGAAGAGACTTTATAACGAAAAGATGCATCAAAATATGGGTCGAATTGTTTCATTATTACAATACTTTATTTATATAAGGCATGTTTGAAAATTAAAAAAGAAACGTTGGGGTATGTTAAATACATAATTCTTATTACATTTAGTACAATTTTTTAATTTATTTGTTTAAAGTAATTTTCGATCAAGTACTCACAGGAATATCAAAAATTTATTATTTAATTACATCAGTACTGTTTAACTCGAAATTATCTACATATTTTACTTATATTTAAAGCTCATATTTTTCAGTAAATTCTCAGATCAAAATAAATTACTTCAGATGGGATTCTACTTGTATAACAAACTAAAAAGAAATTAAAAAAAAAAAAAAAAAAAAAAAACTCAGCACTTTTTTTGTCTCTTCACATTGTTATCAAAATTTACTTTAAAATTTCCACGTCATCATTTTATAAAAAATACTATTTTTTGGTAACAGCTGATGTGACAAAAGAAATCTGGTTTTAGAAAATACTTGCTCATTATTTCCATTTCAGATTTCTTTTCATCTTTCCACAATTGAACACGAAAATGGCACCGAATAATAATAATATATATATAAAAGTGAAATAAAATAAAATAAAATAAAAATACACATTAAACTTCTTTTTAGAAAAAGAAACAGACTGACATTTAGAAAAAATATTTTTGAGCTTTTCCATTTCTTGTAAAAAACAGTTTTTTTTTTCAATAAAAGAACTAATTTTTTAATAGGATTTAAATGTATTACTAACTATGTTAATCTATTAGGTCATTGCAAAAGTTCGTGCGAACGCGGATCAATTTATTGCCTCCAAAGACGAGAGCTTCTATCGCCGTGGTATACATTTGTTACCCGAAAAATGGGCAAAGGTTTTAGAAAGTAATGGATAGTATTTTGATTAAAAATTGTCATTTGATTTGCTGTATTTTTATGAAATGAAGCAATAAGAAACCGCACGAATTTATGCAAAGACCTAATAAAATCAAGAGGATTAAAATTAAACTTATGTAATAAAAATTTATCCTGCATCTGAAGCGATGTATCAGATTATCCCTAAATCAGCTGAAGAAATTAAAAAAGAAAAATATAATTCAGAGAAATTCATCATATGGTGCTTTTCACAGAAAAATGGCAAAATAATTTGTCATGTTGTACACATAAGATAAAAATCTAATCAATAAATTTTTAAATTGTTTTAGGTTTCTTTTTAAGTTTCTGCTTTAATACATTTATTTATTTATTTATTTATTTACTTTTACATTTTTGTAAGTAGAGCGCCATCTGGTAAAATGCGTCATTTATTTAATTTAGAAATTCTTGGAGGGTATCTTATGAATCGCCTATATACACAATATGATAGCAATGCACTCACCTGTTTGAGCTGTAGAATGCTATTTATAACGGGAGCTTAAAGTAAATAGTTATTAGAATAGAGCCATTTCCTCAAATACCTAGGCCAATACACAAGATTAGCTCGTTTAATACCAAAGATTATTATCATGTTATTGAACAGCGAACTTTAATAATTATAATAATGGTATTAATAATAATAATAATATAAGGAAAATAACTATATCTTTTATAGTTGGATACATTTTTTTCAATAAATTCTTTTAGTGTATTACAAGGGCACTTAGAGAAAAAAAATGAAATCTGTTTAAAATTAATTTTTTTTTTTTTTTTTTTTTTTAAGAGCACTATGTATAGTTAAAAACAATCATTTAAAATCTGCGCTGTCCCATTTTTTATGAATGATATTTTTTAATGATAAGTAGTAAGTAATATTCAATATATGTTCGTGGACAAAGTAAGAATTGTTTGCACAGTTTCGTAATCATACGTGCGTGCATAAAAACGCGACTCAAAAGGAAATTTTATACTCTAAAATTAAACGTTACAGCTGAATTTACAACTTAAATCGACATATGTATATATATAACTATACATCTCTCTCTCTCTCTCTCTCTCTCTCTATATATATATATATATATATATATATATATATATATAACCATTTGCAGTGATTGGGTGAGTGACTACATCATCATTCATCCAAAAACCTTGCATTTAAAGCAAAGGATTTTGCGAAAAAATTACGTTTCTGACGTAGACACTCACAAAGAAGCGATTTTAACAAATTCACTACCAACATGGGGGAGGGTGTTTAGAATTTGATTTCGGAATGAAAAGAAAGAAAAAAAGATATTTGTAAGATATTTGCCTGAAAATATAACGAGCACAATTACTTAAAAACCAATTTCGGGAAATTTAGGATATCGAGACCCAAAGGAGCAGGGCTCAAAACATGTTTTCTTATAGACAAAACGTGATTTCACATTAACCCTTCATACGTTACAAGATATCCGTAAGATTTTTTCTTTTTAATTGTAACAAATATCAATACCTAAAATCAAATTTTAGGAATTTTTAGAATTTTTGGATTTCTCCTCTCCCCCCCCCCCCCCCCAGAGGGGAAGTGTCGAAAAGTGATTTCATAAAAACCTGCCAACTATTTATATAAAAGAGTATAATCACTCACTGATTCCGCAAGACTGTGGTGACTCTATGACAGATTAAGACGCGGATATTAAAATAAAAATTGATTTTTGGGCTTGACCCCCACTACCCCCCCCCCCCTTCCCACTAAAATAGGATTTTGCGCAATTTTTCTCCTTTTCGATTTTAAGAGGGTAATGAGAGAAAATTTAAAGGGACAAATTTAACAAATGTGGATCTTCGTGAAGAACTCTAGACACGGGCATGTTTTGCTTTTACCTGCAAGGTAGTAGGACGTACTTTATTTATTTATTTTTTCACATGTAGAAAATGAGACACGTCCTTTCGAAACGGCAATACTTACGTTTATTTTTATGATGTTAGAAGACATTTTCTAATTTTAACGTTTATTGTACACCAGTTCTTTATTTTATTATTGGATAAACATTATTCTGGATTCCTCTTTTCTTTCAATCTTTTTATAGTTTCATCTTATTCGTAACCGTAGTCAAGAGAATTAACGATTATGCTCCGAATTTTCTCGAGAATGGTTCAAATTATTTTGAAAAAATAAAATAAAATAAAATAAAACAAATAAAATAAAATAAAAAGAAGGCTGCTTTGAAAAGACAAATCCACTTGATTTATCTTCATGTTCTGGAAAATTAGTTTTTGCAATTAACTCTTATTCCTTTCGATGAAAAATGTAGCTAAAACTGGTTTCAACATCAACAAAAAAAAAAAAAAAAAAAAAGGTGGGTGGGGTGGGTATTATTATTATTATTATTATTATTATTATTATTATTATTATTATTATTTTAAGATGAAAATCCGGTTTCACTGATCTTTTTTAAAAAAAAATAGCCGTCGCTAGACTTTGTCTGGAACAAAATATACCAGAAACTCGATCTTCCGGGAAACTGATTGAACGATTTTGATAAGAAATTACAGCGAAAGTTTTTATATGATATTTCGATTCAAATTTTCTTATCTCCAAGAAAATAAGCTTTCAGTGGGAAGCCGTGCTCCACCCTAGGCAAACAAATAAGAAACACAAGGTGATTATAATTGAAGTTACGATTTCAAAACGCTATAATTTTAAAACTACCCATCAGAGAGATTTGATATTTTACCAGAGCGATCGTGAGGCAATGGAATTTTTTTTTTTTTTTTTTTTTTTTGGGGGGGGGGAAAGTAGTTCCAACATGTTCCTATAGATGGCGCTGTCTGGGTAATGTCACGGGAAAAGCCTAAATGGACTCATTAAACACAGCAGTTTTGTTAGCAAAAGAATGGAATAGCAGGAAACAATAGACTTCAAGGGTTTACTACAATGTTTTTAGCAAAAAGACAAGAATACATGTTTGCAGCGGAAACAGTCATAGTGGAAAGAGAAAAAGAGAAGCTTCATGAAACAAATATTATACGAATACTTAACGGCACATTTTATAACTTTCTTTTTTTTTTTTTTTTGTCAAACAAAATTTCATTACTTTACGATTTCTCTGGTAAAATATCAAATCGCTCTGATGTGTAGTTTTAAAATTATAGCGTTTTGAAATAGTAACTTTAATTATAATCACCCTGTATAATTGTTTGAAAAGAAAGCACTGTGCCTACACTACGAATGGTTTTTACAATGCAACCGAGGGAACTCGGACATCCAGGTACTATAATCTAATTGAGTAATTGAAGTTCTACAAATTTCTGGTTAATATCTACCCCTAATCTGCATCTCTTGGAAAGTAAATTAATTTCATCCTCACTATTGCTCGGAATCTTGTTCCAGTGATGACAGACTAGTTACAAAGGCTAGATCATCGGTAGTTGGTCAAGAGTAAAACCGTCTCGTTTATTCATATTCAGGAATCGAACTGTATCTGAATCTCATTTTTTTTTTTTTTTTTTTTTTTTTTTTTTTTTTACTAGCGCATCGTCTTTAGACAGTCATTCGTGAAAGGGAATACTACTTGGGGAAAAAAAGAGTTCTCACTTCAAAGATTAGATTGAACTTTTCTATGATTTGTGTGTTTGTGCACTGTAAAAAAAAAAAAAAAAATGTGTAACACAACAATATTGTGGCAGCTTACTACGTAGAGAAATACCGCAGCTATGAAGAGAAGTGTTACCAGCTGTACCTGTGTAATCGAAACATAACGTGTAAGGTTACACAATTACAACTGGTAACATTTCTCTGCATAGCTGTGACAAGTAGGTTGCCTCAATATTATTGTGTAATGTAGCAAAAAAAAAAAAAAAATTACAGTTAGTGTGTGCTGTAACTGTATGTATATGAGTGCTAAACCATCGTTATTTTTTATGGGTGAGCAGCTTTATTTTTTCTTTTCTTTGCTTCTATTTTTCATCAGATTTTGCTTTTTAATTAGTTTAAGTTTTTTCTTCTTTTTTTTTCTTTGTAAGGGATGGAAAAATTCTATTAAAAATTACTTTTACTTTATATTTGTCGTAGTCTTCTACTGAATTATTTGTGAAAATATTACATTTTTTAAACCTAAATAATCATTTAACATCTGTATAATGACTGCTTACAACGTTTTACATTATTCAATAACAGTTCTTTAAGAAATTGTGCTGTCATTAGAAGTTTTTCTCATACTGTATTATGTACATGTAATGGATATTGTGTTGGTTTGTGCAATTTATTAGATAATTATATAATTATATACAGCTTGACATTAGTATTTAAAAATTAAAGAATAGTGGAAATGGATATTTCTTGACATCTTTTTTTTTTTTTTTTTTTTTTTTTTTTTTTTTGTTATTATTATTTTTATTTTTTTATGCCTTTTAATGACTGCTATTAATTTTATTAACTATTGGCGAGAATATATTTATAACTTACGATATTTTTTAAAAAGTAGAAATATTCATTTTTTAATTTTTATTGGTAACTAAACAGATAAAATAGATAAAAATGCAGAACAGACATTGGGAATCTCGATTATTTACTTTTAAGTAAGAATTATTTTAAATTTACAAAGACTCGGAATAAACATTTACAAGTAAATTTACAGAATTTTATTGTTGTGTATCATTACTATTTAAATGTAAGCGCAATGCATGATAAAAAATGCTTACTTAATAAAATTTAAATACACAGTTCAAATATTACATACATGAATTACGTTATTTGCCTTTTAATTAATTATCATTAAATTAAAAAATATTTTTAAATATAACATAGAAATTTGAATTTAAAATTAAAACAACTTTTGCGAAATCCTAAAATTACTCGAGAGATTTTTTAGTCTCAATTAATTAGTGAAATATAAAATTTAAATGACTAATATATCATTGAAATGTTCAAATGATAAAGACATTACATTTCATATACAAAATACGACTGGATTCTATATTCCAAGCGAAATTGCAAAATAATTCGGGTACATCAAATCTTATTATTTAATGTTTTTGAAGTAAAGAACGAGTACATATTTGCACTCGTAGGCTTGTTTAGAGAAATGTATTTCAAAAGTGCAAAATTACACAATCCCTAGCTCATTGTAAACAGAATATTTAAATGATTAAAATTTTACATGAAAGTCTATTAGGAAATAAATTCTTTGAAATATTTCAAAATCAGTCAAATACATCTGAACTGAAAATGCCTGTCGACATAAAATTGTTTAATTTTAATTTGATTTCAAAATATACTAAATGCTTTTAAAAGTATTTAAAATTAATCTTAATTATTAATCTTTCCAAATGAGGAATGGTCAATAGATATAGTTGAAAGTACAAACTTATTTTAGTCATTCATTCAAGAAAAAAAAAATAAAATTAATAAAAATTAACAAGAAAACGTAAAACTCGAGATACAGGAATATTGTAAACAGTTAAAGCAATTAATTGGTAATGTTGTACCACCAATTAATTTAAATACTAGTTAGTACAATATATATATATATATATATATTCCTAGAAACGCATTTTGCTATCACATTTTGCTCGCCCTTTCGTTCACTTATTGATATTTGCTTACATAATAACATGAACATGTAATTTTGAGCAATAACTAATACCGCTATATAATGATCAAAATTTCACTTAAATATGCCGTCTCATAAGTCTGTAGACATTTTCAAATTCATAAAAACTGAAAGTTTTGGTAGAATTGAACGCGGTTTGCGAAAACGTTATTCTTGTGATTAGGGATTTTTATTTATTTATTTTTTTTTTTTTATTTTTTTTTTTTAACTAAAAAAAAAAACCAGTTAAAATTTTCGTTTGGGCACTGCCTGGACGCGAGATGATTTACAAATTGTACGGTTTTATAATTAATAATTCGTAATCCATTTCATAAATATATTTAAAATTACAATAAACAAAAGACCCTCCTTTAATTTTAAATAATTATTTATACATGTTTCTAAGCAATTAAAAGTGTTTTTTTTATTATTTATTTTTTATTTTTTAAAGAAAAATAGTTTAAATATCGGAATGTATAGGGTTTTATCATGAAGGTAATAATTTGGCCATCTAATGGCGCTATCTCGTAGCTTATATTAAAACCATATACATTCCTATATTTAATTTATTTTTCTTTAAAAAAAAAGACACTTTTAATTGCTTAGAAACATGTAGAAATAATTATTTAAAATTAAAGGAGGGTTTTTTTGCTTATTGTAGTTGTAAATATATTTATGAAATGGAATTTTTCATGCAGGAATTAATTAATTAAATAAAAAGAAAGAAAGAGAGAATTATAATTAGTAAATAAATTATTATGGGTTTCAAAGTAAAGATGTTATTTATTTATTTTGACGTGTTTTTCAATAATTGCTATTTGACACATTTTTCAATAATTTTGATTCTATTTTAATTCTATTTTCATGTTTTTTTTTTTTTTTTTTTTTTTTTTTTTAATATACAGCGTATTTATCCCCTCTTTCATCCCCTAGCCATTGTTGCTTTAAATAATAATAAAAAAAATTAGTTTGATTATGTTAATATTTAAAATATGTATCATTTTGAACTCTTAAAAGTAAATATATGAGTAAACTCTAACTGTATTTTAAAAAGAAATTTTTATTTTTTAAAAAGAAATATATATATATAACTTGTATTTTCCATAAAACTTAAGCTTAACTTGTATTTTACTTAACTTGTATTAACTTTAGCTTAACTTGTATTTTCCATAATTTTTTTCTCCAAATGATTTTATCTTATTTTTAAAATTATAGAAATGCAGTGCTTAATTTATATTTTGTTTATTTTTTTCCACCAAATATTTTTATGAAATAATTTTTACCTGCACTTTTGATGAAAATTTAAATTGTGATTATTGGACCTTAGCCTCAAAAGGGAAAAGAAAATAAATAAATTTCCATTTTTAACATTAACTTGATTTTTTTTAATTGCTTAATTTGCATTTACAATTCTCTAAAAAGAAACTTGCAAAATGTAAATTACGCAATTCTAATTTAAATTTGAAATTTCCCACTTATTATTATTTTAAAGAGTTTGAGAATCCCACTCAATATTTTTTTCTAGTGCGAAGCTTCTCCATTTTCTTTCCAAGTGGAGGCTACTTGAAAATTTGTCAGCATGATAACGTTTGAAATACTGAATTAATTTAAAATAAATTTGTAGTGTAGATATCTCAGAAATGTATTTGTTATGTTCATTTGCCAACTTAATCTACCCTCTTGTTTCCCTGTGCCAGCCCACTGAAAATTTCAAATTTACATTAGAAAGGTTCTATGAACCGATTTGCTTAAAACTCCATATATACAAGCCTTCATTAATAAATCCACCAAGTCCATTAATAAATTGTAGCTGCCATTTTGAAAAAAAAAAAAAAAAAATTGGTGGCAACTTCATAATAAAAGAGAAATCAGTTTACCCTTCCTAGGAGCCAGGACTTGTTTTAATTTTTTGATCAATAAACCCTAAAAAGTAATGATATCAGTACAAAAAACCCTTAACGGGTTAAAAGTTTGTGACGCCACTTCTTTATGGCTGTAAGAATTTGAAATATGAGTCTTTAAAATAATGATATCAAATTTTAAGTGACGCTTTGCAATTAGTTAAAATATACATAGATTTTCTTATTTGATCATTTACTTTCTACTTTCATTTATATTTATAATGCAAACGTAATATTTTTAGCTTCAAGATCAGACAGATATATAAAATACACCCACTGATGCTTTTTCATTCACATTTCAAATTCAAAATAACAGTTTTAAAAGGAATGATATACAAATTCCATTGGCGCCTCAGTGTTACTTTAAAAGATTTGTTTTTAGATTCCATTAAAAATACTTTTGTTTTGTCTAATAAATTATATTTACACATTGAAACAGTGCTTTTAATTTTCCAATATACTGTCAAATAATTATACTTTCACTGAGTTTGCATTATAAAGTAAAATTATTTATTTCAATAAATTGATTTATCTTTTGCGTCCCGCTATCCAAAACTGCAAGTAAAATCTGTGTAAATGTTTTCTTTACGTCACACTACCTCTTTGCGCGAATTTTCACTCAGTTGGATACTATATGTTACTATGTTTTGGATAGCGTGATGCAAAAGATAAATCAATTTATTGAAATAAATAATTTTAATTTATAATGCTCAGTGAAAGTATAATTATTTGACTGTATATTTGAAAATTAAAATCACTGTATCAATGTGTAAATATACTTTATTAGACAAAACAAAAGTAATTTTAATGGAATTTAAAAACAAATCTTTTAAAATAACACCGAGGCGCCACTGGAATTTTCATATAATTCCTTTTAAAACTCATATTTTGAATTTGAAATGTGAATGAAAAAGCATCAGTGGGTGTATTTTATATATCTGTCTGATCTTGAAGCTAAAAATATTACGTTTGCATTATAAATATAAATAAAAGTAGAAAGTAAATGATCAAATAAGAAAATCTATGTATATTTTAACTAATTGCAAAGCGTCACTTAAAATTTGATATCATTATTTTTAAGACTCATATTTCAAATTCTTACAGCTATAAAGAAGCGGCGTCACAAACTTTTAACCCGTTAATGGTTTTTTGTACTGATTTATTATACATGTAAATATGCTGAACTAAAAAAAAAAATGTTCTTTAATAGAATTTCAACAAATTTCAACACATAAAATTCAAACACAAAATTTATTCTCTCAAATTTCCAGAACTATATTTCGTGGCAGTTTCATACTAGTTTGCGGAAGAATACATCAATGAGAATCCATATTTGAGGTATTGGGATTCACGAAGGTCAATGCCAATTTTTAAACATGTCAATATATTCATTAATGAGTAAATGGGATTTTTAAATGTCAGAATATTTGCTTTGGAGCTATTTTAAGTATGTGCCATACTCAAATTTGACACATATTTACTCACATTTGAGTATTTTTGCTCCTTTATTTATTCATTTATTCATTTTTTCAGTGATTACGCCCATTTGTTACATTTATCTATCCGTCAATTATATCTCAAATTTGAAATGACTGTTTAAATAAAACATGATATTTTACATTCAAAATAAAAAGAACTTTTTAAAAATTTAAAAGCATTAGACAGAATTTCCAAGATTTGTTACTTTATAAAATATAAAAGTAGTTTATAAATCATTAAAATATCCAAATGACAAAATGTTATGTTTGAAATATAAAGTGCGACTAGAGTCATCATTTCAAATAAAATTGCAAAATCCTTCCATTACATCAAAACGTAATTTTAATATTTTTCAAATACTGAACGAATACCAATTTGCGCTTGTATGCTTGTATAGAGAAATTAATTTGAAAAATTTAAATCAGAAAAATCCCTAGCTGATTGTAAATAGTATATTTAAACCGGATATAATATGAAAGACTATTAAGAAATACGTGCTTTGGATTATTTCGAATCTATTCAAATACTTCAGAATTGAAAATGTCTATTCGACATTGACAGATTTAATTTCGATTTGATTTAGAATGGAAAAAAAAAAAAAACTTTAAATTAAACTTTAAATAAATATTCTTTGTATTTCTAAATGAGTACATTCAATAATTATAATTGAGATATTAAATTATATAATTAATATAACTAATTTATGTGCTTTGAAGTAAAATAGTAAAATCTGTAAACTCTTTTACTTTTTAGAAAAAAAAAATCATATTATATATTAACCTTTAATTTAAAATAGCATGAAAAATTTATTTTGTTTAAGAATTTAAAGAAAGCAAATAAATAAATGAACAATGAAAATCATATAAGTAAAGTAAGTCGAACTGGAGGAATGTAGTCAACAGGCAAAACAATAAAGTAGTTTAGTGGAAACAACGCTTAGTCTAATTACAAATATATTATAACTTAGTACATATGAAATGAATTATTATAAAATATTTACCTGATATGTCAGGATCGAAATAACTACAAAATATTTTAAGAAAGTGCATGATTTTTTTCTATTAGCTTAATAATATTCGGAAATATACTTCAATTTAAACATATATTAATTTAAAATAAACCGTTTTTCTTATAAGAACTGTTGTTCTAAAAAAGGAAAATTAAACTTATTCTGCATTCTAAAAAAAAAAAAAAAAAAAAAAAAAACTACAATGTTTCACTATTTATTAACCATCAGAAAAAACATAACATAATGGAAATATATTATTGGAAGTGGGAAAAAGTGTTAGTGGTGAGCCGATATACACGGTTTATGGATTTGTGCAAAATATCATTTCTCTTTTGGTTAAATATGTACCTATTAATATTCTTTAGGCATTCGTTTTTGAAAGAAATATATGGTATGAACGAGAGCTCTTTTCTCAGACTGGACATCATCTCACAAGTCTTAGTAAATAAATAAAAATATACAAGCTTATAAGGGGTTTTTAACAAAAAAGTACATTTGGAGCGTGGTTGAAATAATTGGATCTTCAAATTAATTAGGCGGCATGGGAAAAACCCCTTAAGAAATTTCAACTCTTGGAAAATATCTAAAATCTAGATCGTCCTTTTTCGGAAAACTAGCTTAATTTTTACTCTATTCAAATGCATATTTGATAAAAGTTGCCAAATGTATCTAGCTTTCAACCTATGCAATAAAAATATTTTTATCTTTCGCACATGTGCAGTGTAAAATATTTTCATAAAAATGCTCATATTTCGTAAGATATTTAAAATATTTCTATTCCGATTGCAGCACATTGATTTAAAATTGATTTTCCAACTTATTTGAATGTGGGAATAATTTTCTTTATAAACTCTGTATATTATAAATTAAAAAAAAATGTTTATTTTTTCGGAATTTTAAGATAAATGCTTATATCTCCGTTATTTAATATGCTATGGTCACACAAAGTCATCCACAAGTTGAACTGGGTCTGTATTAACTTATCCTAAAGTTACAGTTCATTTCGTTCACTTCATTGAACGATCACAAACATTATTGATTTTGCTCAATTTGTTATCGGCCCCCTAAATGTTGTCTTAAATCAATCTTCGCTGAAAAACATGAGGAAAACCCAGGTCTTTAAAAAACCAATGTTTGAAACATTTCATCGAGAGATAAGTTTTTAAATTAAAAAAAAAAAAAAAACTGATTGTTTGCAAAACTTGCTAAACTTTTGAGCAGGAGTATATATATATATATATATATATCTTCTTTTTGTGGGATATAATATTATGTATAAAGTAAATGCCTTTTATATTTTTTTAGCATATCTATTGTGATTATTAATACCATTTACTTTCTAACAATAGTGATTAATGTTTTTTTTTTTTTTTTTTTTTTTTTTTTTTTTAATAAAAAAAAAGCAGAAAACTCGTCTATGTTCTATACTATCTTGTTCCCCACTTATATCTCTTATTGAATCAGGTACACTAATCTTCAGCGCAATTAACATTGAGAAAACGTATATTTACTTAATAGACAATTAATAATACATAAGTATAATTTTACAGATGTATAATTATTATATCTGAAAGTGAGTTCCTATATTACTTCAAAGAATCTCCCATTAATCATACATAAAATATTTTTGTAAAAAAATAGAACCGACTCCAAAAAGCAACTACTATTCAAACAACTAAAAAAAAAAAAAAAAAAAAAGGTATGGAATGAAATTCTAAATTGCGCCTAAAAGTATAAAATAATTTCCTTCGGCAAACAACCTATAACAATACAATTAATCATAACTTTTGAAGTCGGCGCAAAACTAAATAAAATTTAATTAGTTTGTAAAGGTTTGTTTTTAGATCGGTAGCAAGAAATGCTGTTGTCTCGAATGATCCATTTTCATGTTTCCTTTATTATTTTATCACTGTGTACAATTGGTCCATTAGTAGCATCTACATAAAACAGTGAACATTCTTTACAATGCGGTATTTATGTTTATACGAAGTTAGAGTTTCCTTTGCAAATTTGGTATAACTTTGATAACTATCATCCTTGGTGGCTCTTGGATTTGGCGATCAAAACGTAATGCAAAAATATACACGCAAGATGTATATTTTCATAATATATATATTGTACGATGTATTGTTTCATAATCTTGATTACTTTCTTAATATATCTTATCAAAACTATAATGATATCCCAAAGAAATTAAATATGTTTGCCAGATAATTTTGCGACTTTTCTGTCACCAAGGATGTCAGATACCAGCATCTTCGCCATATTTTGCTCCTTACGAAATCTTATTTGTTTTCTTGAATCAAAGTAGTTTTCGGCTGCGTTTTGCAGGTGACAATGTGAGATGTGTATATTGAATAGGATTTGATTTTTGTATTGAATAAAGTTATACATTTTTATTTAATTTTGCGCCGACTTCAAAAGTTATGATTAATTGTATTGTTATAGGTTGTTTGCCGAAGGAAATTATTTTATACTTTTAGGCGCAATTTCGAATTTCATTCCATACCTTTTTTTTTTTTTTTTTTTTAGTTGTTTGAATAGTAGTTGCTTTTTGGAGTCGGTTCTATTTTTTTTACAAAAAGATTTTTTCTCTTTTCAGTGAAAACTTATTCATACAGCAGAACATCAAAAGACGTTTACAAATCACAAATTAGAAGAAAAGTGACATAACTCAAAAAATTGTTTATGTTACTGAAAAATACATGAAATGCACCCAATGTGAACAAAAAAGTTACATCTCCATATAGAAAGTTATCCACTCGAGAGACAGTTGTGTCAGTTTTATTCTAGTCAAGTTATATTTAAGTTGATTTTTCTCAAATGCTGCATTTTTAAGTTGTGTCACTTTGCTTGCCTTTTTCAGATATGAGCAAAAAACTATCTATTGAATGAACATACGTTAAGTTAAAAAATCTTTAGAAATGTATAGAACGGATACGCTGTATTCGTAACCAAAATTCTGTTAGGCATATATATTGAACTTTACAGTGAATACGTGTCACCCGCTGCGCTGGAAATTGCGCAGCGTAAAGTTCAAACAAAGAGCAAAATATGCATTGCAGCTGACGGACAGAAGTTTCAACACCAATACTTACACACTGCTTTTACCAGTGTAGCTGCATGCGTCCAGCAGTTAGAGTGAGAACATACTTTTGTGAGTATCCTGTAATTTGTTTAAATCTTAATGAAATCATAAGAAACCCATTTCAGGCCAAGATCATTACAACAAAAAAAGTATTAAAATTAAATCATCTCTTACGAAGTTAAAAGCTAACAAATTTCAACAACAACAACAATGAGAAACATGGTTTGTATTGAGAACCTCTTCCTTTATGAAGTCGGTTTAAAACGTCTAGATGCGTTAATCGATGTGACCGTTTACAATAACCATACATTGAATTTTACATAGCATAAATGTCACCCGCTACGCTAGAACATATTCAATGTCGTTCAAGTGTGCACAAAATAGGAAATTGTGAACAAACAAATGCACGTTTTAAGCGTTCTGTTTTTAGCATTAATGTCTAAACTATCTTTTCGTACTAAATCGATGATGCTCTGTAATTTTATAATTCAATTTTTATTCCTGTTTTGAACCGTTTCCGAGATAGGAACGCTAACTCCACTGTTTTCCACCAGTTGGTGCTGTAGTCGGTTGAATCGCGTAGCACATCCTCCACTTTACTATACCTACATACCACTTTTATGACTAGGCAGCAGCTGTTCAGCAGTTAAAAGAGTCGGGACTGACTTTTTTTGGCACCCTGTATTTCCTTTTGATCGTAAAGATATTACAATGGGACGTATTTCAGACCAGGACCTTTACAATAAAACAAAAATATCAAAAATCGGATCATCCGTTCAGAATTTATGAGCTAACAAACAAAAACAAAAAAAACATGCGCTTTGAATAGAGAATCTCCTCCATTTTGAAGTCGGTTAATTAGAGCCTCTCTTACGAAGTTATAAGCTTACAAACACCAACAACACATAACTCGAATTAAGAACACCCTATATTCTGAAGTTGGTTGAAAACGACTTTGCGCTAATCGATATGACCGCTTACAGTAACAGTACTTTGAACCACAGAGTATACGTGTCATCCGCTACGCTGCAAAGTGTGCAACGTAGTTCAAGTATGCACAGTGTAGGAAATTGCGAACAAACAACTGCGCATTTTAAGCTTTCTATTTTTAGCAATAATATCTAAATACTGTCTTTTTGTAGTAAATCGATGATGCTCTACAACTTCGTAATTAACTTTTCTCCCATCTTGAACCGTTTTTGAGATAGGAGCGCTAATTCCGCTGTTTTTCACCAGATGGCGTTTTATTTTCTTTAGATTGTAAAGATATTACAATGGGACCTACTATTGACCAAGATTTTTACAAAAAAAAAAAAATATCAAGTAACAGTATTTTTAACTATATAGCGTATGTCTCACCAGCTACACTACAACGTGTGCAATGTAGCTCAAGTCTGCATAGTGTCAGAAATTGCGAACAAACAAATGCACGTTTTTAGCATTGTATTTTTAGCATCAATGTCTAAACTATCTTTTCGTACTAAATCGATGATGCTCTGCAATTTTATAATTCACTTTTCCCCCCTGTCTTGAACCGTTTCCAAGATAGGAACGCTAACATGAATGTCTAAACTATCTTTTTGTACTAAATCATGATACTCTTCATCTTTGTAATTCACTTTTTTCTCTAGAACCGTTTTCAAGACAGGAACACTAACTCCGCTATTTTCTACCAGGTGGCGCTACAAGCAGTTTAATCTTGCACTGCATGGCCACTTTGCTATACTTACATACCATTTTTATCACTATAGCTGCTGCCCTTTAGCAGTTAAAAGAGTTGGGACTGATTTTTTTGGGCACCCTGTATTTTCTTTAGATCGTAAAGATATTACAATGGGACCTATTTCAGACCAAGACCTTTTCAACAAAACAAAAAGTATCAAAAGCGGAGCATCCGTTCAGAAGTTATGAGCTAACAAACATAAAAAAAAAAAAAAAAAAAACATACGGTTTGAATTGAGAACCTTCCTTCTTTTTTGAAGTCGGTTAAAAATATACCAGGAACGAAAAAAAAAAAAAAATCGAAATATCTTTTTGACGTTTCTGTACCTGTGATACACCACCTTACAAAATCCTCATTAAATTCTATGATGGGATAATATGCAAAAATTTTGTGCATTTCTTTAAATAATAGTTTTAAGTAACTAAAAACATATATTTTAAGTAGAATTTTTGTCTGCTTTTTAATGCTGTAGGTGTAGGGTTAAAGTGCACCACATTTATATATATGGGGATCCGGAAATAATATCACGGGACAAAATACCGCCGGACAAAATATCGCGTCAAAAAAATAATATAATCTATTTGAAAATTTTTATTTCTGTCAAGTGTGATCTCTGGTGAAAGCGACAGGGCCTTATAAATTAATGTTAATTAATTAAAATAAATAAATAAATTAATACATTATAGAATGGAATTTTATTATTTAATCTATATTTAATTTTAAGTAATTTTATCATTTGCTTTTCACCATTCAAAATACATTTTAAAAATATTGTACATTACTGCTGACATCAAAGCTGAACACTGTTCACAAACCTTAATTAAAAATTTTAAAATAGATAAGCACGATTGAATTCTTTATGACTAATCTTAAAAAAAAAATGTTTATAGATATAGTCTTTAAAACATTTTAAGCAAATTTTATAACAATTTTTGCGGTGGGTTTTTGTGTATGCCAATGCTCTGACTAAGGTATGTGTTAGTATGAAATTTTATACAACATCATTAATAATTACCAACTCCTTTTTGCTTTCCATTCATTTATGTAGGCGAGATTTTGTCCACGAGAGATTTTGTCCCGCGAGATTTTGTCCCCAACCTATATATATGTATATAATGTTTTATGACATTTTATTTTCCTTAAAAAAATATTTATGATAGGGTAATTGCTCCAGTAACTGACATTTTTAGAGAAATTTCTGATTTTTTAATGTTTTAGTCATCAGAAAATATTTTTAGAAATCTTAAGTTAATATATATGACAATGAAAGACTTTCAGAACCACATATATGTGACCATATATGCATTTGTTATATATATATATATATATATATTTTTTTTTTTTTTTTTGTGAATTTTTATTTTACACCCACTCAATGTTCCAGTAATGGACTATGCCAGTTTTACATTTTACCAGTGTTTGACACTGCTAGGATTTTCTTTTTTTCTTTTTTTCTTTTTTTTTTTTTTTTTTTTTTAACCAGCTATTGGCACCCTATGCTTCAGTGTTTGTTATACAAAGTTAAAATTCTTATGTGTAAAACATGAGTTTTTTTTTTTTTTATTATTATTATTAATTATTTCGGGAAAGATGTCAATTACTGGATCATGTCAATCAATGGAACACCTAAACTATAATTTGTGACAGAGATCATTCATTTGGTTTATGTTAATATATTTGCTGATACTGCTTGGTTGTAAACAAAAAGATAATGCGTGTAGGAAATTCTTATATAATCCTTTCATGTACTCAGTTGAAATACTACTTTCATTAATTCTTATATTTTACTTGCCAATTAATTATATCTAAAATCTGAAATATCTATTGAAATAAAATATGAAATTTTACAGTGAAGAAAAGAAAAGAAATTTTCACAAAATTAAAAGCACTGGATGGACTTCCCAAGTTCCATTAATTTGTAAAATTTACAACTACTTTAAGAATTAATGAAATATCTAAATGACAAAATGCCATGTTTGAAATATAAAGTACGACTAAATTCATCGCTTCAAATGGAATTGTAAAACCCTTCCATTACATCAAAACTCATTTTTTAATGTTTCTCAAATACAGAACGAATACTTATTTACGCTCGTATGCTTGTTTAGAAAAATTAATTCAAAAGTGTAAACTTATACAATTCCCAGCTGATTATAAATAGCATATTTAAATGATTAAAATCGAATGCCTGATTTAATGGGAAAGATTAATAGGAAATAACCTCTTTGAAATGTTTCCAATTTATTCAAATATTTCTGAATTGAAAATGCCTATCAAAATTAAAATATTTAATTTCAATTTGATTTTAAAATGCGAAAAATACTTTTTTTTTTAAATTGTTTAAAATTAAACTTAGAATTTAAATAAGGTCTCCATTTTTCAAAACAACAAATTTTATAATTAGAACTTCGCATTTATTTATTTACTAGCTGACCCGTCCGGCTTCGCACTGATGAACAAATTTTAGTTAAAGATGGATTGATATGTAAAAAATCAAGAAATATATCAGTTTATATGTTATAGTCAGGCAATATTATTAACTGGAAAGTCAAAATATAATTTTACAAATATTTTTATTAATTAGTTGTTAAATGTTGGCAATTTTTACTTAATGCTATTTATTTATTTATTTCATAAAAAGAAACATTTCTTTACTCATGAATAAAAAATATTGAAAAATAAACCTATGACATGAAAATGTTTTTGATAAAATTGACGTCATAATAGCTTTAATTATTATTTATTTGTTCATTTCGCAAATATATTAATTATTTCCATAATTGATTATTATTTTAATAATGTATATTAAAGGAGAAATCAATAATATGAAACAATATTCGTACAATATATACTATTACAGAATCTGGTGTGAAACAACCACACGACTTCCATTACCCACTATTACACGTAATATATACAATTTTTTGGAGATATTACTTGCATTTTTTGAGATTTTCGAGTAAGAGAAACTTGATACACGTACAACACACACAAGACACATACAACAGAGACACATACAACAGAGTTTGCATAGCGAGTTAAAAAATAAGGGGAAAAAAAATAGATAGTTATTTTTTTAAACACGAATTTCCGAGATCTAAAACTGAACTACCTAATCAGGATGACCGTTAATATTCCTGTAATAAGCACGTAATACTTGAGAAAGGTTATCTAAATTGGATTAAAGAAAAATTTTTCAAGAATACGTTAGAGCCGTTTTTGAGATACCAACTTTTACCAAAACTTAGCATACTCAATTAAAAACAATAATTACATACAAAAGGATATTTAATAGGAAGTTAACATGGCGAGTTTGAAAAAAATCCGTACAGGCGTTTTTAAAGGAACGCACTTGCGAAGTCTGAAATTGAGCTGTTTATAGGGGACGCCTATCAATTTTCCTGAACTAAGCAACTTTTCAATCGAAAGGGCATCTAATATATTATTTATACAGCAACTTTGAAGAAAATCATTAGAGGTGTTTTTAAATATGGGCTTACGGTCCCATTTCTGGTTTTCGATGACCCAATTCCGGTTTTTCAATTTTCACGAAAATTTGGAAAATTTATCTGTACACCAGACCTGAATCACTTGTGAAGTTTAGTAGTTCTATTTTTATTAGTTTTGGAGATATGACAGCCAGAAGATTACACACACACGTGCACATATACACACACACTGACCAATTGCCAAAACCTATACAATACTTCCACTACCTACGGTAGTAGGGTAATTGAAGTAAACACATACATCTCGTATTTACTACGATAATATACAGATTTTCGTATTACGTTTTCGATCGCCAAATACAAAAATCGCCAATGACGATAGATATCAAATCTATGCTTTGTTTTCAATTAAAATATTGAAACTTTTAATTAAAAATTTATTTTACCAAAATTTATTATAGCTTCTAGCACTTAGAGAGAGACAGTGTAACTTTTGATTATTGAAAGAAAAAAAAAAAAAAAAAAAAAAAGCAATCGGCATTTTAGTTCTAGCGATCGTTCTCTACATATGCATATAAACCTTTCTTCTTTTTATATTAGTATAGCTATAGAGCATAGGTATATTAAATAGGTTTCCAGTGAACATAATGTAACTCAAATAATTAAATGCTATTTACATTTCAGTAATGGCTGTATGCGCTATGTATATTGAGCTACTTGCCATAACTGTTAGTTGCTAAAAATAGTCGCCAAATAAATTTAAACATCTCAATACGCAAGCGAAGTGTGACATCACTGACCGCCCGTGGATGCAAGAAAAAGATTTTCCATGTCAATCGCTCATTGGATTTTTTTTTTTTTTTTTTTTTTTTTATTAAAATTCTAGAAGAATTATTTCCCGATTTTAATCCTCATATTTGGGTATAGATATGTATTAGTTATTGTATGCATGCGTTAGATTGAGTTATTTTGCTGTCAAATTGACAAAATTTTAATTTTAAATTTCAAAACTGTCACCCTTGGCGTTTTTTGTATTTGGCGATCAAAAAGTAATACGAAAATATACATGCCAGATGTATATTTTCGTAATATGTATTGTACGAAATATTGTTTCATATTATTCGTTACACTCTTAATGTAAGTTTTTAAAATAACCATGATTTTTGAAAGGAATTAAATTATATTCGCCAGATAATTTGGCGATATTTTTTTTTTCTGCCAAGGATGACGGATATCAAATCTATTCCGCTGCAACATATTAGTATATTATATCAGATACTTTATTTAGACATTTGAAAACAAATTTGACTTCAAATTATGATAGAATATTTATCCTTTCCCTTTTAATTAGTTTATTAGTTGGATGTTTATTGTGTAAATATCATCCTTTGAAATGAAATGTTTATATTTTCAATCGAATATGGAAATTTGCTATTTTTTTTTCTAGAGTTTTGAAATTTAAAATTCCAATTTTATCAATTTTACAACAAAAACAATTTACTCTAACGGATGCACATGATAACTAATACATATCTATATCCAAATATGGGGATTAAAATGGGGAAATAATTTTCCTCGATCTTTATTATTTTTTTACAAAAAATCCAGTTCACTTTTTATATTATTGTTCGCGTGAAAATATATTTTATTATATGTCTAAAAATAAATTAATTCGTAAATCTTTTTGGCAACAATTATAAATTAAAATAAATAATATTATAAAATAGAATTTCTTATTTTATTTTATTTTATTTATTTATTTATTTTTAAATTCCAATTTCGTTTACACACATCAGTTTAAACCACGGAGTAATAAAGACTCCGTGGTTTAAACATTGATGCTTAGATCATTATATTATATCATATCAAATTAAATTATTAGAAAAATAAACACTTTTAATTCTGTAATGACGTCAGATTTAACGTGTAAGTTTAACAATTAAAAAAGCTTTATATGAATTTCAATTTAATGCACGTGCAAATATATTTCTTTTCTTTTCACGTCAAGATATTTTAAAAACGAAATGAATATGTAAATGTTTCTTTTATGTTGGCAGCAGCTAATTTTTTTAATATTTCATTATTTCCATTTCTATTACGGCTTCTATCGGGATTTTAATTAAAATGCTCAGATTTTAAACTAAAATTTATTTTATCAAAATTAAATATAGCCTATAACAATATGGCATACTGTAGCTTTCGGTCAGTGAAAGAAGTTTTTAAATCGGTTCAGTAGTTTCAGAGATTACCCTCCACAAACAAACAATTTTTTGCGCTTTATATAATGACTAGCAGGCTTTGCCCGCTTCGCTGGTCACTATATTTAAAGGAAACTCTTTTCTATATAGTTTTATGAAAAAAAAAAGAGAAAATAATAATACTGAAATCGCTCAAAAGTTCGCTTTGGGTTCCCGCTGCCTTCGGCAGCGCCTTTTCCGTCCACGCATTCTGCGATACCTATCCCTATTGCCTGCGACAATGACTTACCCGTGGGCTTCCATTTAGGTGCTTATCATATATGACAATTTCGATACGGACAGTATCGAAACTTTTGAAGTAGCCCTTTATATTTGAATCCTAGTTATATATGAGCAACATTACACGTGATGTACATAATATTTGCTTTCAAGTTATACTCTATATTTATTTGATTTAATCGATCAACCATAGAATGACAGAAATTTCAAGCCAAATATAATATTACAATATGCTATGATCGGCTACCTCTATCGCATGAGACAATTATTATTATTTTGTGGTTATATATACTTCATGCTTAGTTAATAGTAGTTGGTATATAGAAAAATAAATTAATATGTAAACTTGATCATGGTACAGCATTAATGCCCTTGGCGACTTTTAAATTTTTGTTGCCGTTTTAGACCAAAATATAATTTATGCGATTATTGTTCCTACTCAAGCGAAGTGTGACGTCACTGACCGTCCGTGGATGCAAGAAATGATTTCCTATGTTAATCGCCCATTGGATTTTTTGTAAAAAATGATTAAAAATCGAAGAAAATTATTTCTCGATTTTAATCCCCATATTTGGGTACATATATGTATTAGTTATCATGTGCATGTGTTAGATTGAGTTATTTTGCTGTCAAATTGACAAAATTTTAACTTTAAATTTCAAAACTCTGTCGTTCTTGGCGCTTATTGTATTTGGTGATCAAAAACGTAATACGAAAATATACATGCCAGATGTATATTTTCGTAATATGCATTGTACGAAATATTGTTTCATATTATTCATGGAACAACTATAGTATTTCCCCTCAGCTAGATTTGGCGATTTTTCGTTGGCGATTATGGCTAAATCATAAATCTAAAAATCATAAATCATATAGCATAAATGATAAAATCGTAAGCTAAATTATAAATCATAAATCATAAAATCATAAATCCAAAATAAATAGCATGCAGGCTGCCATATTATATAGCAAACAATCCAGAACGACATCGTTATCGTTCAAATCGGCGCCAAAGAAAAATCGCCAAATTCAGCTGAGGGGAAATATTATAGTTGTACCTTATTCATTACTGTCTTAAAATAAGTTGTTAAAATAACCATGATTTTTTAAAGGAATTAAATTATGTTCGCCAAATAATTTGGCGATATTTTATTTTTCTACCAAGGATGACCGATATCAAATCTATTCCGCTACAACTACAACATATTAGTATCTTATATCAGATACTTCATTTAGACATATGAAAACAAATTTGACTTCAAAATATGATAGAATATTTATCATTTCCCTCTTAATCAGTATATTAGTTGGATATTTATTGTGTTAATATCATCCTTTGAAATTAAATGTTTGTGTTTTCAATCGAATATGGAAGTTTGCCATTTTTTTTTCTAGAGTTTTGAAATTAAAAATTCAAATTTTGTCAATTTTACAACAAAAATAACTTAATCTAATGCATGGACATGATAACTAATACATATCTATACCTAAATATGCGGATTAAAATCGGGAAATATTTTCCCTCGATTTTTAATAATTTTTTGCAAAAAATCCAATGGGCGTTTAACATAGGAAATATTTTTCTTGCATCCACGAACGGCCAGTGACGTCATCACTTCGCTTGCGTATTTCTTTCTATCTTTTCCTTGGCGAAAAATGTCCGATCTACTTCAGCATCAAAATTATAAAAAATTGTCAAGAATTATCAATAAGAAAATACCTTTACCATAATGCTGAATTAACTTTTATGCCAAGCGTGTTTCATCCGCCATACTAAAAAGAAAAAAAAAAAAAAATCTGAAGTTGAGGTATATAAAAAAAATGCTGTGAAATAAAATTCAGAAATATGTTAGATTTGTAATATTACTATTTTATTTTAAAATTATAAAGTGTCATTTTCTCATCGACCAATTTAACATTTAGTAATTTCTTATTTTTCGCATGAAAGCATATTTCATTTTATGCTGAAAACAATAAATAAATATATCTCGTAAACTTTTTTTGGCAACAATTAAAAATTTAAATGGCTTATATTAAGTCAATATAAGTCAATAAGTTTATTATTTTCATATTTTAATTAATTTTAAAGATTTTTTCAATTTTTTTTTCCTAAACCATCCCTGACCTATAAGGAAAAAAACAAAAAAAGAATGATCGAAATCGGTCAAGCCGTTTACGATTTTATAAATAACATACAGACAAACATTCATTTTTATATATATAGACTAGCAGGCTTTGCCCGCTTCGCTGGTCACTATATTTAAAGAAAACTCTTTTCTATATAGTTTTATGAAAAAAAGAGAAAATAATAATACTGAAATCGCTCAAAAGTTCGCTTTGGGTTCCCGCTACCTTCGGCAGCGCCTTGTTCGTCCTCGCATTCTGCGATACCTGTCCCTATTTCCTGCGACAATGACTTACCCGTGGGCTTCCATTTAGGTGCTTATCATATATGACAATTTCGATACGGACAGTATCGAAAATTTTGAAGTAGCCCTTTATATTTGAATCCTAGTCATATATGAGCAACATTATACGTGATGTACATAATATTTGCTTTCAAGTTATTCTCTATATTTATTTGATTTAATCGATCAACCATAGAATGACAGCAATTTCAAGCCAAATATAATATTACAATATGCTATGATCGGCTACTTCTATCGCATGAGACAATTATTATTATTTTGTGGTTATATATACTTCATGCTTAGTTAATAGTAGTTGGTATATAGAAAAATAAATAAATTAATATGTAAACTTGATCATGGTACAGCCTTAATGCCCTTGGCGACTTTTAAATTTTTGTTGCCGTTTTAGACCAAAATATAATTTACGCGATTATTGTTCCTATACGCAAGCGAAATGTGACGTCACTGACCATCCGTGGATGCAAGAAAATGATTCCCTATGCTAATCGCCCATTGGATTTTTTGTAAAAAATGATTAATAATCGAAGAAAATTATTTCCCGATTTTAATCCCCATATTTGGGTACATATATGTATTAGTTATCATGTGTATGTGTTAGATTGAGTTATTTTGCTGTCAAATTGACAAAATTTTAATTTTAAATTTCAAAACTCTGTCGTTCTTGGCACTTATTGTATTTGGTGATCAAAAACGTAATACGAAAATATACATGCCAGATGTATATTTTCGTAATATGCATTGTACGAAATATTGTTTCATATTATTCATTACTGTCTTAAAATAAGTTGTTAAAATAACCATGATTTTTGAAAGGAATTAAATTATGTTCGCCAAATAATTTGGCGATATTTTATTTTTTTACCAAGGTTGACCGATATCAAATCTATTCCGCTACAGCATATTAGTATCTTATATTAGATACTTTATTTAGACATTTGAAAACAAATTTGACTTCAAATTATGATAGAATATTTATCATTTCCCTTTTAATCAGTATATTAGTTGGATATTGTGTAAATATCATCCTTTGAAATGAAATGTTTGTGTTTTCAATCGAATATGGAAGTTTGGCATTTTTTTTCTAGAGTTTTGAAATTAAAAATTCAAATTTTGTCAATTTTACAACAAAAATAACTTAATCTAATGCATGGACATGATAACTAATACATATCTATACCTTAATACGGGGATTAAAATCGGGAAATATTTTTCCTCGATTTTTAATGATTTTTTACAAAAAATCCAATGGGTGTTTAACATAGGAAATATTTTTCTTACATCCACGAACGGCCAGTGACGTCATCACTTCGCTTGCGTATTTCTTTCTATCTTTTTCTTTTTTATCTATCTTTTCCTTGGCGAAAAATGTCCGATCTACTTCAGCATCAAAATTATAAAAAATTGTCAAGAATTATCAATAAGAAAATACCTTTAATATATTGCTGAATTAGCGTTTATGCCAAGCGTGTTTCATCCGCCATAAAAAAAAAGAAAAAAAAATCTGAAGTTGAGGTATATAAAAAAATGCTGTGAAATAAAATTCAGAAGAAATATGTTAGATTTGTAATATTACTATTTTATTTTAAAATTAGAAAGTGTCATTTTCTCATCGACCAATTTAACATTTAGTAATTTCTTATTTTTCGCGTGAAAGCATATTTCATTTTATGCTGAAAACAATAAATAAATATATCTCGTAAACTTTTTTTGGCAACAATTAAAAATTTAAATGGCTTATATTAAGTCAATATAAGTCAATAAGTTTATTATTTTCATATTTTAATTAATTTTAAAGATTTTTTTCAATTTTTTTTTTTCCTAAACCATCCCTGACCTATAAGGAAAAAAACAAAAAAAGAATGATCGAAATCGGTCAAGCCGTTTACGATTTTATAAATAACATACAGACAAACATTCATTTTTATATATATAGATATAGATTTTGAACTAAAACTTATCACTGGTGAAGTTTGTAAGCATTTTTTAGAAAACCGAAAACATTTCTTATCATACATTAACCATTAAATTTTAAATAGAATGGAAAATTTTGTACAATTTTATATAAAAATATAATTAAAAAAAATTAAATTAACAATGAAATTCAAATTTGCAAATTAGTGAAAATGCCAGAATATAATTAACAGGCAAGACAATAAAATGATCATATGGAAACAAGGCTTAGTCTAAACAGTCTTACAAGTATATCCCAACTTAGTTCACATATAAAATAAATATTACAAATCTAGATCCAAAAAACTACAAAATATTTCTTGCGAGTATTATACTTTCTATTAATTTAATGAGAATCGGAAATATACCTCAATTTCCTAAGGATTAATTTAAAATAAGCAGTTTTCGAGTTAAAAACTGCTGTCCTAAGAAGGAAAAATCGAACTTATTCCGTGTTTTGTAAAAGTATTAAAATGTTATTTTATAATCATAAAATCAATTACATACTTCTGATTTTTTAGAAGTCTGGAGATATTCAGTCTTATCTAAATACTTTAGGTTTTTTTATAATAACTATTTCTTTATCCACCAGAAAAAATATAACATTGAAGAAATATATTATGGAAAATGGGAAAAACATGTTAGTGGTCAGCCGATATACATGGTTTATCGATTTGTGCAAAATACCTTTTCTCTTCTGGGTAAATATGTATTAATATTAAACACCATAATATCTACAGTCAAACTTCTGTTAAATGCGAGTCTGCTCATATATATATGTCTTATTTTTGTAAGATATAATGTTATACTAGTGGATCTGCAGATCAGAAGCCTCAATGTCCTATTTGCATCAGACATTATTCAATAGGTCATTTTTATTTATTCCTTAGTATATAATAGTATATATTGATTCGATCGACTTGTTACCATAATCAGATACATTCTTGGTGGGGGGGGGGGGGTTCAGCCCCCTTAACCCCCTGCTGTATCTCTCTCTGTATACCTATCTGTATATCATATATATATTCTTAATAAACGACGGTCTTGCATTATTCCCCTGAAATTCATAAATACCAAATTTCATGAATATATATATATATATATATATATACATATCATATCGGAAATATTTTGCGTAACCCTATAAACTAATTACCAATTCTATGCCCACAATTTTTAACAGAAAAACATGCTTTTAAAATTCTATTATATTTAATGGGGATTAACCATGTTAAAATACACTTTTAAGAAATACCGACTATAGACCGTAATGATACGAAATTCTTTTATGTATCCCGGAAAAGTAGCCACAGTTACTATAAACGCCAATAATAAGAATACACGTAATTAATTATAACTCATTAATTTTTCAAACTAATTTGACATCATTTGGATGATTACAGTACTTTATCGGAATTATTTTGTGTGGTTCCATAAGTTATTTAGTTCATACATACCCTATTTTAAGAGTAAAAATGATTTTAAGCATCTTTATAATGTACGTTAATTCTATTAAGTTCAATGCATCATAAACACATTAAAGTGTGCGCTTAACTAAACGTTTGTCCATAGGCCCTGGTGTCACGAAATTCTTTTGTGTGACTCTGTAAACGAAACATAAACATTGCATACACGAGTAAAAACTATTCAGCTTATTTTGCATTTAAAATTAATAATTGTTCCAAATTTAACATCGTTTGGACGACAACGTGGCATTGTCAGAACACTTTTGTAAGGTCCTGTACATTAATTAGAAAGCTTAAGAGCACATATTTTCTTCAAACAATATAAGTTTAAGCATCTTACTCACGTACGCTAGTTTAATTCTCTTGATTGCAAAGTAATGATGTTAAAATGCGTTTAAACAAAATTCACCCCATACGCCATAATGTTAAGTATTTTGGCGTGTCCCTGTACACAATCCATAAAAAGTATAGACATAAAAAACTATATATCTATTTCCATACCGAGCCTGAATGCGTGTGTCAACTTGCATGTGAATCGAAAAATTTTTGTAGCCGCTATTGCGGTACATACAAATTCTGCACATAGTCCGAATTGACAAGAAAAAATTTGTGTGTCCCTGTACACGAACTACAAATGGAATACACACCCAAAACTACACAGCGAAAATTCTGTGTGGTTCATAAATATGTGTACTAAATTGAAAGTCAATAGCGTGACATTTGCGGTCGCTATCGCGGTACATACAAATTCTTCCCATAAGCCGTAATGATAAAAAAGCTTTCGGGTTTCCCTGTACACGAACTACAAACGGTATGCACACCCAAAACTATACAGCTAATTTCGTGCGGATCATGAACATGTGTACCAAATTCCAAGTCAATAGCGTGGTTTTTGCGGCCGCTATCGCACGACAGACAGACAGACTGACAGACAGACTGACAGACGGAACCCAAAATCTTTTTGAGTCTCAACCGAGGGACACCACTGACGCTTCGGCAAAAATTGGAAGTCAATAGCTTGATTTTTGCGGTGGCTACCGTGGTACATACAGATTCTTCCCATAGGCCGTAATAATAAGAAAAACTTTGGCGTATCCCTGTACACGAACTACAAATGTAATACACACCTAAAACTATACAGCTAAGTCTGTTGGGCTAATGAATATGTGTACCAAATTGCAAGTCAATAGCGTGATTCTTGCGGCCGGTATCGCGCGGCATGCAAATTCTTCCCATTGGCCGTAAGGATAAAAAAAAGTACGGCGTGTCTTTGTACATGAACTACAAATGGAATGCACACCCTAAAGTATACAGCTAATCTCGCGGGGATCATGAACATGTGTACCAAATTTCAAGTCAATATTGGGTTTTTTGCGGGCGCTATCGCGCGACAAACGCACAGGCAGACAAACTGACGGAACCCAAAGCCGTTTTGAGTCTCAACGCAGGGCCGCCACTTACGTTTCGGCAATAAAGCTAAATGCATTTTACATTTTTTAGCATATCTATTATGATTATCAATAGCATTTACTATCTAACAATACTGATTAATATTTTTTTTTAAGTTTTCGAAGTTTCTTTTTTCTTTTCTTTCTATCTTTTTTCTTCTTTCTTTCTTTTTTTATTTTTTTTAAATAAATAAATTTTAACAATGAATACTCATCTATGTTCCATACTATCTTATTCCACGCTTCCATATCTTATTGAATCAGGTGCATTAATTAATCTTTAACGCAACTAAAATTGGAAGAACGAATATTTACTTAATGGATAATTAAAAATATATAACTGTAATACCTGTGCGACTGCTGCGTCATCAAACCCACGTAACCTCGCACCCAATGAAATTTTAAAGTTAAACGTAACTGTAATCAGTAACTGCCTTTCTTTCTACCAGAAAGGTTCGCAGAGTTGTCATCTGCATGATTATTCTTTTTAAAATGTTCTAAAGTGAACTTGTAATTTTTATATACTGTATACCATACATTATGTTTGTGTCTTCATTAAACTTTGCCATGTGCTAAAATGGTTGAAGAGTCTTCATCTTTTATTCTACGCCTCAAATAATTATTATTATTATTATTATTTTATTATTATTTTTGTTTTAATGGAAAAGCAAAGAAAAAATAGTCTTATGCCTTCATTAAGTGCTCTACTGAGCTAGCCAGCAATACATAAGTATAATTTTCCAGATGTATAATTTTTAGATCTGAAAGTCGTAAATAACTCTCTAACTTTATCTGCAGATAACAATATCTACACTACCTCTAACTCTATCTAAAGCTAACTTTATATACAGTTATATTTAGCTGCGATATTAGTTTAACTCTGTATCTTGTAATTTAGTATAATGCTTGTTAATTATCGATTCGTTAAGAAATCACCAATAAACATTTTTGCGGAAGCAACAAAGAAATATGTCAATTTACATTTATTCATATAAAACAATGACAAGTTAGGGTTTATCGCATTATTACTTGGTTTATTGCATATTACACAGAATAATTCCTTTTTTGTTGGAAGATCTTCTTTTATGAAAAGTTATTTATTTTTTAAGTTTGAACTTCTTAATCGAAGGAAGAATGCAATTATTTTATTTTTAAAATTAATTTCTCTCTTTAGCCATTTAAAATTACACCAAATTATTTTTACAGAGTATAATAATCTTTTAAACATGAAAAAATGCGAAAATATAAATGTGGCTTAGCACTCACACAAAAATATCAACTTGTGTTGTGAATTTCTCATTAAAAATATTTCAAATTAAACTGTTATATAATGAAATTAGAAATTTTAAGACTTACGTAAAACCATTTTTCTTTTTATAATTCTCTGAACATATGTACAGACTATAAACTATTTCATTAAATTTAATTCTGAAACAAAATTTTTTGAGAGGGAAACATCCAAATTTGTTTTAAGTAACTGTTTAGAACTAATCAATGTTTATTCGCTTAATTAAATTAATTTCTTAAAATTTCTTGCAAAATAGTAAAATATTCCTCTATCCGAAACATTCCTCCCTCTAAAATTAATTAATTAACTATTGGGGAGTATATATTTGTAACTTAGAATGCTTTTACTAAAGTAAAAACATTATTATTATTATTATTATTATTATTATTATTTTGGTAAACTAAATAAATAATATAGATAAAAATACAGAATAAAATTTAGAATCTCGATTATTTACTTTTAGGTAAGAGTTATTGGAAATTTAAAAAGGCTGAGGATAAACAGTAAATTTATAGAATTTTTCTGCATTCTGTCATTATTAATTAAATGTAACCGCAATGAACGATAAGACATACTTATTTGAAATTAAAATACTCAGCTCAAATATAATATACATCAATTAAGTTATTTGCCTATTAATTAATTATCGCTAAATTTAAAATAACTCTGTAAATGAAACATGGAAATCTGAATTCAAAATGAGAACAACTTTTGCGGAAACCTAAAAGTACTCGACAGATTTTTCCAATTCAATTAATTGCTAAAATGTAAAACTTAAATAATTAATAAGTCAGTGAAATGTTCAAATGATAAAAAAATTACGTTTTATGTACAAAGTACGACTTGATTCATCATTTCAGTCGAAAATTCAAAATAATTCCATTGCATCAAATCTTATCACTGAATGCTTTTACCATTAAACGGCGAGTGCCTATTTGCACTCGTATGTTTGTTTAGGGCAATGAATTTGAAAACTGCAAATTTACACAATCCCTAGCTCATTGTAAATAGCATATTTAAATGATTAAAATTTTATATGAAAGACTATAAGAAATAAGTTCATTGAAATACTTCAAACACAGTCAAGTATATCTGAATTCAAAATGTCTAATTGACATAAATTTTTTTAAATTTATTTTAATTTCAAAATGTATTAGAGAGTTGCTTTTAAAAATATTTAAAATTAATTTTAGTTATTAAATTAAGTTCTGCATCTTTAAAAGTGAGAAATGTCCAAAATTAACAGTTGAAATATTTTTTTTTCCTTATTTATATGGAAATTCGAATTAAAAAAAAAAAAAAAAAAAAATCACAGAAAAATTCGGTATATATATTTACAAAATCTAACATATATTCATTATATCTTATTCTATTAAGTGAGCAATATTTGTATATATATATATATGTATATTTCACTGTTCTCGAAAACTGTAGCTCGGACAGTCACGTGATTTAACACAAAGGTGCCCTCGAAGTATTGTGCACATCGAAGTCAGATTTTCGAATTTTTGATTAGTTTTCTTTTAATTAATAAAAATATGAAAATAAAACTTCCCATTTCTATAATGACGCAGAATAGAGAATCTTTGGAGAGATTTTATTGGTTTATTTCATTTGAATGTATTTTACATTGAACTACAGCTACGTTATGAGGAATTAAAAGAGATTTGATTGGTTTATTTGATTTTCATTGATTTGAGTGTATTTTACGTTGAACTAGAGCTACGCTATGAGGAATTACAAGAGAATTGATGGTTTATTTGATTTCCATTGATTTGAGTGCATTTTACGTTGAACTAGAGCTACGTTATGAGGAATTACGAGATATTTGATTGGTTTATTTGATTTTCATTGATTTGAGGTAAGGGTATTCAGTGATTTTTTTTTTTTTTTTTTTTTTTTTTTTAACATGCTTGACAGTGATTGCTGCGAAACGAGTTTCGTCTGTTTTCAGATTCATGCACAGCGTGGTAGGGGTGTCCAGTGATTTTTTTATTTTATTTTTTTTTTTAAACCTGCGTGATAGTGATTGCCGCGGAACCGAGTTACGTGCGTTTTCAGATTCATGCACAGCGAGGTAGGGGTGTCCAGTGATTTTTTTTTTTTTTTTTTTGGTTTTAACATGCGTGATAGTGATTGCTGCGTAACCGAGTTACGTTTGTTTTCATTTTCATGCTCAGCGTAGTAGGGGTGTCCATTGATGTATTTTTGGTTTTAACATGCGTGATAGTGATTGCCGCGGAACCGAGTTTCGTGCGTTTTCAGATTCATGCACAGCGAGGTAGGGATGTCCAATGATGTTTTTTGGTTCTAACATGCGTGATTGCCGCAGAACCGAGTTTCTTGTGTTCTGAGATTCATGAACAGTATGTACGGCTGTTCAGTGTTTTTTTTTTTTTTTCATGTGCGTGAAGTGTACATACGTGAGTTATAGTGATTACTGCGAAAACGACTTACGTGTGTTCTCTGATTCGACCATTCAATGAATAGTGACTTTTTTTGTACGAGTAACCGCTTCAACTGTTTCCAGAATATTCGAAGAATTAACATTTCTATTTGACTGTTTTCGAGGGTATTCGTTTTAATAATAGCTTTGTTGCACAGTTCAAAAAAATGTTTGATATTGTCAAGGTGATCCCATAGTAAATCTGTGAAGAAAATAGTTACTCGAAGTATATTTATTTTAACGTTTCAATTATTCAGTGAAAAAGAATCCTTTAAATATACGGGCCAGCGAAGAGGGCGAAGCATGCTGTTGTATTTTAACCACTCATTCTTAAAAATAAATAAATAAGTAAGTAAAAAGAAAAAGAAAAGAAAAAACTGATAAAAATTAACAAGAAACAGGAACACTCGAACTACAGAATTATAGTGAAGAGTTAAAGCAATTAACTGGTATTGCGGTATCTGCAAATAAGGGTACTATAATTTGCACGGTTTTATGATTAACGCTGCTTCTTATTTTGCCTCCTACATGTAATGTTAATTGCGATGAAATGTTAAATGAAATGTTAATTGCGATGCTGAGTTGGTGGGTAAAGCATTTATTGATGAAAATCCTTAGCTAAGAACTGACGACTGAGGCTTCAGTTATCGGTGATGTAACTCGTTTATAAACTGTAATTTGTGGTGTTGGCGAACACATAAAATAGGATTTATATGAGTGTAAACATTTTTATGCAAATAAATATACTTTTTTCATGCAAATGTGTAATTTACTCATGTACAGCGCCTTCTGTCGACGAAAATTTTAACTATTATTTTTTCTTTACCGAAAAAAATACACTTTTATGAGAATAACTTTTTTTGCAAACTGTATACAATTATATCGATTCCTTCAATTTTCATGAATTTTTAAAGTGTCTACGAACTTATGAGACACCCATTACGAGCCCATAAGGCTTTATGTGAGAACTCGAAGATAAATGTTAATTAAAAATAAACATTCAATTCAGTTTAGAGCTGCTCATACCAAAATATTAAACTGAGCTAAATGATCCTTTTAAGAAGATCTAATATGTAGTTTGTATAACTATAAAGTTAGTTCCAAATTCTTTAGTTTTTAGAAACCTGAAGATCTTTAATTTTACCTAAATACATCAATTATCTTAGAATAACTATTTATTAAAACCCGAATAAACTACTACGTCAGAAACGCCAAAAGAAAAATATTTGCGATGCATACAGCTGTTTCGGTAGCTTAAGCGTACCATCTTCAGTGCAAAAAGAATTCTGAATCTGGAGAAGTGCTCGTATATATAGGAGAGGGACCGAATTTAGTTCAACCAATACGATTACGGGAAAGATGGAGTTTGTGGCCAATAGGAATTTAGGAATGTTAGCTTTGTAAACAGTAGAAAAATTAAGAAAATGTGGACTGAATGTAAAATTTCCAACAATCAGTCAAATAGGGAACAGCGAAATCACAATTTACAAGGTTTTTAAAATTTTTATAAATATGAAAACCTTTAAAGAAATCGAGTTCATGAATGGATTTAGGTCTGCAAATCATTTTAGTTGGATTAAATTTAAAATTATGATTTTCCTCCCAGCAATGCTTAAAAATAGCCTATTTATTGGTTTCTTGTTTGCGGACGTAATTGCGGACGTAAATATTTATTATTACAAACATGAAAGAATTATATTCTCCAATGTGCTAAATATTTTTAAGGTAAAAAATCAACAGTTCATAGAAAATGGAAATGTTTGGAGATAATAAAGGAAATGATAATAATAGTAATAATAATAAAAATGCAATTATCAATTTATTCCATCATAAATTTTATAGAATTCTGTTATATTCTGCAGTAGTTAAAACACTGAATACAACACTAATTTCAGAATAATAACAAGGAAAGATTTGTGACAGCAGAACATACATTTTTTTTAAATTATATTCCAAGTTAATTTGGAGTAACCTTTTACCAACAGATGGTAAAGTACTGTTAGTTTTAAAAGCTTATAAAATCGTGTTTATGGAATAAATTTCAAAATATTTTTAAGAATAGAACGTGAATACTCCTTTTAATTTCACTTCATGGCACTGTAGCACTGTAGAACTGTAGCACTCTCACAGTTTTTTTTTTTTTTTGGCATTTTTCAAAATCTCCACGCGTGTTACGTTTAATTACTATTATTACTTCAAGAATCTACCACAAATATTATAAATTGTATAAGGAACATAAAAATAAATATACAAGGGAGCTATGAAAGTTTCATACTCGTCATGAACTACACGTACTACATATCGTATATCAAATTTTACCTCCTTTTTATTTCAACTTGAGTTCAACACTCAAGCATCAGTCTTCCCGAGACGTAGGTATGAGTACTAAATATTTCTGATGTAAATCTTGGCTTTCGGAACAACTGGTCGCAGAATTAAATTAATTGCCCTGACCAACTGGATATCCTGATCAGAGTATAAACAATCCTACGGCCTTGAAACCTCATGAATAGGGAAATAAATTAATACTCATAAAAGTATTCTCCAGAAATATATATATATATATTCTTTTTATAGGCTTATTCAGAGCACTTCGTAGCTGTAACTAAAATGCGGATTGAGTCAAAAGTTTGTATGTAAATATTTCAAAGGATACTCTGAAAGATTCTGTAAAAATAAATAAATAAAAATTAAATTTAAATTAAATTTAATTTAAAGAAATCTTCCGCACTGTGGGGATGTACACCAAAATACAAATGAGCTACAAGTTTTAATACCAACAACTTTATTTTTTACAAATTTAATTGTTATTTGTTACAAGTTACAGACTGTTTATCGATTAAGATTATATTGTTCAATGTGGGCCGCACCAATAAGTTATAATGTCTGCAGCCAGTGAACAGTGTGTTCAACAAGTGACTGCAGACGATCGCCAGTGATCTGCTGGACATGGAACGTTTGGCGATCCTTCGAGTCAGCCAAAGTTAAATTTCCGTGATAAACCAAACCATTTAAATGCCCTCTAGCTAAAACTTACACGGATTAAGACGAGGAGAATGAGCCGCCAAAGAGTGGAAAATAAAAATGATAATCATTGAGTCATCTGTAAAATTCTGCTCCAAAATACCTTTGGAAAATCTAAGAATAATATTTTTAAATGGCGTATAGTTTGAAAATGTTAAAATAGATCCCATTTATTTATTTCATATCTTTTCAGTCATTTTGACTGTTATACTTGCTTGTATTTTAATGTATGTCCCCTCAGAGTGAAAATTTTTATAATTTTATCTTTTTTGCAGAACATTTGAATATCCTTTAAAATGTCTATATACAAATTTTCGACTCAGTTTGCATTTTAGATACAGATACAGATTGCTCTAAATAAGCCGTTTAATTATGGCCACCCTGTATTTTTTTACACTTTTTTTAAGATCGAAATTTTTTTTTTCGATCTCTATTTACTAGTGGTACACAAAAGTGCCACCCCTAGAAATCCTTATTAATGACTATGATGAGGTGATATGCATATTTTTTTCTTCTTTTTTTTGCGTATATTTTTAAAAAATTATTTTAAGAAACTAAAAATATATATTTAAAATACAATTTTTGCCTGCTTCGTAATACAGTAGATAAAAGGTTAAAGTACACCATATGTATAGTATAAACAAACTGATAATAAATGTAAAGTAACCTCAAAACACATGGGGGGCCTTCTTCTGCAAAGCCCCCCCCCCTCCATCCCCAATGTAAGGAATGGAAAATGAGATGAGCCAACAAAAACGTTTCTAGCCCCCGACTTCTCATAGATGAAAGCAAAAATATATAGCAAACGAATTCAAGATTAGAATTGAATTAATACAATGCATTAAAAAAGCAATTAAATTAATACATAAAGTGCAATAGTAAATATATCAATATAAAAGTATAAAAATAAAAAAAATATATAAGGACAAATTTATATTACAAGTAAATTAAAAAAAAAAAAAAAGAAAGAAACCCCCCCCCACACACACACACACCGAAAGGAGCAAACCATCTTCGGTTGGTAGGGCTACATACCAGTTCTTCTTCTTTTTCTTCTTCTTTTATTTTCTAATGGTTTTTGTTATTTTTATTTTTAATACCATTTTTATGTCCATTTATACGAATATTTAAACTAATAGAAGTTTTTCCTACTTAAACAAAACTGCAAATACCAAATTCCAAAAAATAAATAACATTATCAGTTTTACAAAATACATCTTTTTTATTTTAAACTTGTTCATACGCAAATTGCATTGGGTAGGGTGTGATGGGGTGGGGTGGGGTGGGGTGGGGGGGGTTATACATTTTTATTTCAGCGCATTTTTCATATAAATTTGTCCTTATGTGTATTTATATATTTGTATTTTTATATTGATTCATTTGCTGTTGTATTTTATTTATGAATTTAATTTCTTTTTTAATGCTTTATATTAATTCAATTCTAATCTTGAATTCGTTTGCTATATATTTTTGCTTTCATCTATGAAAAGTCGGGGGCTAGAAATGTGTTTTTTGGCTGAAAAGGCCACGTTTCTTCAGAAACTTCTCATTTTCCATTCCCTAAATGGAAGGGCTACCTTCAAGAAGGCCCCCATGTGTTTTGGGATTACTTTACATTTATTATCAGTTTGTTTATTTCGGTTTTATATTTCTTTTTGCTGCATTTGTGCATTGGTTTAAAAATTCTCTGTTTCAAGTTTTTTTTTTTTTTTTTTTTTTAATCGAAAATCAAGTTTATTTCTACTAATTTTCAAATTTATTTATAAAGATTAAGACATTGGAATTTTCTTAAAAAATAAATACAATAAAAATCACGATATATTTATAACAAAGATCATTCATTTGGTATAGGATTAATATCTACGCTTATGCTGCTTAGATGTAAACATAAACATAATGCACGTAAGAAATTATTATATAATCCTTTCATATACAATTAAAACATTACTTTCACCAATTGTTATATTATGCCTGTCAGTTAATTATATCTAAAATTTGAAACATATATCTAAATAAAACACGAAATTTTACAGTGAAAGTGAAAAGAACATTTCAGAAACCTAAAAGTCCTAGACGGACTTCCCAAGTTTCACGAATTTATAAAATTTACAACTACTTATAAATTATTGAAATATCCAAATGACAAAATGTTATGTTTCAAATATAAAATCTGCGACTGGACTTATCGTTTCAAACGGATTTTCAAAATCCTTCCATTGCATCAAAACGCGCATCTTTTAATATTTTTCAAATACAATATGAATAACTATTTGCGCTTGTATGCTTGTTTAGGAAAATTAATATAAAATTGTAAATTTATACAATCTGATTGCAAATACACTGTAAAAAATAATTGTAGCTAGATTACGGGCAACACCTGCAAGCGAAGATTCCAGGCAAAGGCCATAAAAAAGCATTCGGACTATAAATGTATTCCCCCGTAATTTTACGTTTTGACAAATATACGACTCTAAATTAAAAAAATTCAATTAAAGTAAGAAAACAATAGTTCTTTAAAATCAATCGCAAGTTTCAAATGCGAAATAATTCTTAAATGACGTCACTGAAAAGCTAGCACTTTACATTTGATGGCATTTGACCATAAAAATACAATTTGACGGCAGATTTAAACAAAATACGTAGATTAATAGATTTTACTTGTAATAAAAGCCCAGTTTTCGAAAAATATACTTTCATGACATTAATTTACGGTGTTTAAACTTTCAGCTAGCTAAACAGTCATTTCCCGTAAAATTATATGGACAACTCCCGTGATTTTACGTTTTACTTTTTTTTTTTTTTTTTTTTTTTTTTTTAAGTGAAAACTTCCTTAGGCGCGTTGAGCACTTTTGGGTGAACAAAAATCATGGAACTCGCGTCATCGTCACCGAACGCTTTCCATGAGCTATATGTATACTGTGTATATTTGTACATAGATATACCTCCGTGCGTTATTAGTATACATTATATATATACAAAGAGTATATCTCTCTACATATATATCCATATATGTAGCGCCCGGCGCGGCATGCCTCATATATATATATATATATATATATATATATATATGAAATGTATACTAATACGAGTAGTATACTGGCTACTGGCATCTGTCTCTTTCTAGTTCTATACTCTATGTATGTATGTACTTTTTCCACAGTATATACTTAGTTCACAAAGTACAAGCACGTGTTATTATACAGACTGTTATATTCTTCTTTTTGTTTTCAATATAAATTTAAAGTTTAAATGATTAAAGTTTAAATTGGTCATTAACACTTCTTTACAAAAAAAAAAAAAAAAAGATTAAAAAATAATAATCTAATAGCTCGACGATACAATTCACAAGTTACTTAGTTTTCACAACTATCGGCAGTCCCCAAAGACTGCCCCGCATTTTTTTTTTTTTTTTCCACAGTTTAGAGTATGTAAATGATTAAAATTTAATGCCTGATTTAATATGAAAAATTTTTCGGAAATTACTCCTTTGAAAAGTTTCGAATTCGTTCAAATATTTCTGAATTGAAATTGTCTATCGAAATTAAAATATTCAATTACAATTTCAATTTAAAATGCACAATAGACTTCTTTTTTTGTTTAAAATTAAACTTAGAATTTAAAATAAAGTGTTCATTATTTAAAATAAATAATGTTAAATAATAAAAATTAAAACAACAAAGTGTATAATTAGAATTTCGCATTTAATTATTTATTTTGAACTAAAATTTATCGCTAGTTGAGTCTGTTAGCATTTTTAGAAAATCTAAAACATTTCTTATTAAATATTAACTTTTAACCTTTAAATAGAATGAAAAAAATTCATACAACTTGAAGTATTTAAATCGAAGAAAATTAAATTTAATAATGAAATTCAAGTTGTCAAATTAGATCAAAGTGCCAGAATATAATCAACAGGGAAAGCAAATCGTGTGGAAAAAAAGCTTAGACAAAACGGTATACAAGTATACCGCAACTTAGTACACATATAACATAATAAATATTAGAATTTTATATCCAAAAAAACTATAAAATATTTCTTGTGAGTATCATAAATTTTCTATTAATTTAATGAGATTCGGAAATATACCTCAAATTCATACGTATTTATTTAAAATAAGCAGTTTTTGAGTTAAAAACTGCTGTTCTAAGGATGGAAACTTCAACGTATTCCACGTTTTTTAAAAGATTTAAAATATTATTTTATAATTATAAAATTAATTCTATATTTCTGCTTTTGAAATGTCTGGAGATTTTTAGTTTTTTCCAAATATTTTTTTACATCTTATATTAACTGTTTATATATCCTCCAAGAAAAATATAACATTGAAGAAACATATTACTGGAAATGGAAAAAACATGCCGTGGCATGTTTTTTCCCATGTGGTCAAACATTTTTCCCATGTGGTCAGCTGATATACACGGTTTATCAATTTGTGCAAAATATAATTTTTCTTCTGGGTAAATATGCATTAATATTAAACACAGATATAAAAAGCATACCTACAGTCAATCTTCTTTTAAATGCAATTCTGGTCATATATATCTTCTTTTTGTAAGATATAGTACTATATATAAACTAAATGCATTTTACATTTTTCAGCATATCTATTATGATTATCAAAAGCATTTACTTTCTAACAATACTGATTTTAATAGACAATTAATAATATATAAGTAAAATTTTAGAGATGTATAATTATTAGACCTGAAAGTGATAAATAACTGTATCTACAGATAACTATATCTAAACTACATCTAACTATATGTAAAGCTAACTTTATCTATATGTACATTTAGCTGCAATATTTGTTTAACTCAGTATCTTGGGACTCACGTATACTGTCTGAGAAGGAAAAGGGGACAAGTAAGAAATTAAACAAAAATCAAAATGTTTTATATCATTTTGTAAAAGGTAATACTTTAAATTCGTTTTGGCTGTAGCATGTGTTTAAGGTTTTTTTTTTTCTCATTATCTGTATACATTTTATGAGGCTACTATATTCATGGACATATAACGGTTGAGGATTAATATCTATGTTCATACTTTTCGAATGTAAGCATGAAGCGCGTCCTTAAATTCTTATTTAAACCTTTCATACGTAGTTAAAATACTACGCTTACCAATTCTTAAACTTTCCATTCAATTAATTATATCTAAAATTTAAAATATCTGTTTAAATAAAACCTGAAATTTCACAAAGAAAATGAAAAGAACTTTTCAAAAACCTAAAAGCACTCGAAGGACTTCCCAAGTTTCATTTATTTATAAAATTTACAACTACTTTATAAATTATTGAAACATCACTGAGAAAAAATTCCGTAACTGACATCTAGAATCTAAATTGTGGCTCTACAAAAAATAGTTCATGTCATCCTTACAAATTCTAGTCTACCTTGGAAAGTGTGTTCTTGATGCCCGAATTAGAATTCTAGAGCGTTTGTCTATATTATCGAAGTCAAACCTATTTGAAAATATCCCCAGATAAATGTGAACAGAAGAGGAGGGTTTTAGCAACTATAATCTTGGTTTATGACCCAATTCTAGATAATCAAGCGAGAATTTCTCGCCATACCAAAAATTCAGAATATTCAGATTATTGTTTCACCATCTAGAAATTTGTACACTAGAAATTCTCGATTATTTCGTCTATTCAGTTTATTGGCGTGCCTTATGCGCATAGCTCGGAAATCTACATTTCTAGTTAAAGGATTTAGAAAATGGCCACTTATTCATTCTAGAGGAAGGCGGTATATTTTTTTTCTCAGTGATTCAAATGACAAAATGTTACATTTGAAATATAAAATTCGATTGGCCTCATCGTTTCAAACGGATTCACAAAACCATTCCATTACATCAAAACTCATCTATTAATGTTTCTGAAATACAGAACGAATACCTATTTTGCGCTCGTATGTTTGTTTAGGAAGATTAATTCAAAAGTGTAAATTTATACATTCACTAGCTGATTGTAAATAGCATATTTAAATGATTAAAAATGAATGTCTGATTTAATACGAAAGATTATTCGGAAAAAACTTCTTTGAAGTGCTTCCAATTCATTCAAATATTTCTGAATTGAAAATGTCTATCGAAATTAAAATGTTTAATTTCAAATTGATTTTAAAATGCGCAAAAGACTTGTTTTTAAAAAACGTTTAAAATTAAATCTAGAATATATATATATTTTTTCAAAATAAATAATGTTATATAATTAGAACTTCGCATTTATTTATTTATTTTGAATTAAAATTTATCACTGGTGAAGTCTGTGAGCATTTTTTGGGAAATCTAAAACATTTCTTATTATGCACCATTAAATTTTAAATAGAATGAACTATTTTATACAATTTGAGGAATTTAAATAGAAAAGAAATTCAAATTATGAATGAAATTCAAATTTGCAAATTAGGTCAAAATATCTGAATATAATCAACAGACAAAACAATAAAATGATCGTGTGGAAACAAGGCTTAGTCTAAACAGTCTACAAGTATACCGCAATTTTGTACACATATAAAATAAATATTACAACTCTAGATCCAAAAATCTACAAAATATCAAAATATTTCTTGTGAGTATTATACTTTCCATTAATTTAATGAGATTCGGAAATTTACCTCAAATTCGTAAATATTAATTTAAAATAAGCAGATTTCGAGTTAAAAATTGTTTCTAAGAATGGAAAAATTAACGTATTCCGCGTTTTGTAAAAGATTTAAAATATTATTTTATAATCACAAAATTAATTTCATATTTCTGATTTTTTACAAGTCTGGAGAATATCAATCTTATCTAAATACTTTTGGCTATCTTCCGATAACTATTTCTTTAACCACCAGAAAAAGTATAGCATTGAAGAAACATATTACTGGAAATGAGAAAAACATGTTAGTGGTCAGCCGATATACACGGTTTATCGATTTGTGCAAAATATTTTTTCTCTTCCGGGTAAATAAGTATTAATATTAAACAGAAATAAAAAGCATACCTACAGTCAAGCTTCTTTTAAATGCAATTCTGCTCATATATATTTTATTTTTGTAAGATATAATATTATATATAAACTAAATGCAGAGCTGCCAACCTAATCCGGCAAATTGTTAGTACCGCCCCTTTTTCTACACTACTTAATTTTTAGAGTATTTTTCTACTTAATTCATCATAGATATATTTGAAGAGAATTGCTCTAAAAATTAAGTGGTGTAGAAAAAGGGGCGTTTTTCAATAGGCGTTAACAATTTGCTGGATTAGGTTGGCAGCTCTGTAAATGTATATTACATTTTTTGGCATATCTGATATGATTACACTGCTCGGTATGAAAATTGCCTCTGACACTATTTTAGCATATTCTTATGTAAAATGACCTGCTGAATCCGAACATGACGCCCATTTTGCCCTATCACCAATCATTTTAGAAATACTCCCTATTTTTATCATTTTTCGGTGATTTTACGGTTATAAATTTTATTTTTAGGAGGGGGGGGGGATTATTTTAACCGTTAAATATTTTCTGAAGGGCTACAGAGTTGGAAAATTGTAAAACATGGACATTTGCGACAAGGGAAATATTGTGGGGGGAATTTGCCACTGAAATTATGCATTACATTTCTTATTTTTTTAATCGATACTATCCATTTCGATACTTATTACACAGGTCGACAAGTAAAATTTTGATTTTATAATTTTGGCTGATCTTTATGTTTTTTTGGTGAGCTGAAACCGAAAATGAAGCCAGTTTTATCTATAACGTATATATTTTTTTCAATACAGGGTGCTTGCCATTACTCTTCCACCAATATAATTATATAGTAAGTTTTATAGTATGTTTCCATGATTAATTAATAATAGATGCCTATTGCTGTAATTGTGAAGCACTAGTGCGACTTAAAACCAAATCAAACAACCAACCAACCAACCGATTGTTATGATGGTGCATGTAAGAAATCGTGTCGGTAAACACCCTGTATTGACAAAAATCTATACATGATAGAGAAAAGTGGGCTGCATTTTCCGTTTCAGCATATCAAAAAACATAAAGATCAGCTGAAATCATCAAATCAAATTTTTTAACTTCATTTTTTTAAATAAAATAAAATAAAATTAAATTAAAAATTAAAAAGATTTTGATGAAATTCTAGCAAAAGCAGAATTTAGTTTAGTACGAAGGACCATCAGTTTTATTATTATTATTATTATTATTATTATTATTATTATTATTTTATTATAACATTGTTGTCAAATTATCCAATTATACTTTCGATAAATTTTCGATTTCGATAAATGTCCAGCTATCGTAAAACTGGTAAAAATATCCGTAGATTGACATTAATAGTCCTCCGTCCTAATAAAATAAAAGAAATACCTTTAGAGATATAATAATGACGTCAATATTACCCTGCAAGTTCAATTTTTCACAAAGTCTTATATCAATTTTAATATTTACGCGTGAATTTTTTTCATTTAAAAAAATTTTTAATTAACTCATAAACTTTTTTTGGCAAAAATTAAAAATTAAAATAAATTATGTATATTTGTCTAAAAAATGGGTTTCTTCAATTTTTTCGATACTATCCGTTTCGATACTGATTATTATTGATTTTCTTTTCTTACAAAAAAAAAAAAAAAAAAGTTAAGCCACAAGCCGCTATATTGTATTTTTAAAATATTGCACGAGCAGATTTAACAATTTTCTTCTATCCGCGATTGTAATGAAATGCTCGCCCTCTGGTGGGCTAAGGTGAAATTATCACACCACTGCATATCACCATATTATGCAATCGATTTTCCATGATGTAATGGCGGAGAAAGAACAATTATTAATCCACGTGGCTATTATATTTACTAACAACTGCAGTTCAGAGAGCGCCATCTATCGATCATTACAAACGCGGATAGGAAATTTAAACTCAAAATTTTACGTGTATAAAATATTTTATTTTACTTTATTTATTTATTTATTTTTGTCTGTCTTCATCATAGATATAGTAATTTATATAGATATATCACCCCATGTTATCATGCAAAGATTTTTGATGCCGAAAAAATTTTTTGGCATCAGCCGTTAACTGGTATTGAAATTCGGCAATTGTAATAAAATAGAATGTTGATGAATTTTCAAAATGTCGAAATATTGCGTGTCTTTTAATTCTTCTAACAAATATTTGAAAAGAAATAGTATAAGTTATAATAAAAGTAAATTTTATTTGACTAAATTAAGAAAAATATATATTTTGCTTTGTTATTATTATGAAAAAAAAAAAAAAAAACTAAAAAAAAAAAAACACTGCTTTGATTTTTAATAGAATCCTTTTTTTTTTTTTTTTTTTTTTTTTAAAGTTTGATGTTTTTTTTTTTTTTTTTTTTTTTTTTTAATTTTACATTAGTTAGTAATACAGAATTTCTAAAATTCTTTTAAATATAGTTAGCAGCGGCGCAGGTAAAGAACGTCAGTTTTAATATCTAAGAAGAGTTTAATTTAACATATTATTAACTAAAATAATAAATATAGTAAAAGAGAAAGAAAAAAAAAAAAAAGAATTGATGAAATTCTGGTAAAGGCAGAATTGAGTTTAGTATGGAGGATTATCAGTTTTTAATCTTTTCTTTTCTCTTTTTTTTTTTTTTTCTCAAATTATAACATCGCTTTCAAATTATTCAATTATATTTTCGATAAATTTTCGGTTTCCACTACCGTAAAACTTGTATCATAAAAATCCGTAGATTGAGACTAATAGTCCTCCGTATATAAAAAAAAAAACCAATAAACAGCAAATATGTTGCATATCATGTTCAAAGAATATCGCCAAATAGAGTTGTGGACCAACCTGCAAGTTATACCAAAACCATATTACTCCCGCATTTATCATAAATCATATTTTTCAATAACTCACATGCTTTCAAAAATTCAAAAACCATCTGTCTCTTTTTAAACAATTCACAAAAAAAAAAAAAAAAAAAAAAACATGCATATATATATATATATATTAGGTTGTAGTTTGTGTTTTAGAAATCTGGCTTCAAATCAAGAAACCATTTTAGCTTATTAAATGTTTTTTCAACATTAAATACTAAAAAGTATAATTTATAAAAATATCAACGTGCTTTGAAATATATATATATATATATATAGAGAGAGAGAGAGAGAGAAATTCTAACTTCTAAACTTTTATTAAATTATTTATTTTAATTTATAATTGTTGCCAAAAAAATCAAACTTTAAATTTTACATCTACTTTTTATGATAGCATGCGACCATGTTTTATATAAAATTTAAATCATTAAATTCTTTTTTTTTTTTACTTTTCATTCTAGAATGTTCTAGATCAATTTAGAATTTTCTAGAACATTCTTGGTTGGCTCAAATTTTAAGACTTTCTAGATCATTCCAGAAATTTCTAGAACGATCCAGATCATTTCCGATCAATAAAAATATTTTTGATCGTCTACAACATTTGTATATACTTTAGAGCTTTTTTGATCATTTTAGAATGTTCTAGATCATTCTAGAACTTTCTTGATCATTCTAGAATATTCTAGATCAATTTAGAATTTTCTAGAACATTCTTAGTTGGCTCAAATTTTAAGACTTCCTAGATCATTCCAGAAATTTCTAGAACGATCCAGATCATTTCCGACCAATGATAATCACACATTTTTAGAGTTCACATCTTTCAACCCCTGTATCTGCAACACCCTTAGAGGTATCGACTTGCAACCACCATAGTGCACGATGGGAGCCTTGTACCTATTGCTACATACAAACACTATTCGTCTACGATATGTAGTTTTAGCTGCAAAGTGAAATATAGGGACACACACCTCAATTTTTATATATATATACAGATATATATATATGTATATATATATTAAGACATTGGACTTTTCTTTAAAAAAAATTAAAAAATAAAAATAAAAATCCTGATATATATTGTTAAAAAGATCATTCATTTGGTATAGACTGAGAAAAAATTCTGTGATTGACATCTAGAATCTAAATTGTGGCTCTAGAAAAAATAGTTTCATGTCATCCTTATAAATTCTAGTCCCCTTGGAAAGCAAGTTCTAGAAGCCTCTTTTAGAATTCTAGAACGTTAGCCTATATTCTCGAGGGCAAAGTTATTTAGGAATCTCTGCAAATAAATGAGACTACAAGAGGCGGATTTCTGCAACTATAATCTTGGTTCATTACCAAATTCTAGAAAATCAAGCGAGATTTTCTCGCAATACAAATGATTCAAAATATTTAGAGTATTCAGAATATTGTTTCACCATCTAGAAATGCGTACACTAGAAATTCACGATCATTTCGTCTATTCAGTTTATTGGCGTGCCTTATGCGCATAGCTCGGAAATCTATATTTCTAGTTAAGGGATTTAGAAAATGGCCACTTATACATTCAAGAGAAAGGCGGTAATTTTTTTTTCTCAGTGTAGATTTAATATCTACGCTCATGCAGCGTAGATGTAAACATAAACATAATACGTGTAAGAAATTCTTATATAATCCTTTCATATACAGTTAAACTATTACTTTCACCAATTGTTTTATTGTGTGTGTCAACTAATTATATCTAAAATTTGAAACGGGAATAATAAAACATGAAATTTTAGAGTGAAAGCGAAAAGAACTTTTCAAAAACTTAAAAGTACTGGACGGACTTCCCTAGTTTGATAACTTTGTAAAATTTACAACAACTTTATAAATTATTGAAATATCCAAATAACAAAATGTTACGTTTCAAATATAAAATATGCGACTGCGGCCTTATCGTTTCAAATGGATTTTTAAAATCCTTCCATTTCATCGAAACGCACATTTTTTAATGTTTTTCAAATACAATATGAATACCTATTTGCGCTTGAATGCTTGTTTAGGAAAATTAATATAAAATTGAAAATACACTGTAAAAAAAAAAAAAAAAAAAAAAAAAAAATGAAGCCAGATTCCGGACAACGCCCGGCAGCAAAGATTCCAGACAAATGCCATAAAAAAACATTTGGACTATAAATGGTGTATTCCCCCGTAATTCTACGTTGTGTCAAATATACGACTTTTAATTAAAGTAGGAAAACAATAGTCCTTTAACATCAATCGCTATTTTTATGAATGCCTAATTAAACTCTTTCAACCAATAAAACTACAATTATATTTTAAGTTTCAAATACGAAATAATTCTTATATGACGTCACTGAAAAGCTAACATTTTACATTTGAAGGCAGTTGACTTGAAAATACAATTTGATGGCAGATTTGAACAAATTACGTAGATTAATAGTTTTTGCCTGTAAACTAATGCTAGTTTTCCACAGATATACTTTCATGGCATCAATTTACGGTCTTTAAACTTTCAGGTAGCTAAACAGTCATTTCCCGTAAAATTATATGGTCAGCTCCCGTGGTTTTACGTTTTTATTTATTTATTTATTTATTTTATTTATTTATTTCAGCGTAGCATATGTAAATGATTAAAATTTAATGCCTGATTTAATATGAAATGTTTTTCGGAAATAACTCCTTTGAAAAGTTTCCAATTCGTTCAAATATTTCTGAATTGAAATTGTCTATCGAAATTAAAATATTGACTTTCAATTTGAATTTAAAATGCACAAAAGACTTTTTTTATTTTTTATTTTATTTAATATTTTTTTTTATTTTTAGTGTTTAAAATTAAACTTCGAATTTAAAATAAAGTGTTCATTATTTAAAATAAATAAAGTTAAATAATAAAAATTAAAACAACAAAGTGTATAATTAGAATTTCGCATTTATTTATTTACTAGCTGACCCGTCCGGCTTCGCACTGATGAACAAATATTAGTTAAAGATGGATTGATATGTAAAAAATCAAGAAATATATCAGTTTATATGTTATAGTCAGGCAATATTATTAACTGGAAAGTCAAAATATAATTTTACAATTATTTTTTTTAATTAGTTGTTAAATGTTGGCAATTTTTACTTAATGCTATTTATTTATTTATTTATTTATTTCATAAAAAGAAACATTTCTTTACTCATGAATAAAAAATATTGAAAAATAAACCTATGACATGAAAATGTTTTTGATAAAATTGACGTCATAATAGCTTTAATTATTATTTATTTGTTCATTTCGCAAATATATTTAATTTGTCCCATAATTGATTATTATTTTAATAATTTATATTAAAGGAGAAATCAATAATATGAAACAATATTCGTACAATATATACTATTACAGAATCTGGTGTGAAACAACCACACGACTTCCATTACCCACTATTACACGTAATATATACAATTTTTTGGAGATATTACTTGCATTTTTTGAGACTTTCGAGTAAGAGAAACTTGATACACGTATAAAGACACATACAATAGAGTTTGCATAGAGAGTTAAAAAATAAGGGGAAAAAATAGATAGTTATTTTTTTAAACACGAATTTCCGAGATCTAAAACTGAACTACCTAATCAGGATGACCGTTAATATTCCTGTAATAAGCACGTAATACTTGAGAAAGGTTATCTAAATTGGATTAAAGAAAAATTTTTCAAAAATACGTTAGAGCCGTTTTTGAGATACCAACTTTTACCAAAACTTAACATACTCAATTATTGACCTAAAAACAATAATTACATACAAAAGGATATTTAATAGGAAGTTAACATGACGAGTTTGAAAAAAATCCGTACAGGCGTTTTTAAAGGAACGCACTTGCGAAGTCTGAAATTGAGCTGTTTATAGAGGACGCCTATCAATTTTCCTGAACTAAGCAACTTTTCAATCGAAAGGGCATCTAATATATTATTTATATAGCAACTTTCAATAAAATCATTAGAGGTGTTTTTTAATATGGGCTTAGGGTCCCATTTCTGGTTTTCGATGACCCAATTCCGGTTTTTCAATTTTCACGAAAATTTGGAAAATTTATCTGTACACCAGACCTGAATCACTTGTGAAGTTTAGTAGTTCTATTTTTATTAGTTTTGGAGATATGACAGCCAGAAGATTACACACACACGTGCACATATACACACACACTGACCAATTGCCAAAACCTATACAATACTTCCACTACCTACGGTAGTAGGGTAATTGAAGTAAACACATACATCTCGTATTTACTACGATAATATACAGATTTTCGTATTACATTTTCGATCGCCAAGTACAAAAATCGCCAATGACGATAGATATCAAATCTATGCTTTGTTTTCAATTAAAATATTGAAAATTTTAATTAAAAATTTATTTTACCAAAATTTATTATAGCTTCTAGCACTTAGAGAGAGACAGTGTAACTTTTGATTATTGAAAAAAAAAAAAGCAATCGGCTTTTTAGTTCTAGCGATCGTTCTCTACATATGCATATAAACCTTTCTTCTTTTTATATTAGTATAGCTATAGAGCATAGGTATATTAAATAGGTTTCCAGTCAGCATAATGTAACTCAAATAATTAAATGCTATTTACATTTCAGTAATGGCTGTATGCGCTATGTATATTGAGCTACTTGCCATAACTGTTAGTTGCTAAAAATAGTCGCCAAATAAATTTAAACATCTCAATACGCAAGCGAAGTATGACATCACTGACCGCTCGGGGATGCAAGAAAAAGATTTTCCATGTTAATCGCTCATTGGATTTTTTTTTTTTTATTAAAATTCTAGAAGAATTATTTCCCGATTTTAATCCTCACATTTGGGTATAGATATGTATTAGTTATTGTATGCATGCTTTAGATTGAGTTATTTTGCTGTCAAATTGACAAAATTTTAATTTTAAATTTCAAAACTGTCACCCTTGGCGTTTTTTGAATTTGGCGATCAAAAACGTAATACGAAAATATACATGCCAGATATATATTTTCGTAATATGTATTGTACGAAATATTGTTTCATATTATTCGTTACACTCTTAATGTAAGTTTTTAAAATAACCATGATTTTTGAAAGGAATTAAATTATATTCGCCAGATAATTTGGCGATATTTTTTTTTTCTGCCAAGGATGACGGATATCAAATCTATTCCGCTGCAACATATTAGTATATTATATCAGATACTTTATTTAGACATTTGAAAACAAATTTGACTTCAAATTATGATAGAATATTTATCCTTTCCCTTTTAATTAGTTTATTAGTTGGATGTTTATTGTGTAAATATCATCCTTTGAAATGAAATGTTTGTTTTCAATCGAATATGGAAATTTGCCATTTTTTTTTCTAGAGTTTTGAAATTTAAAATTCCAATTTTATCAATTTTACAACAAAAACAATTTAATCTAACGGATGCACATGATATCTAATACATATCTATATCCAAATATGGGGATTAAAATGGGGAAATAATTTTCCTCGATCTTTATTATTTTTTTACAAAAAATCCAGTTCACTTTTTATATTATTGTTCGCGTGAAAATATATTTTATTATATGTCTAAAAATAAATTAATTCGTAAATCTTTTTGGCAACAATTATAAATTAAAATAAATAATATTATAAAATAGAATTTCTTATTTTATTTTATTTATTTATTTATTTTTAAATTCCAATTTCGTTTACACACATCAGTTTAAACCACGGAGTAATAAAGACTCCGTGGTTTAAACATTGATGCTTAGATATTATATCATATCATATCAAATTAAATTATTAGAAAAATAAACACTTTTAATTCTATAATGACGTCAGATTTAACGTGTAAGTTTAACAATTAAAAAAGCTTTATATGAATTTCAATTTAATGCACGTGCAAATATATTTCTTTTCTTTTCACGTCAAGATATTTTAAAAACGAAATGAATATGTAAATGTTAAATGCATCTGTCTCTTTTTAAACAATTCACAAAAAAAAAAAAAATACATACATATATATATATATATTTACAGTGGTGGCCAAAAGTGTGGACATTTTTTGAAAGTTTCATGTTTTTCAACTTTGTGTGCTTGTAGAATATATTAATTTTCACTTAAATACAAATGTTTGTAAATCAAATTGAAGGTAATTTAATGTAAAATTTAATAACAAAAACAGAATTAAAATATCTGAATTACAAAAAAAGTTATACTCATTTTAGTAGAACAAACAAACACAAATCGTTTTGAATAATGACGTGTTTTGTAATAAAAGCGTACTGGCCAATCACAAACGCTGTTCTGAGGACCAATCAAATGTCTGTAACTATAGTTTAGGTTATTTGGATGGTAAAAGAGTTATTGTTGTGGAAATATTTTGCTGAATGATGCATACTAGCAATATTAAATAGAATATTGCTGTTTTTGAATATTTTAAGTCCTTTTTTTTTAATTAAACTAATTTTAAACAATGTCACCAACAAGAAGAACTGATTGGACATCTACAAAAAGAAGCCGAATTGTCATATTGAGAGAAAATGGTCTCTCTTATGCTGAAATTGCAAGACAAGTTGGTGGTTCAGTGACTTGTTCTGGTGTACGAAAGTTCTGTTTACGTTATGAAAAAACGAAATCAGTGGAAAATAAGGCCAAATCAGGCCGAAAAAAATGCACAAGTGCTACTGCCGATAGCAAAATTAAACGGCTATGCCTTCAAGATAGAAAATTTTCACCAGATGCCATTAGATGTGAAATGAATGCAGCGGGTATTGCAGTAAGTTCAAGAACAATAAGAAGAAGGTTATCAGGATTTGGACTACAATCTAGAGTTCCAAGGAAAAAACCATATTTAAATCAAAAGCAACGCGAAAAACGAGTTAAGTGGGCAAAATAATACATTAAACGGTCAGAAAATCAATGGAAGCAAGTAATCTGGAGCGATGAGAGTAAAATATCGCTCTTTGGTAGTGATGGTAGAAAATACGTGAGACGTAGAGTAGGTGATGCACTTCATCCTGATTGCATTGAAGCAACTACAAAAAACCCAACAAATGTCATGATTTGGGCATGTATGTCTGCAGATAGTGTGGGCCGAATTCAAGTGATTGATGGCATCCTGAATGCCAAAAAATACATCGAAACTGTCCTGGAACCAAAATTGATACCTTCTATCAGGGATCTCTTCCCCAACAAAGCATCATTTATTTTTCAGCAGGATTCAGCTCCATGCCACACAGCAAAAGTATGCAAAGCATGGATTCAAAATAAAGGCATAGATATATTACCATGGCCAGGAAACAGCCCTGATCTCAATCCAATTGAAAATTTGTGGCGACGTTTAAAAATTCTTGTACGAAAAAAACGTCCATCCAATAAAAGACAACTTATTGAATCTATAATTGATTCTTGGCACCATGTGATTACGAAAGATGAACTACAAACACTCGTTTACTCGATGAAAAGACATTGTGAAGCTGTCTTAAAAAAAAAGGGTTATCCTACTAAATATTGATTGTGTAAGTATCACTTTAAAAAAATACAAATCTAAGATAGATCTTACTATTAGTTGCATAACATTTTTTGGAATACAGATATTGTAATACTGTTTTTGTTATTAAATTCTACATTAAATTACCTTCAATTTGATATATAAACATTTGTATTCAAGTGAAAATTAATATATTCTACAAGCACACAAAGTTGAAAAACATGAAACTTTCAAAAAATGTCCACACTTTTGGCCACCACTGTATATTAGGTTGTAGTTTGTGTTTTAGAAATCTGGCTTCAAATCAAGAAACCATTTTAGCTTTCTTTTTTAATGTTTTCGTGTTAATAGACAAAGATAACTTACCTGAAGCATTAAATGTTTTTTCAACATTAAATACTAAAAAGTATAATTTATAAAAATATCAACGTGCTTTGAAATATATATATATATATATATATATATATATAAATTCTAACTTCTAAACTTTTATTAAATTATTTATTTTAATTTATAATTGTTGCCAAAAAAATTAAACTTTAAATTTTACATCTACTTTTTATGATAGCATGCGACCATGTTTTATATAAAATTTAAATCATTAAATTCTTTTTCTTTTTTACTTTCTGTTACCCATAAGGTAGAGAAAGTATTGTTTTTGGGTCACATTTTCCAACGCGAGATTTTGTTATATTTACACGTTTTGAGGTCCCCTGAATACGAAAATCATATTTTTAGCAAATGGTCTGTGTGTCTGTCTGTTATCAGCATATCTCAAGAACAAATTATGGCAGAAAGTTCAAACTTGGAATTCTAAATGTGTATCATATAGGGACGCTACAGTAAGCTTTTCGTTAAGATCAAGCAAATGGTTCGTGTACAGGGACAATCAAGATAATTCTAATACATTACGTCTATGGGGGAAATTGCTGGAAAGTAGAGTTTAACTTCTATAGACTGCACTAAACCAAATGAAACGAATATATATATTTTGTAATAGAGATAGTTAACTGGGAAAAAAAAAAAATGTGTATGTAGGAGCCTTGCCTCCCTTCCTGGGGGTGGGGGGGTGGGGAAACCCCCCTCGAGGGGAGTAAATTTTCATGATGGGTATCTTTCAAAAGAGCTCGCCAATACCTTTAAAACGAATGGTTGAACCATCGATCTGCGATAATTTAAAGCAAAGTTATCGATTTTTTTTACTTTTAACGAAAAAAAAACTTACAAAAAGAATCGTACTTTTTTTTTTAATATTAAGAGTAAAATGGACTTTTTTGGACATTTGGTGTTATACTACTTCTCTAATATGGAAATCGTCTGCCTTATCATAAAAGATAATTTTTTTAATAATAATTTTAATAAATTATTTTTTAAAAAGAGAATTATTTTTTAATAACCGAATTAAATTCTATAAAAATGTAGGTGCATTAATGAAACGGGGGGTCCTCACACAGAACTAATTATCATATAAAACTCTTCAGAAGCCTAATATGAATTGTTTAACATAGGTTTACATAACAGTACTCGTTATCTTACCTATTAATCTGCAAGCTGTATTTATAGTATTAAATTTCAGGGTAAGAGAAAGTCGTGTGAGTGACACACCAGATTATTTTTACTTATTTTTATTTTATATTCCTCGCGCACTTTTAACTTCCTGATTCAAAATTATTTAAAAAAAAAAAAAAAAAAACTTTTTCGATATCGTTCGTAACGATACTGTATAAATTTTCTTTTCTTTTTCTTAAAAAAAAAAAAAAAAAAAAAAAAAAAAAAAAGATTTTGTTGAAATTCTGGCAAAAGCAGAATTTAGTTTAGGACGGAGGACTATTAGTTTTTTTTTCTTCCCAATTATAACATCGCTTTCAAATTATTCAATTATATTTTCGATAAATTTTAGATTTCGATAAATGTTCAACTAACGAAAAATGATTTCGACAAATGTCCAACTATCAAAAACGACAACGCAAAAATCCCAGATTGAGACTAATAGGCCCTCAGTCCGAAAAAAAAAAAAAAAAAAAAAAAGATTTTGATGAAATTCTGGCAAAAGCAGAATTTAGTTTAATATGGAGGACTATTAGTTTTTTTTTTTTTTTTCAAATTATAACATCGCTTTCAAATTATTCATATATTTTCAATAAATTTACGATTTCGATAGATGTCCAACCGTCGTAAAACTGACGACAACATGTTATTCGTAGATTGAGGCTAATAGTTTCCCTTTCTAAAAATAAAAATATTAAGTGTGCCGAAGAATGCTGTTGTTGTTGTATTTAAAGAAACTGACCACGAAAAGTTTCCTGGACAACATATACAGAAGCTTTAGGAAGGTACTTGGTAAAATATAAGCATTTTTAAACTAAAATTTCTGGTGCCATTTTACTAATTCAAAACGACACGAATTTTGAGTACATCTAACAGTAATACTTAGTCTCATTTTATAAATAAGATTATTTTTACTATAATTTCTTGTACTAAAAAGGGGAAAATTTTAAAATACCTATTTTGCTGATACTTTTAACGAATTCTATCTTTTAAAAATAAGATTATTTTTGTTGTAATTTCTTGTACTAAAAAAGTGAAATTTTTAAAATACCTATTTTGCTGACACTTTTAACGAATTCTATCTTTTAAAAATAAGATTATTTTTATTATAATTTCTTGTACTAAAAAAGTGAAATTTTTAAAATACCTATTTTGCTGATACTTTTAACGAATTCTATCTTTTAAAAATAAGATTATTTTTATTATAATTTCTTGTACTAAAAAAGTGAAATTTTTAAAATACCTATTTTGCTGATACTTTTAACGAATTCTATCTTTTAAAAACAAGATTATTTTTATTATAATTTCTTGTACTAAAAAAGTGAAATTTTTAAAATACCTATTTTGCTGATTCTTTTAACGAATTCTATCTTTTAAAAGTGCAATTTTTCTTTAAATGATGTAGTCAAACAAAAATAGATAATTTATATGATTAATGGTACTGTTTCATTAATTGTTTTGCAATATTTTATAATTTATTTATATTTTTACGCGCTACTTGGCTTAAAATGGCTGTCGCCTTTGCTTGGCGCAAAATATCCAGTCGTCCACTTAATTTAAATATTCGCCCAGGAGGATTTTTTAATAAAGACGTTTCTGTACAGCTTTAGTATGGACCCCCATGGTCGACTTTATATATTCATTACCATTTTTGAGATAAATTAAAATGGCTATCGTAATTGCGTAAGTGAAGACCTTGGCAAGAAACGTCCGAGCTATTTAAAATTTCGTATTTCCTATACTAAAGTTTTTCCGCTGTTTCTAATTTGAAGTTCATTTAGATTTTATACCAAGCATGCTACTAACGCTTTTTCTATACATACTGTTTTTAAAAATCTAAAACGGTCCCTCCGTGGCCGAGTGGTTACGTCACCACACTGCTAATCGCCTTCGAGCGTAGGAGAGTGGGTTCGATTCCCGCGCTGGCCCTGGGTGATTATTCCAGTCCTTCATATTGTAATTCTCAAGCATACAAATCTGATGTACATGCTACCAATAAATGAAATTTAAAAAATAAATAAATAAATATAGCTAAAACAAATCCCGATTAATTCAGTTTTGCAATAATAATAAAGAAAATACAGCATTGAAATCTGTCTATTGGTGTAAGAGCTACAAGGACGCAAACATACATAAACATACAATCACACATAAACATACACAAATACAAATATCACCATAAAGATTGCAAATATAAACTCAGGGAACTTTAAAACGTACAGATACACTAAAAACCTCAAAGTCGATTATTTTTCTTGATTACAATCGTTACTTGAAAGCATATTCGGAAAGTAAAAAAAGCAAATTGAATTAAAAATAAGAAATATTCTAAATTTATTGCAGAAGGTACGCAATTAAAACACTTACATTGTTAACTTATAAAAGGACTATAAAAATGAAGCAAATAAATAAAAGAATAAAAAATTTCATAGTTTAAAATTGTGCATTTCATTAAAAAGTATATAATAGTTACTTTTCTGACGATTTTATTTTTCAGAGATCCATTATAAATTAAATATAATAACAATAACAATAATAAAAAGAAAACAGATTAAGAACGAAAATTTTCCTAGTATCTAGAGGGAGTTTACAAGCCAGTTTATATATTTTATACTTTATTGTAATGAGCTATAAAGAAGAATATTATTTAGTATTTTTCGTTTTTAGTATTTAAAAGCATTTTTCTATTTTATTCACGCACGAGCGACCAAGCGGTTCTGTGCTCAAAGCTAATAAACGTAAGGTGCTGGGTTCGATTCCAGGTCACGCTCGACAGCCTAGCGGTTAAGAGTTTACCGTGGTTTTCTCCAAAACTTGCTTAAATGCAGGCTATAACCCCTTAGAAAGACCCCCACGGAGGACACTTAGAATTTTTCGTTTTTTAATCTCTAAACGCATTTTTCTGTTTTTTTTTTTTTTTAACCAAGGGGGCATCAGAAAGTAATTTGTTAAATACAATATAAATATATGAAACTTTTTCACTAAACATTACTAATATGAATAAACAATCAGATGTTGAGAAAAAAGATTTTTTGAAAAGTAACATAATATATATATATATATATATATATATATATATATATATATATATATATATATATATATATATATATATATATATATATATATACATATGTATATGTATCACATTACATATAAAAAAATATAAATAGTATTTTATAGTATCTTTTTTTTTTTATTTTTATTTTTTTTATTTAATGTGATCATTTTCAAACTATTGTTTGTAAATCCTATTAAATTCTAATTTCTATCGATTTTATTACAGCAACTTCTTTTTATATATATATTAACATATGCTGCTGGCTCGCAATTTGTTAGAAAAGGAACAAAATTTGTAGCAGTACTTCCAATAGTTTGGATCGAATTTCCATTAATGGGAATGGCTTAAGATGTATTTACTGCATGTGTAAAAAAAATTCGTTTGTTTAAAGAATTGAAAGCTTTTAGAAAAGAAACAAAGAAAAAAGTATAAGGCATTCTTTAAAGTAAAAGTGTTTTATGGATAACATTAGATAAAAATTATAAATTAATAAGTACTAAAATATGACAAGAGGAAGGAACGTTTCGGATAAGTTTAGTTGAAAAACCGAGATCAGGTTAATATTTTTCTTTGACGACTCTAATTCGAGTTATATAAAAAAATAAACTTCTGTTTTTTAAAAATACGTTTTAATGTTTTAAAAAATTAAAACAAAATATTTTATTAATGTTGTTGGGTACGTGTGTGCATTAATTTATATATGTATGTATGTATGTATATATATATATATATATATATATATATATACATACATATTATTGACATAAGAAACATTGAGGCCATCGTCAGGGAAGCCTCTAAATGCAGGGTGGAAACTGAAAGTTTTTCAAGAGCTACTAGTGAAACAAAAAGTAGCTTAGTTGCTACAGCTTATGAAAAGAAAAGAACCCAACTAGTGCAGTTCTAAATACGAAAATGAAGAATTATTTAGATGCAAAGAAAAAAAAAACTTTATAATATTTATATAAATTAAAAGTTATAAAAACATTGAAAAAAAAACACACAAATATGAAATGAAGACATGGAGAAAAAAAATTCAATCACTAAAAGATATGCAACTACCATACCTCAAGTTCTATGGATAGTAGTTATAATATGAAATGGATAATAATTGAATTTCACAGTGCGAGAATCCTCTTCAAGATTATAGCAATTGTTTCAATTTCTAACACTTTGCGGGAATAAAACATTTTCAAATCTTTTATACTTATTCATGATAAACAATTAGTTAAACTAATAAACTTAAAAATCAAAATCTAACTTTTTATGATAAAGACCTACATTTGAAGATTCTTAATTCTTAAACTCCAAGAACTTAATTTTTAAATCCAAAAAAGAAAAACTCTAAGAAATACTACAATTAAATACTACAGGATTATCAATAAATCTAAAGAATGTTATGTCAGAATTAAATGCAATAAAAATAAATTTAGTGAAATATCGTAATCAGTGAAAGACCTCTGCAATAACTACTCACGAAATTGTGTAAGGAGAATCATATGCTTGAAGTATTTGTGCTACTTTCAGAGCTGCCAACCTAATCCGGCAAATTGTTAGTACCGCCCCTTTTTTTACACCACTTAATTTTTAGAGTATTTTTCTTCTTAATTCATCGTAAATACATTTGAAGAGAATTGCTCTAAAAATTAATTGGTGCAGAAAAAGGGGTGGTACTAACAATTTGCCAGGTTAGGTTGGCAGCTCTGTATTTTAAATAATTAAATAAAAAAATAGAAACGACTCCAAAATGCATTTATAATTATTATTGAGACTACTAAAAATAAATTCAAAACTCACATAAAATGGAATTATAAATTACGTCTAAATTTATAAGAGATTTTTTTTCGTTAAAAGACAAACTGTATCTACTAAGTTGGTGGCTTAAGTATCAAGATTGTTACATACAAATGATAATATTTCACTGCTGCCGATAGTGGATTGAAAATGTTTACACCAGTGGGGTATCATTAAATTTGATGTACGCATGAAAATTCACTCCGACTCATATTGCATTTGAAAAATTATGTCATTGAATACGAAAATCATCTGTACTTACAGTCGGTAACAAAAGTGTCTGAACACTAGCAAAAATTCATATGTAAAAAAAGTACACTTCATACGGTTTTGTTAAATAAATCCTTATGGAATCATGTTTTTGCACTGCTTAAGAACAGGATTCAACAAGGATTTACTTAACAAAACCGTATGAAGTGTACTTTTTTTACATAGGAATTTTTGCTAGTGTTCGGATACTTTTGTTACCGACCGTGCATGAGAGTTTTTGTTTAAACGGAAGTTGTAGTTGCGCAGCGCACTCTAAAACATTATGCGTTTGTTTACGCTTTTCATTTCATATGTGAAACCATTTTTTATTTGATGTTTAATCTCATTTATACTATTTATGGAGCAAATAAAATAAAATTTATATATTTGAGTATTTTTAAATAGTTCCAACCTGTTTAACGTAAATTGTATGTAAGAAGTATGCTACAAATTGAATAGTTGAATAATTATTATTCTAGAAATTAGTTAATACTTTTTTTTTCCTCTATAACTTTAATTAAAGCCTTTCAATAATTTGTTTTTGTTAATAAGTTGAAACAAAAATTGTTTCAACGAAATCTTATAAAAATCTGTAATGACCCATTCGACTTTTAGAACATGTAGCAAATAACGATTTCTAAATTAATTTAAATAAGAGAAGTCGTTTAAAAGACAAAGGAGACAGTCATAATAATTTAAAATGTTTTTACTCATGTTGTACGTCGTTCAATGGATCATCGTAATGTACCCAATTTCTTTTATGCATCCCTGTTAAAGAACGTACAGATATAATATCACAATATCAAATATCTATCTGTTTTTATTTCTTAAGTTTTAAATAATTTAATAATGCTGAAGTGAAATTTAAATAATTTGAGCCTATAGACCTCAATGTATAAAATTCAATTTTGTATACCGGTAAAAGAAAGAAAAAACAACTTCTAAATTTTTCATGTATGTAAATCTATACGGTTCTATCGATAATAACCTATAATATGCCTACTAATTCATTTCTTAAATGAATGTTGAGTTTAGACGCTATCACACTTCAAATATTTTAAGTTCATTAGCAAAAATTATCATGAACTATTCTTCGTGTCCTGTAAAAAAAAACTATAATTGTTAGATTCTTAAAAACCTGAACAGTTTGTGCGACGGTGATTCACAACATTCCATCCAACTTTTAGCTCAATCGAATAAGGCGTTTAAATGTTTTCATACTTTAAATAGTTTGGATCTATAGAGCGCAATGATAAAGAAAGTTTCTTTGTAACTCTGTAAAAAAAAAAAAAAAAAAAAAAAAAAAAAAAAAGAAGAAAATAATGTAAGTGGTAGGCTTACCAAAATTCATACATATTTTGCGATGGTAACCAATAATATATTGGTTACGATATATATACCGAGTTGGTTTATAATATATATACCGAGTTTCATCTCAATCAAACAAAGCATTTGGACGTTATCGAGTTCAGTCTCTTATGCACAAATAGATAAACATACACCACCGTCAAAGTAACAAGAAAGAAATCGGGAGATCTCAAAACGCAGAGCTACATCAAAATATCATAGTCGATTTGTTTTTTCAAGAAAACAATAATTTCCTTACATAATGCATGTTCAAAAAAAAGAAAAAAAAAAAAAAAAAAGTGTATATTAAACGCATAATTTTCATTACATTTTGTGCGGATTTTTGATCATTCTGTTTAAAGTAATTTTCAAACAAATACTCATTTAAATCAATTTTTTTACTTAAATGAGTTAGTATTGTTTAACTAGAAATTATCTATTTATTATACTTATCGTTTAAAGTTTGTAATTTTCAATAAAAAGAAAACGTCAGTTCTTAGCTGAAAACAAATCACATTATGAATCAGATAGTACTGTAAACCTATATATAAAAAACTAAAATAAATTGCTTCAGCATTTTTTTCTTTTGCTTCACATTGTTGTCAAAATTTATTTTAGAATTTCCACGTCATCATTTTATAAAAGATACTTTCTTCTTCTTTTTTTTTTTTTTTTTTTTTTTTTTTAACAGCTGATATGACAAAATAAAACTGGGGGAAAAAAATGCTTGCTGATTATTTCCATTTCAGATTTCTTTTCGCCTTCCCACAATTGAACACGAAAATGGTACCGTATATATATATATAAAAAAAAAAAATACACATTAAACTTCTTTTTTTTTTTAGAAAAGGAAACAAAACGTTATTTAGAAAAATATATTTTTGAGGTTTTTTATTTCTTGGTAAAAAGTACATTTTATCCCTCCGTTGAAAAGAACTAGTTTGTAAATAGTACATAGATGTACTACTAACACTGTTAAATTATAAACAGGGGGATTAAAAATAAACTTAGTTTATAAAAAAAGCAACTTCGCAACTTTAGCGATGTACCTTGTTGTCATCAAATTTAATGTGCAAGCTATTAACAGAATCGTCTGAAAAAATTAATAAGCAGAATAATAACTAAATATTCTTTAATATTTTATTTTATTATATTTTTGTAGGTAGAGCGCCATCTTGTAAATACCATTATATTTTATTTATTTATTTATTTTTAATTTTTTTTTGAGCGTATCTTATAAATCGCCTACCAAATTTAATGACAATGCACTCACCCGTTTTAGCTGCTGAATGCAATTTATAACAAAAGTTTAATCTCTAGATGAAAGTAGCAGACTATTTAAATTGTGATTGGAGATAGTAGATTTATTTTAAATTCTCAGCAGTATCCAATTTTAAATATTTGCGATACATATTTTTTAATCTTATTTCAGTTACGCTTTTGAACGCATGTGTTTTAAGCTCTCTGGTTATATATATATATATATATATATATGACGTATTCCTATGTGACAGTCGTGGAACACATAAGTAATATAGTCAGGTTAACTGGAAAAAAGCCTTTATTTAAAATCCGTTTCAGGGCAGGATATCCGAGTCTGGTAGGGCAAGGAAGATTGATGGGATCTTGAAGGCGGCCCCGCCGTGTTAAACGGAATTTGTCGGCACCCGGCGCAGCCTCACACGTTAACTTTCAAATTCGGTGGCGCAGATTTACTAGATTTTACTGGCAAGAGCTAATCAAGAAAGATCCCAAATTTTGGCGAGTTCCATCTTTTAAATCCTTAATTTTTGGTGTAATTTGGCGTATTTCTAATTCCATCTCATTTTCTTTAATTGGTTATTTTATTTAATAACAACGCCTTCTCTTTGTCTCTTATTGGTTGTATTTTCTTTTTTTGTAGACATCGTGACGCCGGTCGCCGCTCCACTTTGCCAACTCGCCAACTCATTAAAACAATTATTTATTGCTTTATATTTGACATAAATAATCAACCCTTAATTTAAAATCATAAATCTTCTATTTCTTTTAACATCGCTAATTTAATTCTTGTATTGAATCTTTCTGACGCCAGATACTTTTGTATTGCTCATTAAACTTATTCATAGGACATTTCTACAGATCAAAATGTCTTGAATGGTTAACTTGTTTATTTCAAATGATCGCGATTGAAATTTCCGTTTGTTATTTTTTATGCTTAAATCTCTTTTACTTCATTTTGCAACATTACTCTGAAATATAAAAATAATATCCTGAAAATAATAATTTGAAATATAAAAATATTAATTCTTACCTCTTTTTTATCCATTATATTTCATATCCTCCCCGTCCAAGAAAGGTCCCCCAGACTTGCGTACGAGACTGTGGGAGCTCACCTGGTAGGTAAATAAAATTTAAGTACTATGTACTTGATTATGAGAAAGGAGATTTTTTTTTTCTCTAATGATCGCGGAACTTGCTCCATTGCCCTGGACTCTTTGACTTATTGAATCTTTTTGACGCCAGATACTTTTGTATTGCTCATTAAACTTGTTTATATTTCCAGGTATAAAAATGTCTTGAATGATTAACGTCTTTATTATCGCGATTGCAATTTCCGCTTGTTATTTTTTATGCTTAAATCTCTTTCACTTCAATTTGCAATATTACTCTGAAATATGAAAAGAATACCCTGAAAATATGAAAATAATAATTTAAAATATAAAAATATTAATTCTTACCTCTTTTTTTATCCATTATATATTTTATATATATGTAGTGAAAATTACAAAGTGACTAGGTTTCTAATTTTAGTATAAATACATCTGAGAGTGATTTAGAAATAAGTGATAATTATGAATGCTCGGATAGCGAATGAGAGAACAGTGTATTATAAGTATAACGTTATTTATACGTATTATTAAAATTATTTTCATAAAATTATGTGTTAATGTTTAAAACACATGTCTTTTTTTTTCTACTTATTTGAAAACCAGCATTCAGTCAAAAAAAACCCTGATTGTTGGTGTTCCTTCAAAATTAAAATTTCTTGATTTAAAGCTAAAAAAATTCCAAGCATTAAAAATGAATACATATATTGTTAATGCAAATTAATTTGTACAGTTTTCTTGAATAAGAAATAAGCACTTATTTTCCCCGTTTTCTTGAAAATTATAAGATCGTTATGTGGTTAAAACCGTTAGATTTCGCATTCAATGTTGGCTATTTTGTTAATGGGAAATGCTTCTGATGATGAACTATTCTATTATGGGATGAAGTACACCATATAACTGAAAAGTGGATTGGAAAAATGAGTGTTTTTTAAAGAAGTTTTAAAATAGAATCTGACTTTAATTCATTAATTTGGCTTAGGAGAATATACGTAATATTTAAATGAAAGCATAATGCTCGTTAAAAATACTTAATTTAAATTTTACTACACGGTTCAAATATTAAGTTTATCAAATAAGTAATTTGCCTATTAATTAGTTTTCTCTAAATTTAAACTATGTTCAAATAACTATGAAAACCATGGAAACCTTTAATCAAAATGAAAAGAAATTTTGCAAATCCTAAAATTATTCGGCAGATTTTTCAAATTCTATTAATTGCTGAAATATTAAATTAAAATTATTAATAAGTCATTGAAATGTTGAAATGATAAAGATGTTACGTTTCATTTAGAAAGCATGACAGGATTTATCATTTTATTCGAAATTGTAAAATAATCCATTGCATCAAATTTTATCTTTCAATGTTTTTCAATTAAAGTATGAGTACCTATTTGCACTCGTATGCTTATCTAGAGAAATGAATTTCAAAAGTGTAAATTTACACAATCCCCAGCTGATTGTAAATGGCATATTTAAATATTTAAAATGAGATATCTGATTTTGTATGAAAGGTTATTAGGAAATAGATTCTTTGAAAACTCAGTCAAATACATATGAATTGAAAAATGTCTACGGGACATTAAATTATTTAAATTTTATTTTATTTCAAAATGTACTAAAGAGTTGTTTTTAAAAATATTTAAAATTAATCTTAGTAGTTAAAATAAATTCTGTATGATTCCAAATGAGAATTGTTCAAAAATTACAGCTGAAATAATAAACGTTAGATTTTATAGAAATTTGCATTTTTTTTTTTTTTTTTTTTTAAACAGAAAAAATTCACAAAAGAATTCAGGATATACATCTACAAAATCTAAAATATATTCCTTCTGCGTAAATATAGTAAACAGTTAAAGCAATTAATTGGTAGTGTGGTACAACGACTTAATTTATATATTTGTTGGTACAAAAATAAAAATTAAAAATATTATACGTATTGTTGCGTACTTGGGGGTTCATGAGTTGTCTGAGAATGAAAAGTGAATTTTGCAGAGGTTGAAAACTTTATTTACAGAAAATTCTAGAAGAATACAGGTATATAAACCAAGTATCAGCTTCAATTTCACCAGTAAACACAGCTTAAATAACAGTTGTCAGCAGAAAATTTACAGTACAAACTGCATCACACAGCGAAAGCTGTAATCCAAAAAGTCTAAGTGCTCTTTAAGAATTCATCAACGTCTCAGCGAAACTCAACTGAGATTGACTCATTTGGCGTAATGCAACTGCTTAAATACCCGCGTAGAAAAATACAGAAAATTCCAGAAACTGGTCAACCAATGAGATTACAGCTTCCATATTTGGTATTTCGATAATAAAGATTTTCTTGCCGAGGTCGCCAAAAAAGTCGCCAAATTTGGCGCCAAATCTATTACCTGCCGAGAAATTACAGGCATAAGAGCTAGAGATGCAGAAAATTTTTATAACCTGACTAAGCCTCTTTGAATGAATTTACATAAAAGTAACTACAATTATTTACAAGCTCGTAGTACTGCCCCCCTCCCGAGGACAGCGCCTCCTCAAGGCTAAACAAACAATTTTGTAGTACAACGACTTAATTTAAATATCAGTTAAAATTAAAAATATACAAATATTCCTAGTAGCATTTATCTATCGTTATTTGCGCAGCCTTTCATTGATTTCCCGAAATTTGCTCGCATAATAACATAGGAATATCGTTCTGAGTTATAATTAAGTGAAAATTTTAAACGAAAATATATATGAAGTTCATAAGTCTTCATGTGGAAACTCGAAGATAAATCTGTACTGATAAGTATAAAGGATTTAAGTCCAAAAATGTCGATTTTGAGTTAAGTACACAGTCAGACTCAGAAAAAAATCCTCTATCGATTGGTATAAAGGATTTAAGGCCGCGTCATTTAGTCTTTGATAAAATCCATTGGTAAAAAAAGATTCAAGTCAGAAATTTAGCATTAATCTTTGGTATAAAATATTTAATTCAATTTTTTCCCTTTATTAAATGAACATTGACAATCACTGAATGGTATAAAGCGTATAAACCAACATAATCCCTTTTTCCTAATCGATTCTGCTCATTAGTTTTTAGTTAGTTTAACTTTATTTTTCGTCTCCTGAAAAATCAGAATATGGACTTAAATCCTTTATACTTATCAATACAGAAATATTGATTAAAAATAAACACTTCCTTCAGTTTAAAGCTGCTCACACCAAAATAATAAATTAAATTAAATCATCATTTTAAGAAACTTTAATATTTAGTTTGTATAACTATAAAATACCAAATTCCTCAGTTTTTACAAACCTAAAAACCCTTAACTTTTCCTAAATAGATTAAAATTTATCTTAGAATAACTATTTATTCGCCAGAGGTTATATGATATGAAAGAAATACAATATTAAAAATGGGAAAGATATGTTAATAGTCATTTTATATACACGGTTTATCGATTTGGGCAAAATATATTTTTTCTTCCAGGTGAATACATATTAATTAAAAACAAGGAATTGGAAATCGTATCTTTAATCAGGCTTGTATTAAAAGCAAATCTGTTCTTATATACATATTTTTTCTTTTTATAAGATATAAAATTACAAATAAAATAAACTCAATTTATACATCCTTTAAACAATTCTACATGATTAACAATGGCTGATATTTAAAAAATTTTGATTGTTATGTAACTATTGCTTAGTAACTGAAAATAGTTATAAATACAAAGATGAAAGAATTATGTTGGACAATGAACTAATTATTTCAAAGGTAAGAAAAATCAGGAAACCATACAAATTACAAATATATGGAGGTAATAAAGGAAATAATAATAATAATAGTAATAATAATAAATACAAATAATAATTAAATCTATCATAAATTTTGTAAAATTTTGTTATATTGTTACATTTACATTTTGTTATATTGTGCAATTTTTAAAGTATTAAATACAACATAAATTTGCTATTAATAAATTTTAGAATATTAACAAGGACTGATTTGTGTCAGAATAAGATATTTTAATTCCAAGTTAACTTGAAAAAAAAAAAAAAAAAAAACTACCAATGGTACATTAAAGCACCATTATTTTTTAAAAAGAATATAAAAAAGAATTTACGGAAGATATTTCAAAAATATTTATTTGAAGAGAATGTAAATACCTCAGTTTAATCTCACTACATGGCACTAGGCGATACATATAGTCATTTTTGTTCCAGAAAAGATTATAGAGATTACTGTCGCTGTTTCTGCTTGACATTTTTCAGAATCTTCACGCGTGTTTTAATTCCTATATAATTTCAAGAATCTCCCTCCAATCATTGAAAGCATATAAGAAACACATAAAAGAAATAATAATTTAATATATATATATATATATATATATATATATATATATATATATATATATGTATATATTAAGATCAAAGTATCTTTTTCGAACTCTATTTACCAGAGGAACACAAAGCACCACATCACAAAATCTTGATTAAATACTACGATGGAGTAATATGCATAATTTTTATCACATATTTCTTTAAATAATAGTCTTAAACTAAACAGGTAACTAAAAAAAAAAAATTAAAAATCTGGTGTGAAACAACCTCCCGACTTCCATTACCCACTATTACACGTATTATATGCATTTTTGGGAGATAATGTGATCAGAAAACATAAAAATGACCTAAAGAAGTAGAAACCTACAATTTTTCCGGTAAGAGAAACTTATAAAGACATATAAAACGAAGCTTACATACACCGAGATAAAAAATAAGAGAAATAAATGGTAGAGCTATTTTTGGAAACTCAAATTTCCGAGATTTGAAGATGGCCTACCTAAGAAGGAAAAGTGTTAACTTTCCTCTAATAACTACGTAATCAACGAGAAGGAAATGGATTTATAAAACAATTTTCAAGAAAATCGTTAGAGCCGGTTTTAAGATACACACCTTTACAAAAAATCAATTATTGACCGGAAAACAATAATTACATTTAAAAGGATATTTAAAAGAGGGTTAATAAGGCGAGTTTGAAAAAAAAAAAAAAAAAAAAAACGTACAGCCGTTTTTAAAGGAACGCGTTTGCAAGACGTGAGATTGAGCTATTTATACAGGACGCCTATCAATTTCCTGAATTAACCAACTATATTATTCAAAAGGACATCTAATAGAGTGTTTATATAGCAAATTTGAAGAAAATCGTTAGAGCCGTTTTTAAGATACGGACTTACGGTCCCATTTACGGTCTCTGATGTCCCACTTCCGGTTTTCAATTTTTACCAATTTTTGGAAAATTCATCTGTACACCAGACTTGTCTTAATTCTGAAGTTTTGCAGTTCTATCTTTATTAGTTTCGGAGATATGAGAGCCAGAAGATTCCACACATACATAAACACATACACATGCACTGACCAATTGCCAAAAACTACTTTTTGGACTCGGGGGACCTTAAAACGCGTAAATAAGGTGAAATCTTGATATCGAACTTTTTGACCAAATACAATACTTCTATTATCTACGGTAGTAGGGTAATGGAAGTAATATATGTTTGAAATACAATTTTTGTCTGCCTCGCAATACGATAGATAAAGGGTTAAAACACAACATATTTCTATATATATATAAAAAAAAAAGTGTATCAAGACACTAATTTTTCTTTTAAAAAATAAATAAATAAATAAATAAAATTTATTATCTGTTTTGTTACATTGATCATTCCTTTGGTTTAGGATTAATATCCACGCTCATACTGATTGGATGTAAACATAAACATAATGCACATAGGAAATTCTGATATAATCCTTTCATACTCAGTTAAAACAATACTTTTTTAAATTGTTATAATTTGCCTGCCAATTAATTATATCTAAAATTTGAAATATCGATTTAAATAAAACAGGAAATTTTACAGTAAAAATGAAAACAACTTTTCAAAAACCTAAAAGCATTAGACGGACTTTCCAAGTTTAATTAATTTGCAAAATTTACAACTGTTTTATAAATTACTAAAATATCCAAATGACAAAATTCAGCGCTTAAAATACATTATCTACCAATATGTATTTGGACACTTTAGAATTTAGACATTTAGTCAAATATCTTGAAACGTTCTATAAGAATCATCTTGAAACTTTGGTAGTGTACAAAACATGTTATACCTCATATTTTTCAGTAAAAGTTGTGTCATGAAAAGGAAAAAGGGACCAGTGGGAAATTAAATAAAAATCAAAATATTTTATATCACTCTGTAAAAAGTAATGCTTTAAATGCGTTTTGGTTGTAGCATGTGATTATGATGATTTTTCTCATTATCTGTATGCATTTTATGAGGCTACCACATAACATGGACATATAACAGTTCAGGATTAGTAGCTATGCTCATTCTGTTCGAATGTAAGCATGATGCGAGTTCGAAAATTCTTATTTAAACTTTTCATACATTGTTAAAATACTACTCTTACCAACTGTTAAACGTTCCATTCAATTAATTATATCTAAAATTTAAAATATCTGTTTAAAATAAACATGAAATTTTAAAGTGAAAATGAAAAGAACTTTTCAAAAACCCAAAAGTACTGGATGGACTTCCTAAGTTTAATTAATTTATAAAATTTACAACAACTTCATAAATCACTGAAATATTCAAATGACAAACTGTTACGTTTGAAATGTAAAGTGCAATTGGCTTCATCTTTTCAAACGGATTTACAAAACCTTTCCATTACTTCGAAACACATCTTTTAATGTTTCTCAAATACAGAACGAATACTTATTTGCGCTCGTATGCTTGTTTAGGAAAATTAATTCAAAAGTGCAAATTTATATAATTCTCAGCTGATTTTAAATAGTATATTTAAATGATTAAAAAATGAATTCCTGATTTAATATGAAAGATTTTTCGGAAATAACTTCTTTGAAATGTTTCCAATCCATTCAAAGATTTCTGAATTGAAAATGCCTATCGAATTTAAAATCTTTAATTTCAAATTGATTTAAAAATGCGCAAAAGACTTGTGTTTAAAAATGTTTAAAATTACAACTAGAATATAAATAAAAATCATTATTTTTCAAAATAAATAATGTTAAATAATAATAATTAAAACAACAAATTGTATAATTAGGACTTCGCATTTATTTATTTGTTTTAAACTAAAATTAATCACTGGTGAAGCCTGTAAGCATTTTTTAGGAAACCTAAAATATTTTTTACTAAACTTTAACCATTAACCATTAAATTTTAAATAAAATGAAAAATTTTATACAATTTTAAGAATTTCAATAGAAAAAAAAAATTAAAGTAAGGAATTAAATTCAAATCTGCAAATTAGGTGAAAACACCAGAATATAATCAACAGGCAAAGCAATAAAAAGAAGTCTTAGTCAAAACAGTCTACAAGTATATAGCAACTTAGTACACATATAAATTAATTATTATTGTTCTAGATCCAAAAAACTACAAAATATTTCTTGCGATTGTTATATATATAATTTTTTTTTTCATTTTCGGAAGTATGTTTCAATTTCATAAGTATTAATTTAAAGTAATCCGTTTTCGAGATAAAAAAAATGTTGTTCATAAGAATTGAAAATTGAACATATTCCGCGTTTTGTAAAAGTTTTAAAATATTATTTTATATTCATAAAATTAATTCCATAGTTCTGATTTTTTTTAAAGGCAGGAAAATTTCAGCCTTATCTAAATACTTTTGGTTATCTTATAATAACTATTTATTTATCCACCAGAAAAAATATAACATTAAAGAAATATATTATTGGAAATGGGAAAAACATGTTAGCGGTCAGCCGATATACACAGTTTATCGATTGGTGCAAAATATCTTTTCTCTTCCGGGTAAATATGTATTAATATTAAACAGGGGGATACCTACAGTCAAGCTACTGTTAAATGCAGTTCTTGTCATATGTATATATAGATGCATACGAATATCTCCTTTTTGAAAGGTATAATATTATATATAAAGTAAATGCATTTTACATTTTTTAGCATATTCTTTACTATTATCAATAGCATTTACTTTCTAACAAGACTGTCTAATATTTTTTTTTCTTCTTTATTTTCCTTTCCTTTATTTTCCTTTTCTTTCTTTCTTTCTTTTTCTTTTATAAGTAACTATTATCAAAATAGCCATCTATGTTCTATACTATCTTGTTCTCCATTTCTATCGCTTATTGAATCAGGTACAATAATCTTAATTATAAATAAAAATCCGAATAATATATCCGAAATTGAAAGGACGAATCTTTACTTAATATAGACAATTAATAATACATAATTTTCTAGGTGTATAATTATTAGATCTTAAAAAGATAAATAACTTTCTAACTGTATTTAAACTACATCTAACTATATCTAGAGATCACTTTATGTACAGATATATTTAGCTGCAATATTAGTTTAAATCTGTATCTTGTAACTTGCGCATAATGCTTGTTAATTATCCATTGGTTAAAAAATTACCAATAAACGTTTTTGCGAGAGCAACAAAGAAATACTGAAATTTACATTTATTCATAAAAAATAATGACAAGTTAGGGCAAGTACCGCAAAACATTTGTCGCATTATTACTTGGTTTAATGCGTATTACACAAGATAATTGATTTTGTTTGATTACTGAAAGTATCTTTTATGGAAAGAGAAAGTTAATTATTTTTAAGATTGAACTTCTTTAAAGGAGCATGTAAATAATTATTTTTAAAATAATTTTCTCTCTAGCCATTTAAAGTTATTCTTTTTTTTTTTTTTTATCAGAGTATAATTATTTTCTAAACATGAAGAAAGGCAAAAATGTAAATGTAGCTACGCACTCTACACAAAATCTCAACACGAAGTTCTCATTATAAAATATCCCAAATTAAACTTTTGTATAATAAAATGGGGAATTTTACAATGCTTTAAATTCGTTCTTTTTAAATAATTCCCTAAAAACCTGTGTATGTACAATAAAACATTTCATTAAATTTAATTCTGAAACAGCATTTATTTTGTATTGAACATCTAAAAAACATTTTTAAGTCGCTTTTTAGAAATAAGGTATATTTGTTCGCATAATTAAAGTAATTTCTTAAATTTTGATGCATAATAAGAAAATAACCCTCTATTCAAAACATTTCCCCCTCCAAAATTTAATCAAATAACTAATTAAATAAAATAATTACATTGTCTCATTTAATAAATAGGGGAGACTGGGGAACAGTTATTTTTTTTTCACCAAAAACAAAAAACAAAAAATGCAAGGTACTTGAAAAAATTAGCAAACATTCTTTAAACCTTTCTTGACATGTTCTATTTTTTTTATAACAATACTTATAATACATTACAAATTTAAAAAAAAAAAAAAAAATGTTTGCACTCACAAAGGGGACCACTGTGCCCCATCACCGGGGCATAGTGGTTCACAACCCGGGGTACAGTGGACCAACCACTGTTGTTCATGTTTAATTAATAGAAATTACTCATTTTTTTTCCCTAAAATTAGTTTCTTATGTAATTATAGTCTAAATAACATAATTCGAACATTTTCATGAAATAAAATTACAAAAATTTAAAGGAAATCAAAATAAATAAGAAGTCAAATTAGAGTAAGAATTCTATATCAGATTTCTTTTGTCTTTTACGTACCATCACTAAAAACAATAAGATATATTTTTAATTTGTTTATTAATGTTATATAGTTATAAAAATTATGAAATATATAATTAAACATTATGTTACTATTCAAACATTTTTATTAATTATTTTGAGATATTAATACTTTACATTATATTTTTGAGATAAGTTTAACTAAAATTATTCTACTTTTATCTTTTGCATGTTATTTCTAAAAACAACAACAATAAATTTATATAACCTACTATTTAATATATCACATAATCCTTTTATGTATTTATTTTTTAATATTAAACAATTCAAATCGTTATTAAATTTAGATATTCATAATTATTATACTACTATTCAACTATTTTCTCTTTTCAAAAATTTATTTTATTATAAGATTAAGATTATTGCTTTTTTTATTAACTATTTTGAGTCTCATTATATTTGTATATGTAAATTTAACTAAAATAAATAAGGCATCAAACATAATTCGGATTTTTAGGCACATTGGAAGGTGGTCCACTGTGCCCCATGTAGAGGTGGTCCACTTTGCCCCATGTCAAAACAAAACAAATAATATCATTAAAATTCTATACAGACTATAAATATACTAATAATTTTTATAAATAAACAACAATATATTACCTTTTCTTAACAACTATCAAATACTTGTAATTAATAGTTCAGTCCTGATAAAATAAAAAATAAAAAAACTTCAAACCTGAAAAATTACTTTGAGCAGCTCAAAACATAAAAATAGTATAAAATGGCTACTTTAGTTTTTACCATGTGGTTTTTTGGATGTATACAAATAGTACCGTGCTTCCAACTATGAGTCTCAATATAAACTATAAGAGTTAAATATTAAGAGATTTAAATTGGGGTGGTCCTGTGACTCGTCAAGGTTTTCTTCTTTTGCACTCGACTGCCAGAGTGAGGTCCGAGGTGCCCCTCTGCGTGCAGACTTATGAAAACGGACATTCCATGCAGCCTTTCACACTCTCCGATACAAAGTCACCGGAATTTTACGCTCGACTTTGATAATGCCGCCTTGCGCTCCCAGGCGAAGGTGGTACCCAGACATTTTAACGCCGAGCAAACACCAATGAAAATTATACTAGGTGTGAACTTATGTATCTCACGTGACCAAAAACTTTCCCATTTGTTGTCATCTTGTGGAAAAATAGTCCCCCCATCCTTTGCATCTTATCAAAATTTTGAAGGACTGAAAAATCAGAGACTTGGATTATGACTGTGTAGAGAGAAGTCGTTCCCCTGAACTTCTCTGTGATTTTTACACGTGCTAGGAATCACATATATATGTGATGCATGTTTTTACTATTATCCTGTATGAACAGGAGGTTAAATAGTATGGTTATGTATCCTTTCGTATTATTATTAAAACTTTGTTATGTTTTTCCATTAGAGTATTTGTTTATTAGTTTCACTAAAATTATGAGTTTGAATATTAACAACAGTTGCAAATCAAGTAAAGTCATCGTTACTTGTTTCCGAATATATCACAGTCCACTGTGCCCCTAGGTCCACTGTGCCCCAGTCTCCCTTACATCAGAAAAAAAAAATCTGTGACTGGCATGTAGAAACTAATTTGTGTATCTAGTAAGAATAATTCCATGTTATCCTTATAAATTCTAGTTCCGTTTGCTAGCGAGTTCTAAAAACTACCTTAGAAGACTAGATCAATTTTATGCATTATCGTGGGAAAATGTATCTTACAATCTCTGTATATGAATGCGACTCAAAACGCGAATTTTAGTAACTATGATTTTGGTTTATGAGTTAATTCTAGGAAATCAAGCGAGAATTTCTCGTAATACAAAGGATACAGGATATTCAGAATTTTGTTTCACCATCTAGAAAAGTATAAACTAGAAATTCTCGATCATTTCGTCTATCCTGGTTATTTATTTACTTTACATGTATAGCTCGTAAGACTATTTGTATATTTTAAGGATTCAGAAAACTACTTATTCGTTCTAGATAAAGGCGGTATATATACAGTCGGTAACAAAAGTCTCCGAACACTAGCAAAAATTCCTATATAAAAAAAGTATACTTAACACAGTTTTGTTAAATAAATCCTTATCGAATCATGTTCTTAGTCAGTCTAAGAACATGTTTCGACAAGGATTTATTTAACAAAACTGTATTAAATGTACTTTTTTTATATAGGAATTTTTGCTAGTGTTCGGACACTTTTGTTACCGACTGTAGGATTAAATTATTAATGAATAAAAAGAAATAAAACCCCAAAAAACACTGAGGTCTTCACCAGGGAGCCTCTTCAGTGCAGGGGTGAAAGAGAAGTTTCTGAAAGGACAGTAGCAATTAGCTAATAACTATCCTTATCCCCCAACTTCTCACCAAACAGAAAACCACCATTAACGGAGAAGAAATCTGACATACATATAATTTAAAAATTACAAAAACAATTATAAAATTACCAAAATTACAAAAGCAGTACAATAACATCAGTTTAATATATATAAAGAACACACGAAATTACGAAATGTAAACAAGAAAGTATATAAATGAAATACAATAAAGTGAAATACAATAAAATAAAACCCCCTACCTGATAAACTAACCCTCTTCGGCCTACAGGGCTTTGTAATTTTTTTGTAATTTTATAATTGTTTTTGGAATCTTTAAATTATATGTATGTCAGATTTCTTCTCAGCTAATGGTGGTTATCTGTTTGGTGAGAAGTTGGGGGCTAAGGATAGTTCTAAGCTAATTGCTACTATCCTTTCAGAAACTTCTCTTTCACTCCTACGCTGAGAGGCTTCCCTGATGAAGACTTCATTGTTTTTGGGGTGTTAATTTCATTTTATTTATTGATAATTTATTCCTATATATAAGTTTTGCATTTCCTTTTGCAGCAATTCTGCGCATTGGTTTGCATATCTCCTTTTTTGTTTTTCTTATGTTTAAACTCATAAATTCGTTACAATAGTTGCTTATAAATATATATATATATATATATATATATATGTGTGTGTGTGTGTGTGTGTGTGTGTGTGTGTGTGTGTGTGTGTGTTTGTAATTGGAAATATGTGGTTGTGATAAAGGAAAAAGGAAGAAAGACAAAAGAAATATTGAAATTTTTTGAGGTATTAAATGTAGTATATCATTTTTTATTTATTTATCTTATAACCTTCTCTGTAAAACACACATTTAGCCAATTTTAAATTTGTCGTATACTAAACTGTTCGATTTCTTTGCCACAATTTTTAGATTATTCGTGTTATTTTTTCTTTTTATTCATTTAATCAATTTATAGTTTTTCTTAAAAAAAAAAAAAAAAAAAAAAAAAAACTAGTTCATTTATTTGTTTTTGGAATCAATCTGTTTCCATTTTTTTTAAAAGTAATCTTAAAAATAAAAGAGTATTTTGTTTAATATCTTTTGAACCAATAATTTGATTGGCAAATATGGAGAAATGTATTGAAAAATACGGCGTTAGCTACATTTTTTCGTGATTAATAAATGCACCGATTTCAACAAACTTTTAGATTCTTATACTAAGAAAACAAATGCACATTGAAAGTGATAGAACGCAAAACGTTAACAACTCAAAATCGCTTTCTGAAAGGAATAGAACCTAATAAAAGAATTAATACACAATTTTCCTCGTGCATTATGGACTGATTTCTAAAATTATTTAACAATATTCAAGTCCCTCTACCTCTATATAGGTATAATTAACTTGATTTCTTTACGTGCAACACAAATTTAAACATTGTCCAGCTAAACCTTATTTTAAACCCTTAACTGCCTCGGGCGTATGTATAGTTCTTTTCAAACTACGAGTCTTTGTTTTGTTCTGCAACCAGCAAAACTGCTGACACGGATTTATAGTGCGATAAAATAAACTTGAAAGTGATCTTCACATTCTTTTCGAAAGATTTACTCATTTCATAGTTGTAAGATAATGTTGGCATTTTGAAGCGAACCTCGTAAATTTCCATTGGCAGTTAAGGGGTGAAACTTATATTTTCATTAAATGTCATTGCTATTTCTAATGTTATTCAAAATGTTGTATCATACTTATCGAAAAATGACTAGTTTCATAATTTGTAGTTTCCATTTAATACGACAGGACTATTTTTTTTCAATCTGGCATTTTGCGTCGTTACTAAGTTAATGTTTCACTTCAAAAATGCCTGTCAATATCCAATTTTGTCATTTAATTTCTTACTCTATTTTAAAATATTTTGTGAAATCTCTAAAAACCTTTGTATTATATATATATATATATATATATATATATATATATATATATGTTTTTTTTTCACTTTCCATCAGTGTTAACGATACTTTATGAATGGACTGTATATCATTAGAATAATTATTATTCTTGAAATTATTACTTCACAAAACATTTAATTAAAGTATTCTGTACATATTTACAATTAATAGATGACGTATTATTAACGTATTTCAAACTATGTTGACACCATAGTCAACTCAAACCATAAAAAAGGTGAACCCATATCATCGAACAAGATGAACAAGATTAGATGTTACAATTATAGACCTGCTAACTATGCTAGTTTATCCGTAATGGTATTAAGCCCCGCCTTTTTTTCACACCAGAATAGTTGTAGAGCAATATTCTTCTTATTTAATCATTAGAACATATTGTTGAATATTACTCTACAACTATTCTGGTGTGAAAAAAAAGGCGGGGCCTAATACCATTACGGATAAACTAGCATAGTTAGCAGCTCTACAATTATGATGAAAAACAATACAATTACTACCGCGAAAAGCGGGAAGGCAGGTGAACATGAGATGCGCGCCAACATGAGATGACGCATTATAGCCAAACTAAGTTGAGCGGCAACAATCAGCGAGGATCGAACTCACAACCTTCGGGTTCATAGTTGTATACTCTGACCACAAAGCCAACGGATCTTGATTGAATACTTCATGATTATTTAGACTAGAGCATTTTCAGATATATTTATTTATTTATTAATTTATTTATTTTGAGAGAGTGCTAAAATACAAATATAAGTAGTCCTGTCGTACTGAATAAAACACTGTTATAGACAGAATGTGTTCCTTTTATTTTTTTAATAAATAAAACAAAATTTTGTTCAGATAAAAGAAAACGTATAACTTTTGGTCTTATCTATAAACCAAATTTTATACGGAAACTGCTTTTTTAATTATTAATCTCATTAATTAAAAATGTTATATAACCTATTTTATCAGAATAATATATATCCTAAATGACAGAACAGAGCTTAGTAATGTTCGATGAAACGTATTTCAACTCTATTAGAAATTTAATTAGTAAGTAAATTCCGTATTTAAACTTCATTAAATGTTTCATGTGATTAGATTTTATCGAGTAACAACTTTTATGATCGCAATTTCTGACTAAAGTAAACTAAATTTATGATTAAAGTTTTATCTCGTTATCTGTCTGTAGTAAATCAAGCGCAATTTTACATGACATCAAAATTTTAATTATGCCTCCACTTTTAATCTCTAGAAATACTTTGAACTGTGATATTGATTACTTTCTTTAAATTGTAAGTTAAATTTAAGGGATTTTAAATAATAATAATAACAATAATTTTATTATTTTACAGGATATGCATGTTTTTCGAAGCCCTAACTAAGATTTGGCAACGTTATAAAAAGGTTTGTCAGTGAACATTGAATAAAACAGCAAATTTATCGTTAAACAAATATACGGAATTCAAAGAAATTCTCAAATTAGTTGTACTCTAACAGAAATTGGGTACGACTCTGTTTTTTTTTTTTTTTTTTTTTACAAATGAAAAGCAAGAACATTGCAGTCAACATATAGTCCTAACAGTGCATCTTCTCTCCAGAACCCTTAGGATATCCTGAGGTTGAAAGTATATCTCACAGAATCCTCAGAATGTACTAAGGATTGGTGTTCTGTTAGGTTAGTGAGGGTGATGCAAGGACTAAGGCTGAATGACAACGCGAGGGTCCTAGCCTATGTTTGATGCCCGTCTTCCAGTCTTTCTAAGGAGTCCTAGCCGTGTTATTGCGAATTTTGCAGTATACCACTGGTAACTCGAATGTCTAGGTGAAAAAGTACATTCTGGATTTAACGCCAAGTTTTCTTGTTTACTAACTTAGAACGTAGAATCTCTTAGCTATAGATGAAATGTTTTGTTCAATAAACATGTTTATCTTATTTACTTGATGCTAATGACAATCTTTTTTTAATATTTTATTCACCAGATTTTAAAGTACGTCATTTATAAGCCAGTTGCATTAATCTAAATTTTCTTCATGTATTTCGTAGTGTCATCTGCTTTCTTTGCTTTCCAGCATCAGTTAACTCTATATGCCCTTCTTCGAACTGGCGACATCCTTTCACACAATGCCTGCACGTCACATAGCCTGTTCCCCATATACTACCGATTTTTTTTTTTTTTTTTGATAAATTTTCGTAATCATAGGATATTTATCGTACAAATATAGCAACATCCTACGTATTGCAGTGTTGAAATAAGTTTTCAGCTGGTACGATATTTTTCTCTTGTACTACGCAGCATCATTAGCATGTATTCGAAAAACAATTGGTACCGTTTGGAAGCCGAGGAACTCAATTATCATTTGCAAAATTATCATTTGCATCATTTTCTCTCTTTGAAATGCTGTCATCCGTAGGGGGAAACTTATTTTTCGAATGCTTTTAGTATAAATATTATTATATAAACATTAATATAATATTGTTTATATTAATACTTTACAAAAAATCATTATTATGAAAATCCGTTTTAATTCAACCAGCATAAAATTGCTTGCATTTTTCGGGGTATTGTTTAATCCTCAACTGTTTTTGAAGAGGAAAAATCTGATATTTTTATATCATTTACAAATTTCACAAGTCACTTAAATAAATGTTAATTTAACATGAGACCAAAGATATTGTTCTACATTGAAAGACAAACTGTATAAACAATCCTCACTGTTAAAGAAAGAAAAATAAAATTTCTTATTTAAAATATTTTTAATTATAAGTATGTTGCGATAAAAATAACACCCTACAGAGCGGATACGTCCTGTAAATTTACATGCAGTTTTGCACTGACAAAGATCACTGCCTACCTTTGTTTGGTGCAAAAAAGCCAACAAATGTCATTGCCACGCCGTTTTACCTTAACTTTTAATATGGCAGTATAATAAAACTTTAATAGAATGTATTTTATAAATTTTTATATATGTATTAGCTCCCCTACCCCTGTGGAAATTTTCAAAAATGTTTTTCAAAAGATCTTGTCAGCACTTTTAAAACAGATGGTTGAAGCTTGCATCCATGATAATTTGAAATAAAGTCACTTAAGCGATTTTTTAAGATTTTTTAAGAGGTAATAATAATAATGAATAAATAACCAAATAAAATCTTGGGATATCAAATGTCGATCATAAAACTGATTTCCACCCCCCCCCCCCCCAAACATTTAAGGTTATATTTCAGTGAGGCGAAAATCGTCGTCATTCATCACGGAAAATAATTTTTATAAATAATAATTTAAATAAATATTTTATACTGTGTAAATTTGTATAGAAAGATGCAGATTTTTATTTATTTATTTATTTATTTATTATTATTATTATTATTATTATTATATCTTTTTTTTTTTTTTTTTTTTTTTTTTTTTTGACGCTATATACTTGTTTTATTTATTTTTATTTTTATTTCTTTCTAAAGAGCAAACAGAAATTTTATGTTATTTAAATATTTACAATTTTTTTTCTCTTTTAAGATAAAAAGATAAATCAACGTTAAAATATTATCATACTTACTATAATAAAATGTTAATAGATTTTTTTTAAACTCTTGTAAACATACTGTTACGCTCGATTAATTTTATTTTCACTTTTAAATTGCGTACCTCATTTTAAAGTGTTTACTGTGGTACGACTGAAGGCAACATAAAATATACTGTCGAACTTTAAAAAAAAAAAAAAAAAAAAAAAAAACTCATTTAATTTAAATTATTCCATGTTAGAACCGAGTAAAACAATTAAAAGTACTTCTACGTTTCTTTCTTACTTTTTTAAGCATTTGTTTATTTTAGAGCTCTGTAAATAAAATTATAATAAATCCAATATCACAGCTTATTTATTCACCGATAACAGATTATTTTACTTGAATAAAAAAAGGAATTTTCAAAACTTTATTTTCATTTTTATTTATCTAAATTGAAACTTTAAATATGATACATTCTTCAAAGCTATTAAAACATATTAAAATAAACTAGAAGCGGCGATTTATTTATCATGTACTAAAATATTGATGAAGTTCATCTAAAAAAAAAAAAAAAAAAATCTAAAATAAAAATAAAAACACACTCTTCATCTATTCTTACAAAGTTTCCGAAAAATGCATTTATTTTTCTCGCTATCATATTTCAGCACTCATTTTTCACTAATATTACATTTACGGTAGTGATATATTGCTACTTTTTCCTAAATTTGGTAACAGTATATGTCTTTTGAAAGATTATTTTACTTTATGGCGATCAATAATGAAACTAGAATCACGATTTTGTCGCCAGTTCTGCGATAAACTGCGACCCACTGCAGCTCCTTCCGAGCAATCGATAAATGCGGCTGTCCCGTTTTTCAGGAAATTTTTCCCTTCAAACACAACGAGTTTTTCATCTTGGACTGTAAGAATGGGATGCTCTAGAATTTTATCACTTTATTGTACCTTGTTAAATATTGTTTCATCGATTGTTGGTTGTGATTTATTTTTTATTTTTTTTTAGATTTAGTTATAACGAAGCATTATATATATAAATAAAATATTTAGGTGTATGTAGGAAGTAGTGGAGAAATACTGAGTGGCTGTGATAGTTATATATTTAAAATTTTTATAAATAAAATAAGTTTTTCTTTTGCATAAAAATCGGAAAAGCAAAAAAAAAAAAAAAAAAAAAAAAAAAATGCTGCACAAAGAAAAAAAAAGTGCACAATTTTCTGAAAAAAAAAAAAAAAAAAAAGAAAAAAAGAAAAGAAAGAGAAACATTTCTTAGTTTTGGTGTTTTATACTATTATAAATTTAAATAATTAGTTTTAATTTTAATCCCATCTAAAAATGATCAACTTTTCTCTTTCTTTTTTTCTTTTTTTTTTTATGGTAATAATAATATCTTGTTCATAGAATTTCTGTCATGATTGCCTGGAAATATTTTTCTTTCACTTCAGAAAGGAATCTTTATAAATTTATCGTTGAAATATTACTCCATAAATACTCATTTTGTCATTTTTATTTAATACGTTTAAATACAAGTATCTAATGAAATTTTAAATATGAAAAGCTTTTGGAAAGAACAAAACAGAGTGTACATTTTCATGATGTACATTCTCATGTACATTCTGATGTACATTCTGATGTACATGATGTGAATTTAGTCATTCACTTTGCGAAAAATATTGCTTTTTGAGCACCAGTTATCTATAAATAGTAGACTTTGTTCACTTTGCTGATTACTATATTTAAATAAGTTTGAAAAATAAATTACTAATTTTTACATTAGTTTAAGGATAAAAAATTAAAGCAAAAACATTGGAAACGCCCAATCATTGCCCAGTTATTGTTTTGAGCGATCGCGTATAATTTTACAATTTAAAATTTCCAGAGAACACAGAGTAAATTGGAATTTATTACTCGATGTTTAAATGAAGAAGTTATTCACGATAAACACCTAACCGGATATCGTTATGATTATACATTTAATCAAACTTAACTATAAAAAGCAAATGAATAGTCATATATATCTCAATACAAAGCAAATTAAATTTATATTAAATCATTAAACTTTTTGAGGGTAAATCTAGAATTTAAATCATATGTGAAATCAATTAAAACATAAATGAAATATTAGTTTTTGCAAATATATGCAAATTTGTACGGTCACATTTTACACACCAAAAATCACTTTATTTGTAAAGTCATAAACCCTTTTTTGTGTGTGTGTGTGGGGGGGGGGGGGGGAGCAGGCGATATTTCCAAATTTTGGAAGAAAAAAGTTTTGAGGGGTATTCCGATCTGTTGAATATAAATATAAAAAATTTAGTTATTATTACTAAGTTTAATTTATTAATATTGGAACTATACGTATATATACTGTCTTAAACCGTGGTCGCCTCTGCTCCTTCTTATTCTGTTTATTATTATTATTATTTTCGGTTACACATTGTTTATATTTGTTATATGATCTAATTTATGAAAGTTTCGAAAAGAAATCGTATTAGTTTTTACAATCTGCTGCCTCGTGTAAAGATATACTTTCATGTGTGGTTGTTTTTAGATTAATTCAAGTTTTCTTTCCTGGTGTTTGATCATAGTAATGCTCAAACATCACCATCATTATTATTATTATTATTAATAATATTATTACTATATCATTTTTAAAAATATGATATTTGTTAAAATGCATAAAGTTAAAAAATAAAATAAAATAAAATAAATTAAAATAAAAGTTAATTCTTTCATTACATCTTAATTTTACAAAATAAACGTATAATTTAAAATATATAATTGGGGATCGTTTATATTAAAAAAGAAATAATTATCTGGTAAAACTAATTAAAATTAATTTTACATTCTTGAAATTTCAGGAAAACTTTCTAATTTCGAGTCATTAATTACCTGAAATTTAAAAAACTAATGTGTCGGAAGCGTTGTATTGTAATTAAAATCTGCTAATGGCTGTATGAAACAAAAAATATAAATTTTAATTAAAACTTGCTGAATAATTGTAACTTCTAACCTATTTGAAAATAATTAGGCTATTCTCTTAATTATCGAGGATAATTTATGTTTAAATATTTAATAACGTCGGTAAAAAAAATAAGTATGATATATAGTTTTTCAATTTTAATTCAGTCTAAAAATTAATTATGCTTTTCAGAGCTTAATTTATTAAATTTTTACATTTATTAAAAGAAAAAAAATCATTATGTATATGGTTATACCTAATGATATAGAATAATTACACAATGAAATGTAGCAGATTTTGACACAAACAATTAATTTTTAAATGAAATAAATTTGAAAAGCATTTATATACAGGGTGATTCTAAACTTTACCTGCAAAGTTAAAAGGGATATAGAAACTTCAGTACGTTGAAAAAAAAGATATATATGTATATATATATATATATATATATATATATATATATATATATATATATATACCGTCTTCATCTAGAATGAATAAGTGATCATTTTCTAAATCATTTAACAAGACATATAGATTAAAGAGCTATGCACATAAGGCACGCCAACAAACTGAATAGACAAAATAATCGAGAATTTCTAGTTTACACATTTCTAGATTGTGGAACAATATTCTGAATATACTGAATCTCTTGTATTGTGAGAAATTCTAGCTTGATTTTCTAGATTTGGGTAATAAATCAAGATTATAGTTGCTGAAACCCGCCTCTTGTACTCGCATTTATTTGCAGAGATTTTTAAATAACTTTGCCCTCGATAATAAAGGTTAACGCTCTAGAATTCTAATAGAAGTTTCTAGAACCCGCTTTTAAATGGGACTAGAATTTATGAGGATGGCATGGTACTGTTTTTTCTAGAGCCACAATTTAGATGCTGGATGTCAGTTACAGAATTTGTTCTCCGTGTAGGAATCAGAATCACATATTAAAGCATGATCCCAACACTGAGAAAACATATATCGCCTTCATCTAGAACGAATAAGTAGTTATTTTCTGAAACCCTAAATTAGAAATATATTTTTCTGAGTTATACGCATGAGGTAAAGGAAAACGTGAATAGAAGAAATGATCGAGAATTTCTAGAATATGTTTTCCTGGAAGGTGAAACAGTATTATGGATATTATCAGTATTGTGAATCCTTTGTATTGCGAATAAATCTGGAATGATTTCCTAGAATTGAATCATAAAAAAAAAATTACAGTTACCAAAACTTGTTTCTTGTATTCACAATTGTTTGCAGAAATTTTTAAATAAGCTTGATCCAGTGTTGGGCATAATTCATTAAAAAATAATTGAATTACAATTGAATTACAAATAAATTACAGTTATAATAGTTATTTTACCGTCAATCGATTAACAAGTAATTGATTGCAAATAAATTGAATTATTACAAATAAATTGAATAAGTAATTCAATTTATTTGTAATCAATTACTTGTTAATTGATTCACAGTAAAAGAATTATAATTGTAATTTAATTGTAATTCAATTGTAATTTAATTACTTTTTAATCAATTATGCCCAACACTGGCTTCATCATGATAATACAGGAAAATATTCCAGAATTCCAATACGTTTTTTTAGAACTTACTATCAAAGGGAACTAAATCTTATACACTGAGAAAAAATTCTGTAACTGACATCTAGAATCTAAAGTTCCATGTCATCCATGTTATCCTGATGGAATTCAACACATTGAAGATTGTTTCGGTTAGTTTATGGAATTTATTTTTTGAAAATAGGTGTTAAAACATATTTCTAAGAGTAATCTTAGTTAATTATGACATTTTTTCTAGTTTTCTTATTTTAATTTTTCCGATATAAGTGTTCGATTTTCTTTTAAAGCATGAGATGCGACTTTAGATTTAATAGGAGGTGTACGTATCTTTGCTGGGTATCAGTTTTTCGTCTTTTTTCCAGTCAAAAGCAAACTTTAACATTTATTTACTTTTTTATTAATCATTTCCTTTATATTACGAGTAGAAATATTAAAACCATGCTTTTCATATGCTTATTTTATAAATAAATAAGAATATTTCTCTTCGGAAAGCTCAAAAATAGTCTTCAATCCATTGTTTATTTTCCAGCGACATTTTAAAGCAAAAAAAAAAAATGTTTTTTATGTTGCAGAAGACAGTTAAATCCTATTACAATTTGATGTCAGTGAGGTTTTTATTTTAAATTTTGAATTTAAATCCAAGCAGAAAGTCAAAATTACTACAAAAATGTGTGAACACCCTCTTTATATGGTATATATATATATAAGATATAAAGACAGATAGCACATGACAAAATTACAATACTAAGAATTGGAAAAACAACCAAGAACAGCGCGGGAATCGAACCCGTTCTCTACGCTCGAGTGCGATTAGCAGTGTGGTGACATAACCACTGGACAACGGAGGGCAGAAGTAAACATCTAAAGACCAAATTTTTTATGAATAACAGACAAATATTAAGGGTGCTACCACGAACATATGGAAGTATTTCGATAGTCGAATGTGGCATGATGTTGGTGTAAAATAAAAAATAAAAAAAAAATACAAGGATTTAATCATTTGATATTCTCGAAATAAGTTATGATAGTAAACATATCACACAATTTCGATGCAGATTTAGCGATCGAAACTGCTATTACGATATCTTTGAATTTGTAATTTCTGACAACATATTTCCACGTTATTGTTCGACGATCGAAAAGTTTCGATGCGTTCGTGGTAGCAGCCTAAGCGATCGGTGCTTTGAAGTGAAAAGCCAGAATATCTATTATTTAACAAGTTTTTTTCCATTATATTGCCATTTTTATAAACATAGTTGAAATATAATGCGTTGGTTAGGTTGGTTGGGTTTAAAGCCGCTCTAGTACTGCGGTATGGGTAATGTAAAATAATGAAAACTATAATCAGAAATCATTATTAGTTTGCTTATCTCTTCTGTGTTTTAGATGTAGTACTGTACTGTCCATGGTACAGAGCACAGTATGAACTTTTTCATAATTCACTAGGTGGCTCTGCCCATTGCCCGCTCCGCTAACAAACCCCGAGGGAGGCTTCGCCTCACCCAACTCAGTTTACTTATTAACATATGCAGAGCTATGTCCGCCTATTCGCTGCTTTTCTTTCACTGAATAGGAATGTTAATAGTGCATAGTACAAGACAAAAGCAGAAATATTTTATAAATATCCCCATATCCAATGCCAAATTGAAATGTATAATATTTAATTGCACATTATCTATTTTTATTTATTTTTATAAAAATTATGCTTAAAATCAGTTTTTTTTTTTTTTTTTTTTTTTTTGAATGGAAAGAAATTTATAATATCTAGACCATTTTGCCTTACAGCTTTAGTATATGACCCTTTTGATTTCATTTTACAACCGTAGATCCGGACCATTTTACCTCAGTCAGTAGAGTGCTGAGCTCGTAATTGGAAGATTGAGGGTTCAGTACTCGAGGTGGCCAAAGACCGTCGTGTACTGGTGCACTTAAAATCTGTCTTGGTCGCAATGTCCTCCACGTTCCCATCAATATTATACCTTTGGGGATCATGGAAGAGGTGGAGCCTTCCCCTCCGTGTAAGTTCAAAAATCTGGTGGCATGTCTGCGGAACATTACTAGGGGTTTGTCCCAGACCGTTGTCAATTATCCATAGCGCAGTAATGGTACGACGTCAAACCCAACCTACCTAACTATCTACCTACTTACAACCATGGATCATATTTTAATTTTCCCGTGTCAGAAAATTATTTTTATAAAAGTAGAGAAAAAAAGTTACTAATAGCAACATTGGCATTTCTTTTCTTTTCTTTCTTTTTTTTTTTTTTTTTTTTTTTTACAACCATGGTTCTGGACTGTAATACCCTAAGGCTCCTATATATATGAGCTGGCGCATCAGGCATTTTGTTGCCTTAGGGTTGCCACATGTACCCAGCGCGTTTCTCTGATAAACAAATGACAAACATATATATATATATATTTTTTTTTTTTTTTTTTTATCGTCTTACATTACTTTAGAGTAACTTGTTTTATAATATTTCATAATTTAAGGTAAGTAAACTATGATATGGGAGTTTGTTTAGCGATAAACTGCTATAATCATTCAAGAAGTGAATATAAAGTGTTCACAGGCCTTCTATTACTGTGTATTAGAGTTTTGGCGACATTTTGTAAAAGAAACAGAAACCGCCCTAACAACACATCTTACTCCAGTACATTCATAGGATATCCTCAGAATAAAATGCATCCTGAGAACGTACTGTGAAAAAAATGTGTTTTTAGGAATATTATTGTTGCTTGTTGCTCTTATCTTGACCGGATTAGCTTCAGATCAAGATTTCTTAAAATCATTAGGGAAGCGATAAGAACGCCAAGCGGGAATTCTATCCTCTTTGGAGGCAAAAAAATGGCGGTGATGCGCCGGCCTATTATTTAAGGGGTTCTGTTATACCCAAGTAGGTTAAGCACCGAGCTCATAATTGGAAGATTGCCGATTCGATACTTGAACCAGCCAAAGACCGTCGGGTACATTAATGGTGGCTGGTGCACATAAAATCCGCCGTGTCCGCAAAGTCCTCCATGTTCCCATCAAAACTATACCTCTGGGGATCACTAAAGCATGAGAGCCATTCCCTCTGTGTGGGATCAAAATTGTGACGTCATGTCTCCAGAACATTCCTAGGGATGCGTCCGAGACCGTCGCCAATTACCCTTAGCTCAGTACTGGTGCGACGTTGAACACAACCTACCTACCTACTACCATGGATCATATTTTAATTTTCCCATGTAAAATGACTTCATGACAGAAGAACAACATCACTGGGAGAAACTTTTTTCAAGGTGGCAAATAGGGTACCTTCATGAACCTGTCGTGTTTAGTTAATAACTTCTTTAATTAAAATGATAGAAATGTCTAAGCAGCTGAAATGTCTTCCTTGGAGTATTCGGAACGCCTTGATACCTCTCATGACGCAAAGGACCCTGCCCTCCACCAGAAGATGCTGTCGCAAACAAAAAAATTTGACGCCAGAGACAGTAACTTTTTTAATATATAGAGATTATGAAATAACTGTGTAAAAAAAAAAAAAAAAAACAGTATTCATATAACTCTGTGTTCAAGAATAATACTGCAGAATATAAAATGGGATTCCTAAGGGAAGAAAAGTTATTTAAGGTGTTTTCTTCCCTAAAAAATTAGATATTTTTTTATTTCTTTTTTTAATTAAAAATTCGCATTTACAATTTTAATTATGAAAATAGTAATAATAATAAAAAATATATAAATAAAACTTTGTTTTGAAACTCAGTGTGTCCAGCAGTACAATATCCGATTAAACTAGATTTTCATGAGACGACAAAATGTTAAAGGTCGAAATGTTGTGTCATTTTTGTGTTTTATAACACCCATGACTATTTTCTGACAAGACGATTAATATGTCTGTATACGTCGTCATTAACATAAAAGCACAGACAAGTGCTTAACTTCGCGCGCTACAATCTAACTGCAATTTTTCTAACATAATTTTATAAATCTGAATAATATTAAGGTCATAGAATATTACATATTTAATTCATTAATAATGCAAACTATTTTTTTTTTATGTCATTTAAATGCTTAGTTGTGATTTACATTTTACGGTATAGCCTATCTGATGGTATAATGGTTAGAACTGTTGTTTTTTAGTTTATAAGTGCGAACCCTGACAACACATCTTCTCCACATGATATCCTTAGGATATACTAAGGATAAAAAGACATCTTATGGACATCTTCAAGATGTACTATTGACAAGTGTGCTGTTAGGGAAATTCAAATTCTGGTTATGGTATGACTCTAAATACTGATTCGAAATCTGTTTTATGTAGTACGTCAGCCCTAATTATCCCTATCATGAGAAATATCGCCGAGGAGAAATAAAATAACCCCTTTAATTAATAAGCGACACCTTTAAATTTTGTTGTTATTCATTCAATTGTTTAAAATTACTTTTATTTTTAATCGTCGTATTTTTTTTTTTTCTAAAAGATATGTATTTTATTCTACAACATAAAAAATAAAAAAATAAATAAATAAATAAAAAACATTACATTTTCATATGCACTCAATATTCTTTAATATTTTTAAAAATATTTTTATAATTGTTTTATAAAAATAATCTTGATTTTTTACTAAATGAAAAAAAAAATAATAAGAAACACATGTTTATTATATTTAATTACATTTACTGCATTAACTAGTTTCATAAAAATTGTGTGTATAAGTAACCATCAGCTAAGTTTCTCATATTATTAAATTTGAACAAGTTATTAAAAAAATAATTAATTAAAACAAAAAGAAGCTTTAAAAAATCCTGAAATTATGAAAAGATTTTAATTAAGATAATTCATTTATATAATGATAATTTTTAATTTTTCTACAGTTAACGATTGAGAAGAAGTACATTATTGCATATTTCTTGCAGGAAGTTTTAAATAAAGATAATTAGTTTAACTTTAAATAAAGACCATTACATATTAATTTAAAATGCAAGATAAAATTTAATTTTAGTTGCAAATTATATTTTTTATTTTTTTAATTGTATGGGACATGTAGTGATTTTTTTTTTTTTTTTTTTTTTTTTTTTTTTTACTATTTGAAACAAAAATCTTACATATATATATATATATATATATATATATATATTTGAAAGTAAATAATTACAAGTAGAGCTACATTTCTTTAAGAAAAAATATTTATTTTTTATGTTCATTTAAGTATTTCCCTTTTTGATTTTTTTTTCAAATAACATTTTAGAACTTCAAAAGAAAAGTATGTTTATATGTGTCACTTAATTTATTTTGCATATGTTCTTTCCTCGAGAAAACAAAAATCACTGCATCATCTTAATTTATTATTATTATTACAATTTTTAATTAATTTTTTTTTTTTTTTTTTTTTTTTTTTTTGTAAAAAAAAAAAAAAAAAAAAAAAAAAAAAAAAAAAAAAATCCTTTGACATAATAATGATATATATTGTGCAAAGACATTTTTTTTTATAATACTCTTAATTTTTTTCAATTTCTCTTTATTTTGAAAAATATCATAGAAAAATTTTAAATATGTACGTTCATAATTATATATTTCATTCATATATTTATACATGTACGATTTGAAATTCGATTTTTATAAAGCATACGAAGATATCAAAATAACAATAAGAGTATTCTACAATATGCCATGTTTAAAAAAAAAGAAACAGATACATAAAACATTGAAAACATTTTTCGAAATAGAAAAATATCAGCAATACATCTCACTTTTCTTTTTATTTACTGTATACAAAAACAATTTTTGATTTCTATATATATATATTTTTAATCATATATGTGCACGCACACGCGCACGTATGTATATGCATAGTTATACATTAAAATAAAATGTTACTATTCATTTTTATTTCCATTTACTTTTTAGATTTTCACAAATAAATGGCAGCATATTTATTTTCGTAGTATCGATTAACTATCGAAAAAAGAATTTTTTTTTAATAATTTAAATACATTTAATGATTAATTTAAAAAATAAAAAATATTTAAACATTAACATACTTATTTTACAAAATTTGGTTTTTTAATATATTGAGTAGTTGTAAAAACATTTCTTTTATTTATTATGTTTACATGAACCCTCACAATAAAATATTTAGTTTTTTAAATATATTGCATTTACTTAAACTGTCACTGACGTTTAAAAAATTTGTTTCTATTAACATAAGCTAATGGAACTTTACGTATATATATTTATGCAGCGGATTGTTTCCTGTAACTAAATAATATATATATATATGTATTTTCTAAATTTTGAATTTTATTTCCTTATAATTCTTAGATTCCATATATCCATGAAGCTAGAAGAGGCTACTCTAGCTTCGTGCACATATCTTACTTTCTTGTTCGTGTAATTTCGTTTTTCACATAGGCAAATAGAGTATTACTTCTGCATTTTTGTACTTGAACTTATAGAAAACAAAGATTTACTTATTTTTCCATACAGTCATTCAAATAATGCCCCTGAAGAGTATTGATTATTATAATGCATTTTTCTTTCAATATATATATATATATATATATATATTTGATTTTTTCACATAGGACTTAATTGAACCTAAGTTTATTATATGGTAATATAATTTTGGATTTTACCTTTCGTACTGTGATATGTTTGTGACATATTATCATCGATCAACACTTTATTTAATTAAGGCATTACAAAACTGAAATCACACTTCAAGTTATTTACGAGCTATCAATTACGCCTATAAAAAATCTGGATTAAATTTTCTTCTTTGTTCATGATTAACTGTTGATAGACATTAATGATGATTATTCTTCGTTCCAGAGTTTTTCAAGGACTTCTGTTATTAATACGTATTGACACATATATGAACATATATTACACATAGTATGAACATTCATAAACTTTTTTATTATTCTATTATATATAATTATATTTTTTACTTTGTAATCTCTCTCACTTTCCTATCTGATTCCGTAGCAAAATGATGCAAAATAAAATGCTTCGAAAGTAAAAATAAAATTAGTAGCTTAGTATTCAATGATCTATTCGTTTCTAATACTTATAAAACCACACATTTTTATATATACACTGGAGTCTTCAACATATAATAATGTGATGTTTTTGGTTTACTTGATCTACAGATCAGAAATTTTATGGATATTCGTCTTTTTTTAGAAGAATAGTGCTGAGATTGCTGCACAGAAGGTAAGTGAAGAATTTTATTATTTATATAAGTCTTACCTTCTAAGAACAAGTTTTGAATTTATTTATTTAATTAATTCTTTAAGATTTGATTAATAGTAATTTCAAACACTTTTTATCAATGATTATGGAGACTGACAAAAGTCGCTAACAAGAACAAAACGAACCTATCCATAATTTTATAAATAAGCATTATAAAATCATAAACAAACAGCCAAAATGGCATTAAAAGAAAATATAACCATCGATATTCTCGATGATTCAAATTATTCAACTTGGTCATTTAAAGCTGAAATGCTTTTGACCAAAGAAGATTTATTTGAAGTCATAACCGAAGCTCCACCAGAACCAGTTACTACTGATTGGTCAAAAAAGAACAAAAAAGCAAAAGCCCTGATAAAGCTATCCATTAATGACTCAAATACCTCATATTAAAGATTTAACCAATGCTAGTGAAATTTGGCAGAAATTAAAAAGTATTCATGAATGCCCAAATCTCTCAAACAAACTATATTTACTTAAAAAATTATACAGTTGCAAATTATCGAGGGCAAAAATGTGAGCAATAACAGTACTAGAATACTGGAACTCAAACAAAAACTGTCTGCAATTGGGGAAAATATTGATGATGACCGCCTGTCCTCACTGCTTCTGTGCTCTCTGCCTCCCTCTTACGATCCTTTGATTACGGCTTTAGAAGGTAGGGAGGAACAGGATCTGAATCCTACATACATTCAAAATAAAATTATTGATGAGTATAATCGAAGATCCTGTAATAAAAAATCAAACTCCCATTCGGAAGATAATGCCACGGCGTAGAGGGTTAACAAAAATAAAAATAATTTCAAAAAACGCCTTAACAAATTTTGTACATATTGTAATTCAAAAAGCCACAATACCACTGAATGTTCGTATCAAAAAAATAAAAAACCGAACAACGCGTCAAAAAATTATGAAAAGGGTTTCAAAAATAGAAATATTAATTCCTCATTATGTTTTGAGACCAAATCCCAGCGTATAAATGGGGAACACTCCTCCAGAGAGTTAAATAATTCTGATGAAGAGTTCGGGACAACTGTAAACAAAATAAAAACTTAGCGTTTATTGCCGGCGACGAACAAAAATCTAGTTGGATAGTTGACAGTGGCTGTTCAGCACATATCACGAATAATGAGAATTTATTTGTAAAGATTAAAGACACTGATGTTTCAAACGTAGTTATCGCTAATGGAAATGTCTTAACCTCGCAAGGTTCGGGTGACATAATAATTAAAACTGAAACTGAAAACGGGGAAGTAAATGACATAAAGTTATTAGATGTCCTTTTCGTACCAGATATTGAAACAAACTTATCCTCTGTTAGTAAGCCACTAAAAGTGGTTGCACATTGATCTTCAGGAAAAATAAATGTCAGTTGCAAAAGCATGGGAAAACTTTCCTTGGGGAGGGGGGGGGAATAAAAGGAAAACTTAATGAAGTCATACAACCGAAGTATGATGCAAATGAAGTTAGATTAAGATCTAATTGTAATAGTAAGAAATGTATCACGTTATGGCACAAGCGTCTAGGTCATAGAAATTTTGCAGATATTAAAGAAATCATAGATAAGCAACTAGCTTTAGGACTTGATGTAAATTTTTGTAAACACGATAAAACGTGTGAAACGTGCATAAAAACTAAATAAGCAGATATGCCCGTATCCTAAGCAATCTAAGTACCGTGCAAATAGGGTACTTGAACTAATTCATACTGATATCTGCGGACCTTTTCAGACACCCTCTATAGGGGGAAAAACCTATTTCCTTACATTTATAGACGACTATAGCAGGTTTACAATTATTTACCTTTTAACACATAAAAGTGAAGTTTTGCAAAAATTAAAAACTTACATAGCGTTAGTCAAGAATAAATTTGACAGGCTACCTAAAAGAATTAGATCAGATAATGGTAAAGAATATGTAGTCAATGACATAGAGAATTTTCTTGAACAAGGCGCAATCAGACATGAACTCACTGTTCCTTATTGTCCACCACAAAACGGGGTTGCCGAAAGAAAGAATAGAACCCTTGTAGAAATGGCCAAAATGATGTTACCTGAAGCGAAATTAACGCATAAATTTTTGGGGAAGCAATCCCTACCGCGAATTATTTACTAAACAGTCTCTCCACAAAATCTAATAACAAGACTCCCTATGAGCTTTGGAACAAAGTTAAACCTAACCTCTCGCATTTGAGAATATTCAGATCTAAAGCTTTCGCTTACATTGATAACATAATAGAAAAATCTTGATTACAAGGCTCAAGAGGGAATCTTTGTTGGCTATGATTACCGATCCAAAGGATATCGAATCAATACAGGGGGGGGGGGGGAATATCATTATCGCGCGAACAGTGAAGTTCTTAGAAAATCAAAATTGTGAATATTCATTGCAAAATGAACCGACTAATGATAATAATCAAACTCAGACTGTAAATATTGAATTTAACGATACCTCTGAGCAAACACAGGACGATTCTGAGCAAACACATGATTCAGAAATTCAACTCAGAAGGTCATCGAGATCTAACCTAGGTGTTCCTCCAGACCGTTTAACCTATTTAGCTAAACACGATTTAGTACATGAACCAAAATGTTGGCCTGAGATACAAAATATGACACATCCTGTTGAACAGAATAACTAGATTAAAGCCACGGAAGATGAAAATACGGTCGTTAAACGAACATAACACATGGACCTTAGTCAATCCTTCAGAAGGGAAAAAAGTTATCGGTTCTAAATGGACTTTCAAAACTAAATACGAGAGTACGGGTAAACTACAAAAATGCAAAGCGCGTTTAGCTGCCCAAGGTTTTTTCCAAAAATTTGGAGCAGATTACAATGCAACTTTTGCGCCAGTAGTCTCACACACAACAATCAGAGCTTTTCTAAATTCCGCAGCTCATCACAAACTGAATGTAAAACTTTTCGATATTAAGACTGCGTTCTTGTACTGAAGTTTAGATGAGGATATCTATATGTGACAACCTGAAGGGTTCATAGATAAAGACAGTTAAAACAAAGTCGGTAAATTAAATAAGTCCATCTATGGTTTGAAGCAGGCTGCAAGAGCCTGGTGCATGAGAATAGGAGCCTTTCTAAAAACTTTAAATTACAAAGAAAGTTCAGCAGACTCGTGTGTATACATTGACAATGATCCAAACGTAACTCTCATTCATTATCGTCTACGTCGACAACATTTTAGTCGCCGGAGGCGAAAACCAAATAAACCAAGTCACAAACGAATTAAACAAACAATTTGAAATAAAGGATTTAGGGGAAGTAAGCTTTTATCTCGGTATGCAAATAACCAGAAATAAACAAGGTGATTTTGTAATAAACCCAAAATTAAAAATAACAGAGTTAGTTAAAAAAAATTAACCTTGAGTGCTCCAAACCTACAAACATTCCAATGGAGCCTAAATGTCTCAAGTTTGATGATAACGACAATCCGCTGGAAAATAACATTAAATATCAACAAGTAATTGGAAGTTTATTATATTTGGGTAGAGTTAGTCGACCAGATATTTTGGCAGCTGTAAATATTTTAAGCAGGATAAATTCGAATCCACGGAAAAAATATTGGGAAGCAGCTAAAATGGTTGTGCGTTACCTAAACACCACAAAAGTTTAAAATTTCATCATTAGCGCAAAACAAGACACCAAACTAACAGCCTTCGCTGATGCCGATTGGGCAGGCGATAAAACAAATAATAAGTCAACTTCGGGAAATATTTTCATGTTAAGAAATAATCCCATTTTATGGACAACTAAATAGTAAACTCCCGTGGCATTGTCTTCTGCAGAAGCGGAGTTCATCTCTGCAACTAATGCTGCTAAGGAAATCACTTGGTTAATTAAGTTATTGAATGATTTGCATCTACAGCAACATACATCCATTACACTGTTTGAAGATAACATCAATCTATCAAGTTGCTAAATTGTGCATTTTCTGACAAGCTCAAACACATTGACATCAAGTATAATTATTTAAAGAACTTAAAAGAGAAAAAAATTATGCAATGTTGCCCAAGTGAAGAAATGAAAGCCGACGTCTTTGCGAAACCTCTAGCAAGACCTATATTTCAAATTCACCGAAGTAAATTGAACTTCACCAAAGAGGTTTAAGAAGTGTCTCACGATGAAGGGGAAATGACATATTATCATCGATCAAAATTTCATTTAATTAAGGCATTACAAAACTGAAATCATACTTCAAGTTATTTACGAGCTACCAATTACGTCTGTAATAAATCTGGATTACATTTTCTTCTTTGTTCATGATTAACTGTTGATAGACATTAATGATGATTATTCTTCGTTCCAGAGTTTTTCAAGGACTTCTATTATTAATACGTATTGACTGTTTACACATAGTATGAACATTCATAAACTTTTTTATTATTCTATTATATATAATTATATTTTTTACTTTGTAATCTCTCTCACTTTCCTATCTGATTCCGTAGCAAAATGATGCAAAATAAAATGCATCCGAAAGTAAAAATAAAATTAGTAGCTTAGTATTCAATGATCTATTCGTTTGTAATACTTATTAAACCACACATTTTTATATATACACTGGAGGTTTCAACATATAATAATGTGATGTTTCTAGTTTACTTGACCTACAGATCAGAAAGTTTATGGATATTCGTCTTTTGTTAGAAGAATAGTGCTGAGATTGCTGCACAGAAGGTAAGTGAAGAATTTTATTATTTCTATAAGTCTTACCTTCTAAGGACAAGTTTTGAATTTATTTTTCTTTAAGATTTGATTAATAGCAATTTCAAATACTTTTTATCAATGATTATGGAGACTGACAAAAGTCTCTAACAAGAATAAAACGAATCTGTCCATAATTTTATAATTTATCATCATAAAATCATAAATAAACAGCCAAAATGGCTTTAAAAGAAAATATAACAATCGATAAAATCGATGATTCAAATTATTCAACTTGGTCATTTTTGACCAAAGAAGATTTATTTGAAGTTATAACTGAAGCTCCACCAGAACCAGTTACTACTGATTGGTCAAAAAAGAATAATAAGGAAAAAGCCCTGATAAATCTATCCATTAATGACTCACAAATACCTCATATTAAAGGTTTAACCAATGCTAGAGAGATTTGGCAGAAATTAAAAGTATTCATGAACGCCCAAATCTCTCAAACAATCTATATTTACTTGTATTTGTTATGCAGACGAAAATATATTTACCTGTATCACTGAAAAGTCTGTTGTCTATATGTGTACACGAGAAATACCCCTGAGACATTCGTTCATTTATGAATGCTTATTCTAACCTGGTGAAGCTAATAACAGGGCCATCACTTCCGTGGAGGATTAAAATTGTGATGGTATGTCTCCGGACTACCTCTAGGGGTGACTGCCAGATCGTCGCCAATTGTCCATTGCGCGGCACTATTGCGATGTAAAAATCCAACCAACCAATCTATTTGTGTGTTTGAAAATATGTTTTAAGTGAAGATTGTGCTGAACGTAATGCTTAAACTGTTAAAATTTGAATTTGTCATTTGAATGGTTTAAGATCTAAATTTCCATAGAATTTTTTATCACATAAAATAATGGAATACTAGGATTCCTTCCCAGAACATATGCGTGATAGCCCTTTAAGGGCGTGATATGCGTGATAGCCCCTGATAAGATTTTAAAAAAAATCTCATAAATAAAATCCTTGGAAAATTTCAATTGTTTATTAATTCAATTGTTCATTGTTATTCAATTGTTCATTGGTTTGCTAAATTACGAACTCATAGAATTCAATTATTGTTACATTAAAAATCAATTATTTCTTAAAATTTGGTACAATTAAATTACTATATCACTTTTCATAACAGAAATTATTCTTTAAGAAAATGTGCATTTCACATGTGTATTAGATTAAATTTTTGGTAGCCGAAATCTCTACCAATGGCGCTTATAACCACTTTGTCTCTAACAGTTAAATTTATGCTTTGTATCTGGGTTGACCAATCAGATAACACATTATGTCCCTATCGTATCTTTTCGACAAAATTTAATCGTAACTAGTCTATGTTAAGGAGTTGTTATATAAATGATAATTGTGAACATACATTCTCGTTACATACTAAAATTTCATTGTTTATATGTAATGATATATTCTTTAAATGGTATTTTTCTTCTTTACAAATCAATAATATGTTTACTTTACTAATATCTCACATCTTTATTTCAGTTTCTGTTAACATTTGTTTAACTATTTTCCCCATAATTATATCGTATACGTATCCTTTATTCTTAAAGCACATGTTTCAATGCCAAAGATCAGAAAGATTAATGGATTGTGTAATTAGAATGCACTAACAGAAGGTTAAATGCCCATATCAATATTCTTGTCACGTAAATATATTCTAGAGGGAATTTGCCTGCTTACATTTTGTAACATATATTAAATAATATGACAACAATACATAGTTTAATTTGAATTTCGTACGCTTAAAATAAAGTTAAATGAAATGAGTGCTAAATGGGTATAAAAATTGCTTTGAAAAACAAAATTATACGTTAAAGAAAAAAAACCTTTCTTAATATATTCAATGATTTTATTTTTAAGCACTCAAAACTTTTCGATTTCTTTATGAATTGATTTCTTTTGAGATTGTTTGCAATATTTACGGAAACATTAATAAAAAAATTTGTAAGGCTTAATTAGGGAATTCTGTTACAGAATATAATATAGTTCACAGAAATATAACATAGTATGTAAAATACTTCTAATAAAATTTTTGGTAGAAGCAAAAGCTTAAACGTTCGCAGCTATATATGTAAATATTTTTCTTCTAGATTCTTCTTCTAAATCAATAATACTTATGCTTACTTTGCTAGCATTTTCATTTTTTATTGCGTTATCTGTCACAATTTTTAAATCTGACTAACTGTATTCTCAATAATTATATCTTTTACATACCTTTTGTTCTTAAATCGTCTGTTTGAATAATAAACAATCGCAAAGATTAATAGACTGTGTATTTATAAGGCACGATTTGAAGGGTTAAAAGTCTATATCAATAATCTTGTCACGAAAATCTGTTCTAGAAGGAACTTAAGAATGTTTATCTTGAGTAACAGAAGATGAATTATTTAATAACAATTCCCAATATTCATTCAGTTTCATAAAAAAATAATAATAATAAAAACTACATGTTTTAATAAGTTAAATGATTTAAAAATTGTTTTTAACGTAAACAAGCTTTCAGCTAATTTATTCTTCTACATTATAAATTGTACAATAGACTCAATACATTTATGTTTAAAAATATGAAACTTTATCTCATATCTGTGAAACGAGTTTTTTTCTAATTTTTGCAATGTTTGTTAAAGTTGAAAAGTCATTATTACCATGGTTATACATACATACATATATATATATATTTAATATGTACTTAAATATTCAGGAGGCTGTGTTTGCGCGTTTTAAGTACAAATATGGCCTTAATAATTTTATATTTGTACATAGTACTACAATAACATATGTGCCGGGTGTCCACATTAAAAATTCCATAACAATTGGAAGAATTGGTAGAATTAAACGCGATTCGCGAAAACGTTATTTCGGTCATGGCTGCCTCAGGGAACCATGTTTCGGTAAAGGGGACTTTTTTTTTGGGGGGGGGAGGGGGAGAAAAGAATAATAGTTAAAATTTGCGTCGGTAGGTGGCGTCATACGTAAGCAAATCACACATTTCCATGAAACACTCTATTTATTTGCATGCAAAAAGTTTACAGGTATATAAATCCTGTTCTAGGTGTCCGCCCTCACTGCAAATTACAGTTTATAAACGAACTGTAACACTGCAGCTTCAGTCAGTGGGTCTTAAATGAGGAAAAATATTTCACTAGTAACCTTTATCTACCAAGTTAGCATCACAGTTAAAACTTCATGTATGCAGAAGTAAAAAACTAAATAAGAAATAAGGTGTGTTCATCGTAAAACAGTGCAATTTATAGATCTCTAATTTGCATAGTTCTTGTTAAGCTTCCTTGCAGAGCACTCTACCGACGAAAAATTTAACTTTTTTTTTTCTTTACTCCCTCCCCTCCCCTCTCCCCACAAAAAAAAATCCCCCTACGCGAAAATAACTTTTCATAAACCGCGTTCAATTCAATCAATTCCTTGAAGTTCTTCCATGAATTGCTAAAATGTCTAAATGAGATACCCTGATTTATGAGATTACCTGAATTTTATTCAGCGGACCATGAACGTTGAAAATAATTATTTTTGTTTTATAGTCTATCGTTTTGTAAATCATATACTAGCATAAAGTTCTCATTTTTATATATATAGCGTATTTCAATACATAAATAAATAAATAAATAAATGAAAAGTAGTGACCGAAAGGTCTGCTTTATGATGTGACTAATGCAAAGTAAGCCGCATTAAAAATATATATATATATATATAAATTATAAATAATTTTAAATCAGCTTTTTTTTTGCTACACGTTTTTTCTAGGTAATTGATCTGTGTAATAATAATTTTACAAATGTACTATAGCATCACTTACAAACAAAAACTGTTCAATGATATTATTTTAAATGAATTAAGTCGACTCGTACGTTTTATAAAAACAATGAGGCTATGTTTAATTTCATCGATCTGGATAATTTTATTCATCTCACTTTAAATAACGCAGGTCGACATGTAATATCTTGATTTTTTAATTTTGACTGATCTTTATGTTTTTTGGTGTGCTGATTCCGAAAATTAAGTCAGTTTTTCTCCATCACGTATGGAGTTTTGACAATACAGGGTGCCTATCTATATAATTTCTTCCATTACTCTTCCACCAATGTAATTATATGGTAAATTTTATAGTATGTTTTCATGATTAATTAATTATGGATACCTATTATTGTAATAGTGCAGCTTTAGGGCGACATAAAACCATACCAACCAACCTATTGTTATGATGGTATATGCAAGAAATTGTGTCGGCAAGCACCCTGTATTGATAAAAATCTATACGTGATATAGAAAAATGGGCTGCATTTTCGGTTTCAGCACATCAAAAAACATAAAGTTCAGCTAAAATCATCAAATCGAATTTTGTCAACTTCAATGTTGTAGGCCTGTGTAATTTATGTGAAACACAAAATGTTACTAATATTATTACGAAACTTTACTTTTATTATATTTTGAAAAATAATTAAAATATGTGGAATGCTAACGTTCGTATTTTAGCATTTGTTTAAATTGATTTCCGGTCTAATTAGCTCTAATGCAAATGAAATTGCGGAGGGACTGTAAATTAAACTTTTTCATAAATACACAGAAAAGAATATTCTGTTGTGAGAACCAATTTTATTTTATTGTCTGATTTTGTAGATTTATTTTGTTACTTCAACATTTTTTTTTTTTCAACTAACCAAACCTACTTGCTTTGACTAATAAAATACCTTTGAATAGTGACTGTCGTTAGAAATTTCGATAAACGACGTTGCAGATGAATCTGTAAGCAGCCAATGTGCAAACAATGTCCTTCATTCGATTCATGAAAGAAAAAAGAAATATTGGGGTTAAATAAATAATTAAACAATTAAATGAATGATTTAACTAAATATTTGGACTTCAAGCAAAATGTTTTATGTTTGTAAAATTTAACTGTTGTTCATTTAATTGTTTTAATTTACAATTGTTTTTAATAGTTGTAATTTTTTTCTGAAAGTTATCTGGTACATGAAACATTTCTAAATTCACATTTGTACTCAATATATTTTTATTTCTCCATCCAAATGAAAAATTAAATTTAAACAGTGAATATTGATTTATTTCATAAAAAAAAAAAAAAAAGTTTATTATTATTATTATTATTATTATTATTATTATTATTATTATTCAAAGATAAACTGATACACAGCCGGCAGAAAAATTATTGAAGCACATATCTACATTTTTCATATTTATTTGCTTATTTATTTATTTACTTTTAGTTTCATTGCTAATTTTTATCAGCAATTTACTTTATACTTTCCGAACACTCTAGTGAGGAAAGTATTGTAATCATGTCAAAAATCCGAATTTGAGATTTTGTTGTTTCTACACGGTTCAAGGTCCCCTAAGCCCGTTTTCACTATTTTTACGATGATGTATGTATGTGTGTTTGTATGTGTGTATGTGTGTGTGTATGTATGTGTGTGTGTATGTGTGTGTGTATGTCTGTGAGTGAACACGCTAGCATCTAAATGCTTTGTTCGAATAAGCTGGTAGTTGGTACGCATATTGTAAGTCACCATAGTACGAACCCTATAGATTTTGGTGACTTATAGTTTTTTTTTACAGGGACACAAAGAAAAATTCTTTATCATTATGGCCTATGGGACCAAAATCTTAAAAGTGCGATAGCATCTAAACGCCTTTTTCAATTGAGCAAAAAATTTATACGCATATTATAGGTCACAGATACTCGCAAATCTCTATAGATTTTGGAGAATCTAGCTCTTATAGTATTTTAACATGGACACAAAGAAAAATTCTTTATAATTATGGCCCATGGAGCCAAATTTTTAAAAGTGTGCCTTATTAATATGAGCAAAAAATTTTTACACATGTTATAGGTCACAGTGGCACCAACTGTATAGATTTTGGTGAATCTAGCACTTGCAGTTTTTTTACAGGGACACAAAGAAAAATTCTTTATCATTATGGCCTATGGGAAGAAATTTTTAAAAGTGCGATAGCATCTAAACGCCTTATTCAATTGAGCTGAAAATTTATATGAATATTATAAATCAATGTTGCACTAACTATAAGAATTTTGGTGAATCTAGCATTTATAGGTTTTTACAGGGAAACAACGAAATATTCTTTATCATTATGATTTATGGGCTCAAAGTTCAGTAGCTTTAAACAAAACTTCGTGTAATATATGGAGAAAAATACTCAAACACTCTATTATGGTTTTCTCTCTTTTGTTTGTTTAACAACTCCTCTTTCTTTACTTTATCTACAAAACTGTTAATGACTCAATTTTCGGAAAGTCGAGTGGAGTCACTCCAGATTTTTTAAAAACAGCATAAGACTAAGACTGTGACTTGACAAATATTTACTTAACAAAAAAGTATTAGGTGCATATCTTTTAAATACTAATTATTGCTAGAGCTTCAATAATTTTGCTGCTGACTGTGCATTCGTTAAAATACATACATGTTTAACACTATAATTAAATTTACTACATTTATTAGTTTCTTATAAATTCCGTTTAATAATAATCATTAGCAAATTTTCTGATAATTTGCAATTTTAATAAAGAATTGTGAAGATTTTTTTTTCCTTAATTCCTTAATTTCTTGAAATATTTTAACTATAATAAATCACTCATGTAGTAAAAACTTTTAATTTTGTATAATTAACGGATAAGAGAAGGAATTCGTTATTATTTCTTTTAAGAAGGTTTAAATAAAGGTAATTACTTTAGCTATTTTTGTCATTAATTTAAAATGCAAGTTAAAAATGAAATTCAGAAGCTAATTATATTTCTTAATTTTTTTTTTTTTTTTTTAATATTGTGGGACACGTAATCATAATTAATTGCTGTTATAAACACAGGCACGTAAATTCAATAAAAATAAAATATATTTTTCATAATTAAAATAATTAAAAGAAAATAATTACAAAAAATCTTAATATTTACTTAAGAGAAAATATTTAAATTTTTATGTTCATTTTATTTATTATTATTATTATTATTATTACTATTATTATTTTTATTTATTTATTTATTTTTTGTCTTAAATTTATATTTTAGAATTTAAAAACAGAAGCATAGTTTGAATCTATATATATGTAACTTGCATTATTTTTCATATTTTTATCCTCGAAATAGACAATCATTACATTGTCTTAATTTCAAGCAATATTTTTTTCGTGTATTATTTAATTTTTATGTTTTTTGCTTTTTTAAAAGGATTAATCCTTTTTCATAATATTTGTGTTTTACAAGAATATTACTGTAGTTTTATTAGTTTTTGAATTCTTATGAGTTTAAAAGCAATAGAAAAATAATACTATAGAAAAATTTTACACACACACAATAGTATATATGTATATATATATGTATCAAAAAATAGAAATTATAGTAATATTCTACTAATACGCTGATATTATAAAAATAGAATTAACCCTAAAAAAAGACAACATACATAAATAAATTATACACACACACACACACACATATATATATATATATATATCAAAAAATAGAAACTGCATTAATATTCTACTAATACGCTGATATTATAAAAAAGAATTAACCCTAAAAAAAGGTAATATATATATGTATATAAACTATATATACATACATACATACACACGTTCATATATACATACAGGATGAGTTATGCATGAATCTGCCAAACGAAAGGAGGTGATATAACAGCCCATGGAGAGCATAAAACACCATAGAAACATTGTCCTATCTTTAACCGTTTCCGATTTATGGTAGATAGAAGAAAAATCTGCTTATTTCATCCTGTCTGAAAACCCCCAAATTTGTGAGCTTTCTGAATGACTTACACGCAAAATAAGTACATATTTGGAAAGAGCAAAAAAATCCTATCGGGTGACACCATTTACATCAGGATACCTTAATTTGACGAAGAGCTACAAGCGCTAAAACATTGGCGAAGTTTAAAATCGAGTTGTCACCAAATTTTTTAACCGACAATTCTCCAAACACCGTTCAAGCTACAATCGGTCAAATTTACAAAAAAATTATCCATTCCACAAGCTTTAGAATGAGCCCACAATAAACCATATCGGTGTTCTAGTTCAGGAGAAATTTAGCCTTTTGTTTGAAATACATCACTGAAAACGGCTTTCGTCAAAATTCGGCAAACGAAACGATGGTGAGTAAATGGAACGTATGCAAATTCGTGATTATCTGCATATAGAAACTTAGTGATATGCAGATGTATTCCAACCTTCCTGCGCACGCATCCCACTCGCGGGTGCAAAATGCGAGTCAATCTGTAGCTCGTCAGCTTCTTTTACGTTTTTTGCTGACTATTGCTTTAGCATTTTCTGGACTTTGCCTGAGCTCGGACGATTCTTTTCACGATGCTCTCACGTCTACTTGCTCTCTCTTAGTTCATACTTAGTATGTTCTCCTACATTGGTACGAATTAACCAAGTTGGTTCTTATTCCGTAGCACTTTTTTTCTTCTACTTTTATAAATTAATATTGAAATTTTATCCCTTTTTGTTTACCCTTCTGACTTTTATTTTCATTTGAAGCCATCACAGGGATCAAATTGTCATACTTTCCAACCTGTAAACAGATATGCCTAGTTTTACAAATGAAGAGTACGCGGATATGCATTTTGTGTATAGTTTGCGATGGTAACTCTCAGAGAGCCGAAGAAGAGTACCGTCTATGTTATCCAAATCGTCGTGCTCCCAACCGTGCTGTTTTTGCCGCAATTTATCGAAGGCTTAGGGAGGGTGGGTCGTTCGGTAGGGTGTACGAAAGGGGCCATGGTCGCCGCTCTGCTACCGCTAAGGAGTGCGTACTCGACCGAGCGGAAGAAAATCCATATATGAGTTCACGCATACATGCTAGAGAAGGTGGAATCTCCCAAAGTAAAGTGATGAATGTTTTGCGCAAAAACCAGTATTATCCCTACCACTGCACTCCGGTACAAGAATTACGCCGCTCAGATTTCCAAAAGCGGGTAACATTCTGCCGCTGGCTTTTAGAGCGAGATATTGAGGAACACCGTTTCCTTAGGAGGATACTGTGGACAGATGAGTCACTTTTTACTCGGAATGGCATGATAAATTTACATAACTGGCATCATTACGCTCAACAAAATACATATGTAACACGAAACTCGTCGTTCCAAACGCGATTCAGCTTAAATGTTTTGCTTGGAGTGATTGGCGATCGCTTTATGTCCACATGTGTTCCAAGATCATCTGACAAGCAATACATATTTGGAGTTTCTGGAACATCATCTTCAAGGATTACTTGATGTTATTTCTGTACCCCAACGAACGGAAATCTTTTTCCAACACGATGGGGTTTTTGCACTATCTTCCAATTCCGTTCGGGACATCTTGAATCGCCAGTATCCGCGATGGATTGGTCGTAATGGACCAATTCCTTTACCACCTAGATCGCCAGATTTCACTCCATTGAACTTCTATGTTTGGGGTTTCCTGAAGTAAGAAGTTTACCGCACAGAAGTTGTCTGTTTGCAAGATTTAAGCAGTCGATTCGATGATGCAATAATAAAACTGAGGGATGAGCTTTCACTAAGAGCTACTGTGGTTTCCATTCGTAAGCGGGCAAGGGCATGTATCAGGTGTGGTGGTGACCAATTTCAGTAGCGGCACTAAATTTTACACATCCTTTCGTTTGCATATGTGCTTTAATCATAAACGTGAGATACGGCATTTTTTTTTTTTTTTGCATATTCCTTTGTGAAAGACATGAGAAACGTCATACGTCTTCTGTTTTCATCCCATTGTGTTTGTAAACTTAATACAACTGCTACTTTTCTTGTTTGTCTTTAAAACTTTCTTTTTTGGATCTGACGAAACAGCGGGCTAAAGGCGGACATGAAACCAGGAACGACCATGCCCCGTGAGACTCCTTCCCGACGAACCTCGAGTTCAGTGATGAATGTATTTCAAACAAAAGGCTAAATTTCTCCTGAACTAGAACACCGATATAGTTTATTGTGGGCTCATTCTAAAGCTTGTGGAATGGAGAAGTTTTTCGCAAATTTGACCGATTGTAGCTTGAACGGTGTTTGCAGAGTATCCAGTTAAAAATTTGGTGACAACCCGATTCTAAACTTCGATTTTAAACTTTACAAGCTTATTTTGCGTGTAAGTCTTTCAGAAAGCTCACAAATTTAGGGGTTTTCAGACGGGATGGGAAAGAAAAACTGATTTTTCTTTAATCTATCATAACTTGGAAACGGTTGGAGATAGGACAGGGTTTCTATGGTGTTTTTTGCTCCTCATGGGCTGTTTTATCACCTCCTTTCGTTTGGCAGATTATGTCAAACTCACCCTGTATATGTATATATATATGTATAAAAAAATAGAAAGTACAGTAATGTTCTACTAATACGCTGACATTATAAAAAAAGAATTAACCCTAAAAAAAGACATCATATATATATATATATACTTGCCAATAAATTAGAAAACTTACATTAATATTTTATTGGACCTACTTTGCATCATCGGGTCCTTTTACACGAATAACAGTCGATATTCGTCAGAGCATCGATTCTACAAGATTTTGGAGTGGATTTATGTCCCACAGAATGCCATGAATTGCCTACACAGACTTTAAGAATCTGTAAATTAGATGGAAGTGGAGGATAGTGCTGTCAGATGCGTCTAACATTTTGCGTTCCTAACATTTTGCATTGTATTAAGATCCGGACTATACAATATCCGGTGAATTTGTTGGAAGTGATATTGATGTTAACTAAACCAATCTCGAACGATTATGTTACGATATATAGTTGCGTTATCGTCCATGAAGTATTCATCACCTTCGAAGTAAAAATGTAAATTTCAGGATGAGCTTGACCTATTTATTCCTGGTATTACACGGCATTTTGTTTACTCTTTTTTTAACACCAGGGGCTCACTTTCATGCCAACATAAAATTCTCCTTGTCGCTATAATAGGTTTTGCATACTCACGCCACTAGCGAGAATTTTTAGAAACTTTCACAGGTCTTAAATTCATTGGACACTATGTGCACTGTAAAAAATAACGGTAGCTTTTACAACAGAAACTACTGACATCCATATTGCCAGCACATTCTACCGTAAAATAGGGCAATTTACAGCGGAAATGCCAGTAAAGAAAGGCTCTTTTATAGTTTCTTATGTTGTAAATTACTTCTTTTTAACAGCAGGTTGTGCTAGCACCCCTATTGATAGCACATTCTGCTGAAAACACTATGGTTATTTTTTACAGTGCATTATGTGCATTGGGAATTCGATTAGTATAAGAAATACAATAAAATAAAAAATAATTATGTTCTATATTATCATACGTAAAGAAATGAAAAAAAAAAATGTATGAACATTCTTTTTTTTTTTCCTCTACGATAGAAAAATGTCAGCAGAAATTTTATTTTGTTATTTTTTATTGCACATTAAAACTATTTTATGTCGTTTGTATGTATATATAGAGAGGGATCGCAGTTTTTTTATTCTTTTACGAGCACTTTATTATATTGTTTATATGTCTGCATTTTAATTGTTCAGTCTTAAAAACAGCATTTTATTTTTTATTAAATATCGGAATCATTTACAAATTCCGCATGCATTTGTTAAACCTATAAAATAAAATAATCATTTTGTTAACAGCCCACATAAACAATTCATATTTCGTAGAAATTCAGTGCTCAAACGTGTTGACAAATTCGAAGTTAATACTATTATTCTTCTAAATTCTTCTTTACGATTAAAATATATTTTTACTTTTCTAAAAGCTTGAATAATTGTTTTATTTTCTGTCTTTATTTTTAAATATGTCTAACTATTTTCCCACAATTATATCTTTTACATATTATTTATTGTTAAAATATGCGTTTCGATGCCAAAGTTAAAAAAGATTAATGGATTGTGTTCTCACTGAAGGTTAAATATTGATATCAATATTCTTGTCGTGAAAGTTTATTCTAGCTGAAATTTGCATGTTTATCTTGAATAACATAAAATGAGTAATGTGTCAAAATTTTCAAACTTTCTTTAAATTTTTTAAATTTCAAATAAAGTTCAATAAAATTAATATTATTTTTTTTTAAATAAACAAACTATAATTTAATTTTTCTTTTCTGCAATTCAAATTGCCTAATAGAATCAGTGCTTTTATTTTTAAACTATTAAACTTTATCATATCTCTATCAATTGATTCACTGTGAAATAATTTTAAATTTTTGTTAAAATTGAAAAATATTAAAATTTTTTTATTATAATTATTATTTGTATCAATGTACTTACTTAAGCTAATTTTAATCTTAATTTTAATTTTAATTTAATTTTTTGTTTAAAGACATATGAAGCCTTGATATTTTTCTATTTTTATACGATACTCAACAAAATAAAACTACATTTTTTAAGCATTTCTATCATGTACTGGAACTTGAAACCTAAATTAAAACTAATTACTGACATTTTCTGTCTGTAGAATTAGATCGCACTCTTCATAAGTTGGAAAAATATAAAAACAATTAAAAAATCCTATTTAAACCAGAAAAAATATTTGAAATTAAATAACATAAAATTGAAATATCTTTTGTTTTTCTGTAGGAGGTGGACTTGGGTGGTTATTTGAGCTATCGAGACAATAGCCGTTCTAGTAATGGCTGTAATAAAACATGGTATTCAAAATTATATATGTTATTAGTACTATTTTATAGTATTACGTGCAGTTACAGTGTTGCCAACTTTAGATATTTTTGGCTACTGTAAAAGGTTAATAACAATATTTATTTTATTTAATAAGAAAAAACTATTCCGAAAACACACACACACACACATAATCTATTACAGCTTTCTGGTAGCATTAAAATTGGCAACTCTGTGTGAAATAAAAAATCAGGAGTGTCTCCACTCGACTTTCCGAACATTGAGTAATGACAGCTTTGTAGATAAAGTAAAGAAAGAGGAGTTGTTAAACAAATAAAACAGAGAAAATCATAATAGATTGTAAGTATTTTTCTCCATATATTACACGATGTCTAGTTTTACTTAACGCGATTGTACTTTGAGCCCATAAATCATAATGATAAGGAATTTTTCGTTGTGTCCCTGTAAAAACCTATAATTGCTAGATTCACGAAAACGCTTACACTTAGTGCAACAGTAATTTATAATATTCATATAAATTTTCAGCTTAATTGAAAAAGGCGTTTAGATGCTATTGCACTTTTAAAAATTTGGTCCAATAGGCCATAATGATAAAGAATTTTTCTTTGTGTCACTGTAAAAAAACTGTAAGTGCTAAATTCACCAAAACCTATACAGTTGGTGCAAGTGTGGCCTTTAATATGTGTACAATTTTTTTTCTCAGATTAATAAGGCGTTTAGACGCTATCACACTTTTAAAAATTTGGCCCCATAGGCCATAATGATAAAGAATTTTTCTTTGTGCTCCTGTAAAAAAACTGTAAGTGCTAAATTCACTAAAATCTATACAGTTCGTGCAACTGTGACCTATAATATGTGTACAAATTTTTTGTTCAGATTAATGAAGCATTTAGACGCTATCGCACTTTTAAAAATTTGGCCCCATAGGCCATAATGATAAAGAAATTTTCCTGGTGCCCCTGTAAAAATACTATAAGTGCTAGATTAACCAAAATCTATAGGGTTCGTACTATGGTGACTTACAATATACGTACCAACTTTCAGCTCATTCGAACAAAGCGTTTAGACGCTAGCGTGTTCATTCGCAGACATACACACACATACACACACACACACACATACACACACACACACACATACACACACATATACATACATCGTCGTAAAAATAGTGGAAACGGACTCAGGGGACCTCGAAACGTGTAGAAACATCAAAATCTCAAATTAGGATTTTTAACATGATTACAATACTTTCCTCATTATAGTGTTCGGAAAGTAAAAATGATTTCCACAATTTGTATCGCGATTTTTATGAATGTTGATTACACACTATCTAACAGAAAGTATTTGGACAATTTCGAATACAGACGTTATTTAGGAATCCTTTTGAAACTTTAAGATTATAAAGAACATGTTATACCTAATATATTTCAGCAAATGCTTTGTCCTGAAGAAGAAAAGAGTGCCAGAAAAATTTAAACAAAAATCAGAAGGTTTTGGGTTCACCCTGTATAAAGTAATGCTTGAAATGTGGTCTGGCTCTGGCGTGTAATTATGAGGATTTTCTTAATTATCTATATCAATTTCTGTGAGGCTACCACATATATACGTGGAGATATAATGGTCTTTTAATAAAATTGCCAAAAACAATAATATATATACGATTTTTTTAAATATAGCACGTAGCGTACTATATCCAGTGAAAATATATATTTTTTTGGAAATTTGGCATACTACATTAGACACAGAATACTGTAATCAGAAGGAAAAAAATAAATATTTTATGAAATATGAGCATTTTTAACCGACTTCAAAAAGAGGAGGATCTTAATTCAAAACGTATGTTATTATTATTATTATTTTTTTTTTGTTAGCTCATAACTTCTGAACGGATGATCCGATTTTGATACTTTTTGATTTTTTGTAAAGGTCTTGGTCTGAAATAGGTCCCATTGTAATATCTTTACCATCATACCACCAAAAGAACATACAGGGTGCCCAAAAAAGTCAGTTCCGAATTTTTTAACTGCTGAACGGCTGCAACTATAGTCATAAAAGTGGTATGCAGGTACAGTAAAGAGACCATGCGCTACGCGATGCAACCGACTACATCGCCACGTGATGGAAAATATTTGAGTTAGCGTTCCTATCTTGGAAACGGTTCGAGAGAGGGGAAAAAAGTGAATTCTAAAATAGCAGAGTATCATCGATTTAGTACGAAAAGACAGTTTAGACATTAATGCTAGATATAGAACGCTTAAAACCAGCATTAGTTAGTTCACAATTTCCTATTTTTTGAACACTTGAACGACACTGCCGACGTTGTAGCGTAGCGTATGACATTTATGCTATGAAAAATTCAAAGTATGGTTACTGTAAGCGGTCACATCGATTAATGCATAGACGTTTTAAACCGACTTCATAAAGTAAGAGGTTCGCAATACAAACCATGTTTCTTATTGTTGTTGTTGTTGAAATTTGTTAGCTCATAACTTCGTAAGACATGCTTTAATTTTAATCCTTTTTTTGTTTTCGTAAAGTGCTTGGCCTGAAATAGGTTTCATTATGAGTTCATTAAGATATAAACAAATTACAGGATGCTCACAAATGTCTGTTCTCACTCTAACTGCTGAACGCATGCAGCTACACTGATAAAAATAGTATGTAAGTATCGATGGTGAAACTTCTGTCCGTCAGCTGCAATGCATATTTCGATCTTTGTTTGAACTTTACGCTGCGCAATATCCAACGTAGCGGGTGACGCGTATTCACTGTTAAGTTCAATATATGCCTAACAGAATTTTTGGTTTCGAATACAGCGTATGCGTTTTTTACATTTCTAAAGACTTTTTAATTTAACGTACGTCCATTCAATAGATAGTTTTTTTCCCATATCTGATAAAGGCAAGAAATGTGACACAACTTAAAAATGCAGCATTTGAGAAAAATCAACTTAAAAATAGTTTGACTAGAATAAAACTTTCCTTACAAACAAATCAAATTTATAGCCATAAAATTGCCGAAAAGTGATAAAAATAGGGGGCGTCTCCAAATAACGTCAGTGATAGGGCACAGTAAGCGTCATATTCAGATTCAGAAGTAATTTTACATAAGGATTTGCAAAAATGATGTTGGGGACGATTTTCCTGAGGAGCAGTGTAATTTATGTAAACCACAAAATTTTACTAATATTACTAAAACTTTACTTTTATTTTATTTAAAAAAAAATAAAAAAAATAATTTAAGTTTGTGGAGTACTGAAGTATGTATTTTAGTATTTGTTTAAAATGATGTCCAGTCAAATTATCTCTAATGCAAATAAAATGACGGAGGGACTAGAAATTGAACATTTTCATAAATACACAGCGAAGAATATTCTGTTGTGAAAACCAATTTTATTTTATTGTCTGATTTTGTAAATTTATTTTTTTATTTTAACAATAATTTTGTTCAATTAACCAAACCAACATGCTTCGACTAACAAAAGAATACGTTTGAAGAAAGAGAGGCACTCATTGCATACGTCACAAATCAATTTTTAAACTGACAATGAGCAGGTGATGTCTTTTTTTTTTTTTTTTTGATTCATTATTTATTTATTTATTTATTTATTTATTTCAAGTTGATTTGAAATTAATCACTAAATACTCATTAGTCTCTCCAAACATTTTCTGTTTGTGAGCCATATATGTAAAAATTAGCGAGTGTTCATTTAATTATTTAAATTTACAATTTTTTACTTGTGACATTTTCTGAAAGTTTAATGTTACCCTGTTACATAAAATAATTTTAAATTTATATATTCACTTAAAACTTTTTTTTCCTATTTTCAAAAATAAAAGTAAGTTTCTACTCATTCTGTGAAATGAATATTGATTTATTTGATTTAATATATATATATATATATATATATATATATATAATTAATATTAAACAAAGAAAAAATAATATATGGGAATGTCTTCTGTTATGGGCATTCTCCGGTTATGGGCAACCAACCATATATTTTAACAAAAAGAAAATATGATGAATTTGAGTATATTGTGACAGTACGCAGTTTTTGTGCTAACACGGAAGTGAATAGATGCATTTTATTAGTAAGTCGAAATAAAAAATCTGAGAAAAAGCGACACAAAAGAGATTTGTGAATATTTTCAGAATGCGATAAATCGAAGTGAATTAATTCAAAAATGTAAATGCAAGGTATATTAATTCAGTAGATTCCTTATATTTTGTGATGCAATATTGATTTCAGACAAATTGTGGACCGAAAATTGCTTTTTCTGCCATTATAAAAATGGCTGCCATTCCCCGTTGTGGGCACCTTCGTGTAACCGGGTGGTGGGCACATTTTTTTTTTTTTTTTTTTTTTACATTTAAAACGCGTGTTTGACTTACAAACTGTGAAATATGGTCATTTATAACAAAATAACATATTTTATTAGTGTTTATATGTACGTTTAGGCATTTTTAGCAATGTCAGCCTCGAAAAAGTCAACCGAGCCAAAATAAATGCATTTAAATGCGCTGTTTAAATCCATTTAGGATTACTTAATGGATAAGAATTCCATAAAATTAACTGCTCGATAATATAGACATCCTTGCAGCCTCTGAGTCTCTCCAGAATAAGCCTAGAGAAAGTAAGGCAACTCCACCTTTCAAAGTTCCTGCCAAACGCCCTAAAAATTGGAGTCTCAACAATCTGAAGATGTCGATTTCTGTGTCATCTGTTTGAAGCACCTGCCACTATGCCGAACAAGAGCCATCCAATCAAACACAACGCGTGTGAAATTCTGATGCATTTGAAATGTGTAAATTATACATGCAAATTATTTTACTTGCAAGCACAGATTTGGAGGACGAAGAAGAAGACGAATAAAATTGTAAGAATGTTTATTTCGACCACTGAATCCTTACAAAAGGAATAAATTTTGTTGTTTTCTGTATTTATGGTTTTCTTTCTTATTATTTTCCCACTTTTAGCGGATTTTTCAAGTGTGCCCACAACCGGGTACATTTTTTTTTTTTTTTTTTTTTTTTTTTCAAAAATTGATCACTTTACAAAATTGGTAATATTTTTTTCTAGTTGACGAGATTAATACAGTTACTTCATCAAACGTTAGCTAAGGATTTTAGCTTTTCATTGGTATTCATATGTTTGCATAATATCCACTCTATCAAAAATTATATGCTAAAATCAAAACTGTGCCCACAACCGGAGACATTCCCCTAGAGTCGACAGCAAAATTATTGAAGCACATGTCCACATTTTTCAATTTTTTTTTTTTCTTTAACGCTAATTTTTATCTTTAACTTATATTTTTATAAACACCATAAAGACTAAGATCATGACGTGACAAATATTTGCTTAACAAAACACTATTAGAAGCAAAACTTTTAAATGCGAATTACTCTTAGCGCTTCAAAAATGTTGCTGTCTATTGTATGTTTGTTAAATTACATACATGATTATTATTATATTTCATTAAATTTACTATTTTTATTAGCTATTTATAAATTCATTTTAAAAATAACCATTATGAATTTTTCTGATATTCTGCAATTTTAATAAAGAATTGTGAAGAATTTTTTCATTAATTTCTTAAAGTATTTTAATTATAATAAATCACTTATGTAGTAAAACCTTTTAATTTTTGTATAATTAACGGATAAGAGGGAGAGTTCGTTATTATCTCTTTTAAGAAGGTTTAAATAAAGATAATTACTTTAGTTGATTTTGTTATCAATTTAAAATGCAAGTTAAAAATGATATTCAGCGGCTAATTATATTTCTTCACATTTTTTAATAATGTGAGACTTTAAATCATAATTATTTACTGTTAAAAATACAGGCACGTAAATTCAATAAAAATAAGAATATATATTTCATAATTAAAAGAAATAAAAGGATATAATTGGAAGAAGTCTCTGTATTTGTTTAAGAAAAAATAATTAACTTTTTTATGTTCATTTTAATCTATATACACTGATGGAAAAAAAAATCCCAACACCAAAAAAAAATTATTGTACAGTAAGGAAATTTCAGCAATACATTTGTCTAGGTAACATATTTAATTGATTAAAGTTTCAAGATCACAGGTAGAGCCATTGGCGAGAAGAGCCATTTCAAATGTGAAATGTTGGTACATTAGTAACTGGTGTAACCGCCAGAATTTTGAATGCAAGCATGCAAACGTGCAAGCATTGTGTCGTACAGGTGTCGGATATCAGTTTGTGGGATGGAGTTCCATGCCTGTTGCACTTGGGCGGTCAATGCAGGGACGGTTAATGCTGGTTGTGGATGACGCTGGAGTTGTCGTCCAATGATGTCCCATACGTGCTCGATTGGAGAAAGATCTGGTGATCTAGCAGGCCAAGGCAACATGTCGACACTCTGTACAGCATGTTGGGTTACAACAGCGGTATGAGGGCTAGCGTTATCCTGTTGGAAAACACCCCCCTGAATGCTGTTCATGAATGGCAGCACAACAGGTTGTATCACTAGACTGACGTACAAATTTGCAGTCAGGGTGCGTGGGATAACCACGAGAGTGCTCCTGCTGTCATACGAAATTGCTCCCCAAACCATAACTCCAGGAGTAGGCCCTGTGTGTCTAGGCCGCAGACAGGTCGCTAGCAGGCGTTCACCTGGCCTCCTTCTAACCAACACGCGGCTATCACTGCGACCAAGGCAGAACCGGCTTTCATCAGAAAACACAACAGATCTCCACTCCGTCCTCCAATGAGCACTAGCTTGACACCACTCACGTCGCAAACGGCAGTGGTTTGGAGTCAGTGGAATGCACGCTACAGGGCGTCTGGCTCGGAGCTGTCCTTGAAGTAAACGATTTGTAACAGTTCGTTGTGTAACTGTGGTGCCAACTGCAGCTCGAATTTCAGCTGCAGACGCAGTACGATTAGCCACAGCCATACGCCGAACACGGCGGTCTTCCCTCTCAGTAGTGCCACGTGGCCGCCCGGAACCTGGTCTTCTTGAGGCAGTACCTTCCCTTGACCACTGCTGCCAACACTCATGCACAGTGGATACATTCCTGCCAAGTCTTTCTGCAATATCGCGGAAAGAAAACCCACCTTCTAGTAGCCCTACTACACGACCTCGTTCAAACTCAGTGAGCTGTTGATTAAGGCTTCTTCGTCTTCTTAGAGGCATCCTTGACTAACATTAACCAACTACGTCAAATCTCAACTGTAAATAACGATCACGAACCTTACAGCGCTTATTTAAAGCAAACCTCATTTGCATGTTCATACTGTCGCTACTAGCGCCACACTTATGCGCGTAGCCCGAAATTTGAATCGATGTCATCTTTCAGATGTATAAACACGCCTACTAAATTTCGTTTATCTAGCACAGCTCCTTCTTGGTGTTGGGATTTTTTTTTCTATCAGTGTATATATATAATTTTGAAAATATGTAGAGACTTGAAGACAAGTGGGCGTGGTCAACAAGAAGAAAAAATCGTTAATAAAAACAACGAAATAACGAATTAAAGTAACGAAGAACAATTGTAAAAACAACTCTACATGTGAAAGACACCCTTCCGCTTCCTCTCCAGTGGGTGGGAGCAGCAGAACAGACAATAAAGTTAAATACAAAAGGCCTAACAGGTTTCGGAAACATGACTTCAAGTCTCTGCATATTTTCAAAATTATATATTTTTGTATAATTTTTAGTGCTTCCTTTGGCGTCTTTTTTTTTTTATACTCAAATACACTTTAATTAATAAGTAATTAAAACACACACACACACACACATACACACACACACATATATATATATATATATATATATCGGTACGTAGAGTTATATTTTAGAATTTAAAAGTAGAAGCATTATTTAATTATGTACGTATATATATATATATCGGTACGTAGAGTTATATTTTAGAATTTAAAAGTAAAAGCATTATTTAATTATGTATATATATATATATATATATATATATATATATATATATATATACATATATTTATATATATATATAAAAGACTTGCATAATTTTTCGTATGTTTATTCTCGCAATAAACAATCATTGTATTGTCTTAATTTAAAGCTTAATATTTTTTGTTCGTGCAATATTAATTTTATGTTTTTTTATCTTTTTTTATAAGTATAATTATTTTTAATGATATCAGTGTATTAGTAGAATTTACAGTACTTTTATTACTTTTCGAATTCTTAGGATTTTAAAAATAATTATGCAAAAAAAAAATACACACACACATACAATTTACTTATATTAGGTATCAAAAACTGATAAAAGTTGCAGTAATATTCTACTAACACAGTGATATTTTAAAATATATATTTATTAACCCTGTGATGTTGAAAAACATCACATATCCCTTTTTAAAATAAAATAATAATAATAATATAAATTACATTTTATTTATTTATTTATAATACAAGCAAACATTATATTTCTTATTCTAAAAGAATTTAATACAATTTTGTTTATTTCGCTTATGCTATTTTATTTTTATTTCTATTTCATTAATCTGTAATTTCATATAATTTATTGTTCTTTTTCCTGCTCTAAATCTCATCAAGTAATAATTAAATAAAATATCAAAGAAAGAGAAACCCATTCATTTTATGCTTTAAAACCGCAGACGATTTTTTTTTTATTGTAGCTTCCTGTCTCCAATCAAACGTTTAAAGATTCCGTTGAATCATTATAGCTGAAAATAATTTCTAATATTTTTTATCAATTGATTTCGCACTTTTAGCCAAATTCTGGATGCCTGACAAATTTTAATCACATCCTAGGACGTAATTTAATTTTTAGCCAATCCTTTAACTATTACTTAGGTTTACCAGATATAAAATTTAAAATGTGTTCAGCCAAATTGATTTTTGATGCCAATGAGATTTGGCGAAATAAATTAATTAGCTTGCTGTCTGTCATTCTGAAAAGATGTTATTTTTTTTTATCATTGACTCGAAATGTCGAAATGTGTTTTGTGTAACAAAGAAATCGTAATGGCTTCCATTCTTCTTTTGGATGTCTGTCTTGAAATAATAAACAGGAATTCTCCATCGTGAATGTTTTCGAATCTACTTATTCCACTTTGTCCAAGAATATCATTAATATATGTCGTATAAGAGTAATTAAAACATCTCATTTTCTAAATGGAAAATGAATCGATGCTATGTTTTACGGAGCTCATTGAACTTGGTGTGCAATAACGTTCATGGCCGCTTCATACTTTAGTTATCTCCATCCCAGCTCTTCATTAAATATATGTGGTGCCAGACTCAGGCCGGATAATATATCCGGATATCCAAAAAATTTTTTTTTCGTCTTGAAAAATTATTCATTACTATTATTAACGAATATAAGCTCGAATTTCTGTTTAACGGATCTCTGCTTAGTCACCTAATATCGACGTGATATCGACTACGTTAATCATTCTACACATCCTGATTAATTCATGAATGCGAAGTTTTACGTTGTTGAAGACTGTTATGTTTTTAAAACAGCTGCCCCAATGATGATCCAAAAAGAAATTAACTACGTTACGGTGAACAGCACCGAATTTACCGATTTGTTGTTCATCTTTACTAAAGGCTAATATGCTGCAGGATGTCATCTGTGATTTTTTTTAAAAACAGAAATTACTTTGTGTCTACAGTACCGATTCTTATCGCCGATATTGTGTGATGCCATACCGGTGGACTTTCTACGGTTTCATTGAACAATATCCTCTCTAGAGTCTGCAAAATTTGCATTGTGTGATTTTCTTATGCACTCCGTTCAGTATAATTCATCGTTGATTCATCAGTGCAAGGAGAGATGACAAATATAGGTCGTCTTTCTAGAATCTGTGCAGTTAAATTACTGTGTTCATTTTCTTCTCGCGCACTCATACAGGAGAAGAGCCTTACAGTTTTAAATAAAATAATAAATAAAATACCGTAAATAAATAAATTAAATATATCTATATATATTTTTGTTTTAGCTAAAAGAAGATTCGGAAAAGGGGTAAGTTTCCTTTGGAATCATTTTATTGTGCCAATAAAAAGAAACATTTCTCACAATTTTTTTCTTAAATATTGACAATAAGAACTTTTCGTACATTTTTCTTAAATATTGACATTTATTTAAACTTTATATATATAAATTTTTACTCATAGGTAAAGTCTTTCATTCTTCATATGAGTATTATATTCTACTTTAACTTTTCATTTCATTTTTTTAAGAACAGTTAAAAAGTTATATAAATGATCAAAATTTGCTTATATTATTTTTGAAATATCTAGTTTTTGGATATTCAAGTAAAGATTTATTTCATTTGTGAAATTAAATACCAGATCATAGTGATATTTTTTTTCTCTTCATCATACTGCATAAAATTTTTTTAATTTTTTCATATTTTGATCTTTGTGTTTACAATTTAATATATCTTGACAATTATTTTCATTTGCATATATATCCATTTTTAGTATTATTCATTATATATTTTTAAATATATCTATAATATATATATACAACAAGACGTATATAAGCCAATTTCATGGTTGCAAGGTATAATGTTATACAGGAAAATATTACAAATAATTTCTACATATTTTTATTAATTTTGAAACTTTATCATGCTTAATTAGAACATATATTTAACAAATTTTTTTTCATTTTTTAAGTGTCTTGGTAATTTTATTTATTATATGATATTTAATTGAATTCTTATGCATATTATTTTTATTTAACTTAGATAACATTTTTATTTTTGAAAAACATGGCACAGAATCGAAACGCGTTTTGCTCCGTTCCTAATTTCGATGGGGACGCGAGATTTGTCAAAGTTTTCTTTGATCAATTGAGATCCTTTGCCATGTTAAATAAATTAACAAATGACGCGACATTACATGTAATGAAAGAAAAACTTCGTGATGCCGCGTTGGCATACTTTATTGAAAATGAAACATTATATAACTCGACAGATCTTGCAGTCATCGAGGAAAATTTCTGTAAGTTTTTTAAGGAATCCTCATACAATACTGGAATATCGGAATTTCATAATTTAAAAATTTTGCCGGGGGAGTCAATTAAAAATTTTGCCCATCGTGTAAATGTTGCTGTACCTAAGGCTTTCCCTGACCTTAAAGACAAACAATCCCTTGATAACATTAAACTTCCAAAATTTTTAGAGTGTGTACCCCCAAATATTAAAATTAAATTAATGGAGGAAAACATAAGAGACTATAATAAGGCAGTTGAACGAGCTCAAACATTATCCGAAATATATGATTCTTTCAACAACACTACTAATACTAAGACTGTTCTTTCTTGTGATAATGAAAATGACTCTGTAATATTAAACACATTGAAAAATTTATCTGAAAAAATTAATAGCATTTCACTTACAAACAACAATCCACCCTCCCATAATGAATATTTGCACGTAGTTCAGTCAAGCAGACCCAAATTTGATCAAAAAAATTATAGAAATAATTACAAAACTAGACAGACCAATTTTCGTTCTTCCCCTAGAAGAAACTTTTCTAGAAATAATTTGATTTGTCAACTTTGTTCCAAACATGGTCACGTTGCTTTAAACTGTTACAAATGGAGAAATAGAGATAATTTAACTTATAAAACACGTAATTATGAAAACCGTGATTTAAACTAGAAAAGAGGTATGGAGATGCTGATGCTGCCATATCTCGAAAACTAAGGGTCTCATCAGCGAATGAACTTAAAGTCACAAATGTGTCATCTTCAAATTCTTTTCCGAAAATTTCACATACTAGACTTGTAAATTCAGTTGGATCTCAAACTGTTGCTAATATTACTGTAGCAGATAATAAAGCTACCCAAACATTTCAAAACTTTAGTCATATTTCTAATACAGGGTATATTCCAAGTGACAGCAATGAGAGTTGCACAGATAATATTGAAGATCATATTTTATTTAATGTAAACAAAAATTCACATACACTTCCTATAATAAAAGCTAAATTAGCCAATAATGATATAAAGTTTCTTATAGATACCGGAAGTAGTTGTTCATTATTAGCCCAATCAACATTTGATAAGTTAAAAGCAAATTTAAAATATAAAAGACTAGGTTCGTCTATTACTCTTAAAACGGTCAATTCTTATATTGAATTTTCTTCATGTATTCGTGCAACTTTCAAAATTGAAAAAAAGTTTTTCCAACACAATTTCTATATTATTGACATACCACATAGCTCTAATTTTCATGGAATACTTGGCATGGATTTCATTAAAGAAAATCATGTCACTATTGACTTTTCGAAAAATTCCATGAGAATTGGAAAATTAGACTTTACTTGTTCCTTATTTGATTCGGAAAATGAAAAATTAGATGTATATAATGTTAACTCTGACGATAATAATATGAATGTCTATCTTCTAAAGAAAGTTATAATACAAACTGGTGAAAATATCTACATTACTGCAAAAACAAATAATAAGTTACAAGAAACGAATTACATATTTTGTACTGACTTAAAGGATCCTGATATAGAAATTTTAGATTCTATTGTATCACCGAATTACAAAAATCAAATTAATTCTGAAAATAATAATTCTCTTTTTACGTTATTTATCTCAAATAAGGGTAAAAATTCAATTCATCTCAATAAAAATATGCATATTGGTAAATTATTTTTAATTGATGAAATTAAAGAACCACATTTAGATAAAATTGAAGACTCTTGCTCTAGTAATAATAATATACAAAATATTGAGGACCATATCCACTTAATTCAAGCTTCAGAGGATATATTACTAAAACGTAAAAATGATTTATCAAGTAAAGATTTTTGTTTGAATCATTTAACCCTTGATCAACGTAACACACTTGAAAATTTATTTTTAAGCAAATTTGCTGCTTTTTCCAAATCTCTCAGTACTCTAGGACATACTGATAAAATAATTCCTAATCTTAAATTAATTAATGATTTCCCTATTAAAACACTTCCACTTCCGATTCCACAAGCTTTACAAAAAGAAGCCCAAGAACAGATTAACGAATTAGTAAACGCCGGCATAATTGAACGTAATTGCTCCGAGTGGGCTTGTCCCATATTGCTGGTAAAGAAAAAATCTGATGGTTCAAAGAAACAACGTTACAGACTTGCTTTAGACCTTAGAATGGTCAATACAGTCATACAAGGTTCCTCATATCCACTTCCTAAGATTCAAAATATTATTTCAAATCTTTCGTCATTCAAATACTTTACTTCGTTAGATTTCATGCAAGCGTACCACCAAATTGACCTTCCTAAAAAATATCAAGATATGTTAACATTTACATCTATTTTCGGCAGTTATCGATACAAACGTGTTTGTTTTGGTTTAAAGAACGCCAGTTCTATATTTCAGTCTCTAATGGATACAATACTCGACGAGATAAACATTAATGGCATATATGCTTATCAAGACGATCTTATTATTGGATCAAATTCATTTGAAGAGACTTGTGAAAAAGTAAATAAAGTTTTAGAAATTCTTATCAAATATAATTTAACATTATCCCCATCTAAGTGTGAATTCCATAAATCAGCAGTTAATTATTTAGGTTTCCATATTGAAAACCATACTATTTCACCCATCACCGCTAACATCGTAAAGATCAATTCTTTTCCACCACCAACGACAAAACGACAATTAAAAAAAATTCTTGGACTTGCTAATTTTTACAAATGGATTTTACCATCTTTCTCAGAACTTGCGCAACCCCTTGTGGAACTCACAAAACCCAAAACAACATTCAAATGGACAGAAAAACATCAGAGTATTTTTCAAAAAATTCAAAAATTATTCTTTCTTCCCCCAATGGTTCGACTTCCAGATTGGGAGAAAACATTCTATGTCAACACGGATGCATCAAAAACAGCCATTTCAGGAGCACTTATGCAAAAATTTAATGGTAAATTACTTCCTATAGCATACTTTTCCAAATCTTTAAAACCTTCTGAAAAGAAATATCCTGCGTTAAAATTGGAACTTATGGCAATTCATAAAACTGTCACCGCTTTCAAATACTATTTATATAATCGTGAGTTCGTAATTTTGTCAGATAGTGCTCCCCTTGAAAAATATAAGAAAACTACCAATCCTGCTGACGTTACCACCCGATGGTTAATGGACTTATCTGAATATACATACGTTTTCAAACATATTCCTGGAAATTTGAACATCTTAGCGGATTATTTATCACGTTGCAATTTTGAAAACAATCAAGAGGATCTCAAAGCTAATCCAAACTTAATTCATGACATACAACCACTACCAATTGTTGATGTTGATGAAAATGAAAACAGACTTGAAATTAACAGTAAGGATAAAATTAATAATGAAAATCAAAACAAATGCTCAGAATATGTTAATTATATGATTTCAGGAAATTCGAACTCTAAAGACCCCTTGCTAGAAATTTCAGACCAAACATTTGTATCCGAACAAATTAAGGATTCTGAATTAAAAACAATTTACGAAGAAATCTTAAAAAACGGAAAGTCAGAAAAATTTCCCAGTTACTTTATAAATCCTGATTCTAAAGTATTAATGCTCAAGAAAGAGAATATTCATAACAATTCATTCAGTTATTTAATTATTGTTCCAAATTCTTTAAAAGCGAAAGCATTGTCCATCGCGCATTTATCTCATTTCGGTTTGGCTAAAACCTATGAATTTCTTTCTAAAAGATATTTTTGGAGGGGCATTTATACTGATACCCTCAATTTCGTCTCTTCATGCACTAAATGCTTACAAGCGAAACATCACAAAACACCTCCTGCTCCATTACAAAAAACATATACACCCACTCATCCAAATCATACAATCTCCACAGACTTGGTGGGTCCTTTTAGTAATGGCCAATACGTCTTGACAATAATTGATCATTTCAGTAGACACTTAGAACTTTACCCGTTATCTAATATTACTTCTCCAAAAATAGTTCAATGTTTGTTTTCATACATTACAACGTTTGGTCGCCCTGCATGTATTCTATCAGATTTAGGTCCACAATATAGATCTCAAGTTTACAATACATTTAATGACACTCTAGGCATAAAAATATTACATTCGTCTGCTTTTCATCCCCAGTCGAACTCTATTAGCGAACGTGTAAACACATCAATTAAGTATTCAATTAATATCCTATTAGAAGAAGGTCATTCATTTCAAAATGCACTATATATACACAAATCTCTCTACAATGGATCTACGCATTCTTCCACTCAATTCTCGCCTAATCTTCTACATTTTGGTAGAGAACTGGCACTAATTTTTGATACTTATAATTCAAATTATAATTACACTTACCTGGACTCTAATGTAAACATCTATAAATTAATGCAAGACCTTCAGGAAATTTATAAAAAAGCGTACAATAACATTCAAGATTCCCAATCAAAACGAAATAAATATTTTCAAAGAAAAGCTAAACTAAGAAGCATCTGCACAAAAGATATTGTGTATCTGAAGTCTATGGATAAATTTAAACCTAAATATACAGGTCCTTTCATTGTCACAGTTAAACATTCCCCTGTTTCATTTTCAATTAAACGGTTACATGCTAGTGATGATAAGGCATTTCGTGTGCATATAGATAGAATTTTATTGGCACCACCACGTAATAATCACTTATTTGACATTTATAATAATTCTAATTTTAATAAGAATCTCATTATTTCCAATGATACACATCAATATAATTTACGAAACAGAAAGTAATTTTTCATCAATATTTTTCCTTAGGTTAAAAGTTACGCAGTATAAATTTTTAAATATTTATAATGATTAAAGATAAATTAAATAAATTTTATGTATACCTACATCGCAACAGACCTGATCAACCTGTTGTGATTTTTATTTGTTGTGAAATTTCGCAGCTTGGATAATCAATGGCTGGTCCAGGAAATTATATTCTAAGCTGCATTGTCTTACAACAACAGTGTATATCACTTTTATCACTATTTCTTTAACTTACGTGTTATTTATAATTGCATATTAATAATAGTTAACATACTAGAATAATATTGTTTATTTCAAAAAAGTGTTAATAGAATTATTAAAAAAAAAAAAAAAAAATGTTTACATAGACTTTTGGTGCAGGTAATATTTTTGTCATACACATATGCATATGTCTCATATTCCAATTACAATTACCTATAAAAAAAAAATTAATAAATAAAAACGTGTTATTATTACTTTCTTTCAACATGTAATATTTGTTTAAACATTTTAATGAATGTAAAAGGCTCACTATATATATTTGATAACATATAAATATACTTGATTTTTATTTTGTCAAAGTTTCATATTAAAATTGCTTATACATTTGAACTATGTACTTATTACAACGAAACCTTGTCCTATATGAACTGAAATGGACTCATCGAAGTTTCTCGCCATGCATGGTAACATAAAAATTTACTGATTTCAGCATCTTACCACGAACTGATAAATATATGATGACTGAATTATTATAATTTTAAATCAAAGGACTAGAGCTCATTTTGTTTGTGGATATATTCTAAAGACTCTTGTGTACACAGATGTATGGCCATACAACATTATATTACATCACCGTATAATATCTTTATTTTCTGTATTTGTATTTTATTATTGCATAATAATATATTTTTTTTAAGTATGCATATTAGATTTTCTATTGATAATATGACAATGTACGTATTTTATTTGTATTGGAAGCCATTCGTTTTTTGTTTTTGTTTTGTAATCAATCTATTTTACAAGATTGGAAATAATTTGATTTAATTTTAATTTTTGCTGAGCTGTCATATAGACGATGTAATGGCTGAACCCATTTTTTTTTTTTCGGTCGACGGGGAGAAATATGTGATGTTGTAAAACATCACATATCCCTTTTTAAAATAAAATAATAATAATAATATAAATTACATTTTATTTACTTATTTATAATACAAGCAAACATTATATTTCTTATTCTAAAAGAATTTAATACAATTTTGTTTATTTCGCTTATGCTATTTTATTTTTATTTCTATTTCATTAATCTGTAATTTCATATAATTTATTGTTCTTTTTCCTGCTCTAAATCTCATCAAGTAATAATTAAATAAAATATCAAAGAAAGAGAAACCCATTCATTTTATGCTTTAAAACCGCAGACGATTTTTTTTTATTGTAGCTTCCCGTCTCCAATCAAACGTTTAAAGATTCCGTTGAATCATTATAGCTGAAAATAATTTCTAATATTTTTTATCAATTGATTTCGCACTTTTAGCCAAATTCTGGATGCCTGACAAAATTTAATCACATCCTATGACGTAATTTAATTTTTAGCCAATCCTTTAACTATTATTTAGGTTTACCAGATATAAAATTTAAAATGTGTTCAGCCAAATTGATTTTTGATGCCAATGAGATTTGGCGAAATAAATTAATTAGCTTGCTGTCTGTCATTCTGAAAAGATGTTATTTTTTTTTATCATTGACTCGAAATGTCGAAATGTGTTTTGTGTAACAAAGAAATCGTAATGGCTTCCATTCTTCTTTTGGATGTCTGTCTTGAAATAATAAACAGGAATTCTCCATCGTGAATGTTTTCGAATCTACTTATTCCACTTTGTCCAAGAATATCATTAATATATGTCGTATAAGAGTAATTAAAACATCTCATTTTCTAAATGGAAAATGACTCGATGCTATGTTTTACGGAGCTCATTGAACCTGGTGTGCTATAACGTTCATGGCCGCTTCATACTTTAGTTATCTCCATCCCAGCTCTTCATTAAAAACCCTTAAAAAGACAAAAAAGTTAAATTAAGTAATATAATATATATATATATATATATACATCATATAACTTTTAGCATTTCAATATTACAAATTAATTGCCTTATGGATTAATTTCATTCATGCTATTTCTAGTTCTTCTTGTGATTCTTGGTTTTTTCTTTTGTAATGTTTTAAAAAGTTTTCTATGTATATATATATATATATTGTATTACCAATTGTATTGACCAATGATTTAGAAACCACAGATTAATATTTTGTTGGACATCCTTTTGCATATTGAACCTATTTTTGCGTAATGGAGTCCTTTTGCACGAATAACGGTCCATACTTGAGAGAGCATCCATAAGCTTTTGGAGTGCATTTAAGTCCAGAGAGTAGCATGGATAGGCTATCAAGACGTTAAGATCATGTAAATTAGATTGAAGAGAAGGATTGTGCTGCCGTATGCACCTTTCCAACATGTCCTAAACACTTTCCATTGGATTAAGGTACGGGCGCTGCGGCAAAGCAGGGAATCTGTAGGAAAACTTAATGATGTGCATTGAACCAATCTTGAATATTCTACTACGGTGTACATTGGCGTTATCGTCCAGGAAGTATCCTTCCCCTACGGAGTATAAATGTAACATTCAGGGCCCGACTTAGCCTAATTGGGGCCCGGGGCAAAAACTTCCTTGGGGACCTCTCTGCTTCAATACTTGGGCAAAAGCTTTTTTTGCCCCCCCCCCCCCCCTGCTTCACTACTTCAGTAATGAAGAACTAAATTTTATGGAGGTATTTTAATTTTTCACCTCATTGTAGATATATAACAAGAAAATTGACTAGAACCTAAAATAGCTATAAATCCCCCCCCCCCTGCAATGGTCAGACGAAATATTGTTCTGTCCATTTTATTTCTGATTGTTAACTTTTTCATCTAGCTGCGAAAAAATCATATCCTTGCTGACATTAGTTCGGAATTGAGCTAAATTTTCGTAATTATGATGGCTCAATTAAGCCGGATTTTGCACTATACTGATATTTTGTTTTAAAAAACTGATATTTTGTTTTAAAGAAGGAAACGTAAAATAAACTTTCTATTCGATTTGGGGCGGGCCCCTCTGATCTGGGGGTCCGGAGCAACTGCCCCGTATTCCCCTGCTTTAATCAGGCTCTGGTAAGATTGCAGGATGCACTTGACCTGCCAATATGTGTAGATATTGCATGGCTTTTGGTTTACTCTTATGGAACACCAGGGTCCCATTTCATTCCAGCAGAACATTCCCCACATCACAATAATAAGTTTTGGCTACTTACGCTGCTAGCAAGAATTTATAGAAACTTTCACAGGTCTCTAATTCATTGGCCACTGTGTGTACATACTCGGAATGTGGTTATTATAAGAGATATAATTAAATAACAAATAATGATATTATTATAAATTATGACATGTCAAGGAATAAAAAAAGAAAATTGCATGAACATTAATTTCTTTACTTTTTCTTTCTTTACTTTTTCTTTCTTTCTTTAATTTTTTTCTCTTGTAAAGTAGAATAACGTTATCAGATTTTGTTTTTTGCTATTTTTTATTTTACATTATTTTTTTTTTTTTTCTAAATTAAGTCCTTCTTATATACATATACAGGATCGCATCGTTTTTATACTTTTACGAGCATGTTATTATATTCTTACAACTATTTTCAAAAGTAATAATAATAATAATAATAATAATAATAATAATAATAATAATAAAGTTAAAGCTTTATAATAACATACAACACTGTCAAAAATACATTTAAGTGTTAAGTTAAACAAGCATTTATTAAATAGAAATAATTCCTTCACTATGAACAAAAGAATGGTTTTGCATATTTATTTCAACAAACTAACGTTAAAAATAGAATAAAAAAAAATAAAATAAATAAAAATAAAAATAACAACTTAATCCATGAGATGTAATTTTCAATTGCTCGTACTGCCATTTATTGAAAAATGTCTAAACATTCAACTCATTTATTTTATGAGATAATTCACTTGTTCCGTTAGTCACTAATCACCAATTTCTATATACTATATTATTTCCTTCGGGTTTTATGTTTGCGAAATAAAAGTAAGTGAAGGTATTGATATTTTTCTATTTTTATATGTTACAAGGTAAAAATATGTATTTTAATAAAGTACGTATACCATGGTCTTCAAACTTAATTTAAACCTAATTGTCTGTCTAATGAAGCGTGTATACATCCTTTCTCGTCTAATTTATTTTCGCTGGTTTCAGTTTTTATAAAGAAAGTAACGTCATTTTGTCTGCATTTTAATTATTCAACATTAAAAATAGAATTTTATTTTTATTAAATTCAGATCATTTAAAAATTTTACATGAATTTGTTAAACCTATGAAATAAAATAATTATTTTATCAACAGCTCACATAAACACTCTTTATTTCTTAGAAATTCAGTGCTTAAAATTATTGACACATTCAAAATTTTTACTATTTTTCTTCTAATTTCCTCTTCACATATCAAATGTATGTTTACTTTTCTAAAAGCTACAAATTTATTTTCTGTCATCATTTTTAAATATGTCTAACTATTTTCCCCCTAATTTACAGATTATTTATTCTTAAAATATATGTTTCAATGCCAAAGTTAAAAAAGATTAATGGATTGTGTTCTTAGAAATTACTCCCTGAAGGTTAAATGTCGATATCAATATTCTCGCCACGAAAGTTTATTGTAGGGGAAATTTGAATGTTTATCTTGAATAACATAAAATAAATAATGTGACAACATTTCCTTTTTTTTTTTTTTTTTTTTTTTTTTTAATTTGAAAAATGTTAAAGGAAATTAATGTTAAACAGCTATAAAATTTTCTTTGAAAATAAATAAATTATAACTTAATTTTTCTTTTATGCGATTCAAACTACGCGTAACAGTATTAGTTCTTTTATTATTAGAAGGTTTTTAATTGAAATTGACTTTGTCATCGTGTCCTCGTGTCACGCTAGTAAACAATGCGCCTTCATTTTAAAGTAAATATAAGCTGTTTTGTTTGTCGCTCTGTGGCTCGGTTGGTAAGAGCGTCCTGTTAATAACGCGGTGGTTGTGAGTTCGGTCCCTGGAAGGTCCAGCGTGTTAGTTTTTGCAGATAATTAGTAGAAAAGGTCTTAATTGAAACAAGAAAACTTTTCGTTGCTTGCACTGAGAATTTTTTGAGGAGTTTTTTTAAGAAGCATTTTTTTTATTTAGATAGTGGAAAACACAAAACATTTTAAATATTAAAAAAGCACAAAATAAAATGTTTTAAGTAAAAAATACATTAAAAAATATTTTTAGAGGCTTTATATATATGTATATATAAACATTATATATTACTATTATATGAAATTGGATTTGTCATCGGCTTTTTGTCACGTTAAAAAACCAAGACGCTTCCATTATATATATTAAAAAAAAAAAAAAAAAATGTAAGCAACTCATTGTATTTCTTAATGAATCAGCTGGTTACAGCGTCATGTTGATAATGCGAGAGTCGTGTGTTCGCTCCTCGCCAGGCCGAGGTGTTTTTTGCAAATAATTAATAGAAAAAGTGTCAATTAATAAAAGAAAATATTTCGTTGTGTACACAGTATCCTAATAATTTTTCAAAAGTTTTTAAACGGCTTTTTATCTAGTTACAAAAAGCATAAAATTAAAATGTAAGTAAAAATAAATAAATAAATAAAATTTTTTAGAAGCTTTTTATTAGTTAGAAGCTTTTTATATGAAATTGACTTGGTCATCGTGTCTTCCTATCACGCTAGTAAAGAATTAAAGTAAATATAAGCCGTTCCGTTTGTGGCTACGTGGCTCAGTTGGTCAGAGCGTCAATTTAATAACCCCGTGGTCGCGAGTTCGGTCCCCGGGAGGTACGGAGTGTTATTTTTTGAGGATAATTACTAGAAAAGATGTCAATTGATAAAAGACAATCTTCCGTTGTCTACAAAATATCCTAAGAAATTTTAATTAGTTTTTTTTAAGAAGCTTTTTTCTTTTTGTAACTAAAAAGCACAAAATAAAATTTAAGTAAAAAATCATTTTTTAAAATTAGAAGCTTTTTATTGTGAAGCCCTAAAAAGCATAAAATAAAATTTATTCTGGCAAAGACATGCTACAAAGAAATGAAAGTTTCAACACTAAGAAAATTTTAGAGAAAAGTATAAGTACTTTCCTTTTCAAAAGATGAAAATTTTTTAATGTTCAAAATATTTTAAAAAGCTTTCGAGACATTTGAAATTTCTGGCCAAACGAACGATTATATAAAAACTAATAACTAAGAATATTGGTCTCGAAAGGTTTTTAAAATATTTTGAACATTAAAAAATTTTCATCTTTTGAAAAGGAAAGTACTTATACTTTTCTCTAAAATTTTCTTAGTGTTGAAACTTTCATTTCTTTGTAGCATGTCTTTGCCAGAATAAATTTTATTTTATGCTTTTTAGGGCTTCACAATAAAAAGCTTCTAATTTTAAAAAATGATTTTTTACTTAAATTTTATTTTAAACAATTAAGTTTTATCATACCTCTGTGAAATGCTTTCTTTTGAAAAAAATTTTTCAATTTTTCTTTAATTGAAAATTTATTCAAAATAATTTTGTTATTATTATTATTATTATTGTATCAATATACTTACTTAAGCCTTTTTTTTTTTTTTTTTTTTTTTTTGTGTGTGTGTGTGTGATTTAAAGACATATGAAATCCGTGATATTTTTCTATTTTTATACGATACTAAGTAAAATAAAACTATATTTTTTAAGCATGTGTATTACATATTCGAAACATAAGTAAAAACCCTAACAGCACATCTCATCCACAAGACATCCTCAGGATATCCTATGGATGAAGGACATCCTCAGGACATCCTCAGGATGTACTATGGATAAGTGTGCTGTTAGGGAAGTAATTACCTGTGTAAGCAAGCATGTATGCGTTCTTTCGTTTCTAAATCAAGTTTTACGATTGATTTCAGTTTTTGCAACGAAAGAAAAACATTAAGTTTTCTGCATTATAACTATTCAGGATTCAAACTACCATTTAATATTTTTTTTTTTATTATATTATGGTCACTTAAAAATTTTACATTCATTTGTTAAATCTACACCGATTAAAAAATTACGTAATTTCATAAGAAATGTCTGGCAGCAAGACTGTCAGAAAACATTCGTATGATAGAAAAAAAATCCGTTGACAAAAGTATTACGTAAGAGAAGAAAAAAAAAAAAAAAGAAAGAAAAAAAAAGAAATTCATACACCTCAGATTTAATCCGTTGGATTACACTGTAAGAAAATTTGCATTAAATAAAATTCTTCATTCCAGCCAGACTGGACCAAACCAGAATTCACTACACTGTGATCAACGATGTAACCATTTACTTACGAAGCATCATTTTATGCTGTTACTTAAGACTGCTCAATCCTCTTTGATACCCAGTTCTATATCTACAAAACTGAAATAACCAGTAATCTGGCGTTTACCTGGTATTGCAGGTTTTATCTGGTGTTACTATTCGTAACACCAGATAAAGTAAGCGTTACTAATCAAGCGTTACTAATCTTATCTGGTTGCGAAAAAAAAAAAAAAAAAAAAAAAAAGGGCGTCTTTTAACTTATTGAGATGTAATTTTATAGTAAATTTCTATTATTTCAGAAATCAGAAATTTTCTGTAACTATATTACAGAAAATTTTCAATAGATTGGAGTTATCTGCTAACTAAACATAAAATTATTGGAGTGTCATAAAGCAAGAATATGATAAATAAAATACAGGAGCATTAAAGCATGGCACTATTGATATTGAATAAATTCTGCATATAAAATAGAATAAAAGAGTGTGATAAAAAATACTCAACTCTAAACTTTTATTCAGTGAAATGCTTTTGCTTAACACGAACTAAAAAAAAAAAAAAAAAAAAAAGAAGAGGAAGAAGAAGAAGAAGAAGAAAATTATTCTTATCTGAATTTTATGGCTAACTTAGTTTAATTTAAAGTCGGAAGACATAGCAATAGATATAATTCATAAGGTCAACTCAGAAACTTCTGCAATTTTTACGCATGAATAAATAACATTTTCGAGTATATGTTTGCTCACATCGACGAGACATTTGAATTTTACGAGAAAAAAAAAAAAAAAAAAGTGGACGAATGAAAATCCCCCCCCCCCTATTTCTAGATAAGAACATAACTCTTATTTTTATAAATATTAATAAAATCTGGAATTATTCCACTTGTTTTTCCAAAATTAAGTAAATAACGAAGTTGTCGAAATAAATTAAAACAAGAGAAGTCCCTAAATAAATAAAGCAGAAAATTATAATTGGGTTTCTGGCACTAGTTGCCAGATCTGGCGGAATTTTTATTCAATAATCACCAATAATTTTAAGAATTGATATTTGATATACAGAATAGACTATCAATCTTCGAAGTGATTAGGGAAACGTTACAATTAGAAATTATTGGTCATCATTGAATAAAAAATCCGCCATATCTGGCAACATTGGTGTTTGAAAACATTTCCCCAAATAGTATGTTGTTTATTGGAACGTAATATATCCGAATTCTTTTGTGAGTCCCCATAAAATAATTATAAGCATTAGATTCATCAAAACTTTTACAGTTCAGGTGACGGTGATCTTCTAAACATAGGATAAATAGAGGAATTTTCCCCGTAAATTGCAGTATGAGGAGTATTTTTATCGTAGCTGTCTCAGAACAATTTTAAAGTTTTATTTAAACTATTAACACGAACATCAGTGACTATAAATACGTTAACTTAAATATTTCGTAAGTTATTCGAAGTTTAAGATTTTCTTAAAATAGGAAAATTGAAAAATATTTTTCATAAGCGTGCATTAGGAGGATTATTGTTTTGTAAGCTGTATGGAATTCGATGAAAATTAAAATTCGAAGCTAATACTGATACAATAATCAGTAGAATAGGTTAAAGTATACGTATCGAATCAAAAGCACAGTAGCCTAGTATGTGAAACATTTTAGTCTGAAATATGCCAATTTTTTGTCTGAGTTGGATTGGGGGAATTAAGGCCGATTGACTGCTCCAGGGACCTAGGCCTGAGGGGGAATGCCCTCGCGGCCTTTCTAAGGGATCCTTGCCCGTATTTACGTAATTTCGGAGAAAACAACGAAAAACTCCGAATGGCTAGACCGACGAGCGTACTTGGGATCCAACTTGGCACCTCACGTTTACCACATTTGAGCACAGAACCCCTCGACCTAATTGAGACCCTTGATTGAGATAACTCCTCATAATATGGATATAATATGTTTTATAGAGATTTGTGAGTTTAAATATATGAATTGGAAGTGTAGAAAGTTGAAAATACCCCTATGAAAACTAGTTTAATTGTTATTTTTATTATATTTTTTTAACAGGATAGGTCAAAATAGTAGTAATAATAATAATAACAATAACAATAACAATAACAAAAATATTTAAATTTTGACCACTGCAACCAGATATATCAGTTCACTGAGCTTTAATTTTTATATTTACAGCTTAAAATTACTTAATTACATTTACAATTTAAAATGAATTATTACTTAAAACTTTTATGCTTTTATTAAAGTGTGAAGTTTATACATAATAGTCATAATTCTTACCTTCTTATGCATAGTTAAGTTTTTAATAACACAATAGTTTAAGGTTCCTTTTAGTTCAGTTTATAAAAACACTGCAGTGATGATATTATTGCACAGAACAAAGAAAAGCTCTGTGACTGACATATAGGAAGAAATCGCTGGATCTACAGTAAAGGTAGGTCCATTGAATCCTTACCAACTCCATTGGCTAGCATGTTCTAGAAACCCGTTCCAGAATTCTATAACTTTTTTTGTTTTCTCTCATATATATAATAGATAAAGTAGTGTTTGGGGGTTAAATTTTCGATATCGAGTTTTTGTTATATTTACACGTTTTGATGTTTTTGAATCCAAAAATCATGATTTTAGCGACTAGTCTCTCTCTCTCACTGTCTGTGTATGTGTGTGTGTTTGTGTAATTGCTTTTACTATATCTCTAGAACAAATAGTAGTAGGAAGTCAAACTCAGTATTCTAAATCTGTATCGCATAATGATGCTGCTCTAAAATTTTCGTTGAGGTCAAGCAAATGGCTCGTGTACAGGGCTGTTCAAGAGAATTCAAATACACAACGTCTATTGAGGATATTTCTGGTAAGTATGTAATATATCTATAGGCTACCATAAACAAAATGGAACGGTATTTTTTTTATATGCTTAAAAACATGTTCTGTGTAGATTGCTGTGTGGAAAGCAATCATTATACATTTATAGGGCTACTCAAAGTATTTGGATATATCAGAGCTTTTCTTGAAAATTACTGAAAATGTATCTTTTTTTGTGTTTTTCTAGTTTTATGTGTTTTATGTGTTTTTGTGTTATGTGCGTAAAACTATATTAAATTACACAATGTGATGTGCGTATAGTTTGTAGACACTATGCCGGGCTGCCCCAAAATAAGCTAAAGGTTCTTTTCTATTGAATGAAATTGATGGAAGTTCTTTGCTACATTTTACTATGCCATCAAACACTGCGCAGAAAGGAAAATTAATTTCCCATATACATACTGTAAAGAAAAGTATATATTAAAATTCAATTTTCAACTTTAGGTTTTTTTTAAATATCAAGCTTTGAGATAATACGATTTGCTTGAATAAAAAACACCATTTTTTAGTTTTTTTTTTCCAGTTTTGTTGATCAGTGTTTATATCTGTTACCAGCATAATTTAAAAACAAATAACTGCGAAAATTTAAAATTGGTATTTTGAAATTCGCATCAAGTTGTCACTTGAAAAATTTGATAGAGATTGGTAAGTTTGAAGGCAAATTAATAACATTCTCGATTATTTAAAAAAATAAATGTAGGCAAAATAATTGAACAAGGGGGTTGTGGGATTGAGAGGAAAGAACCCCCTCCTCTCATATCTCTAATAAATCTTCTGCTCAGTCTATTTTAGATAATTTTTAAAGTAGATTGAGCTTTACTACCTTACTTTATGTAGTAGGACTTAATCTGCAATGTATCGTTACAGTATTTAAATGCTGGGTAAGAGAAAGTCGTGTGAGTTACACACAGTATTAATTATGTTATCCTTGTAAAACCTTTTTTAAAATCTCTGAAATTAAATGCGAACATAAGAGTCCAATTTGGTAACTATTATTCGAATTTTTGACCGAATTCTAACAAATCAAGTGAGAAATTCTCGCAATACAAAGAATTAATAATATTCATAATATTGTTACACCATTAAAATCGGGGAAATGTTCAACGTTTTGAACGCCAAAGAGCTAAAACTAAAAAGCTGACAGACGTTTCCATAGCATTTAGTGTACTGTCTTCAGCTCATCTTCAGTGCAGTTTTTTCTCTTTGGAGTTCAAGACGTTTAAGATTTCCTTGGTTTTAATAATCCAGCACCAAATCTCCTTTAACCCCTTAACTTCTTCGGGCTTATACATTCGTCACGCTGAGCCGATGCTTTATCTGCCCCGGACGTATATATACGGCTTTCCTGTGTATTGCGCTGCTACCGATAAAACCAGTCCCACGGCTTTGGAATGCAATAAAATGACTTTGAATGTAACCTTGATTGTGTTTTCAATGGATTTACTTTTTGTAGAGAAGAGGAGTGTGGGAGGAAATTGAAAGGGGGTGTTTCTGGAACAATAAAGGCATAACTACGCGCGCTTGTGTGAAAAATGGCACTAGGAAGCAAATCTCTTAATTTTTCCTTGGCAAGTAAGGAGATAAATATTAGTGTATATAAATCTTGTAGTTGAATATCTACGGAAAATCCCCCATACTTTCTGTTGCTTTCTCAAGCAAGATTCCAGTCTTTATTTCCCCAAGTCTTAATATATCTTTAGAACCACGGGCAGATTTTGGAATCGAAAGATTAGCAGTATTAATATTGCATTGAATAACCTGGGTTACGGCATTATCAATATCCCTCTCAATCATGTTTGGAATTAAAGCCCCCCCCCTCCTTTTTTTATGCACTGAAGACAGTACGCTAAATGGTACCGGAACAGCTATCTGTCTTTCAGTTTTTTCTCCTTGGCGTTCAAGACGTCGAAAATTTCCTTGGTTTTATTAATCCAGCGCCAAGTCTCCTTTTAATATTGTACCACCGTCTAGAAAAGTATAGATTGGAAATTTTCGCTCAGTTCGTCAATTAAATTTATTTGTTTGCCTTATACACATAATTCGGAAGTCTTTATTTCTAGTTTTGTGCTTCAGAAAATGACTGTTTCTTTTAGATGAAGTCACTATACATATTTATTTTTAAATGTAAAATGTGCCATTTTTCAAGTACGTCAGGTGGTTAAGATTATTTTTTTTTTTCTTTTTTCTTTTTTTTTTTTTTTTTTTTTATATAATTTTTGTAATCTTTTCAACATTATTGGATACAAAATTTTTATTAACTCATCATTATTCAACTTAACTTAAAAACGTAAAGGAAAACTAATTTTTTCATTGACCAAATACTATATTTTTTAATTTATGTAATTAGAAAAAAACTAATTAACAAGAGTAGATTCTTCTGTGACAACGTCAAGAAAGATTTATCGACAGCATAAATATATTATATTCATTATTTAATGGTTTATTATCAATATTCCTGTTACAAGAGAATTTTTTTTTTTTCATAATACTTCTTTATAGTTTGGGAACGTTTTATACATTATTTAATTACAATAATGCTAATTATAAATAATAAATATAACATAAGTGTTTGAAATTTAAAACTATTGCAGAATATTCTGACGAGGAACTCGGCATAGTACATAGTATATAGTGCTTATATTGTTTGATGAGAACCCTACTTTGCAGCAGAAAAATGGTGGACACAGACATAGTTTCCGGGTATTACGATGTTTTGGACACTAGCTTTTTTTACAGAAAAAATTTACTTTTTTCAATCATAAAAAAGTCTAAAAAACTTTTAAAATTTACCTTTCTTAAATCATGGTCGCTTGAGTAACATTTATTTTTAAGTAACTTTAGAAATAAATCCTTTTCATAGGGAATTTATTTTCAACTATATTTTCTAGTTTTAAAATACACTAAGAAACATTGAAATTAATGCACCAAGAAAGGGAAAAGGACAATCGCAAAACTTTGCAAGTAAGTATAGTAAGATACGATGTGTAAATGAACCATGTTTGGTGCCAATGAGCATGACCAAACACTCTGCAGTCAGTGCTGCCAGATTTGAGGGAAATTTTTATTCAACTGCCACCGTTAAATTTTACTTTTAACAATTGCCTAATCACATCGAAAATTTCTTTAAAAGATGTTTCGAAACTATTAACAAACCGTTTCAATTAAAATTTAGTGGTGGCTGTTAAATAAAAATTTCCCTCAATCTGGCAGCACTGTCTGCAGTGTCGCGTAATCAGGAAGTAGGTCCTATAAAAACCGGTGCACAGTGGAAGATTCATAAACCTGACGATCATATTCCGACTCTAGTACGACTTTAGTAAGCAAAAAATGCCAGACAGAAGTGAGAAAATACATTTCTTACAGTTAAGCGAGTTTGAGCGGGGGCTCATCATCGGCATGCAAATTGCTATGGGATCGGCGCGTCCCGTTGATTGCAATGTCGATCATCTGGAGCGTGCTGCCTGAAAATGTTTGAGCGGTGAATACGAGATGGTAGCCACGTGCAGCGTAGCAGGCGATGAGCGACCAGGTAGAGGACGAGGAGACAGAATCGAATGATCGTAGGGAAAGCGCTCATTGATCCCACTATGGTACGTTCCACGGTACAATCACATGTAAGGGTGCCAGCTGTTTCACAAAGATTTTCCAGACGCTTTGCGAAAGCAAATCTGCAAGCCAAGCGAGCTTTTCATATACTACTTTTAAACATCTAAATATTGGCGATTGCGTTTACAGTGGTTCCAAACCAGAGCAATGTAATGTCCCATATTATCAAAATGCGGTTCTCAGGGACGAATCCTGCTTTGTTTTGGGGACGGATAAAAAATGCTTCCGGATGATGAAGCGTCCTGGAAAACGTATTATTCTGTACATGATTTGGAAGTGGCTGCATGAGAATTGTGAGCCCACTTACCTGAAGGCAATATTAGACATCTAATCAACATAATACCAGATTGTATTTCGGCATGTATTGCAGAAAGAGGCGGTCCATAGCGATATCGAAGTTGTAATGTATTTTTAGAATTATACACACTGTATTTGTTTAATTTTCATGAATTTGAGATCAAGTGATTCCTTCATTTGTATCAATATGTGTGTTAAATTTCATTCAATCCGATGTTCCTTCCTTGATTCACTTTTTCAGTGTTCTTGAGTATAATATTACTTTGTACATTAATAATGTAAAATTTGATAAATATTGGTCTAGTTATAAAAGTATCCGTGACTGTTAATTAATACACTGTAAAAATTAACTATAATTTTCACAGAAGAATGTGGTGCAAAAATGGTTGCCAGCCCATTCTACTGTTAAAAAGAAGAAAATTACAACAGAAACATTTACAAAATTGTCCCTTTGTACAGATGTTTCCGCTTTAAATTAATATATTTAACAGTAGAATGTGCTGGCAAAAATGGGTACCAACATATACTGCTGTAAAAACTACTTTTTTTTTTTTTTTTTTATAGCGCAACGCGGATTTTCCATGTAGACTTCCAGCGTAATTTTCACTTCATCTGCGTGCTTTTATTTTTATTTTTAATTTTTATTTAATTTTTTACAGCATGGAAAATCTCCTCATTTGCCATTTTTTTAAAGATTGGTTCCATTTTGGTATGTTCAAAGAACATTTTATTTCTATAGAATTAGATCTCATTCTTTATAATTTAGAGAGAAATAAAAATTAATAGAAAATCTTATTAAGACCAGAAGAAATAATTAAAATTAAGTAACACAAAATTACTATTTATCGGTCTTCAGTTGGAGCCGGGCTGACGATGAATTCTCTTGTCGAGACAATAGCTGTTTTAGTAATGGCTATAATAATACGTAATATTCAAAATGCATTACGTTAATAGTAATATTTTATAGTATTTCGAAAAGTTATAGTAGCACACTTTAGCTATTTTTAGCTAAAGTAAAGTTTTAATAGAAACTTTTATCTTATTTAATGGGGGGAAATTGTTCAGGAAATACAATAAGAATTTCTATTAAAGCTTTCAGGTAGCTATCAAGCAGTGTGATAGCAGCTATGCGTGCAGTGCTTCTGTTAAAAAACGATTTTCAAATTTTGAACAGTAGTTTTTATGAATGTTGATTATAGTCTGTTTTTTTTTTTTTTTTTTTTGTCAAAGTTTGCGCCGATTTTGAAACGTTGACTTAAATGAGTTTAATGCAAACATAACATGTAGTTTATGGAACATATTTTATAACGTTATAAGGTACGTATTCTCAATCATCTTTTTAATAATAAAAGCTCAAATTTTCCGAAAATAATTTTTAAAATAATGTTATGGTTAAAACAATGTATTGGAATAAAATAAATAAATAAATAAAAGTTTATCAATCGTTCCATGTGTGTGTTTCGACTGATTAAAATAATGCAAAAGATGTCATGTAAATTTAACGAGAAATTTACATGACAAACAGAACAATGTATTGAGCGAAAAAAATAAAAATTGTACCCATGGTTTGCATGTTTTTGAAAATTTTGTTTAATGCTTCTTAATAAATAAAACGAAACAATTTGTATTTTTAGAATAATTTCTTTTATTTGCTATTTGAATTTTTAATACGTCAGTGGAAAATAATAGTAATAAATAAAATATGTACAATTCAACTACGTTATGGGTAATCAATTGAGGAACTAAGGCTACTTGCCACAAGGGACTATTTGGCATAAGGGGCTGTTGGCACGCCGCCAAATTAGAGATAGACCGATGACTTTTTTGTGTGAGGAGTACATGTGTACTATCCACCGTAAATTCAGTCTGATTAGAAGCGTCAGGAAAGCTTGGCGCTCGACTCCATTTCATCATTTTTCGTACTGGTAACTAAACTTTTTCATTGAACATTGTTTTGAACTTGTGAAACATCAGATGAAATTGAGACACTGTTTATTATGACGCGCTTTTCGAAATAGTGGTTAACTGCTGTTACACGCATGTATGATTATCTTTTGTTTCTGTTGTCTTGGGTCCTGAGGTATCCATCTAATTTTAGGTACACCTGTGGGGATTAGGTATTGAGTCAGATGGCATTGCTACAAAATAGATTTTTCCATAGCTTCATCTTTCTTAATAGTAGTTCAAAGATTCAAAAATGTCTCCAAGGTGAAAAGTTTTCACTCTCAGTCTCCTGGCAAGGCGATGGAGAGGGTTCCAAAGCTTTTTCAAACCTCGGTTAATCTCATAAGAATACAAAAGATCCCATAAAACTAGACCAACAATGAATCCTTTATAAAAATCAAGGGCCTTCTGATCCCCTAAATACAATAGAACTGACAATTTTGTAAGATACCAATCCCAACTGTACCTTAGAAAAAGTGACAAAATCTGTGGCAATTCAATCCGCATGTGAACCCTGGTCAAAAGGTGAAAACATGAAGTTAGCTAGAAAATAATGATTCAATTTTGTATTACCAAAATAACTTGTTCAAAATTTTAGCCAGATGTTCAAAAAAACGAGCGTACTTTTCCTACGTTCGTAGTGATTTTTAAAAATTAAATTAATTCTATTTGACTAATTAAAAATAGTTATAATACTAAGTATAATTAACTTTACATGGTGAATTCTTCTATTATTCATACATTTAACCAGAAAGTTTTGGTCAAATATCATACAAATAAAATGTTTTTGTGAAATAAAGTCTTTTTTTTTTTCTGTGTTCTGCCTAAGTATCTTTGTCCATATCGTGTCATGACAACTCACCCCTGTAGGTCTGCCTACTAACCGCGAGTGCGACGTTAGTGGGCATTAGTTACAAGCTCTTCGAAAACGTATTTTTTGGTAGTTTAAAAAAGTATTTAATTGATTGGCCTTACGTCATTTTGTAACCAAAAAGATTAACTTTCCGATGCAGTCATCAGTGTTTCCCATAGTATTTAAAAAAAAACTAGTTGGCATAGGTAGACTCTGCTCAGTTCCCCATCATATTTATGTTCTCAGAAATTTCTAGTGCGAGACATATTACTAGTGGATCTGCAGATCAGGAGCCTCAACGTCCTATTTGCATCAGACGTTATTCAATAGGTCATTTTTATTTATTCCTTACTATATAATAGTATATATTGATTCGATCGAATTATTACCAAAATCAAATACATTCCTGAGGGGGGCGCAGCCCCCCTCAACCCTTCGTTGTATCTCTCTTTGTATACCTATTTGTATATGATATAAAGTGTTACGAAATTGTAAATAATTGCATTTATTTTTGTATAAATTCTTTCAAAGAGGTTTAGTAAGTTGATAAAATGCTAATTTTGTGCCTTTATAGTCGTTTTAGCGTTAAAATAGCCAAATTTTCCTTTAAAAACGGATTAAAAAGCTCCTATAAGGGAAGAAATAAATTTGGCGCCAAATTTGGCGACTATTTCCCTCCTTGGCGATTTTTTTGGCGATCTTGGCGAGAAAATCCTTATTAGGGATATACCAAATATGGAAGCTCTAATCTCATTGGCTGATGTGATACGAGAATTTTCCAGAACAGTCTGTTTTCGATAGAAAAGTATAAAAGGAGCATTATTTTCGCCAAGGCGGTCAGTCTCAGATCTATATCAGTTTCGTCAAATGCTTGCTCAATGGGCTCATGAATATGTGTACCAAATTGCAAGTCAATAGCGAGCGTTATTTTGGGGGCCGCTATCGCGGTACATACAAATTCTTCCCATAGGCAATAATGGTAAAAAAAACTTTGGCGTGTCCCTGTACACGAACTTACAAATGGAATGCACACCGAAAACTATACAGCTAATTTCGTGGGCATCATGAACATGTGTACAAAATTTCAAGTCAATAGCGTGTTTTTTGCGGCCGCTATCGCATGACAGACAGACAGACAGACGGAATCCAAAATCCTTTTGAGTCTCAACAGAGGGCCTCCATTCACATTTCGGCAAAAATTGGAAGTCAATAGCTTGATTTTTGCGGTGGCTATCGCGGTACATACAGATTCTTCCCATAGGCCCTAATCATAAAAAATCTTTGGCGTGTCCCTGTACACGAACTACAAATGGAATACACACCTAAAACTATACAGCTGATTCCGTTGGGCTCATGAACACGTGTACCAAATTGCAAGTCAATAGCGTGATTTTTGTGGCCGCTATCGCGGTACATACAAATTCCTCCCATAGGCCGTAATGATAAGAAAAACTTTGGCGTGTCCCTGTACACAAATTACAAATGGAATACACACCCAAAACTATACAGCAGATTTTGCGGGGCACATGAACACGTGTACTAAATTGCAAGTCAATAGCGTGATTTTTGTGGCCGCTATCGTGATACATATAAATTTCTCCCATAGGCCGTAATGATAAGAAAAACTTTGGCGTGTCCCTGTATACGAACTACAAATGGAATACATACCAAAAACTATACAGCTGATTTCGTGGGGCTCATGAACATGTGTACCAAATTTCAAGTAAATACCGCTTTTTTGGCGGCCGCTATCGCGCGACAGACAGACAGACAGACACAGCCCAAAACCGTTTTGAGTCTCAACAGAGGGCCTCCACTGACGTTTCGGCAATAATGTTAAAAGAAATCAATTTGACCAAAGCTTCATACAGTGACAGAATGAAATCCCCGCCTAATAGGCTATCCACCGTTCATTTCGATATATTTATCTTATTCTAATCTATTAATTTATTTTATCAGGGTTAATTTCGTTGTTTAGTTTTCATGCTACTATTTCCAATGCAATAATCCTCAAATTCATATTTATATGAAAAATTTACAATTTCGCTATGTTGATAAAATCGTAAATTACGAATAATTTACGAAATTTTCCTATTAGAATATTTGTATTCAATCATGTTCAAACAAATATCATAAACGTAATTTTGAAGTTGTCTAACGTATTTAGGATCCTCAAAATGGAAGTTTATGCTCAATTTTGCTTTATTCTGACATGTTAAATACATCGTAAATTCCAAATAACTTACGAATTTTTTAAATTGGAAAAATCATAGTCTATGATATCCATGCCAGTATCCTAAATATTATTTTGAAAGTGGTTTGACATCTTTACGATGAAAATATCCCTCAAGATTGACGTTTATGTGAAATTTTGCTCTTATTCAGCCATGTTAAGAAATTCGTAAATTTCCAATAACTTACGAAATCTTTATATTGGAAAATTCATAGTCATTAATATTCATGCCAGTGTCCTAAATAATGTTTCAAAAGTAGTCTGACATCTTTACGATGAAAATATCTCTCAAAATTGACGTTTATGTGAAATTTTCCTTTATACTGTCATGTTAAGAAATTCGTAAATTTCCAGTAACTTGCGAAATTTTCAAAGTAGCATATTTATAGTTACTGATGTTCATTCCGGCATCAAAACTGATATTTTAAAACTGGTCTGACATTTTTACAATAAAAAGTTTTCATTTAATGCACGTTTAAGTGATTTTTTGTCCTATTCTCCCATGTTAAGAAAATCGTAAATTTCGAATAACTTACGAAGTTTTTAAATCGAATGTTGCAAATGAATAAGGTTCTTGCCAGTGTCGAAAGTAATATTTTAAAACTGATCTGACCTCTCTGCGACAATTTGTTCTTGAGATATCGTGTACAAAGACTAACAAACTAACGGACTGACCCACTAACAGACTAACAGACTAACAGACTAACAGACACCCTACAGACAGACACCATAGAAAATTTGTCATTTTCGGATTCCTCACACCTGAAAACGTGTAGAAAAGTCAAAAAACCAAGGTCGAAATTTTTCACGATTACCTAAGTTCCCCATACCTATAGTATGATGGGGAACTAAAAAGTAGAAAAATTTAAAGCCAAAATCTATCCCTACTAGAACCGTGTTTTTCCTAACATAAATAAATAAATAGACACATGTTTATAAAATTTAAATAAAGGGATTACGATGTCATTTTAAATTTCTTGGTGACATTTGGACTTCAAAATATACAACTTTAATGATGTAAAAGTTGAAGCCATTTATTTTAAATATCATGTAAACTAATATTTCGTAATTTTAATTGACAAGGATAAATAAATTTTGGAAATACATGGGTAAAAATCGATTGCTAGTCGGGCGCATATCTATTAATTTGTATATGGGCGTTATTGGGTTCTAACAAAGGTTTCAGTCATTGGCCTAGCATTATGCCATTTTTTTTTTTTTTTGGTCTTCTCCAAATCTTGTTCAAATATGGGCTGGTACTTCTTAGAAAGATCTCTACTGAGAAATCCCATTCATTTCTAGGTATTTGCAGTAAGCAACAAGGTTTAGTCAATGCACAATCATCTTTAAATTTAATGACCAAAAAAAAAAAAAAAAAAAAACTATATTTCTTTAGTATAAGTCTTAACTATAAGTCTATAACTATAAGTACTATATCTTAACTATAAGTCTTTAGATAGATATTTTAAGAAATAAGGCAGAAGTACATAACATTAGTTTATAGGTCATCTGATAGCTCCAATATTTTTCTAAATAATTAAAACTGCCTTATGCAAAGGTGTTTATTATTATTATTATTATTATTATTATTTAATTACTCTTTAGTTTATTTTCAATTATCAATCTCATTTCATTTTATTAACTTCTTTTAAATGTCTTGATGTAATGTATAAAACCTTAATAATATTTTCTTTGTGTTAATATAATTTACTTAACTGTTACCTTTATAATGCATACTTTGATGCCAAAGTTCAGGAAGACTAATGCTAGGTATATGTACGAAAATCTAATTTAAGATTATAAGTACTTATTAATATTCTAGTCAAGAAAATACACTGATGGAAAAAAAAATCCCAACACCAGGAAGGCGCTGTGCTAGATAAACGAAATTTGGTAGGCGTGTTTATACATCTGAAAGATGACGTCGATTCAAATTTCGAGCTACGCGCATAAGTGTGGCGCTAGTACGACACTATGAACATGCAAATGAGGTTTGCTTTAAATAAGCGCTGTAAGGTTCGTTATCGTTATTTACAGTTGAGATTTGACGTAGTGGGTTAATGTTAGTCAAGGATGCCTCTAAGAAGACGAAGAAGCCATTATCAACAGCTCACTGAGTTTGAACGAGGTCGTGTAGTAGGGCTACGGGAATGTGGGTTTTCTTTCCGCGATATTACAGAAAGACTTGGCAGGAATGTATCCACTGTGCATGAGTGTTGGCAGCATTGGTCAAGGGAAGATACTGCCTCAAGAAGACCGGGTTCCGGGCGGACACGTGGCACTACTGAGAGGGAAGACCGCCGTGTTCGGCGTATGGCTGTGGCCAATCGTACTGCGTCTGCAGCTGAAATTCGAGCTGCAGTTGGCACCACAGTGACACAACGAACTGTTACAAATCGGTTACTTCAAGGACAGCTCCGAGCCAGACGCCCTGTAGCGTGCATTCCACTGACTCCAAACCACTGCCATTTGCGACGTGAGTGGTGTCAAGCTAGAACTCATTGGAGAACGGAGTGGAGATCTGTTGTGTTTTCTGATGAAAGCCGGTTCTGCCTTGGTCGCAGTGATAGCCGTGTGTTGGTTAGAAGGAGGCCAGGTGAACGCCTGCTAATGACCTGTTTGCGGCCTAAACACACAGGGCCTACTCCTGGAGTTATGGTTTGGGGAGCAATTTCGTATGACAGCATGAGCACTCTCGTGGTTATCCCACGCACCCTGGTTGCAAATTTGTACGTCAGTCTAGTGATACAACCTGTTTTGCTGCCATTCATGAACAGCATTCAAGGGGGTGTTTTCCAATAGGATAACGCTCGCCCTCATACCGCTGTTGTAACCCACATGCTCTACAGAGTGTCGACATGTTGCCTTGGCCTGCTAGATCACCAGATCTTTCTCCACTCGAGCACGTATGGGACATCATTGGACGACAACTCCAGCGTCATCCACAACCAGCATTAACCGTCCCTGCATTGACCGCCCAAGTGCAACATGCATGGAACTCCATCCCACAAACTGATATCCGACACCTGTACGACACAATGCATGCACGTTTGCATGCTTGCATTCAAAATTCTGGCGGTTACTAATGTACCAACATTTCACATTTGAAATGGCTCTTCTCGCCAATGGCTCTCTACCTGTGATCTTGAAACTTTAATCAATTAAATATGTTACCTAGACAAATGTATTGCTGAAATTTCATTACTGTACAATAATTTTTTCTTTGTGTTGGGATTTTTTTTTTCATCAGTGTATGTTGTAAAGTGAATTTTCATGATATTGAAATAAGGTAAATGACGCAGAAACAATATCATTTACAATTCCAATTAATGAAAAAATGAATTTTAAGAAATTAAATATGTGAAACACTTAACTTTAATTATTATATTTAGCCCCTTAGCGTTCACTGGTTTCGAAATTGACCAAATATTTCACACCATCTAATGGTTTTTTTTACACAGCAGATTTAATTATTTATATATTTTTTCTTATTTTATTAGATTTTTAAACTTTTTTTTCCGTGTTTGTTCTATAGATAGCAGTATCACTCAAATCTTAACAAATGATGTTACGGAGGAAGCTTTCTGGTTTGAAAATTCACTCGTGTCTAATTTTTCCCCTTTAATAAAGGGCTGTGCTATTATTTTCATTTGAAACAACTTTTAAGAGTTTCCTTGGTTTATAGTATTTACTTAAAATCTCATTTATTTATTTAATGAAATATTATTTTAATTTAAAATTATTAACTTGCAGATTTTTCAGACTAAAACTTTCTCGAAAACTGAAAACGTTAATTTTTTCTTTTAACATACTTATGATCGGCTTCATGTCTAATAGCTTATTAGAAATTTTCAACAGAAATTAAGTTGCTAACGTTAAAAGGTTAAAGAGTGAACTCTCCCGTGTAAATTCATTAAGAAACTGGACTGTCATAAAATGATGCATAATATTAGTTTTTAAATTTACTCTTTTAGAAATTTTTCTTTTCATTTTTAAATTAAATACACAGTTTTATTAGTAATTTTTTACAACGTTAATTTTATAACTAATTTTTAGTAATTAACTCGTAATTACTTTTAATAAGCATTTCAGTAATTATTAGTAATTAGTATTTTATAGTAATTATTAGTATATTTTAGTAATTATTAGTATTTTATAAATTATTTTTTTTTATTAATTTTTTAGTTATTAATAATTTTTTTGTAATTAGTTTTTTATTAGTAATTTTTGTTGTAAATTTACTATTTTAGGAATTTCTCTTTTCATTTTCAAATTAAATACACAGTTTTATTAGTAATTTGTTTGCAACATTATTTTTTTTTTAAAAAAAACGTTAATTTTTTTCTTTTAACGTATCTATAGTCGGCTTCGTGTCTAATAGCTATTAGCAATTTTCAACAGAAATTAAGTTGCGAATGTTAAACGGTTAAAGAATAAAGTCTTCCATGTAAATTCGTTAAGAAATTTGACTGTCATAAAAGGATGCATAATATTAGTTTTCAAATTTACTATTTTGGGAATTTTTCTTTTCATTTTTAAATTAAATACGCAGTTTTATTAGTATTTTTTTTTCTTATACATATATTTATGGTAAGATAAAAATATTTTGACATCATATTTTACAAACCGGGTTTTCGCATGGTTTAAGATCTCCTGAATCCGGAAATCAGGATTTTAGCAGCTGGTCTCCGTGTGTGTCTGTCTGTTATCAGAATATCTAAATAATAAATATTAGCAGGAAGTCTTAACTCGGCAATCTAAAAGGGTCTCGTATTGAAATGCCACACTAAACGTTTCGTCGAATTGAAACGAAAGGCTCAAGCACAGAAACATCCAACATAATTTAAATCCATTACATTTTTCAGTAGGTATGTTTTAACATCTACAGGCTGCATACATGATAAGAAATATATACATATGACTGCACTAAACCAAACCAAGCCCTCATTATAGGCACGAGAAGCATATGCTTCCCCTGGAAATTTTTGAAAAGGCCCCAAATTGTAAGCTTGTGGTCTAAAAGCATTGTCTGATTGTAAAAAGTCACAGTACACCTGAATGCACTTAACTATCATTTCTAGATTATATTGGAAATATGCTAATGAGATTTTACACATTCATTTATGATGGAATAATTTCATATTTTGTGGTGAATATAGGTTACACCAGTTTATATTTTGGTACAAAAATTAAGTGAATTTACTTGTCTACATTTTAAGCGAATTTACTCCCTCAATTCCAGGTAAGTACAAAATTTAATAAACAATTTATAAATTATTCGAGATGTTTGTATGAGGTTTTAGACCAAGAAGTCAGTGGGGGCCCCCAAATGGATTTGCGCTTCCCCTCAGTTGTAAAGTCAATCGGGCCTTGAACCAAACTAAAGGAATATATAATTTTCACTAGCATAAGAGCATGTCTTATGTAGAACATGGTTCTAAAAGCATTTACCGTTTGTATACAGAACTAGAATATAGTGCTATACTTGGAATCTGCTAAATGTGTATTTCAGGTTTTAATTTGCATTTTTTTCATAAAGGATTATATTTATCTAAACAATGAGGGGTGTACATAATTTCTAAAAGTTATACAAGGCTATCAATAACTAAACAAATGAACAATAATATTTGTAAAACATTTACTTAGGTTAAAAGTTCTATGCTGCCATTTTTAGAGTGATGTAGAGGCACGAAGTAATTGTTTTAACCACAAATTAATCGTTCTATTTTGATTAATTTTTTTTTATTTGAATTTCAAATGCTCAATTTCTTACATTGCTATGTAAGTATGTAACACTTAAAAAAAAAGAAAAAAAAACACCTATTACGATTTTTTTTTAAATAGTGCATACATTTGTGTGCTAATGCATATGTTTGTATCAATTTTAAAAGTCATAAAAGGATTTTTTTCAATAACAGATTACGAATGATGTTAAAAAATAAAAATATTTTTTAGATTCTGATATTGGAATATTTGCGTTTCATAATGTCAAATTTGTGTGTTTTTTCTTCAGTAAAGTGTTGCACACACGGTGTGGTTCTTAGTGTTCCTGACTCCCACACAGTAGGATTCATGTTCGAATGTCGGTCAAAGTATGGATATATTTTCTTTGTTAGGGGTAACAACTGCCCATCGGATGCTCCTTCACAAATTGTCATCAATTTGGAGAACTCCTAGCCAATTCTTAATTGGAAGTGACGTGCCATTAGGAAAAAAAAAATCTACAGCAAGATTTTCAACAATATATAAAGGTCATCTTTAGTACAATAATTAACACGTAATTGTTTTATCTGAAAAGTGATTTATTACAGAGAATATAGTAACAAATTGTTCAGTACAGTTAGACTTCACTTCGTCTGTGTGTTGAATAAAATAAAATTAGCATTTAAAATGACATTTATTAACATTAAGGACACAAAAGTACAACGTATAAATATAAAACACTATTAACAAGACAAAAGTTTCGTCTGTAAATCTGTCCACATTAATGTCTATACGTGACAAGAACAGTTACATTTCGTTTAATAAAGATATCAAAAGAGAACATCGGGAAATATCAATATTTCATCATTCACAAGAGATGGATTTGTTGTTTGCTCATTAATTCTAATTTTACCAATTCTGACAGCTTCACTATTATATTTCACAATAAAATTTTTGAGTGAAAATCTACCTTTATCTTTAGAATAAGAATGTTTATTTCCTTAAATAGAAATATCCTTATAATTAAACCAAACCAATCACCGAGAAGTGCTGAAAAAAACGTAAGTAGACAGAAAGTATCGGGTTCGAACCCATCTAGCTCGTGGGCCTAATCTTTTGCTATTTTTTGTGGTTTTCTCCAAATTTTGCATAAATGCGGGTTAGGACTTCTTTGAAAGAACACCCCTACGCACCTCCCAAAAGTTCTAGGTGTCTTAGCAATCAGCTAAGAAAGTCAGCCTTAATCTCTATACCATCACTATCACTTTTAAAACAAATATACAAATAAAATAAATAATTGTAATTTTTCTAAAGAAACGGATGGATATTTAAATAAAAATAGAATAGTTCATGAAATAGGCTTACGATTTATTGTTTGAAACGGCTTCTTTAAAAGTCATCTGATAATTCCAGTTTTGGCTTTGTAATTAAAATTGCCTTACGTAAACTTGTTTAATTTTTTCAGTAGTGGACTTTTAGTTGACTTTTTCAATCTAATTTTCAATTTGATTTTCACTTTATATTTTCATTCCATTGAATTTAATTGTAGTAGACATTTTTATACAATGTATAAAATCTTAATAATACTTCGTCCCTATTAATATAATTTATTTAAAGCTTAACCTTAAAATATGTATTTTAATTCCAAAGTTCAGAAAGAGTACTGCACAGCATAATTAGGAAATAATAATTTAAATTATAAATGCTTATTAATATTCTAGTCACGAAAATATGTTCTAAAGGGAATTCTCATGTTTGTTCTGAATAGCATAAGATAAATGAAGTAGAAACTGCATCATTAATAATTTCTAGATAGCTATTTTAAGAAAAATGAAAGTGTAATCTGTTAAACATGTGAAAATTGTTTTTAATTAGTGCATTAAGATGTAAAAATTTTCATATAAAATAGACTGTACCGTCATAAAATAATGCATGATTTTAATTTTGAAACTTAATTTTATTAATTTTATACTTTTATACTAAATACAAAGTTTTGTTATAGAATTTATTTATTTAATGAAATTTATTGAATATATTTAAAGATTTTTTTCTTTTGTTTTAATATTAGCCTTCCGTGTTTTAAACATATAATTTTATTCGTAGATATTATTATATTTCTTTTTTTTTTTTTTAATCAATGGTCGTTGAATTTCTATAATTTTACAATTTATTACACTAATATCTTTAATTTTTTTAAAAGATATTTTATTTGAAGGTTTTAATACTGTAAGATTATTTTTTAAATTATCTTTCTGAAATAGTGGTGTTAAAGGAATATAACGCCCATAAAATGGGGGAACGCTCAGACCATCGATTTTATAAAACATAATGCTAATCTGGAAAGCAGATGCATGTATATATATATACATATATAAATTATAATTAAAGGTAAAAAATTAAAAGAAAATATTTAAATAAATAATATGAGTCATATATATTTCTGTTCGTAATGTGTGCTATCAATTGTTCAAAATTTAACTATAATAAATATTTAATATGCATTTAAAGTAATGGTATGTTAATATACTTTTGAGAAGCTTTGAACTATTATGATTTTTTCTTTTTTTTTTTGTGTGTGTTAGTTTATTTATTTTTATTTTTATTTTTTATTTATTTATTTATTATTATTATTATTATTATTATTATTATTGTTATTTTATAAATATATTTTATCAAAGTATGGCCAGAGATTTTCCCAGTATTTTACTATTTTGAAAATTAAGTCTCACATTCTAAAACGTCGTGTTATTTAACAAAATTATTTTACTTATTTCTATTCAAATTATTTAAAATTTATCCTCGACAATCGAGGCCACAAGTTCCATTGCCGCATTATTTTAAACTTTTTTTTTTCTAAGTCAATAGAATTTGGCGTAAATAAAAATTTAAATAATGATCCGTTATTTTTCTGATTAAAAAAAAATATATATATATATCACAACATTAGGTTATTTATCTACAGAATGCACAATTTGTCATTCACAACAGAGGCAAGTAATATGGCAACGTTTATGTCAAATATTAAATTGTAGTCTGATGAAGCATGTCTCAAACTAAAATGGGTCATTATTACCTCTATTTAGAATTGCATTTGGGCTTAACGTAAATTAATTATTTAAAACTAACTCAAAATATTGATAGCATACAAACGACATTAAACTAGTGGATCTGCAGATCAGGAGCCTCAATGTCTTGTTTGCATCACAAATTAATCAACAAAACATTTTTATTTGTTCTTTATTATATAATATATAGATATTTATTGATTCAATTGAATTCCTACACAAAGAGAAATGTTTCTGGCGTGTCCCTGTACACGAACTTCAAACGGAATACACACCCAAAACAATACAGTTACTTACCTGGGGCCCATGAATATGTGTACCATATTTCAAGTTGTAGCGTGACTTTTGCTGCCGTTATCGCAAGACAAACAGACAATCAGACACACAGGTGGAACCTAAAATCTTTTTGAGTCACAACAGGGTGGCCACCACTGACGATTCGGCAATAAAGTCTTATAATAATATGCAAATGTTTCAAAAATACATTTAAGAATTAATTTAAATAAATCTTTCCTAAACAGAAAAAACAAAATCTCTTCTTGATCCAAAAGAATGTTTTGCTTCTTGCTTTTAATAAGCTAATGTTAAAAATAAAAATAAAATAAAGACCTAATGCTTATACTTAGGTGTTTACTATTGTTCCATTTATTAAGAAAATTCTGTAGAATTAAAAAATGTACTTTATGTAATAACTTACTTGTTACATTACTCCCAGTATCTCTACACATATTTATGTTGGCTTTTGCGTTTGCTAAACAAGAGCTCGTAAATGTTTTGATATTTTTATATTTTTGTACGGTAATGGAAAATATATATATATATATTCAAGTACTCATACCATGAGTTGCCAACTTAAGTTAAAATTAATTACGTCTGTAAACAAATTTATATGAGTTCTTTTTCTTTTAATTTTTTCTGGTATGAGTTTTTCAATGGAAAGAATGTTAATTTGCCTGCTTTATAACTATTCAAGTTCACTGCATTGTAACTCTGCGTCGTATTATTAAGTCTTTAAAATAATGATTTATTTTTATTAAATTCTGATTTTGCAAAAAGTTTACATACAATTATTAAACCTATAAAATAAATTATATACTGTGGACACTCCATACAAACCATTCTTTTATTTTTGAATTTCAGTGCTTACACGTGCTTATAAATTTTAGTTTTATACAATTTTTCTTCTAAATTCTTCTTTACGAATCAAACATATGTTTATTTTTCTAACAACTTCAATTTTTGTTTTGTTTTCCGTCACTCTTTTTCAATATGTCTAAATATTTTCCCCATACATATGTCCATTAGATATTATTTATTCTTAAAATATGTATTTCCATGTCAAAGTTTAAAAAGATTAATGGACTGTGCACTTAGAAAATACTCACTGGAGGTTAAATGTCGATATCAATAATTCTCCTCACGCAAGTTTATTCTAGCGGAAATTTGTATGTTTATCTCAAATAACATAAAATAAATAATGTGACAACTTTTTCTAACTTTCTTTAAAATTCAAAATTTCAAATATAGTTCAATGAATTTATGTTAAACAGATATAAAACTCATTTTTAAAATAAACAAACTATAAAGTAATATTTCTTTTCTACAGTACAAACTCTATAATAGACTCACCATTTATTTTTAAGCTATTAATCTTTATCACATCTCTATGAATTGATTTCCTTTAAAAGATTTTGAAATTTTTGTTAAAAGTAAAAATTTATTCGAAATAATTATATTATGATTATTTTTTGGACTAGGAGGACTGTTAATGTTAATCTGCATAAAAACGTCGCCACCAGTTTCTTTAGACAAGTTTTGTTTTAACACTAAAATAAATTAGAAATATCAGTCTTATCGTTACAAATTAAGTACCAAATGAAACGGGCAATTTTTCTAAATCCAAGGGTGCAAACAGTTTTTCAACACGACAGTTAGATTATTTAAAATTAACTAAAGTATGAAATTTTGGTGGTAACACTTCATTTTAATTTATTTCAGTCATTTTAGAAAGTACGTAGCCCTGTTTTACGATCAAAAAATGAGATTAAAAAGTAATTAAAATTTAAAAATTAAAAATAAAATTTTACAGACTAAAATTAATATTCTTTCGTATTAAACAAAATTCTATCTTTGACAGAACGTTTACTTTTTGTTTTCTTTTCTGAATCAATATAAACTCATGCTTGTAAAAATTAAACACAATGAAGGAATCATCAGAATTAAATGAAATTTAATACATTGCCTACTGGTATTAGTACAAATAAAAGATTACATTATTAATATATATATATATACTAGCAGACCCGGCCACGCGTTGCTGCGGCTAAGTAATACGTTGATAATTTGATAAGGTATATAGTATTTCCCCACAACTGGATTTGGCGATTATTTTTTATTTTCTTTTTTTTTTTTGGCGCCTTTTTGAACGATAACGAAGTCGTTCTGGATTATTTGCAATGAAATATGTTAACCTGCATGCTTTTATTTTAGATTTATGATTTAGCCATAATCGCCAAATCCAGTTGTGGGGAAATACTATAGTTGTTACCCACAACTATAACTTATAATATAACTTCAGTAATTATATTCGGATAATTATAACTTCAGTATATCCCCACAGCTGAATTTGGCGATTTTTCTTTGGCGCCGTTTTAAACGATAACGATGTCGCTCTGGACTGTTTGTGTATAATATGGCAGCCTATATGTTGTTTATTTTGGATTTATTATTTTATGTTTTTGATTTATGATTTAGATTATCATTTATGATTTATAGATTTATGATTTAGCCATAATCGCCAACAAAAAATCGCCAAATATCGTTGTGGGGATATACTGATTAATATATTACTGAAAAGATTAATATATGTTAACGAAGTGGTGAGAAGATTCTGAGTATGTTAAAATTTTAATAGTAAATTCAAGTTATCTAGAAGGAAAGCATTGAGGATTAAGATAAGAAAATTGCAAGATTTTACGATCGCATTTTCAGCAATAAATATGAGTCAAAATTTAATGCAAAATACATATATAAATCACAAATTTAATCAGGAACGTTAAATTGGTAAGTTATTAAAGAAAAAGTAAAGAAAAATAAGAGAAATAATTAACTAAAGTTTCGAACATCGATCATATAGATTAGCGTTACAAAACAAATAAACAGACTTAAACTCTTCCAGACTTTTAAATAAGTTTAAAATTAACTTTTAAAATTTAATGTTAAATAAAACAGACTTTTAAATAAGTTTTAAAATATTGAAATAATTACTTTTTATTTAGAACGTTATGTATAGATCACAAATTTCTTAAAGAAAACGAAGTGATACAGATTAGAATAATGCAACAAAAATTGAAAAAGCAAGGTTATGTCGTAAATAAATTTTTAACACACGTGTCACGTGAAATAAATTGTAGCATATACATAATGTAACTGACATAAGATATTAACATGTTGCAGCGGAATAAATTTCATATCTATCATCCTTGGCGAAAAAAAAAATAATATCGCCAAATTATCTGGCGCACACATTTAATTCCTTTTAAAAATCATGGTTATTTTAACAACTTATATTAACCCTATAAGCGTTAAGCCCGTCTTTTTCCGGATTTGAAATGTGTCTCGTAAATGGTCAGGCCCGTCTTTTTCTTGATCAAGATTTTCGTCTCTGAAGCGTTGAACCCGTCTTTTCTTAGATACATATTTCCAGGGCTGAGTGGTCAAGCCCGTTTTTTTCTATATTTCATTTCCCTCCTTTTGCAGACTCTTTGATTGACATGTGGGTTGAACGGATAAGAATAGTTTTCCAGCTACTACAATTGGTTTCCCACCAGGTGCCTGGGATTGTATCTTTAACAATACTCATGTATGTTTTGACATTAATCCTATAGTTGAAAGGTAACTTTTACTTCTTTGCTTTTAAACAAGTTCACAAGATTTCTTTTGAAAGGAAATAAATATTTCTCCATGCTGGAAATAAAATTTAAATGTTGCATTATTAAGTGTAATTGACTTTTCTATATGTAGTGGTAAAAACTTACATTTAAATAATGTGCTACAATAATACAATGTAATCTTATGATTTAAAATCACTTATTATAGCTCCGATTTAATAATTTTCAGTGCAAAATCATTTATAATTATATAACTTTTTTTTTTTTTTTTAAATAAAAAATATAAGTTAAACTATAATTAAAATGAAATTGCTTATAGTTAACGACAGAGTCGTTTCTGGTTTACAATTCTGCAACTCGATGTATTATAATTCTATGTAATATATATTATGAATAAGCATATTGCTGGCCAATACAAGAAATAAACATGCCAAAAAAGGCTTTTTTTTTGGCTTAGGCACCTAAAATTTTCTTTAGGATTATACGGTAAAAAAAGAAATAATCTGGTGTGGCACTCGCATGAAATTCTTACTTGAAATCCATTACCATAATGACAGATTGTACTTTAAAGAATAAGATAACAAATAATATTATATAAATGTTCATTAAAAACTATTTAAAATAGGCTTCGGAAAAGGTTCATTTGACAAATAATTCTGTATGAGGGGAGGCTACCGCCTACTTTACATGCACCCCCGTTCTATTATTGTAGTTACATTTAAAGAGAATTAAAAAGCTGTTATTAAGTTTAAATATTCATTCCAAATTATTCAGACAACTTTCATCTGCGCCATTTCTTGAAATTTAGCAATTTTAGTAAATTTTTTCAAATGAAAATCTTTTATTAATTCCAAAATACAACATTTTAATTGGTTGCAATTATTTGTTTTTAAGTTATTCTGATAAAAGACATAGGCAAAGATAAAATGTTAAATATATGACTGTAGTATATAGGAAACCTCAAGACATGTACTTATACAAAAAACAAACGCTAAATATTTAGTTTTAAAAATACTCTATTTAGCACATGGTATGAGGAATTAATTTTTAATTCAAATCAGTTTTCCTGAACTTGGTGAAATATTATAGGAAAGCACTTTGATTAATTACGTTCAATAAAAAGGAATGTTTTCGCTTAATTATTGGCAACCCTGTACGTCTTCTAAATATTACGTACAGTCCACATTGTGTACTTCAATATAATCCTGTATTAATATCTTATAGTACAGCCTAAAAGGTAGCTGAATAAATTTTCAAGTATTATGCCAATATATTCTAATTCTTTTGTGTAGCCCTGTAAACGAATGGTAAGGATTTTCATTCCATAGCATATTCTACGCGAAACATGCTTTTATAATTATAAATAATGTATATACATTTAATTTGGTTTAATGTAGTCTATAAATGTTAAACTCTACTTTTTTTTCAATTTTCCCTAATGCATTAGAATCATCTTGGATGTCCCTGTGCATAAATATTTTGTTTGATCTCAACGAAAACGTTAATGTAGCATCTCTGTATAATAGAGATTTAGAATGGCAAGTTTGAAATTTCTACTGCTATTTTTCTAGAGATATACTGATAACACACACACACAAGCAGATCAATCGCTAAAAACCTGTTTTTCGGATTGAAGGACCTCAAAACGTGTAAATATAACAAAAACACAATTTCGAAAATTTGACCGAAAAACAATACTTTATCTACCATATATATGGATAAGAGAAAGTGAAAAGTTAAAATGTAGATCGTAATTACTGTAAATTAATTTAGAAAAAATTATTAAAAAAATTAAAATTAAGCGGGCGTATTGCCATACATAATAGTGAAAGTTAATGCTTGTCAAAACTGTTCGTAATATTCTTCATACTAGACTATATTAATTTATATATTTCTATTATATTCGGTGAAAACAAATTATTACTTTAATGTTTTTGATATTTATAAACGGAACTTATATAAATTAAATCATTCACATATATTATATTTTTAAATATTATCAACTCTGTAAAGTTATACTGAATGATGATCAGATCATAATCATAAAAGTCATTCATACTGTCAAGATATTAGAAAAATGTATGGAATCATATGCAACCAAGAAGCATGAAAACTGTTGGAGGGAGGGGCGGGGGGGGGGAGAAGAAAAGAAAAAAGAGGAAAGAAAGAAAACTCCTAATACACACAAGTAAATGCCATTTTCCTTTTTCTTTCTTTCTTCTTCCCTTTCTTTCTTTCTTTTTTTTTAAGAATACTAATACATAAAATCTATAAAATGTTATAACAGATTACTAAATTACCAGATGAATCTCTTATGTTTTGGTGATTATCATAAACTGAAACGCAGTTCATAAAGAAAAATTTGTTCTTTTTTTTTTTTTTTTTTTTTTTCTTTTTGTATCTTTTGGAATGCACGGTAGACAATCATAAGATCCTCTAATATTGAATATATATTCCTTGGGGAAATATGTTATTGCATTGCATGAAGTGCTTTAGATAAACGTTATTTTATTTCCAGTGTTTTTTCTATAATAATAAAACGAAAATTAATTGCAGGTGCCACTCGAAACTCCGCAATATGAAAAGCCTAGAGTATCCTCCAACCCCCCCCCCTCCTCCCCTCCACATTCATGTCTTACACACAACATTTTCAATAAAGTTCCTTCATATTAGTTTAATTCATTTTAAATAAAAACGATTACACTTTGTTAGTTCTACAGTTGAATTAGAAAAGTGCTTTTAACATTTAAATGTATAATATAGAACTATATATAATCAGCTATCTTTATAAGAGAAATACACAAATTGCTTCCTATAGAAAAAATAGTCTTTCTTTGTATTTTTTCCTCCATTCCTTATTTTTTAAATTAATTTACATTAAAGTTAATCAAGATAACTTCCATCTAAACTTTATTTATTTTCCATTCGCATGTTATAGGGTAATCCCACCATCATGAATTTTAATTCTATTAAATAATATAAATTTAAATAAAGGATGGGGGCGATGCAAAGATAAAGCCATATAATTAGTCCATTGTTTGTTAATATTCTAAAATTCAATCAAGAAATACTATTTTTTCAATAAATAAATAAAAACAGTTATTCAGTAAAATAGAAAAAGAAATTAAAATACTAAAATATCATGTTTAACATACATACTTCTAACAAACGCGAGGGTGAAAATATTTTATTTCTTTCTTCCGTGGAAAACAAAATCAAATATATGAGGATTTGCCACTGAAATTATGCATTACATAACTTATATTTTTTAAATCTGTTATTGATGTTATTTTTTTAACTTTATATATTTTTTTTTTCAGGTGTTAAATTAATTATTTTTCATTCTTCAAATCAAATCCATGGTCATAAAATTACCGGACATGGAAATGAATTGAGGGAGGGGGTGGTGTAGCTAGAAAACTGTGGGTGACTGGGCAAAATGGGAGTCCTATTTGGATTCAGGAGGTCACTTTACATAAGAATCAGCAAGAATGATGTTGAGTTCTCGAATTTTTATTTTTTCTTTTGTGCCGCGCAGTGTAATTTAGCTACAAAATGTCTCAATTACTGATTAAAATGGTTTCATGTACAGATGATCACATCTAACTTCTTGAGCTGCAAAGCATAATTATTATCAAATAATTTTCAGTCCATGCATTTTACTAAACACATAATATCATTTAACCATTTCACTTACACTAGCTTCGCAGTGAAATTAAACATCCAACATTCTTTTATGCAACAATTAAAAAAAAACTTTTTACCATTGATTTTTTAAACATTTGTTCTTTCCTGTTTTTTAGAGATAATTTCTACGTTCGATCCCAGATACGCTCGTAAGCTTACCGGTTCAGAGTTTTTAGCGATTTCTTACAAAACTTGCGTAAATACAGGCTAGGATCCTTAAAATGACCCAACGGAAGGCCTACATTTGGGAACCTAGCCTAGCGCATTCAGTTAGCTTTAATGTCCCAACACACTTTTCGTTAGACAGCAGCACTACTCCGAAATTCGTCAAATGATGTTTCTGGGAAAGCCATACGTAGAAGGCATTTTAAATATCTTAGTAATGTTGCCTTACTAATATATTTAAAATGCCTTCTACTCTGTTAATGAATTCGTGCCTAGATTTTTTCACCTGATGAAGTGATGTACTATTATTTTGACTTCAAATAACTGTTGCAAGTTTTGTAACTAATAAAGCTTCCTTGCAATAGTACTTATTTATCAGGTTAATTATATTTGAATATAATTAGTTTAACATATACATGTTTCGAACAAGTTATTTCTTAAAATTAAAAATGCCATTTTTCTTTCTTTTCTTTCCTTTTCTTTAACTTCTCCTTTTTTTCTTTCTTTTTTTACATATTTTTGACCAATTTTTATTTTATCTATTAGAAAAAAAAATACTTTTTTTTTTTTTCTTTTCTTTCGATACGAAAAGAAATACATTTACATATTTATTTATATATTCTTAACTCATGAATCATAGAATCTACGAATATATAGTTTTTATAATTTCAATACATTTTTAAAAGTCGTATTTATGTCAAAAAAATTATTTACCTTCAGAAATTTCCTTTTTATTGTTATTATTATTAAATTTATTTAAATATTTTTCATTCATTTTAATTCACAAAAACTGATATCATTATTTTAGAAACTTTAACATTCGTTTAAATAAATTATAAATTCCTTTAAATAAATTATTATTCTTTAAAGTAAATTTAACATTCTTTTAAAAATTAATTATAAATATTTTTAAATATTTTTTTTAGTATAAACAAAGACGTCAAATCCTTCTGAAATTATAATAAATACATGTATGTTAACTTTACTATATTTTATTTATTTATTTATTTTCAACATGAAGAAAAACAATATAATGATATCGGGTAATACATATGTCGATGTCGGTCTAGCAAGATTTTTCTCAATTTTATTTTTTGCACGTTCATTTTTCTTTTTTTCGACATAAAAGGAAATATACTTATTTGTTTATTTATTTATTTTATTTTTATTTTAGGCATCTTTCGTTCTTTCTTTATTTTATTTTATTTTTTTCTATTTTCTAATTTTACAGTGTGATTTTTATTTAATATCTTTTGAACCAATATCCCACTGAATTAAAAAATACGGCGTTAGCTAGATATCGTCCTGATTAATAGGTGTACCAATTCTCCATAACATTTAATAATCTGGACAGATACAATGTCAAACTTTCAGCATTTTTTCAAGGTGTAATACAACAAACGGCGACAATGGAAAATCACTGTCTGAAAGAAATAGTAAGACCTGTTGTACTACGAAAAAAAAAAAAAAAAAAAAATAATAATAATAATAATAATATTAATCTGGTGTGTCACTCACACGACTTTCTCTTACCCTGAAATCTAATACTATAAATACAGGTTGCAGATAAAGATGTAAGATAACGAGTACTGTTATGTAAACCCGTGTTAAACAATTCAAATTAGGCTTCGGAAGAGTTTTATATGATAATTAGTTCTGTGTGAGGTGGGCTACCGACCCCTCAACCCCCCGTTTCATTAATGCACCTACATTTATATAAAATTTAATACGGCTATTAAAAAATAATTCTGTTTCTTTAAAATATTTTATTAAAATTATTATTTAAAAAAAATATCTTTTATGATAATGCAGACGATTTAGATATTAGAGAAGTAGTATAAAACTAAATATATATAAAAAAAAAAAGTCCATTTTATTCTCTATATTTAAAAAAAAAAATAATAAAAATAAAATTAAAATTAAAATTTCATTTTTTTTTTTTTTTTTTTTTTTTTAACCTTAGAATGAAGTAAGTATATTCCAAGCACATTTTTGATTAGAAAACATTTTTTGAATTATGAAAATTACTAATAAATTCATATTTCAAAAAAAAAAAAAAAAAAAAAAAAAAGAGAGAGAGAGAGAGAGAGAGAGAGAGATATGAACTACAATTTTTGCACGACTATAACAGGCGTCATCGAAAATATGGGTTTCTAAATTTACAGTTCGTTCCTATCACTATTTTTCAAATTAAAATGATTTTCAATTTTTATTGCTCTTAGGGGGCTGTCACTCTTTTTGTGTCATATATTACTTTGCTTGCGTATGATTTAAAAATAGTTATTCAAGTATGTTTAGACATACACATCATTTCTTAATTAGCATTATTTTATTTTACATTTAAGATTGTTATATTTCTTTTCCGATTATTATATGATTGGATATAATATTTTCTCTGTGATACCTTAATACAATTTTTTTTTTTTTTTAAATATAGAGATTTACCCTTGATCAAATTTTACTTGTGACGCTGTGAAGACTTGATATAAGGAATATAAACTATACCTTTTTCCGAACCGCCTTGACCTCAGAAATTCGAATATATAGTCAATAATCTGGTGTGTCACTCACACGACTTTCTCTTACCCTGAAATTTAATACTATAAATACAGGTTGCAGATAATTAGGTAAGGTAACGAGTACTGTTATGTAAACCTGTGTTAAACAATTCAAATTAGGCTTCGGAAGAGTTTTATATGATAATTAGTTCTGTGTGAGGGGGGGCTACCGCCCCCTCAACCCCCCGTTTCATTAATGCACCTACATTTATATAGAATTTAATTCGGTTATTAAAAAATAACTCTGTTTTTAAAAAAATAATTTATTAAAATTATTATTAAAAAAAATTATCTTTTATGATAATGCAGACAATTTCCATATTAGAGACGTAGTATAAAACGAAATATTTTTTAAAAAAAAGTTGAATTTATTCTCAAAATTAAATTTAAAGTTTTTTTTTTTTTTTTTTTTTTTTTTTTTTTTGTTAATGGAAAAAAAAAAATCGATCACTTCTTTTTAAATTATCGCAGATCGTGGTTCAACCATTCGTTTTAAAGGTATTGGCGAGCTCTTTTGAAAGATACCCATCATGAAAATTAACTCCCCTCGAGGGGGGACTTTCCCCCCAGGGGGACGCGGGGCTTCTACATACACATTTTTTTTTTTTTCCAGTTGACTATCTCTATTACAAAAAATATATATTCGTTTCATTTGGTTTAGTGCAGTCTATAGATGTTAAACTCTACTTACCTGCAATTTCTCCCCATAGACGTAATGTATTTGAATACTTTTGAGTGTCCCTGTAAACGAACCATTAGGTTCATCTCATCGAAAAGCTTACTGTAGCATCCAATATGATACATATTTAGAATACTGAGTTTGGAATTTCTGCTACTATTTGTTCTTGAGGTATACTGATAACAAACATCCATCCACACAGACACACAGACAGACACACAGACAACCATCCACACAGACCATTCGCTAAAAACATGATTTTCCTATTCAGGAGACCTCAGAACATGTAAATATAACAAAAACTCACGTTCAAACATTTGACCCTAAAACAATACTTTCTCAACCCTATGGGTAAGAGAAAGTAAAAAGAAGAAGTGTTTATCTCTGGTAATTTTCATGATTGACATCTAATCTCTTTTAAATTTGTCTTTGATAAGCGAGGGGACAGAAAATGACAATGGAATCAACTTCAATTAATTCTTAAAAATCCAGAAATCTGGATTCAAGTGCTTCGTTGTGAGTCAAAACAGAAAGTATGAAAACTTTTGTAATTCTGCAGTCAGCTGTTACACAATTACATTATTATTATATTACTGTTATTATAGATCAAATGATATGTAAACGAAGAATTAACAAAATTTACTGACATATTTGACATTCGATAAAAACAAAGGTAAAAAATTAATCAAGTAAATACACCCCCCCCCTCACAAAAAAAGAAATTAATACGAATAAGAATAACAAAATCAATTTATCAAATTATCAAAAAATAAATAAATAAATAAATAAACAAATATATAAATGTATATAAATCAAGAGAAGTATCTTTGTATCTATATGCATATTGCTGTGTCTGTGTGACTGTCTTTCTCTGGTGCTTAGATGACTGATCGCAGAGTTACAAAACTTAGCAGAAAGGTAACTTGGACCATAAAAGTGCACCTCATTAAAATAGTTTTCATCATTGATTTATTATTATTATTATTTTTTTTCTTTTTCGATTTTATTCATTGACATTTATGTTTTCTTTTCTAATATTTATTAATTCATTTCAATCTGCGTACCTTAGCAACAGCTATTTCTTTTTTATTTATTTTTTTCTTTACAGGGCGATTTTTTTTTAATTATTATTATTATTTATTTATAGTGTTTATTGAATTCAAATTGTAAAATAGTCGAAACAAACTAAACGTATTAAATTTTAAATTAAAGAAACCATTTATAACATTCATGTTTATGTATAATTTTTATAATGTCTCAACTTTTTACTTTTCATACAATTAAATTATTTGAAAAGTTTATTTATTTATTTATTTATTTTTTTAATTTATTTATTTATGAGAAAAAAATAGTAATATAGTATAAAAAATTAAATTTATTAAAATGGTCTTATATTGGTCAGAATCATATGGTAATATAGTGCGAAGAGTGTAGGAAATAAAATATACGGCTTGAAGAAAAATATTTAATAGATGCTGAGACACAGTCATCCTTAAAATCACATATCTTAAACAATAACAGCTCCACCTGTCTTCGATAAATACCCAAATTGAAGTACTGAATAAAGACCCTTCTGAACATAGTGTGAACATGGACCGATGCAGTGCTGGAATAAAAAAAGCGGCCGTAGGCAGTCAGTACCCAAATAAAGTTCTAGAGCGATTTCAAAGTAATTTTTATGTATTTTTTTATAACTATTATTTATTTATTAAGCGATTAAAAGGGAAAAGAAAATGATAGCTCAATTCTTTTGATTTTTTTTTTTTTTTTTAAACAGTGACTAGCGAAGTTTAATAATAAGCAATAAAAATGACTTGAAAAAAGGTAGGGCTATGACGACCTAACAAACACTATCCTTCAAAATAACGAATAATTTGCTTATTCATGATGCCATTTTACGATTAAGAATCTGTTGTTTTCTGCAAATTATCTTAACCCTTTCATTCCCATTTTTTTCTCTCCATAAAACAATAAATCTTATATTTGGTCATAAATTTATTTCAATAGTCATATATATAAATATTTTTTAAAAATAGGAGTCACAGCAAAGTACGAATTAATTTAGCTAACAAATCAACTGAGAGGTGTTTATTTATGTTTAATATAACCACTGATGCCATTAAAAATCATAAATTTTCAATAAATAAAAATGTCAAAATTTTGGAAGAAACACATATTGTAGTTAATTAAAAAATAAATTATAAACATTAAAAAAATAAATACAAAATATTTCAAACAATTAATTTATTTAACCCTTTATATCCCAAATTACCTTATTTTTGGAGAAATAGTTTGAAACTTTTTGTTGTATTTTTTTGTTGCATGAGAAACATCTCATATTAAATTTACATTAAACTATAGCTTAACTATAGGGAAACATTAAACTATAGGTAGTTTGAAGTTGCAATGAAATCCTGCAGTAAATTTAGGCTATATTGAGGATTTTTTTTTTTTTTTTTTTTTTTTTTTTTATGGGACTGTAAAGTCACGGTGGGATACAAAGGGTTAAAATCAATTTAAATCAAGAACGTTTTATTTATTTTTTTAAATGCAGAATATTTTATTAATAAAGAAAATAATCTTTATTTGATTATTTAACAAAGCAAAATGTGCAGTTTTTTGCGAATATGTTGAAATTAGTTGAAAAACAACAAAATTAATTTCCATGGACTAAAAAAATAATTTCATGCTGTATTATAAAAAATGTATTTCAAAATTTATTTCTTCTTGTCAGTTCAAATTACTTAACACTGATCTACATAAAATTTAAAACATGTTTCTTCAAATTTACCACTTGATATTTATATAAATTCGAAACGTCTCCAAGAAAAATTGAACTGAAATTCTTTACTCTTTATTGCATAACCATGTGTTCCTTTATTTATTTGTATTATTCATTTCTCTCGACGAAATTAAATTCTAAATATTTAATTTATTATTAACTAGCAAGCCAGAGCGAATTTTCCGCACTTTATTTCTTTCTAACCTTTAAAATTATTATTATTATTTAATTATTATTTAATTTTAAAGCCATAAAAGCGTCATGTTTACACATGCATAAGCAAATTTATTATTTTACGTTTTTTGTTTTTTTTTTTTTCCATGTGAAAGCATATTTAATTTTATCATTGATATAGTAATAAGACATAGATTGATCATCGAGGGTGAAAAAGTGATTCCTTTTCATTTGGGAGAAGCTGGTCATTTTACTTTCTTATGGCTATTTTTCCTCGAGTTAATGTACACGGGAATACACACAGATAATTTAGCTAATAAAATTTATGAATAATTTATGTACTAAAAGAGAATGAAAAACTCTAGATACCATTTTTTCATTCTTTTCCTTTTCTTTTTTTTAAATTAACTATACTCTAGTGTACTCATATCTGCAAAAAACTGACTTACTTTCGGCATTTATTATTATACTTCTTTGAGATAAAAGTCATCTGCATTCATCATGGAAAATAATTTTAATAAATTATAATTAATAGATAATTTGTATTGCGTAAATTTGTATAAGATTATATGTACAAGAAAGTCTTGTGGTGGCCACAACATATTTGTTATGTATTAAAACGTCCGCGGCTGCTAACTACATTTAAACGAATTTTGAAATTTTCATATTACTTACTAATATAAAATCTTAAAATTTAAAGAGAGCATTTCCTCAAATATAAATATAGTAATTGTTTCATAATAATAACAAAGAACTACGGCTTGACCACTACGGCATTATAAAAATGATATTTTTTATAAATTACTTGAATATAACATATTTATGAAAACTTGTCCCGTTTCTTTTCATATATTTATTACAATACTTAAAAGCCGTGCAATATTCCGGCATTTAAAAAATTCATTAACATTCTACTCGATTACTATTTCCGAATTTTATACTTCCTATTGTCTGATGCCCAAACCTTTTTCGACACCAAAAATCTTTGCACAATAACATGGGGATGATACATCTATATAAAATACTATACCTGTGCATTTTATGCAGAAAAAAAGTAATAATAATAATAATAATTCGTAATTTTATTTTATTTATTTATTTATTTGGCAACAATTAAAATTTTATATGTCCATTTTTAAAGCTTTTACCAAGTTATTATTGTCATACTTTAATTAATTTAAAAAAATCTGATCAAAATTTCGTTACAAATAAGGTACCAAATGAAATTGGCGTTTTATTAGTATTATACATAAATTACTCTTTAAAATTTCTAGTCTTAACTCTACTTAGAAATATCTATGCGCTTATTTTTTCTGAAAAATAAAGCAGTGTTTCCATTTTCCCTCAAAAATCAACATAACTTTTCTGAGAGGCAAATCTGGGTAAAGGATTGTCAACTTCTATCGTGATAAGATATTTCCATTGTATTGATACACGCCCTTTCAACAAAGGGATTAGCCTGCTGCTCAACTCTGTGTGTGGGGGAAAAATTTTTTCTTCTCAACTCTAAGAGTTCCTGAAGTACAACGCTGAATTCTAAAGACCGGTTATTATTTTGTAGTATACAGTAAACTTTTCAGGCATTTTTATTGCAGCAATAGAAAATAACTCTTAACGTCGAAAGGGTTAAGAGAGTAATGAATAATATGAAACAATATTTCGCACAATACATATTACGAAAATATACATCTAGCTTGTATATTTTCGTGTTACGTTTTTGATCGCCAAATACGAAAAACTCCAAGGACGATAGAGCTTTGAAATTTAAAATTAAAATTTTGTCAATTTGACAGCAAAATAACTCAATCTAACGTATGCACATGATAAATAATACATATCTATACAAAAATATGGGGATTAAAATCCGGAAATAATTTTCCTCGTTTTTTAATAATTTTTTATAAAAAATACAATGGGTGATTAACATAAGAAATCTTTTTCTTGATTTCACAGGCGGTCAGTGACGTCACACTTCGCTTGTGTATAACTACATACTTTATCAATGCGAATAAAATCTTTAAATTGATTATGACGTCAATTTTCGTGAGATGAATAATTTAAACTTTTTATACTTTTTTAACGTTCACGTTTGATTAAATGTATTTACTTTTATGTCGAAAGAAAATGAACTCGTATTTTTTCTTTTTGGCAACAATTAAACTTATGGAACTCACAGATATTTTGGAGCAACTTTAACAAAGGTCTATAATTAACAAATAATTGCAATAAAACAATATTGTGACAATAAACTGAGATAAAAACTATCCTATCTCTCAAGTTGGACCAAACTGCACACAGTGTGCAAAATTTCATTAAAATCGGTTCATTAATTTAGGACTTTATCGCGGACAAACATCGTGACACGTAATTTTTATATATATACAGATATTTATGATAGAACTACATTAGCACTTTATCAATGTGTATAAAATCTTCAAATTGATTATGACGTCAATTTTCGTGAGATGCATAATTTAACTTTTTATAATTTTTTAACGTTCACGTTTGATTAAATGTATTTATTTTTATGTCGAAAGAAAATGAACTCGTATTTTTTTTTTTTTTGGCAACAATTAAATTAATGGAACTCACATATATTTTGGAGCAACTTTAATAAAGGTCTATAATTAACAAATAATTGCAATAAAACAATATTGTGACAATAAATTGAGATAAAAACTATCCTATCTCTCAAGTTGGACCAAACTGCACACAGTGTGCAAAATTTCATTAAAATCGGTTCCTTAGTTTAGGAGTTTACCCCGGACAAACATCGTGACACGTAATTTATATATATATACAGATATATATAACCAGTCCACGCTGCGTAACTTTTGTTATACGACAATGACATAGCAAAGAGTGAAATAGATTTTAAATGTTTATCTGAGGAAGAACATTCCATATTATTTGTATGCGTAACCAAAGTTCATTTGTAAAAGCTGTAGGACGAGGATCATGAGGGAAACGCCCACCAGTGAAATTCCGCATAGTCGATTTATCCGGCTAATGAGCAGGCTACAGACGAAGCTTCATATATTCTACTGAAAAGAAATTTAAACATTCCTTACAAAATGTGGTTGGACACTATCCTTTTTGAAAGATAGCCCCAGAAAGGTCTTGAAGCACAGGAATAACTCCAAACTCTAGCACACCACTGATGTACCAGTTTCTTCTAAGATTACCGACAAATTGTAGCAGCAGAGATCGTCTATGATATGCAATCACACAGCATACCATAACACTAGGTGTTCGTCCACTGTGACGCGCGACAATGGATTTAGGAAAGTAGCGTTTAACGTGCTGGAGTAACTTGTACTTTACTTGGGAAAAAAATGGGTCGGAGTACATTTCAAGTTGTATCATATATATATGTATTTCTGAGCCAAATTAAAGTACATTATTTGATACGTATATAAAAAATTGACAACAGGATCTAATTAAAGTTAATTTAATATATAAAAGAAAGGTACTTAAACGATAATTCTGAATAATAAAAAATAAATTTCAAAATTTAATATTAGCTTTAAATATATTATTAAAATAGCTATAATATTCAAATAGAGGGTTTAAAAAGGAACATCTGTTTTTTTTTTTTTTTTTAAAGCAAATAATCACATATACATTATAAATTAATATTTAAAATGCATTAGAGATGTTCAGATCCAGTACCTCATACCTTATTACTCAAACTATAACGATATGTCTGGAGCAATATTGTGTAACAGAACCTTACAAAAATGCAAGTTTAAACTTTAAGCTTTAATTCTGACACTTTTAACAATATTGAAAAGAGTTTATGATTTCGTTTTGTCTGCCAGTGTGTCGATCTGTCTGTTCGCCTGTCCTCAATATAATTCTCCCAATAATTCAAGAATATCCGTGAAACGTATAAATGTTATTTAAATTCACTATGGGATATTCTCTACAAGGAATGGGGCAGTCACCACCTCTTATTTGGATACAGGGTTACCCAGAAGAATGCCAAAGCGTTCCGTTCTATTAAAAATATTTCTATAAACCCTACTTTATTAAGTTTATTTTTCGCGAAGCATAATGAAATTGATATTTATTATGCATATATATATACCCCAAAAATGAATACAGTATATTTAACATTAATATTTACAGGGTTACAAAAAAATATACAGATACATTAAGGTCTATAACCAGAAATTGCTAGAATCGCATTTTTTATTTTATTATGCGTTTTTAATAATTTCCAATACTGTTTAAGAAGGAAAATAACTGGAATTATTCTACATGCGTGTCTTTGTATCCTTCTGTCAGTATGTTATTTCATCATATAGTCAAAGTGCATTAAAGGCGTTTGTGTGCGTACAGCTAAAATAATGTAAATAATCTATGTGAACTGCAAGATTTTACTTTCATGTTTAAAACTAATTTTATATTATCATTATTTTATATGTCATTAACGCTTCTAAATAAAATGTTTCAATATTGTATAAATTTACAGATTCATAGTGTTGGATGCGAAGTAATTTGCAAATGTAATACGAAAACCTAAAGCTCTTTATTAAAATTGAATTTTGTACATGATCAAATTGTTTAAAGGTATTTGCTAATTTTAAAACGTGAAATTATTTTAGTCCTGTTAATCAAGAATATATATATATATATATATATATATATATATATATTTAAAGAAAAATGTTGTCATGCAGTATTAATATATCATATTATGTATATACAATAAACTTAGTATATATATATATATATATATATATTAAACTGTAAAATTTTATCAAATACATTTGCTTTATATATATATATATATATATATATATATATAATTGAAGAACTGGTAAAGTAACCTTATCTGAATTTTATGGCCAACTTAGTTCAACATGAAGTCGAAAATCGTGGCAATGGAAATAACTGATAAATTCGATTCAAAAATGTGCACAAGTTTTACGAATGAATAAACAACATTTTAGAAGAATTTTCTCATAGCTCCGATAACTTTTTCATACCTTCTTTTTTTCTGATTTTTGATAAGGACATAACTCTTCTTTATACATTTATAAATATTATAAATATCCGTATGAATTATATCGGTTGTCAAGAGTCGAAAAATATCCCCCTGATTCTTCCACCAGTATGTTAATATAATAATTTTTTAATTAATCGACCAAATTTACTTGCAAAATTTCCGATAGAAAAATACTGGTGTAACATTCAGGGGGGAAATTTCGACTGTCGACACCCTGTTACAGTCATTTACAAACGTTTAAGACCAGTAGCCAATTTTCAGTATTTTAACGCATTGCATCTGTAATGCCGGCGAGTCCCATACCCATATGGTAGCCCCTATGGAGGGGGAATATATGTCATGGCAACCCTTAAAGGGGTCGCGAAAAGGATGCAGAAAGAAAAGCATCAGTGAATGTGTGTGAGCTGTTTTGGAAGAGACGGAGGAAGAGTGTCCTAGTCCTGCCGTTCTCTAGCTCAAATGTATCATTATTGTTTTATGCACTATGAGAGTGCGGGAATTTTACCTAAATGTTCAAAGAGATATTTTGTACATATGTATGCTTGTAAATAGGTATCATTAAAAGTGCCATGCTTCCTGCGAAAAGAAACTACTGATTGTCATTTATCAGAAACAACATCATTTTCCCCATTTACCGCAGCGAACCAACCCGTCAAGCTCCTACAGCATCATTTTCACAGATTATTGATTCATTCCATGTGCTGATTGCATCAGACGCATTCTACTGCTCTAAATAAAGGTGCACGGCACGTTTATCGCAAGTTCGTAATTGGATTTTGTCGTAGACAGAGCTGATGTGTAATTATTGCAATGGGTAAAAAACCTTCACTTGCTGTTAAAAAAAATATTGATCCTGCATAAAATTGGATTTTCTGAACGTCAAATAAAGTTCAAGGGTAAATGTGATCAAGACAGCTGTGCACCAATCCATTAGTAAATTTAAAATTTCGAGAAAATTTGTGGACCTTAAGAGTAGTTTCTTTTTCATACTTGGAGTAACTTGAGGTTTCTTTTCAGATTTATGGGATGATAAACCAAAATCTTTGGCCAAACGTCTTGAAATACTACTCAAACTGACGCTGGCGCCTTTTGCAGCCAGAGAATTTCTAATCGTATTGCAGGAGATTCTTGGATCTCGTACAACCATCCTTCTTATCACCACTTCCTTTAAAGTCCACAAATTTTCCCGAAATTTTAATTTTAGTAATAGCTTTATGCACAGCTATGTCTTGCTCACATTTACCCTGGAACTTATTTGACATTCTGAACATCCAATTTTGATCAAAAGTGATTAAAATTTTGCGTAAACGTGCATAAGTGTCTTACTCCTTTTATAGTTGGATGTAATTCTATGAAAATTAAAATAAGAAAATAATATTAGTAAAAATAATCAACAGATTAGGTTAAAGTAAATATATCATATCGGTAGCCATAGTATGTATCGGTAGCCATCTGTCATAGGGTAGCCTAGTGTAATGGGCATTTCAGTCAGGACCATGATAATTGATTGACTGTGGTAATTTTTTTTAATAGGAATATAAGATATATTGTATATCCCTATAGAAGTTTATAAGTTCAAATATATGACAGGAAATTGAGAAAACTTATGGGAACTAGTTTTCTTAAACAAGAAGGAATAATAATAATAAAAATAATTAAATAATAATAATAATACTTAAACAAGAATTTAAAAAAAAAAAAAAAAAAGTAATTTTTTGAACATTACACAGACCGACAAAAATGAAGTTGACAAAATTTGACTTGATGATTTCAGCTGATCTTTATGTTTTTTGATTTGCTGAAACCGAAAATGCAGCCCATTTTTCTCTATCATGTATAGGTTTTTGTCAATACAGGGTGTTTACCGACATGATTTCTTACATATACCATCATGACAATCGGTTGGTTGATATGGTTTTACGTCTCACTAGTGCTTCACAATTACAACAATAGGCATCTATTATTAATTAATCATGGAAACATACTATAAAACTTACTATATAATTATATTGGTGGAAGAGTAGTGGAAGAAATTGTACCCTGAATTGCACCCTGTATTGACAAAAATCTATACGTGATAGAGAAAAACTGGCTTCATTTTCGGTTTCAGCACAGCAAAAAACTTAAAGATCAGCCAAAATTTTAAATGTCGACCTGTGTTATTGGATGCAAAGTTCTCATTAACTCAACATGATAACTTGTAAAATGAAAGGAAAAACTAATTTTTTCTTTAGTTGAATATTAAAAAAAAAAAAAAAAAAAAAAAAAAAAAGGTTTATATTAACTGTAATATTCATAAAGAAAATCTCACTTGAAGAGATTTTTTCTTCTTTCTAGAGGATGGCTATATTTTGATAGGTTTAAAAAAATGATATGCTTTTTTTTACAGAGTTAGATCTCACTCTTTGTACTTTAGAAATAAATTGAAAAGTATTTAAAAATCCTATTAAAACCAGAAAAAAATAATTTAAATTAAACAGCATAAAATTGAAATATCTAATCCTTCTTCAATTGGGGTTTTCATTAGTTACATCGGTCGAGACAATAGCTGTTTTTGAAATGGCTAAAACAATACATAATATTCAAAATGCATTCACATATCCGTTAATAGAATTAAGGTATATTATTACTTGCAGTTATAATTACCACTTTAGCCTTTTTGGCTGCCTTAAATTTTTAATCGAAAATCTACTTTATTGAAAAAATAAAAACTGTTTCGCAAATATATATAAAAAAAGAAACATTCTGTTAGCCCAGTTCTGGTAGCCAAAACATGTAAAGTTGGTAACTTTGCGTCGAATGTTTTAAATAAAAAACGATTTTCAAAAATTGAACTGTAATTTTTCTTAATGTTGGTGTATGGTCTATTATTTATCAAACCTTGTTGTGATTGTGAATCATTATTCAAATGCTGACATAATACATAGTTTAAGGAGTATATTTCATAACTTATAACGTGCATATTTTGAACATTTAATGCTATCATTTTCTAAATAATAAAAACATAAGTTTCCGGAAAGTAATTCTGAAATGATGTCATAGCTAAAACAATGTATCGGTGTAAAAAAAGAAAAAAAAATCTATAGTTTATATTCCTACATTTCAGCCAAATAAAATAATAAAGAAGAATAATTAATGGGAAAACCTACTTCACAACCTCTTGAGATAAAGTAAATACAAATTTATCCATGGTTTGTATGATTTTGGAAAATTCATTCATTCCTTCTCAATAAATAAAAATAAAATATTTCTATTTTTAGAAAAAAATTCTTTTAGTTGTTATGCGAAATTTTATTACGTCAGTGGAAAACAATAATATATCAAGGAACGCACAGTTGTCATAAAGCAATCAGACGATACACGATAGCCGTTTTAGGCGGTAATGAAACGATGACGCCTACCGGAACTGGACACGTAACTTTTGTGGTCTTTTGGGTCACAGTTGGTCCGTTTGGCTGCTATACAGTTTGTTTCGTTTCTGATAAAACCGACAAAGCAGCAGGCGCGATATCGCGTCGCTATCGAGCTGTTTCCTAACCAAATACATACCAGGAATGGAACGATGTCGGCAAACACAAAAGTGGCGAAAATAACCCCTCCATCTCCGCTTGACAAAAAACAATTTTATCCCAAAATTTGGAATTCAACAAAAATAAATTGAAAATTGAAAAATTCTCTAAAAATATAAATAAGTAATTTTTGAGAAACTGTAGTTATGACACCGTACAGTTACAGTTTGCAAACGAGTTATAACCTCGCTAATTGCAGTTCAGTGAACGGTTCTGGAACACATCTTCACTAATAACTCTTTATCCGCTAAGTTGACATCGCAATTAAAACTTCTAGTACACCCAAGTAGGGGACAAAATCATAAAATTGGGCAATTTATAGGACTATGATTTGCATATCTCTAGTTACAAATTCATGTAACACCCTCTGAAAAAATCGATGAAAAAATAAACTATTTTCTTTTTCTTCCCTTAATAAATCTCCCTTCACGAGAATAACTTTTTCGTAAACCGACCTCAGTTCTACCAATTTCTGAAGTTTTTATGAATTTTTAAAATATCTACAGACTTATATGTCAGCCGGTACATCAATTTTGACAACTTTCATCATCCCTTGTCCCAAAAACCATCAAAGTAATTTGTTTTCCGTGATGAGATCTTTAAATTGGTATTATTTTAAATTATAGAATATGATATTTTACAAAAAACCAACTTTATATCTTAACATTTAAAGAAAATTTATAAAATAAATTTTTTGTTCAGCTAAGTATAGTCTGTAAAAATTGCTAACACATAATATGTTGAGATTAAAGTCATATATACACATTTTTTAAATCTCATTATAAGACTGTGAAATTATTTCATGAAATGTTCATTTGTACTTGTATTCCGAGGTTGTTTTGCAGACCGATATCCGGCACCATACTTTGCAAGATTTTTTTTTTATTTATAAATTTAATTTACATTTTTTTTTTTTTTTTTTTTTTTTTTTTTAAGTATTAAATTATGGTAAAAAGAAATAAATCTCAGAGATTGGAATGCATCGGAATACTTCCATGTCTCACGGTATATAAATCAGTAATGCTATACAAATTTTTTTCAAGAAATGCGTTCTAAAAGAATCTGAAAGAGATACACCAATTTTTAAAATATCGAAAAATGTTTTCTAAACCGAGAGCATCCATTGACAGACGTTCATACACAGACAAAGTCAAATATCACTTTTTAACCTTTTTAGAATGCATTAAAAATGCATATCACGATTGGGAATGCATTTGAAATATCTTCCAGTAATGAGTGCGCGTATTTTTGTGCAACCCTGTATATTAATTAATAATTCTACATGCCATTTCTTTTTAAAAATTCTGCTATTGCATCTAGAGCTGTAAAAGTATGTTGGAATTTCCTCCCTAAAACTGAAATGCATAGGAATTATTTTATAATCCCTGTACATAACACACATTTTTTCTATAGAGGCAGAGAAAAGTTATTTTTTAAATTAAAGTTGAAAAAAAAAAAAAAAAAAGTCCTTTCCGCTCATTCGAAAGGGTAGGTTGATTTCTTTTTCTTATGAAGTAGCCACCATTTTGAAACAAAATGCCGGCTATAAATTAATAATTGACTTGATAGAAATATTGATGTAGGCTATGTACATATGGAGATTTAAGCAAATCGGTTCATAAATACCTTTTCAAAATTAAAAATTTTCAAGTGGCCAGCACTTGGAAACAAAATGGCAAGCTAAGTTGGCAAACAAATATATCAAACGCATTTGTGAGACAAGTCAACTGTATAAATTTAATTCGAATTAATTCAGAATTTCAAAAATCATCGTATTGAAAAATTAAAAATTAAGTGGCCGTCACTCAGTGAACTAATCCAAGATAATTGTAAGATAAGTCCACTGTCAAACTTTGGTTTGAACATTTTCAGTATTTCAAAAATTATCACAATAACAAAATCTCAAGGGACGGCGCTCAAGTGGTCACAACTTGGACACAAAATTGTGGGGAAAATTGCCCAAGAAAATCATACATATTTCAATGATAAATCCATTTTTCAGCTTTGGTTTGACATGATTAAGTATTTCAAAATTTATCATGATAAAAAAATTTCAAATGGCTGCCACTTGGAAACAATATAACGGAGCAACTTGCTTAGCAATCTAATCCGAGATATTTGAAGCAAACGTTCACTGTCCAACTTTGGTTTGAAACAGTGCTGCGTATCAAAAGATATTGTTATGAAAACTTTTCAAGTAGCAGTCTAAAATGCTGGAACTTGGAAGCAAAATGACGAAGAAACTTGCACAGCGAAATCATTCAAAGTATTTCTATGATAAGTTCACTGTCCAACTTTTGTTTGAATCAGTTTAGTATTTTAAAAGTTACGGTGAAGGCACATTTAAAGTTGCAGCGTGATAATTGGCCCATCTTGGAAACAAAATGTCGGAACAAGTTACACATCCAAGATAATCCTGCGATAAGATCGCTGTTTCGAATTGAATCAGAATTTAAAAGTTATCGTGTTTATAAAATTTCAAGTGGTAGCCTAATTTTAAATTGTCTCGCTTAGTTTATAATATCCGCACTTTGTTAAAAATGGCGGATACATTTCATTAATAATCTTGGTTGTGACCCTTATAAAGTCTATGTATACATCAAAATGTAAAGAAATCCGTTCTTAAATATGCTTTTTACAGTGTGATTTTGAAATTTTCAAGTGGCCTCAACTTGAAAACAAAATGATGGATAACTTGGTTACAAATTCTTTCATGTTATTTATAAGTTCATTGTCGAAATTTGGTTCGATTTGGATTATTATTTCGGAAGTTATTGTGATTGTAAATTCTCAAGTGGTAGCCTAATTTCAAGTGGCCCTGCATATTTTAAGATATCTGCCACTTTGTTAAAAATGGTAGATAAATTTCATTGACAAACTTGGTTGACACCCTTATATGGTCTATGTATATGCGTTAAAATTCAAACAAATTAGGAATATTGTTTATACAATGTGAATTTTAAATTTTCAAATACTCTACAATTGAATATAAAATGGCGGAGCAACTTGGTTAACAAACACATCCTAGATATTTATAAGATAAGTTCATTATCTAAACTTGGTTTGATTTGAAACATTATTTCGGAAGTTATCGTGATTTTAAATTCTCAAGTAGTAGCCTGATTTCAAGAAGCCTTGCATAATCTAAGATATCCGCCACCTTGTTAAAAATAGCGGATAAAGTTCATTAATAAACTTGATTGATTTATGTGGTCGATATTTATGTAAACCAAACTTCAACGAAATCCGACTTTGAATACGCTTTTTAAAATGTGGATTTGAAATTTTGAACTGGTCACCACTTGAAAACAAAAAAGCGGAGCAACATGGTTAACGAACTTTTCCAAGTTATTTATAAGATAAGTTGGCTGTTGTTTTGATAGGTTTAAAAAAATGATATGCTTTTTTTTACAGAGTTAGATCTCACTCTTTGTACTTTAGAAAGAAATTGAAAAGTATTTAAAAATCCTATTAAAACCAGAAAAAAATAATTTAAATTAAACAGCATAAAATTGAAATATCTAATCCTTCTTCAATTGGGGTTTTCATTAGTTTCATCGGTCGAAACAATAGCTGTTTTAGAAATGGCTAAAACAATACATAATATTCAAAATGCATTCATATATCCGTTAATAGAATTAAGGTATATAATTACTTGCAGTTATAATTACCACTTTAGCCTTTTTAGCTGCCTTAAAATTTTAATCGAAATTCTACTTTATTGAAAAAATAAAAACTGTTTCGCAAATATATAAAAAAAAAAAAAAAACATTATCTTAGCCAAATTCTGTTAGCCCAGTTCTGGTAGCCAAAACATGTAAAGTTGGTAACTTTGCGTCGAATGTTTTAAATAAAAAGCGATTTTCAAAAATTGAACTGTAATTTTTCTTAATGTTGGTGTATGGTCTATTATTTATCAAACCTTGTTGTGATTGTGAATCATTATTCAAATGCTGACATAATACATAGTTTAAGGAGTATATTTCATAATTTATAACGTGCATATTTTGAACATTTAATGCTATCATTTTCTAAATAATAAAAACCTAAGTTTCCGGAAAGTAATTCTGAAATGATGTCATAGCTAAAACAATGTATCGGTGTAAAGGAAGAAAAAAAATCTATAGTTTATATTCCTACATTTCAGCCAAATAAAATAATAAAGAAGAATAATTAATGGGAAAACCTACTTCACAACCTCTTGAGATAAAGTGAATACAAATTTATCCATGGTTTGTATGATTTTGGAAAATTCATTCATTCCTTCTCAATAAATAAAAGAAAAATATTTCTATTTTTAGAAAAAAATTATTTTAGTTGTTATGCGAAATTTTATTACGTCAGTGGAAAACAATAATAAATTAAGGAACTCACAGTTGTCATAAAGCAATCAGACGATACACGATAGCCGTTTTAGACGGTAATGAAACGATGACGCCTACCGGAACTGGACACGTAACTTTTGTGGTCTTTTGGGTCACAGTTGGTCCGTTTGGCTGCTATACAGTTTGTTTCGTTTCTGATAAAACCGCCAAAGCAGCAGGCGCGATATCGCGTCGCTATCGAGCTGTTTCCTAACCAAATACATACCGTGAATGGAACGATGTCGGCAAACACAAAATTGGCGAAAATAACACCTCCATCTCCGCTTGACAAAAAACAATTTTATCCCAAAATTTGGAATTCAACAAAAATAAATTGAAAATTGAAAAATTCTCTAAAAATATAAATAAGTAATTTTTGAGAAACTGTAGTTATGACACCGTACAGTTACAGTTTGCAAACGAGTTATAACCCCGCTAATTGCAGCTTCAATGAACGGTTCTGGAACACATCTTCACTAATAACTCTTTATCCGCTAAGTTGACATCGCAATTAAAACTTCTAGCACACCCAAGTAGGGGACAAAATCATAAAATTGGGCAATTTATAGGACTATGATTTGCATATCTCTCGTTACAAATTCATGTAACACCCTCTGAAAAAATCGATGAAAAAATAAACTATTTTCTTTTTCTTGCCTTAATAAATCTCCCTTCACGAGAATAACTTTTTCGTAAACCGACCTCAGTTCTACCAATTTCTGAAGTTTTTAGGAATTTTTAAAATATCTACAGACTTATATGTCAGCCGGTACATCGTCCCAAAAACCATCAAAGTAATTTGTTTTCCGTGATGAGATCTTTAAATTGATATTATTTTAAATTATAGAATATGATATTTTACAAAAAAACAACTTTATATCTTAACATTTAAAGAAAATTTATAAAATAAATTTTTTGTTCAGCTAAGTATAGTCTGTAAAAATTGTTAACACATCATATGTTGAGATTAAAGTCATATATATATATATATTTTAAATCTCATAATAAGACTGTGAAATTATTTCATGAAATGTTCATTTGTACCCGTACTTCCGAGGTTGTTTTGCAGACCGATATCCGACACCATACTTTGCAAGATTTCTTTTTAATTTATAAATTTAATTTACATTTTTTTCTTTTTTTTTTTTTTTTTTTTAAGTATTAGATTATGGTAAAAAGAAATAAATCTCAAAAATTGGAAAGCATTAGAATACTCCCATGTGTCACGGTATATAAATCAGTAGTGCTATGCAAATTATTTTCAATAAATGCGTTCTAAAAGAATCTGAAAGAGATACACCAATTTATAAAATATCGAAAAATGTTTTCTAAACCGAGAGCATCCATTGACAGACGTTCATACACAGAGAAAGTCAAATATCACTTTTTAACTTTTTTAGAATGCATTAAAAATGCATATCACGATTGGGAATGCATTTGAAATATCTTCCAGTAATGAGTGCGCGCATTTTTGTGCAACCCTGTATATTAATTAATAATTCTACATGCCATTTCTTTTTAAAAAATCTGCTATTGCATCTAGAGCTGTAAAAGTATGTTGGAATGTCCTCCCTAAAACTGAAATGCATAGGAATTATTTTATAATCCCTGTACATAACACACATTTTTTCTATAGAGGCAGAGAAAAGTTATTTTTTAAATTAAAGTTGAAAAAAAAAAAAAAAAAAAGTCCTTCCCGCTCATTCGAAAGGGTAGGTTGATTTCTTTTTCTTATGAAGTAGCCACCATTTTGAAACAAAATGCCGGCTATAAATTAATAATTGACTTGATAGAAATATTGATGTAGGCTATGTACATATGGAGATTTAAGCAAATCGGTTCATAAATTCCTTTTCAGAATTAAAAATTTTCAAGTGGCTGGCACTTGGAAACAAAATGGCAAGCTAAGTTGGCAAACAAATATATCAAACGCATTTGTGAGACAAGTCAACTGTAAAAATTTAATTCGAATTAATTCAGAATTTCAAAAATCATCGTATTGAAAAATTAAAAATTAAGTGGCCGTCACTCAGTGAACTAATCCAAGATAATTGTAAGTTAAGTCCACTGTCCAACTTTGGTTTGAATATATTCAGTATTTCAAAAGTTATCACAATAAGAAAAGGGACGGCGCTCAAGTGGTCACAACTGGGACACAAAATTGTGGGGAAAATTGCCCAAGAAAATCATCGATATTTCAATGATAAATCCATTTTTCACCTTTGGTTTGACATGATTAAGTGTTTCAAAATTTATCATGATAAAAAAATTTCAAATGGCTGCCACTTGGAAACAATATAACGGAGCAACTTGCTTAGCAATCTAATCCGAGATATTTAAAGCAAACGTTCACTGTCCAACTTTGGTTTGAAACAGTGCTGCGTATCAAAAGATATTGTAATGAAATATTTCAAGTAGCAGTCTAAAATGCTGGAACTTGGAAACAAAATGACGAAGAAACTTGCACAGCGAAATCATTCAAAGTATTTCTATGATAAGTTCACTGTCCAACTTTTGTTTGAATCAGTTTAGTATTTTAAAAGTTACGGTGAAGGCACATTGTAAAGTTGCAGCGTGATAAGTGGCCCATCTTGGAAACAAAATGTCGAACAAGTTACACAGTGAACTCATCCAAGATAATCCTGCGATAAGATCGTTGTTTCGAATTGAATCAGAATTTAAAAAGTTATCCTGTTTATAAAATTTCAAGTGGTAGCCTAATTTTAATTTGTCTCGCTTAGTTTATAATATCCGCACTTTGTTAAAAATGGCGGATACATTTCATTAATAATCTTGGTTGTGACCCTTATAAAGTCTATGTATACATCAAAATGTAAAGAAATCCGGTCTTAAATATGCTTTTTACAGTGTGATTTTGAAATTTTCAAGTGGCCTCAACTTGAAAACAAAATGATGGATAACTTGGTTACAAATTCTTTCATGTTATTTATAAGTTCATTTTCGAAATTTGGTTCGATTTGGATTATTATTTCGGAAGTTATTGTGATTTTAAATTCTCAAGTGGTAGCCTAATTTCAAGTGGCCCTGCATAGTTTAAGATATCTGCCACTTTGTTAAAAATGGTAGATAAATTTCATTGACAAACTTGGTTGACACCCTTATATGGTCTATGTATATGCGTTAAAATTCAAACAAATTTGGAATATTGTTTATACAATGTGAATTTTAAATTTTCAAGTAGTCTCCAATTGAAAATAAAATTTCGGAGTAACTTGGTTAACAAACACATCCTAGATATTTATAAGATAAGTTCATTATCTAAACTTGGTTTGATTTGAAACATTATTTCGGAAGTTATCGTGATGTTAAATCCTCAAGTAGTAGCCTGATTTCAAGAAGCCTTGCATAAATTAAGATATCCGCCACCTTGTTAAAAATAGCGGATAAAGTTCATTAATAAACTTGATTGATTTATGTGGTCGATATTTATGTACATAAAACTTCAACGAAATCCGACTTTGAATACGCTTTTTACAATGTGGATTTGAAATTTTGAACTGGTCACCACTTGAAAACAAAAAAGCGGAGCAACATGGTTAACGAACTTTTGCAAGTTATTTATAAGATAAGTTGGCTGTCCAAATTTGGTTCGATTTTTAGTATTATTTCGGGAATTATCATGATGACAAAATTTTCATTATATAAATATATATATAGACAGATATAAATATAGATTGATAGAGAGAGAGAGAGAGAGAAACAAAGCGATTGCAATTGGTTGATTTCTAAAGAAATCAACCTAAATGTGTTCCATATCATTAATAAGTCCTTCAAAAATTATTTATCGTCTGTGAGAACCCTGTAAGATTTTGAAAAATGTGCGAATAAACCAGTAACGTAAATAAGGTAGAAATTCAGTGGGGTTTATGGTGAACTAGCACTACACAATAAGCATCCGTATAAAAAAATATATTTATACGCTACTCGGTTATCTATATGATGGGTTGATTAACTGTATGGATTCAGACCGATTGATTACACTGGGATGCAATACCTATAGGTAAAATGACCTCTGTGGAGGTCTTTGTAAGGGGTCCTAGCCAGCATTTACGCGAGTTTCGGAAAAAAACACGGAAATAGCCTAACGGGTAGATCGATCAACGTGACTTGGGAATCCACCCCGACACTTCCCATCTACAAGATTTGAGCATAGAACCATCAGGTTACTTGTGGTGCTCTTTACGATGGAATAAATCCTCATAATACAAGGCGGCCGCGGTATATCCGTTGGAAGAGCGTCGAGTTCTTAATTGGTGGATTTAAAAACTGCTACAAAAACTTATAAGAATTTTTTTTTTAACGTGTTTACTTGTGTGTAAAAAAAAAAAAAAAAAAAAAAAAGGCTACTTTAGATATAACTTTCTTCTTTAGGGAATTTTTTTCAATAATATTTTGTGATTTTAAAATAATATTTAAAAAAAAAACTGCTAGAATGCCGTAATTATATTTTGTGCGTAAATGAAGAGGAATTTCATAAATAAGATTAATCTAGTTTGCAAATTATTTGCTACGTTTATTAATAGAGATTAATCTCTATCTCATGGATCATAAGTAAAATGGTCGCTTGCTACGTGGAAATCTTGGGTTCGAAACACGATTGCTCCAAATCCTAATTTTTTCTTCTCTTTATCTCGATCCATTGCGCAAAAAAATCTCACTTATTTGAAAAGAATTTTTCTCTTTTTAGAGTTTAGCATAATCTTGACATGATGAAAGAGTAATATGGCACTTTTATATTGTTAAATTTCACTCTTTTAGGGAAAAAGTCGAAAATTAATGAAAAATTCAATTAAAACCAGAAAAACTAATTCCAATTAAAGTTCTTAAAATTGAAACATCTATCTTCATTGATCACATTTTTCTGAAAGAAAACATTCGAGACAATAGCTGTTTTTGGAATGGCTACAACAATATTCAAAATACATTCGTTAATAATATTATTGTACTAGCAGGCTTTGCCCGCTTCGCTGGACATTAAACATGAATGAGTTGTCAAAATCCCATATATTTATTAATAAACTAAGTTCTCGCTGTGATTGGTAGAGATTTTCTCGCTCGCAACGTGAGGAGTCTGGCTCCCTACTGCCTTCGACATCAACTTACCCACTTCTTACTTCCCCTTCCTCAGTGGGTGAGTTCGAAGTTTTGCAAAATCCCACTAATGTACATAATGCGTACACTTAATCAATATCCACTCACCAAATTTCGCCATTCTAAGATAATTCAAAGCGAATTCAAACGGAAAAACGTGTTTTTACACATGTTTATTGCACCCCGACTCCGAGAAGGGGGGGGGGATTTCAAATTTTGTGAAATTCAGTTACAATAAGTGCCGGATGCATACAAACAATTTACGCACCAAATTTCGTGACCACAGAAGTCTTTAAGAGAAAATATTATAAATAAATAAATACAAAAAGCATAGCTTTAGTATGGGACCCCTTTGGTGACTTTAAATATTTTAGGCCATTTTTGCAATGAACTGAATTGGCTATCTCAATTGTGCAATTTAAGATCTTGGCGAGAAACGGTTGAGCTACTTCGGTGCCGAAATTCAAATTTTGCCAAAGAGATCCGATACTAAAGCTGTTCCATACAAAAAATAAATAAATAAGTAAATTAAAAACTATTTTCTGATATTTACAAAATAAAAATTAAAAATCGTAATAATATCCAAATTATAATCATTTACAATTAGGAGGAGAACATAAAAGACCCTCATAAGGTACATAATAACAACATAATTTTTTGTTTTACCGCAGGAAAGGAAAGAACTGCTTAATTAAATAAAAATATTAAACTAATGTCAAATATATCTATGAAAATATTTATCTACATACAAATTCCTGATTAAAAAAAAAAAAAAAAAATCAATTTTTGTAGGTATTTTCTTTCTAATTTTTATTATTATTCACATGAAATTTAAAATATTTCCTTTTATTTCTGGAAAATAAAAATATATATAAATATAAAACCTTCTACCGAATCTGGGTTGAAAACGGAAAAAGGGTGAAATAAATTAGAAATATCAGACCTATATTTATAAATTTGATACCAAATGAAAGGGGCGATTTTTCTGAATACAGGGATGCAAACAGTTTTTCGATGCGACAATTATTTTTTTTTTAAAAATAACTAAAGTATGAAATTTAAGTGGAAATGGAAAACGGTAAAAGGGAAAAATAAATTAGAAATATCAGACCTATCGTTACAAATTCAGTACCAAATGAAAGGGGTGATTTTTTTTTTTAATCCTGTGGTGTAAACAGTTTTTTGATACGACAATTAGATTTTTTAAATTTAACTTAAGTATGGAATTTAGATACAACACTTCATTTAAATTTTTTCATAATTTGCAGTGCAAATCACGCGAATAAAAAAGACTTTATCTTAAAAATTTATTTTTATATTTTATTTTTCCATTCAAAGCGTTTTAGTGAAAATATATTTATGGCGCATGCGCAGGTGTTTTTTACCCACAATTTTAACACTAATCATAATTTTGAAAATTTCTATAGATATAATTTTATGTTGGGTGAAGATCTAAGTTTCTGCCAAGTGCCGTTGAATTCCGTCCAGTCGTTTTCGAGTGATGCCCGCACAAACGTGTTTTAGTCTTTTACCCCCAGGGGGGAACGGGGGAAATTTCTGAAAAGTTGATAGATATATTTTTAAGTTGGGTAAAGACCTAAATTCCTGCCAAGCACCGTTGAATTCCATCCAGCTGTTCTCAAGTGATGCCCAGACAAAAAAAGCGACATACAGACAAGATGACACACACACACACACACACACACACAGGCAAAAATTTCTGAAGTCATTTTCGGCTTTCATGATGTGTGAAACGTGAAGATAACGCAAAATTTTTCGATTCCGACAAATTTACAGACAAAACTCAAATTTTATTAATATAGATAATATTACATGCAGATGTAGTTGTTACATTTAGCCTGTTTTGGCAATCCATAAATTTATATAGATTTTTTTTTTAACCAGTGGCAACATTACAGAAATATGTAAAAAAAATCGATTAAATTTCCCGGTAGCCAAAAATGGTTAAAATTGCGAACTTTGCGTTTAGAGCTTTAGTTAAAAATCGATTTTCAAAATTGGAACTGAAATTTTTAATGTTCATTGATTTCTGTTGTTTATCAAATTTTACACTGATTTTGAAGCATTGAGTAAAATTAAAACATAACAAATAATTTATGAGCTATATTTTACAACATTATGTATTATTTATTTTAGAAACTATCATTTTTTTTATAATAAAGCCGAAGTTTCCTAAAGGTAACGCTGAAAATGGTGTCATAGCTAAAACAACAGAATTAGAGAAACTAAAATTTTATCAATGATAAAATTAATACAAGTGTGTATTAATGTTAACTACCATTATGGCCACACTCGATTTAAATTCCAGACAAGACATTGATGTGTTGTCTATGTTAGGGTTTGCGAGAGCTTCAGAAATGGTCGTCAGTTAACGACTGAGAGAGAGAGAGAGAGAGAGAGAGAAATGAAACGATTGCAATTAGTTGAAATCAACCTAAATGTGTTCCATATCAGTATTATGTCCATCAAAAATTATTTGTCGTCTGTGAAAACCCTGTAAGATTTTGAAAAATGTACGAATAAACCAGTAACGTAAATAAGGTGGAAATTCAGTGGGGTTTATGCCGAACTAGAACTACACATTCAGCATCCGTATAAAAAATGAAATTTATACGCTACTCGGTTATCTGTATTGTGGGTTCATTAACCGTATGGCTTCAGACCGATTGATTAGACTGAGATGCAATACCTATAGGTAAAATGACCTCTGTGGAGGTCTTTTAAAGGGGTCCTAGCCAGTATTTACGCGAGTTTCGGAGAAAAACATGGAAATCGCCAAACGGCTTAGATTGATCAGGCTAGAAATCTACCCCGAGACCTCCCATCTACAAGATTTGAGCGTAGAATCACATGGTTACTAGTGGGGCACCTAACGATGGGAAAAATACTCATAATGCAAGGCAGTCTCGGTATGTCCTTTGGAAATGCGTCGAGTTCGTAATTGGCGGATTTAAAAACTGCTACAAAAAGTAATTTCTTTTTTTTTTTTAACGTGTTTACTTGTGTAAAATAATAATAATAATAAGTAAATAAATAAGTAAAGTACTTTAGAAATAACTTTTTTGTCGTAGGGAATTTTTTTCAATAATATTTTGCGATTAAAGAATAATGTTATTAAAAAAAAAAATAAATAAATAAAAAATAAAGGTTTTGCTAGAGAGTCGTAATTATATTTTCTGCGTAAATGTAGAGAAATTTGATAAATAAGATAAATCTAGTTTGCAAAGCATTTGCTACTATTAATTAATAGAGAGGAATTTATATCTCGTGGATCATAAGTAAAATGGTCGCTTGCTACGTGGAAAGCTTGGGTTCGAAACACGATTGCTTCAAATTATAATTTCTTTTTCTCTTAATCTCAATCCACTGCGAAAAAAAAAAAAAAAAAAACAGTGTGTTACTTTACATCACGCTTTTTATTCTTTTTTTAAATGTGTGTTGGTATGCATAGAAAATATATTAACCGGATTGAATAAATTTGAATAATATCACTCATTTGAAATCGGAATAAAAAAAATCTCACTTATTTGAAAATAATTTTTCATCATTTTGGCATGATGCAAAAGTAATATCGTACTTTTATAATGTTAAATTTCACTCTTCATTATTAAAAGAAAAGTCGAAAATTAGTGAAAAATCCAACTAAAACCAGAAAAACAAATTTCCATTAAATTTCGTAAAATTGAAATATCTATCTTCTTTGAGATTTTTTTCCCACAAACAACACAATCGAGACAATAGCTGTTTTGGAAATGGCTACAACAAATTCAAAATACTTTCGTTAATAATATTACTAGCGAGCTTCGCCCTCTAGCGGGTCAGTATTTTCAAATGAATCACTAAAATTAATGAATCACTAACAGTAACTTTTAGTGTCAAGAAAACAAAAAAAAAAAATCATTTCTGATTGGGTAAAAAGTCGGCCCGGGTCCCCACTGCCTTCGGCAGCGCTGCCCCGTGCGCGCTGCGCGCGCGTATTCCTTCCCTGACCCTTCGTGCCCCCTCCCCCTCAAAAAAAAATTCTGATCGGGTAAAAACTCACACCGGGTCCCCACTGCCTTCGGCAGCGCACACCCATGCGCGCTGCGCGCGCGCGTGTGAGAGTATACGTGCGCTGCGCGCACATATTCCTTCTCAAATCAAATTTTTATTCTTAAGAAAAGAAAATTAAAAAAATCATTTCTCATCGAGTACAAAGTCGGACCGGGTCCTCACTGCCTACGGCAGCGCAGTCCCGTACGCGCTGCGCGCGCACAAGTTAAGGAATACACGCGCTGCGCGCGTATTCCTTCCCTGATCCTTCGTGCCTCCTAAAAAAATCATTTCTGATCGGGTAAAAACTCACACCGTGTCCCCACTGCGTTCGGCAGCGCAGACCCATGCGCGCTGCCCGTGCACGTGTGAAGGTATGCGCGCGCTACGCGCACATATTCCTTCTCAAATCAAATTTTTATTCTTAAGAAAAGAAAATGAAAAAAAAAATCATTTCTCATCGGTCAAAAAGTCGGACCGGGTCCCCACTGCCTTCGGCAGCGCTGTCCCGTGCGCGCGGTGCACGTCTATATCTTCCCCACCCTTTCAGCCCTTCCCAATTAACCTACATATACCAATTTTGAACGGTCTAACTGAATTAGCTGAGATGCAAAAAAAATCCTAATCAGAACACCTCAAAACGTGTAAATCTGGTGAAAACTTTCGATAATATAAAAAAAAAAACTTTAAAATATCTTTCGAATGATGTATTAAAAATAATTTAATCATAATTAGAAATTGAAATATTGAAATTTGAAAATATTACAGCGCCATCTGGCGGTACAAATTTCTGTAATCTACTATTCGATTCCAAATCAACAAAGCTATCTAATGATGTATTACTTATGAAGTTATTTTAATTAGTAGCTGAGATACAAAAGAAAACCGATTCAGGAGACCTCAAAACGTGTAAATGAAGCGTAATCTTGAATCCCACTTTCGATAATATAAAAGTACTTTAAAATATCTTTCGAATGATGGATTAAAAATAATTTAATCATAGTTAGAATTTTAAATACGCGTATTAGAATTTGCAATTAAATTGTACATTTGTTATTTATTCTGGAAACCCGGTGAAATTTGAACTGCAACTTCGTCTTGTGATGTTAAAAGTGTGTAGCATGTTTGAAATAATTTTGAAGAAAAGTGAAGCATTTTGAAATTTGCAATTTTTATTTCCAGTACAAAATCAGTAAAGCAGGAAGTAAAATCAATTTATTCTTTCGCCCGGCGCCATGGTAACCGAAATACGTCTAGAAGGAAATTAATAAAACTGTTGTGATTTGTTGCCACCTTTTTTTTCATACTTTAGTTAATTTTAAAAAATCTAATTGTCCTATCGATAAGCTATTTAAACCGTCGGATAAAAAAAATCGGACCTTTCATTTGATACCTTATTTGTAACGATACGACTGATATTTCTAATTTATTTTCCACTTTTTCCGTAAAAATGTCGCTTTTTAAGCATTTAATCATGAATTCTGGGTCATTTTTCGGTAGACAAGGGTCGACGTTTTAATTAATATCTCTGCTAATTAGGGTCGCATCGCTTAGCGAATTATCGCGATGTCGAGATGAAGAAATTCTGCGTCTGTCGACACCGGTTTCGAGGCGATGCGACCATTAGCGCCGGAGCTTTAGCGGTCACAAGGCATTTCTCACAGACAGACAGACAGACAGACAGAAAGACAGGTGCGCACAGATTTTAATAATATAAGGAGATTGTATAATATTACGTGCAGCTATAGTTGTTAACTTTAGCCCTTTTTGGCAACTGGGAAATTTAAATAGATATTTTCTATTTTAACCAATGAAAACTATTAGAGAAATATGTAAATAGTATCTATTAAATTTCCCGGTAGCCAAAAAGGGTTAAAATTGTGAACTTTGCGTTTAGAGCTTTAATTAAAAATCGATTTTCAAAAACTGAACTGAATTTTTTAATATTTATTATTGTCTATTGTCTATCAAATATTACACTGATTTTGAAACATTGAGACATAACAAATAGTTTATGAGATATAGTTTATAACATTATGTATTATTTTTTTTTGGAAACTATCATCTTTTTTTAGATTAAAAGAAGAAGTTTTCTAAAAATAGCGCTGAAAATGATGCCATAGCTAAAACAACAGAAATAGAAATTAAAATTTTATCAATGATAAATTGATACAAGTGTGTATTAATATTAACTACCATATTGGCCACACTCGATTTAAATTCCAGACAAGACATTGATGTGCTGTCTATGTTAGGGTTTGCGAGAGCTTCAGAAATGGTCGTCAGTTAACGATACCCTGGCCAACACTGAGAAAAAATATATGTCGCCTTTCTCTAGAATGAATAAGTGGCCATATTCTTAATCCCTTAACTAGAAATATAGATTTCCGAGCTATGCACATAAGGCACGCCAATAAACTGAATAGACGAAATTATCGAAAATTTCTAGTGTACAAATTTCTAGATGGTGAATCAATATTCTGAATACACTAAATATTCCGAATCATTTATATTGCGAGAAATTCTCGCTTTAATTTCTAGAATTTGGTAATAAACCAAGATTATAGTTGCAGAAACCAGCTTCTAGTCGTCTCATTGCCCTGAAGAATATAGGCAAACGCTCTAGAATTCTACTAGGAGATTCCAGAACTCGCTTTCCAAGGGGGACTAGAATTTATAAGGATTACATGGAACTATTTTTTCTAGAGCCAAAATTTAGATTCTAGCTGTCAGTTATAGAATGTTTTCTCAGTGAAATGCTTAATTGCTAGTGAAATGCCATTAAAAAAAATCTTTAGTAAGGTTTTGAACAGTCTATAAAAGTCATTTTTAATAGAATCTAATAAACGAGTACTTGTTTAATCTCAAAAGTGATTATTACAGTTGATAAAGTAACAACGGTTTTAGTACAGTTAGACATTACTACGCGTCAGTGTTGAATAAAATAAAATTTACATTTAAAAAGAGATTTTTAGTTACAATAAAATACATAAGAGAACAATGTAAAAAATATTAATAATATGACGACTGCTTCGGCTGTAAATCTGACCCTAACTGTGTCTATACACAACAAGCAATACAGTTGTATTTCAGTAATAAAGACATCAGAAGATAATTGAATATTCGGGAGATACCAATATTTCTTCATTCAAGGAAGGGCGTTCTTGTTTCGTTCTTTAATTCTATATTTAGCGGTTACGGCAGTTTCACTTATATATTTTGTTACTTAACTTTTATGTGAAGATGAATGTTTATTTTATTGATTTAAAATGAGAATGATTAACTCATAGTTTACGGGTTAGTGCATAAATATTTATCAATTTCCTCAAATAATAGTAACTTTTAAACTAAACTCAACCAATTCCGAAGAGATTTGCTCACTAGGCTGGGTTCGAGCCTAAGTCTCACTCGTGAGTCTAGGCTGTTGTTATTTTTGGTGGTTTTCTCCAAAACTTGAATAAATGTGGACTAGAAATCCTCTGAAAGAACTCCATCATACACCTTCCACAAGTTTTAGATGTCTCACAAATCAGTTGAGGTAATTAGCCTTAAATTCTTCACCATTATTACTACCTTTAAAATAAATTATAAAATAAATAAATATAATATTTCTAAAGGAATGAAAAGATATTTAAATGTTTCTGAATTTCGGCATTAATGTATACATTTTAAGGATAATAATTAAGCAGAATATATTAACAGGAACAAACTGTTACGAAGAATTTATATATTCTAGTAAGAAGCTTAATATAAATAAATCGAATGAAATAGAATGGTGTTGGTGTTTGGGAATAAGGCTAATTGACTGCATTAGGGTGCTAAGCTTGAGGGGAAGTGCCTTCCGTGGAAGTCTTTCTAAGGTATCGTAGTCCGTTCTTACACAAGTTTCGGAGTAAACCACGGAAAACTCCGAACGTCTAGGCCTACGAGCGCACCTGGGGTAGAACACGGCACTTCACGTCGACCAGCTCTGAGCGCAGAACCGCTCAGACATTGGTGGCCTGAAATAAGAATGAAAATTGAAAATAAAAATTGAAGTGTAGACTTTTTCATTCAAACATTTTTACATAAGTTAGCTTTATATAGACGAAATATTCATTTGCACCCGTATTTCTGAGGTTGTTTTGCAGACCGATGTCTGACACCATATTTTGCAAGATCTCTTTTTTAATTTATAAATTTAAATTACAATTTTTTTTTTTTTTTTGCAAAACTATTAAAGTATGTTAAAAAGAAATAAATCTCAGAGATTGATTAGCATCCGAATACTTCCGTGTGTCAGTATTTCAAAAGTTATCACAATAACAAAATTTCAAAGGATAGCGCTCAAGTGGTCACAATTGGGAAAAAAAAATATGGAGAAAATTTCCCACCAAAATCACAGATATTTCAATGATAAATCCATTTTTTAGCTTTGGTTTGAATTAATTAAGTATTTCAAAGGTTATCACGATAAAAAAATTTCAAATGGTTGCCACTTGGAAACAATATAACGGAGCAAGTTGCTTAGCAAACTCATCCGAGAAAGCAAAAATTCGCTGTCCAACTTTGGTTTAACACAGTTGTGAAGATAGCAAAGTAATGCTACAAGTAGAATTCGCACTTGATGCGTAACACACGAATACGAAGGTTTTAGGATTGAATTTATGTAATAGAGTTAGTTCCTATCCTAAGATAGAATTGTAAATTGTAATACGTTAATTTCATAAAGTATTTTGGAAACGGAAATAGTATAAAAGAAGGACGATTGCTTTTGCGGTGGGTCAGTGGTCAGTCAGTTGGAGAGACTATGATGAGAGTGAGTTCAAAGGAGAGTTAGTAGAAGCTAGCGGCTATAGGTTAGTAGATAGCGTGGGCAGGGAATCTTCCCGTTATCGAAAAGTTTCTGAGCCGCGAGGTTGAACGAAATTAAATGTGGTAGTTAAAATTATGGTGATTAGTTATGTAAAGTTAAAGTAGCTAGCATGGCTGCCCATCTTAAATTATAAAGATATTAAATATAAAGTCCAGCGCCCACCTTTCTTATTTAAGCTCTTAATAAAAGCTCATTATTTATTTTACATATCTGACTTTGTGTTATTTCATAACTTCATTAAGTAATTAAGCAAGTAAGCAGTATTCAGCTTCAAGTTAAAGGATGGCGACGAGTAAGCGTTCGCCACATTGGCGCCCATCTCCACTCGAATTCCCCCCCCGAGCTAATGTTTTTTGACGGCACCACAAGCGTGCTTCAATTTTTTGAAGAGCTTCAATATTTTTTTGAATTTTATAAAATTGATTTTAAAGACAAGTATGCTTGGTTGAAATATGCCTTAAAAGGAGAACCGAAACAGTGGCTTAGGCTAATAGCCTGTCATTCACTTGGCTCAACTCCAAGGTATGATGATGTGAAACGCAAAGTTATCGATCTTTTTGCCACTCCGTATGATAGATTACGATTGGAGCATGACCGCTCCCTCCCCCCTCACGAACGTCAGTGGGAAACAGTAATAAAACCAGTGGAAAAACCACAAGAAATTATTAAGTCACAGGAAGTAAGCTCCTATAATTTAAACCAACCTAAAACTGGCAATGAAGCCGTTATTTCTAGTGAAAAAAGCCAAATGACATTTGAACTAAACGAGCAAACTTCGCTTGCAAACAGCGATACAGACCAGTTTACGTCTGTTATCCAAAATTTAGTTACGGACGGAAAATCCGATAAAATATCTAGCGTGGCGATGGAAAAGGAAAATACGATTGAACCTAACTCTGTAAATGAATCCCTTGCTTTAGGTGAAATGAATGCTCCGCTAAATTCTGCTGTTCAAAACTCGCATAGCCCTCATTCGCATTTAAATGCTAAACCGGTTCAAGCCGAAATATCAAGCATGACTGAAGCTCGAGTAAAACAAAGTGAAAAGTTTAACCACTGTGTTTCTAAAGATCTCGTAACTAATTTTGAAGAAAATCTACTAGCTAATGTAAATGAAAGCAATACAGTTCAAAATGCAATGTTAACCAACTCTAATTCGGCACACCCAGTGCATAAATTCAACGATCAAGTCGTACATCGCACAAAAAAATCGGATAAAGGGGTCGCTAGTTTAAATGACACGCCGCCTACAGTAAAAGCCAGTGTGGTAATTTCCTCTAATAAACTAAAAACTCTTAAAGTCTATAAGCTCTCCAGGACCTCCAAATGTGTGAGTATGGAGCGAAGACAACTTCCTCCGAACAGTGAAAAGGCTCTGGGCGTGAAACCCCCTCCTGAGAGTGACAAAGAACCGGGCTCGAGTCCATCCCAGAAAAATGCATCGCCGATGCCGGACTCCGTTCTACAAGCCACCAGCACGGAAATTGCCACAACAACTCTACAGGCCAGTCTGACCTGCATCTCTTTTGCTGCTATCAAGGACTCAATTTGTCAGGTCGTATCGTTCAGTATTTTAGTTTTTCAAAAGTATTGGTTTATCAGTACTGTGCTAAAATTTTCGACATGTACAACTTTCTTCTGGACTTTCAATTATTATCTCAAAGAGATGAACTTTTTAAAATATCACAAATCTAAATTTAAACTTGCTGCATGAACTTTTTAAAATGTAAAAATGCAAAATTTAAACGTATGGCATGAACTTTCATCTCTCGAAATTTCATGTACTGTTTACATGTCATAAATTTTTTTCTGTATATAATATATTCATGTATGTTAATGTCTTTTTATTTCTAAGCCATCACCAGCAGTTTTTGGTAAAAAACCTTGTTGAACTTTTATATAAACATTTCCCCCTCTTTCGTTTTTGAATGATCTATATCTGCATGTACTTAAATGTGTTTATGTTTTAAGCCATCACCTGCAGTGCTTAGTAAGATAACTTTTCTTACCTTTTTGTATATAAATTTTCTCTCCAGTTTTTGACATGATGTAATGTATATACTCTAATGCTAGTATTTTCTAGGCAACGACGGCAGTTTTGGAAAACTTTTTTTTAACAATTTGTATATATTCATTAAAAATATTTCTCAACTGTCTTATATTGTATCAAATGAAATTTTATAAGTGTATAAACATTTTTTCTCTATCGTTTTGTAAATTATCTCTATGTATGTTAATTTTTCTCCTCCTCAGAAATCAACTGCAGTTTTGAAAAGTTTTTGAAAATACTGTATCCTTAAATATGTTTTCTAAATGTTGTATAAAATGAATTTTCTTATTGTTATAACTTTTGTATTCCACTAAAAGTTATCTATCTATATATATATGTATATATATCTATGTGTATGAGTGGGGAAATATTTTTTTTTGGCTATATGCATAAATTACGCGTAACTTTAAACTAAAATCACTAACAAATTACTTTTTGTCGGTTCGCATGCTATAGCCCAGGAGGAAAAATTATTATATATAAACTATTTTATGTATTCGTAGACAATTTGTCTCGTTGATCTATCTACAAATTGTAGTTTAAGTCTATTTTTTGATTTACACTTTAAAAAAAGTTTCCATTTTAGAAATATCTTTGATGCTCTAATCTGATGTAGAAAATGTTATTCTGATGACTGACGTTGCTGAATGAATTTTTTCCTAAAGTACGTTGACCAGCTGCTGTGGGTTAAGCCTCGACTGGCTCCGAGGGATGACGAAATTCCCCATTGAAAGTTTCGAAGGATGGCTTACTTCGGACAGAATTTAAAGTTTTTTTATCTCAATAAAAAATTTTCTTCATGTTGCTAGTATGTTAAAGCAACCCCCCTGTACATAATCCTCCTTCAACTTACCTTTAAAATTGAGTTTTATTCCCTTTCTGGGATAACAGAAAGATGTTCCTGTATTTCCCCGCTGTATTCACGCTGGACTATATATATCTAAATTGAGTACAAACGGTTTTCTGGAGTAAAGCGTCTTACATTGAGCATAAGAAACATTTTTTAAAAAAAAAGCTATTTAAGCTACTTAAAATTATATGTAAGTGTCCAGTTTTTTGGCTGTGTACTCTTAAAATTTTTTTTCCTATTAGATTTTTAAAAAACAATATACTTCTTCTTGGGCAGTCTAGTAAAATTTGGGTTTCCCCCCTCTTTTTTTTTTTTCCTTTTTCTAAAGTATTATGTAGTTGAATTTTAGCAGTAAGTCACTGCAGCTAAATTTTCTTTGCATAGTATTGAAGTAACTTTCAAATTTTCACGGGTAAAAACCCGTTGGGGTTTTTACGTAAAATTTTTTTTTTAGGGGAGGGACTGTGAGGATAGCAAAGTAATGCTACAAGTAGAATTCGCACTTGATGCGTAACACACGAATACGAAGGTTTTAGGATTGAATTTATGTAATAGAGTTAGTTCCTATCCTAAGATAGAATTGTAAATTGTAATACGTTAATTTCATAAAGTATTTTGGAAACGGAAATAGTATAAAAGAAGGACGATTGCTTTTGAGGTGGGTCAGTGGTCAGTCAGTTGGAGAAAGTCAGTTGGAGAGAGTCAGTTAGAGAGACTATGATGAGAGTGAGTTGAAAGGAGAGTTAGTAGAAGCTAGCGGCTAGAGGTTAGTAGATAGCGTGGGCAGGGAATCCTCCCGTTATCGAAAAGTTACTGAGCCGCGAGGTTGAACGAAATTAAATGTGGTAGTTAAAATTATGGTGATTAGTTATGTAAAGTTAAAGTAGCTAGCATGGCTGCCCATCTTAAATTATAAAGATATTAAATATAAAGTCCAGCGCCCACCTTTCTTATTTAAGCTCTTAATAAAAGCTCATTATTTATTTTACATATCTGACTTTGTGTTATTTCATAACTTCATTAAGTAATTAAGCAAGTAAGCAGTATTCAGCTTCAAGTTAAAGGATGGCGACGAGTAAACGTTCGCCACACAGTGCCGTGTATCAAAAGTTATTGTTATGGCAAATTTTCAAGTAGCAGTCTAAGTGGCTGCAACTTGGAAACAAAATGGCGAAGAAACTTGCCCAGCGAAATCATTCAAAGTATTTGTATGATAAGTTCATTGTCCAACTTTTGTTTGAATCAGTATAGTATTTTAAAAGTTACGGTGATATAACATTTTAAAAAGACAGCGTGATTTCAAGTGGCTACATCTTGGAAACAAAATGTCGAAACAAGTTACACAGTGAGCTCATCCAAGATAATCATGCGATAAATTCACTTTCCGACTTTGTTTCGAATTGAATCAGAATTTAAAAAGTTATCGTGTTTATAAATTTTCAAGTGGTAGCATAATTTTAAATTGTCTCTCTTAGTTTATAACATCCGCACTTTGTTAAATATGACGGATAAAGTTCATTAATAAACTTGGTTGTGACCCTTATAAAGTCTATGTATACATAAAAATTTAAACAAATCGGGTCTTAAATTTTTACGGTGTCATTTTGAAATTTTTAAGTGGCCTTAACTTGGAAACAAAATGATGGATTAAATTTGTGACAAATTTATTCAAGTTATTTATAAATTCATTGTCCAAATTTTTGTTCGATTTGGAGTATTACTTCAGAAGTTATCGTGATTTTAAATTCTCAAGCGGAAGCCTAATTTCAAGTGACCCTGCATAGTTTCTTTATATCTTTTTACCCTACTTTTATATAGTCTATGTATTTATCAAAATTCAAAGAAATTCAGAATACGCTTTTTACAATTTGAAATTTTCAAGTGGTCTCCACTTGAAAACAAGATGGTGGAGTAACTTGGTTAAGAAACTCATCCAAGATATTTAAAACATAAGATAAGACACTGTTCAAATTTGGTTCTATTTGTAGTATTATTTCGGAAGTTATTGTGATTTTGAATTTTCAAGTGGTAGCCTGATTTTAAGTGGCCCCACTTAAGATACCTTCCACTTTGTTAAAAATGGTAGATAAAGTTCATTAATAAACTTGGTTGTCACACTTATATGGTCTATGTATACGTCAAAATTTACACCAATTCGAGATATGCTTTTTACAATGTGAATTTTAAATTTTCAAGTGGTCTCCACTTGAAAACAAAATGGTGGAGCAACTTGCTTAACAAACTCAACCGATATTTATAAGATAAGTTCATTCTCTAAATTTGGTTCGATTTGGAGCAGTATTTTGGAAGTTATCGTGATTTTAAATTCTCAAGTGGTAGCCTGATTTCAAGTGGCCTTGCATAAATTAAGATAGCAGCCACTTTGATAAAAATGGCGGATAAAGTTCATTAATAAACTTGATTGAGACTTGTTTGATTTATGTGGTCTATATTTAGATCAAAATTCATATAAATCCGGCTTAAAATACGCTTTTTACAATGTGGATTAGAAATTTTGAAGCGGCCGTCACTTGAAAACAAAATAGTTGAGCAACTTGGTTAACGAACTTATCGAAGATATTTATAAGATAAGTTGACTGCCCAAATTTGGTTCGATTTTCAGTAATATTTCGGGAGTTATCATGATGACAAAATTTTCAATATATATATGTTTTCAATATATATAATGATATATATATATATATATATATATATATATATATATACATATATAAAGACTGATTGATAGAGATAGAAAGAGAGAAAAATGAAGTGATCGCAATTGGTCGATATCTAAAGAAATCAACCTAAAAGTGTCCATATCAGTATTTATTCCTTTAAAAATTATTTAACGCGTGTAAGAACCCTGTACGATTTTGAAAAATGTGTGAATAAACCAGTTACGTAAATAAGGTGAAAATTCAGTGGGGTTTATGCCGAATTAGAGCTACACAATCAGCATCCGTATACAAATTTATATTTATGCGCTACTCGGTTACCTGTATGATGGGTTGATTAATTCTATGGCTTAAGACCGATTGATTACAATGGGATTGAATACCTATAGCTAGAATAACCTTTGTGTAGTGTTTCTAAAGGGTCCTAGACAGCATTTACGCGAGTTTCGGAGAAAAACACGGAAATTGCCTAACTTCTAGATCGATCAACGTGATCTGGGAATCCACCCCGAGACTTCCCATTTACAAGATTTGAGCTCTGCTACAAAAACTTATAAGAGTTTCTTTTTTTAAATAGTTTACTTGTGTAAAAAAAAAAAAAAATAAATAAATAAAAATAAAAATAAATAAAATAAAAGCTTCTTTAGACATAACTATTGGTCGTAGATAATTTTTTTTTCAATAATATTTTGTGATTTAAAAATAATATTAAAAAAAAAAAAAAAAAAAAAGGTTTTGCTAGAGAGTCGTAATTATATTTTGTGGAAAAATGTAGAGGAATTTGATAAATAAGATTAATCTAGTTTGCAAAGCATTTGCTACTATTAATTAATAGAGAGGAATTTCTATCTCGGGGATCATAAGTAAAATGATCGCTTGCTACGGGGAAAGCTTGGGTTCGAAACACGATTGCTTCAAATTATAATTTCTTTTTCTCTTGATCTAGATCCACTGCACACACACAAAAAAAAAAAAAAAAAAAAAAAACAGTGTGTTACTTTACATTACGCATTTTTTTTTTTTTTTTTTTTTTTTTTTTTTTTTTTGTGTGTGTGTGTATGCATGGAAAAAATTTCAACCGTATTGAATAAATTTGAATAATATTACTCATTTGAAATCAGAATGAAAAAAAAATCTCACTCATTTGAAAAGAATTATTCTCTTTTTAGTGTTTGGCATCATGTTGGCCTGATGAGAAAGGTAATATTTCATTTTTATAATGTTAAATCTCATTCTTCATTATTTAGAGAAAAATAGAAAATTAGTGAAAAATCCAATTAAAACCAGAAAAACTAATTTCAATTAAAGTTCATAACATTGAAATATCTATCTTCTTTGAGATTTTTTTCCCACAAACAACACTTTCGAGACAATAGCTGTTTTGGAAATGGCTACATTATTATTCAAAATACATTCGTTAATAATATTATTGTATAATATTACGTGCAGCTACAGTTGTTAACTTTAGCCCTTTTTGGCAACTGGGAAATTTAAATAGATATTTTCTATTTTAACCAATGAAAACTATTACAGAAATATGTAAAAAGTATCTATTAAATTTCCCGGTAGCCAAAAAGGGTTAAATTGTGAACTTTGCGTTTAGAGCTTTAATTAAAAATCGATTTTAAAAAACTGAACTGAATTTTTTAATATTCATTATTGTCTATTGTCTATCAAATATTACACTGATTTTGAAGCATTGAATAAAATGAAGACATAAAAAATAGTTCATGAGATATATTTTACAACATTATGTATTATTTATTTTGGAAACTATCATCTTCTTTATAATAAAAGCCGAAGTTTCCTAAAAATAACGCTGAAAATGATGTCATAGCTAAAACAACAGAAATAGAGAAATTGAAATTTTATCAATGAAAAAATTAATACAAGTATGTATTAATATTAACTACCATATTTGCCACACTCAATTTAAATTCCAGACAAGACATTGATGTGTTGTCTATGTTAGGGTTTGCGAGAGCTTCAGAAATGGTCGTCAATTTAACGACACCCAGGCCAAAACTGAGAAAAAATATATACCACCTTTCTCTAGAATGAATAAGTGGCCATATTCTAAATCCCTTAACTAGAAATATAGATTTCCGAGGTATACACATAAGGCACGAATAGACGAAAATAAACTGAAATAGACGAAATTATCGAAAATTTCTACTGTACAAATTTCTAGATGGTGAAACAATATTCTGAATACTCTAAATATTTTGAATCATTTATATTGCAAGAAATTCTCACTTGATTTTCTTGAATTTGGTAATAAACCAAGATTATAGTTGCAGAAACCCGTGTCTTGTAGTCTCATTTATTAGCAGAGATTTTTAGGTAACTTTGCCCTCAAGAATATAGGCAAACGCTCTAGAATTCTTCTAGGGGCTTCCAGAACTCGCTTTCCAAGGGGGACTAGAATTTATAAAGATGACATGGGACTATTTTTTCTAGAGCCACAATTTACATTCTAGTTGTCAGTTATAGAATTTTTTCTCAGTGAAATGCTTAAATGCTGGTGAAACGCCATTAAAAAAAATCTTTTGTAAGGTTTTGAACAGTGTATAAAAGTCATTTTTAATAGAATCTAATTTACGAGTACTTGTTTTATCTCAAAAGTGATTATTGCAGTCGATAAAGTAACAACGGTTTTAGTACAGTTAGACATTACTACGTTTCGCAGTGTTGAATAAAATGAAATTAACATTTAAAAAGAGATTTTTAGTTACAATAAAATGCATAAGAGAACAATGTAAAAATATTAATAATATGACGCTTGTTTCCGCTGTAAATCTGACCCTAACTGTGTCTATACGCCACAAGCAAACAGTTACATTTCAGTAATAAAGATATCAGAAGATAACTGAATATTCGGGAGATACCAATATTTCTTCATTCAAGGCAGAGTGTTCTTGTTTCGTTCATAATTCTATATTTAGCGGTTATGGCAGTTTCATTTATATATTTTGTTATTTAACTTTTATGTAATGATGAATGTTTATTTTATTGATTTAAAATGAGAATGATTAACTCAGAGTTTACGGGTTAGTGTATAAATATTTATTAATTTTCTCAAATAATAATAGCTTTTAAACTAAACGCAACCAATTCCGAAGAGATTTGCTCACTAAGCTGGGTTCGAGCCTAAGTCTCACTCGTAAGCTTAGACTTTTGTTATTTTTTGGTGGTTTTCTCCAAAACTAAAATAAATGTGGGCTAGAAATCCTCTGAAAGAACCCCATTATACACCTTCCACAAGTTCTAGATGCCTCAGAAATCAGTTGAGGCAATTAGTCTTAAATTCTACACCATTATTACTACCTTTAAAAAAATCTGGTGTGAAACAACCTCACGACTTCCATTACCCACTATTACACGTATTATATGCATTTTTGAAAGATAATGTGATCAGAAAGCATAAAAGTGACCTAAAGAGAAAATCGTTAGAGCCGTTTTTGGGATACCAACTTTTACAAAAAATCAATTATTGACCGGAAAACGATAATTACATACAAAAGGATATTTAAAAGTGAGTTAATAGGACGAGTTTGAAAAAAAATCCGTACAGCCGTTTTCAAACGAACGCGCTTGCAAGACCTGAAATTGAGCTATTTATACAGGACGCCTATCAATTTTTCTGAACTAACGAACTATATCATTCGAAAGGACATCTAATAGAGTGTTTATATAGAAAATTTGAAGAAAATCGTTAGAGCCGTTTTTGAGATACGGACTTACGGTCCCACTTCCAGTTTCCGATGTCCTACTTCCGGTTAAACTCAATTATTGACAGGAAAACAATAATTACATACAAAAGCATATTTAAAAGTGAGTTAAAATGGCGAGTTTGAAAAAAATCCGTACAATCGTTTTTAAAGGAACGCCTTTGCGAGGCCTGAAATTGAGCTATTTATACAGGACGCCTATCAATTTTCCTGAACTAACCAACTATAGCATTCGAAAGGACATCTAATAAAGTGTTTATATAGCAAGTTTGAAGAAAATCGTTAGAGCCATTTTTGAGATACGGACTTACGGTCCTACTTCCGGTTTCCGGCGTCCCACTTCCGGTTTTTCAATTTTCACCAAAATTTGGAAATTTCATCTGCACACCAGACGTATTTCAATTCTAAAGTTCCGTAGCTCTGTCTTTATTAGTTTCTGAGCTATAATAGCCAGAAGATTCTCCACACACACACACACACACACACACACATACACACTGACCAATTGCCAAAAACCACTTTTTTGGACTCAGGGGACCTTAAAACGCGTAAATCAGGTGAAAACCCGATATCGAATTTTCAGACCGAATACAATACTTCCATTACCTACGGTAGTAGGGTAATGGAAGTAAAAAATAATAAAATAAATAATTATAATATTTCTAAAGGAATGAAAATATATTTAAATGTTTCTGAATTTCGGCATTAATGTATACAGTTTAAGGATAATAATTAAGCAGACCATATTAACAGGGACAAAGTGTTACGAAGAATTTGCATATTGTATCAAGAAGCTTAATATAATTAAATCGAATGAAATAAGAATGGTGTTGGTGTTTGTGAATAAGACCAATTGACTGCACTAGGGTCCTAGGTTTGAGGGGAAGTGCCTTCCGTGGAAGTCTTTCTAAGGAATCGTAGTCCGTTTTTACGCAAGTTTCGGAGTAAACCACGGAAATTTCCGAACGTCTAGGCCTACGAGCGCAACGTGGGATAGAACACGGCACTTCACGTCAACCAGCTTTGAGCGCAGAACCGCTCAACCGTTGGTGGGCTGAAATAAGAATGAAAATTGGAAATAAAAATTGAAGTGTAGACTTTTTCATTCAAACTTTTTTACATAAGATAGCTTTATAAAGACGAAATTGTAATTATCAGTGATTTTTAATGTAAACGTTTCACACAAAAAGTAAACAAGTTGTAGGAGATTTCTTTACTTACTTAAGACTGCATATTAGTCAGATTCCCTCTTTCTTTATTAACTCGCTTTCTTGTTTGTCCAGTACAAATCTTGCAATCGATTTTGAACTAACTTCCCGACTAGCTAGACATTTGAAACTTTTAGAATAGCTCATAACACGATGACAATGCATTCTTTTATTACTTTCATTCAATTAATAAATGTTTAAAAATTTCTTATAATTGTTCTCTCAATTACGCATTTGATCTTTTTCTTTGAAATTGATGGGATAATTCATCAAACGAATTTTTTAAATGTATTTATTAATACATAGAATGCTAAAGTTTACATGATTCAACAGAAAATTTAAAAACGTGGTATTTAAAAAGTTCTTTTTAACATGTAATTATTTGTTACTCCGTTTTACAAAGATATCTCATATAAAAACTAATATTTTTGAATTCTTTTTTTTTGTAATGTTGTTTGGGATAGTCCTAGTGTACAAGGGGTTTCAATACTCCAAAATTGAACTTCAATGCTCTGGGCTATATTGATTTGATTAAGTGGTACAGTCCTGAAGTTAAAAATTTTCCTCTATTTCTTTTTTCTGAAGTCACAAATATTTAACTGCAGAAACTCAAAGGAATTGGAAGGTCGTGCTCGTTAGCCTAGCTATAGTTTTTCGTGTTTTTCTCCAAAACATGCATAAATGCATGCTAGCACCTCTTTAAAAAACCCCACAGAGGGCATTCTTCCTCAGGCCTAGGACCCTAGAGCAGTCATTTGGCCTCAACTCCTACAACCCAACCCTAAAAGAAATTGAATTAGAAGAATTTTTTTTTTTTTTTATGTTCCGAAACCACTTTACCACTCGGAAGCAGCAGATTTATGTGCCAAGTTAGTTACGGAAGTAGCAGCAGTAGTCTGCGGAGAGCATTGAAGATGTGACTTTTTTTAAACACGGATTGAATCGAGCAATTTAATGGGCTCTTCCCAGCATCGTCTGCTCAATCACATGATAGAGGAAAACGAATAAACGAATTCTGAGAATCGAATTCAATTAAATATTGTTCTTAAGAACAAAAATTTTAATATTTAATATAAAATAGAATAAAAGTAATATTGTGCATCTGTAAACAGTAGAATAATTGTATTTGTAAATTTAATAATTTTTAAAAAACATTTTATGTGTTTATTTATTTTTACTTATAAGAATCGATTTTTGTATAATGTAGTGTAACTGTAACATTAACTGATCTAGCAATAAATAATAGCTTGTTCTTGTGGAATGTTTACGGATTATAAAATGTTTTCATTTAATTTAATTGCATAAAGGTGTTACAACAAGTTAATTAACTTAATTACTGGTCTAAATGGATTTACGTAGTACGATATTGCACTGTCACTGATTTAAGTACCAAAAATCAGAGTATTTAAACATGTCTTCATGAACATCAATAACAGGTATAAACTAAATGATGATTGTAAATGTATACAGTAAACGAAAGATGATGAATAATGATATAAAATGGATTAAAAATGGTGATGTATAAAAAATAACACAGATTAAATACGATTGATCAAAAATAAGAATAGAAAATATGTCATTTTAGCAATTGCTCTAGCTAAACAAGACTTCGTCTGCTATTTGTTTTTCATCTATCATGTGACCTCTGACGTCAGGTGGGAAGAGCCCATTGTATGTTTCAGTAGAAAATATGATTTTCGTGTTTAAGTAAGCTAATATAGAATTTTATTAAGTGAACTATTAAACAAACATATTAAAAAAAATTACGTTAGCATATATTTAAAGTTCAATATATACATGGTAAATATATACTTATTTTCATGTCTTTATTAATTCGCTTTCTTGTTCGTTTGTTTGTCCAGTACAAATCTTGGCATCGATTTTTAACTAACATCTCGACAAGCTAGACATTTGAATCTTTTAGAACAGCTCAGAACACGATGACAATACATTTTTTTTTTAATACTTTTAGTCACCTTTAAGCAGAATTGAATTCATTTTCAGTAAATTTTGAGAAATATGCAAGGTAACTTCCATCAAATTCAGTGCTTACACTTTTGTGTAATGGCGTTTGACGATTTTGAAAACATTATATATGTGAATTTTGTTTGTTTACAAAAATGTGCGAAAAAAATAAAAATAAAATAAAGTTTAAAAAGTCTAAGGATAGTGGAAACGACTAAAAAGTGATTAAAATTATATAAACAGAAAATTAAAAAACATTCTACATAAAAAGTTCTTTTTATGTTGTAATTATTTATTTTTATTAATCTTGTTACACTTATAGGGACTACTGTGTACAATTCTGTTTAACAACAGATTGTTGTAACTGAATAATTAAATTTTTTTTCAGGTAAGTGATTTTTTTTATCTATTTCTTCTTCTTTTTTTGTTATCGCGAACTTTTAAGATATTCACAGAAAAAAATTAAATTTTGCACAACGCTTAATTAACATTTATTGGTGTGAATACTATAATTTGTAAAATATTTATTTTTTTATACCGATCTTCACAAACAATAATATTCGTTCTATTAACTTGCAGATAAATATTACAAAAGAATACTATTAGAAAATGATAGTAAAAAGATTACAGGAACTCCACAATAAATTTGCACCTATAAATACGAATTTTTATTGATTTTTTGTTATTTTAAATTGAGAGAGATGTTTAATTATGAGTTAAAATGATATTAAAAATACCCAATTTTTCGAATTTTATAACATTTTTGATGCCACTTTGGACTCTCAAGATACTGTTAAATAATATTATAACTTTGCACAACCCTTAAAGGACATTTATATCAACCTTTTATTGCTATTATATATAGAGAGATAAAAATTATAAAAATAATGAATTTTTGGATATATTCCAAAAGATATATTCCAAAACCAAGATATATTCCGAAACTCAGTATTTTCCTTATTCAATCTAAAAGACAACTTTTGGTCGCTGTTAAATTTTGAGATTTAAAAAAAAAATTTCACTGCATCCTTAAGTATAAAAAAAAAAAAAAAAAAAAAAAAAAAGGAAAAGAAAGAAACGAAATCTTCTACAACTGGTCTGTGCTTTACTGGGTGAAGCGTTTACACTAAAATTCATCTAATAAGTCCAATTGCATTTTTATAAAGCTATTTTATGTACAAATGCTTGAATAAAAAAGTCTTGTACTCTTCAGTTTTTATTTTCACTTTAATTCCTATTTTATTCGACTTTATTGTATTTGACTTCTTGTTAAAATGTATAAAATCTTGACGATACTTTCTCCCTGTTAATATAATTTACTTAATAGTTATATTTTTAAAATGTATACTTTAATACCGCAGTTCAGATAGATTATTGTATAGCATAATTGCTAAATAATTTAAGGTTATAAATTCTTATTAACATTCTCGTCACGAAAATATGTTCTAAAGGGAATTCTCATATTTGTTCTGAACAGCATAAGACAAATGAAGTAGAAACTTCATCGCTAATAATTTCTAGACAGCTATTTTAAGAAAAATGAAATTGTAATCTATTAAACATGCGAAAATTAATATTAATTAAATAGTAAATTTCTCCTTATAAGCTGGTTAATAGATTTTACTGTCATAAAAGTTTGCATAATTTTAATTTTCAAATTTAATTTTATGTATTTTACTTTAAAATTTTATATTACATACATATTTTTATTAGAATTTGTTTATAAAATGCAGATTATTGAAATATTTTAAAGTGATGTTTTTCGTCTTACTTTACTTTTAATATTTTAAACGTATAATTGTATTTCTACGTTTTATTATACTTCGTTTATAATTAAAAACTTTTTTTTTTTTTTTTTTGTTCTCCTTTATCATATTTTTTTATCATGTAAATTTGTTTCTAGGTTTTATTGTGTTTCATTTTATAATTAAAAACTTCTTTCTTCTTCTTATTTTTTTTTAAGTTAGTCAGCCTTTCCCCTTCCCTTCGTTTTGACAGGATGAAACGTGTTTATTCAGCTTTGCATTGCATACTCGTAGCTCAGGGGTAGACACTATACCCGAATAGGAAACAATTATTTAAATATATAGATATATACATATATATTATTTTCTTAATTTTTACCATTTATCTGCCTACCATCTCCATATACACACTGAAAAAAGAAAAAAAAAGCTCATTTTTGAATATTGCGATAATGGAAGGGGAAAAAAAGAGTCATGTGTAAGCTTCACTTTTTCTAAGGACCGCAGAAAAGGAAAAATACCTATTTTCCCGTCTGGGCCGTCTCTCATACGTCGGTTTTTACGTTTTTTTTTTTTTTTTTTTTTTTAACACAGAAAGAAAACAAATTATAAAAATAAAATTATTAGTAGACAAGACACGGTGTTATTGAAAACTTGTTTGAAGACATATGTAAAAAAAATGTAAATTTCGGAAAAAATAATTTTTTTAATTTTGTAAATTAATTTTTTAAAAAGCCAAAAAAAAATGTTCATGCGATTTTACTTCTAAATCCTTTTAAAAATAATGCTTCCTTCATAAAGTAAAAATTCCTCAGAAAATTGCTGCAAATGTTGTGTAAAATATAGAGTTTATTTATTTAATTTTTTCAAGACTATTTACATTCGCAAACTGTGAACCTAAATATTGAATATTACGTTCCTACATTTTTACGTAAAACATTAGTCAAATGCAAGTCTTTTTTTTTTTTTTTAATATAGGATTTATATATATATATGTTATATTTTAAAACTTTTTATAATCTGTAACACATAAAATTTTATTTCTTAGAATAAAAGAAAAACTTTAGAAAACCTTTTATGAGAAACAACTTAAAATTCTCGCAGTTCAATTATCTTAGAATTTCGATCATCTTCATTTTATTAGGATTTAAGAAACATATAACTCATTTTTATTATTTTAAGTTAATGAAATTTAGAGGTTAAAAATTTCGCTAAAACATAATTGTTATAGTAGACTGTTTTTACTTTAGAGATTTTATTTGTGCGAATAAATCCTCTTACATATTAAAAAAATCTGGAGTGACTCCACTCGACTTTCCGAACATTGAGTAATTAACGGTTTTGTAGATAAAGTAAAGTAAGAGGAGTCGTTAAATAAACAAAAGAGAAAATTATAATAAGGGGTTTAGGTATTTTTCTTTATATAGTACACGATGTTTAATTCAGCTCTATTTTGCCAAACACGTAGATCATAATGAAAAACAATAATTCATTGCGTCCCTGTAAAAACCTGCAAATGCTAGATTCGCCAAAATGCTTACAGTTAGTGCAACAGACATTTATGATATTTACATAAATTTTCAGCTCCATCGGATAAGGCATTTAGACGCTATCGCACTTTAAAGTTTGAGCCCATATGCCACAATTATAAAGAAATTTGCATTTTGTCCCTGCAAAAAAAACCATAAGTGCTAGATTCTATAAAGCTCATACAGTTCGTGTGACGATGGCTTATAAGATGTATATAAATTTTCAGTTAATTTGAATAAGGAGATTAGTCGCTGTTGCACTTCAAATAATTTAAGCCTATAGGTCTTAATAAAGAACAATTTTTAATTGTGTCCCTGTAAAACTCGTTAAGTGCTAGAGCCACCAAAACCCATACAGTTTGTGCAATGGTGACCTATAACGCGTATATAAATTTTCCATTCAAACGGATATGACATTTAGATGCTATCGTAACTTAAATAATTTCACCCCATAGGCCATTATGATACAGAATTATTTGTTGCGTCCCTGTAAAAAAAACTAGAAGTACTGGATTCACCAAAACCTATATAGATCGTGCATTTGTGACCTATAATATGTGTATAATTTTTTTTCAATTGAATAAGGCGTTTAGACGCTATCATACTTTTTAAAATTTGGTCCCGTAGGCCGTAATGAGAAAGAATTTTTCTTTGTGTCCCTGTACAGAAACTGTAAGTGCTAGATTCATGAAACTTTATGCAGTTCATGCAACTATTACCTATAATATGTGTATAAATTATTTTCTCAGTTTAATAAGGCGTTTTGACGCTATCGTACTTTTTAAATTTTGGCCCCTTAGGCCATAATGATAAATCCTATACAGATTGAGTAACTGTGACCTTTAATATGTGTATAAGTGTTTTGCTCAATTAAACAAGGCGGTTAGATGCTATCGCATTTTTAAGATTTTGGTCCCATAGACCATAATGATAAAGAATTATTCTTTGTGTCCCTGTAAAAAAACTATAAGTTCCAGATTCACCAAAGTCAATGGGGTTCGTACTACGGTGACTTGCAACATGCGTACCAACTTACAGTTCATTTGAAAAAAGCGTTTAGATGCTAGCGTGTCCGCACACACACGTACATACATACACATACATAGACATACACATACATATATCATCGTAAAAATAGTGAAAACGGACTCCGGGACCTCAAAATGTATAGAAACATCAAAATCTCAAATTCGGATTTTTGACATGATTACAATACTTTCCTCACTATAGTGTTCGGAAAGTAAAAATATAATCATAACCATAATGATAATTAATAATACAGTAGAGCCGCGGATATCCGAGCCCCGTTTAACTGATTTCCCATTTAATCAAAGTAAGCCCAAAAGGGCCACGCCCCAAAAGAGGCGTGGCTTTTGGGAAAGGCTGTAGGTAACTTTGACAAATTTTACTATAAACCATTCTATATTCTTGTTTATATATGTATGTACTGTATTGCATTTTTACAGACTACATTTAAGCGAATAATGTATGTATATATACATATTGTTATTATTATCATTTTATTGACTATATTTTCATCTATTTTAAAATTTACCGTATGTTTTTCCTACGATTTACAACAGAGTTCGTGTTATCCGAGTTTTTAATTATCCGAGGTACTCTCGGTCCACAATACCTCGGATAAGTGAGGCTCTACTGTAATAATGATAACTATAATAATAATAATAATAATTGTTGGTAGTGGGAAGTGGAAAGTGTTATTATTTAAAATAAAAGCAGTTTTCAATGCCTGCTATTTTTGTTATTATTTTTTTTTCTAGAAGTTACTAATGAATTTGATGGATGTATTCTTCGACCACATTTTATGAAACCATGGAAGCACCTGCGCAAGTGCTAACTCAGCGAGACCAATGCTAAAATAGGGGTGACATTCATCTGACTCAGAGAAAATGAGCAATAACACAGAGCACGGAATTACTGGATGTTTTCCAAATCTCAAACGGTCCGTCAAGCTGGCATCCCGCCAACATTTCGGACGCGTCCTCACTACTAGTTTTAGGATATGTGGCTGCATTGTAACAATGATAATGATTGATACTAAAAATAATGTTTTTGAGAATAACCTTATATATACAATGTACTTTAAAAGACGTAAATAAATGATTCAATCGAATGTTGAATCTCTTGCATGTAGTTTAGTACAACTTTAAGGTTTTCTAAAATAAATAAAGCAAGTTAATATAAAAAAGAAGCATCTAAAAAGTACATCTGAATAATATCAGAGTTTGTATCATCTGAATGTTTCAGAGTTAATTAATTAGATATGTTTATTTAATAACATTTTTGATATGTTAGTGCTCTAGTAATAAAATAAAACATGAAATTATTTTCAAAATAAATTTTTAAATCTTAAGTTATTTGCAATATACATTTTCAGAAGAAAATTACTTTTATTTATTCTTTTATAAAGTTGTTACGATTTTAACTTTAAAACTCCTTCACACACAATATGAGACTATAAAGACTAACAAGACTAGTCTTACTTTTCAATTCAGAAATTTTTTAATTCATCAACCTGGAAATTTATTTCTGATAGAAAGGAGTAGAAGGCTGATTTTTACCAACTATGTGAAAAATACCAGAGCCGGGAATCGAACCCCGGGCCTTCCGCTTAACGCGCGGATGCTCTAACCACTGAGCTACCCTGGCTGACAACCAGCCCGGCACTTCTCACACAGCTTACGTTGGCAATGTCACCGAGTCTGCATTAAAGCAGCTATATCAAGTGACAAATTTGAATATGGCATAACTCCAAACGGCCACGAAATTTCAATTCAGAAATTTTTTAATTCATCAAGCTGGAAATTAATTTCTGATAGAATGGAGTAGAAGGCTGATTTTTACCAACTATGTGAAAAATACCAGAGCCGGGAATTGTCAGCCAGGGTAGGTCAGTGGTTAGAGCATCTGCGCGTTAAGCGGAAGGCCCGGGGTTCGATTACCGGCTCTCGTATTTTTCACATAGTTGGTAAAAATCAGCCTTCTACTCCATTCTATCAGAAATTAAATTCCAGGTTGATGAATTAAAAAAAATTCTGAATTAAAATTTCGTGGCCGTTTGGAGTTATGCCATATTTAAATTTGTCGCTTGATATAGCTGCTTTAATGCAGACACGGTGACCTTGCCAACGTAAGCTGTGTGAGAAGTGCCGGGCTGGTTGTCAGCTAGGGTAGCTCAGTGGTTAGAGCATCCGCGCGTTAAGCGGAAGGCCCGGAGTTCGATTCCCGGCTCTGGTATTTTTCACATAGTTGGTAAAAATCACCCTTCTACTCCATTCTATCTGAAATTAATCTTACTTTTGCCTCCAAGAAGCATGTGTTTTTTGCACCTGCTGAAGAAAGGCCACATTCTTTCCAAACTTTTTGTGTTGTATTTAATTTTATGGTGTGTGAAGAAGTTTTAAAGTTTAAATATGTTGTTACGATTGTATGCAAAAAATAAAAAATAGTATGTTGTGACTACCACAAGACTTACTTCTACTTTTTTCTATATTAATTCACTAAGTATAAATAATTTATCAAAACTATTATAAATTATAATTATCTAACAGAATGAATGCAAACAATTTTTATCGTTCAGAAAACTAACACTAAATATTCAAAGAAAGATAATTTTACTGTCTATAAATAGCATCTTAAAAAATGCGTTTTTATAATTGGTTATCTCACATATCAGGTTTCGCACAGTTATATGCCATAGAAGTTGACATATAACCTTCTCCATATCGAGGAAAATTGCAATATAGAAGCGCCACTTTTTGGTCGGAAGACACCAAAAGTTAACAGGCATTAATTTATGTCAAGGTGCATCTACATATAAATTTATATGCAATTCTGTGCTGTAGTTCTTAAGATCTAGCCTTTTCTTAAACTGCGGAAATTGCTGTTTACCAGCGTCATCTGTTGGCCGATAAGCATTTAAATTGAATCAGCATAATATATCATAATGACCTTCTCACTTATCAAGTTATGTTTTATTATCTTCTATAATAATAAAAGGAAAGGTTTGTCTGTCTGTCTGTCTGTCTGTCTGTCTGTCTATCTGTCTGTCTGTCTGTCTGTCTGTCTGTCTGTCTGTTCTTTTATACGTTCAGCCCCTATTGAACGCAGACGTACAAAAATTGACATACGGATGCTCTGGAGCCTTTCCGATGTTTTCCTCGAAACAGAATTTAAAAATTTTAATTAGTTGTGGAGATATTAATTAAAATGTCCACTCATGTCTAATCTAAAAGCGATCTCAAAGCAGAAAAAGTGGAAAATAAATTAGAAATATTTGTCCGATCGTTACAATTTCGATACCAAATGAAAGGGGCATTTTTTCTGAATCTAAGTGTGCAAGTGGTTTATCGGTACAACAATTAGATTTTTTAAAATTAACTAAAGTATGGATTTTCTGTGGCAACATCATTTCAAATGCCAGTAATGAAGACCCATCGTCTGTCATCAAAAAGGAAATGATTGCAACCGATCAAGATGTCACGTGTTTTGTAGTAGGGAAAAATATTGCAATTTTCAATTTTTTTCAAATTTTAATTCACGTTACATTTGAATTCATATTCGGCCTAGACAGCATATTATAAAGCTACTGTTCAATTTTCATGAAAATATGTGGATAAACAAAAAAATGAGATTAAATTTTGTATTATATTTTCAACTATTTTAAATTGAGATATGCCGTTGAAATTTCGTAATATTGGTGTTTTTAACGCCCGATATTTCGATTCTGAATATTTTTGAAAGTGAAGAATTATTAGGAAGGGCTTGAAGGGGAGGGGGGGGGGGGCAAGCAAACGGCCAGAAAAAATAAAAAATAAATAAATAAATAAATAAAAAGAGTTACAGCGTTTGAAATTGTTATTATTAGGTTTCAAGGAAAGATAAATCGATTGCGGATATTTTCAAGTGTAAAATTATTAGAAGGGACGGAAAGGGGGGGAAGGGGCAAAAACGTAGAAAAGGAACGGTTGTTTCGGAGAAAACAACGGAAAACCCAGAACGCCTTTATTGTTTTATATTTTGCAGAATTTCGAATTCTGATACTCCTTTCACATTTCATACTATGGATTTTGAACAGTATTTAGCCCGGAATTACCCAAGTTTCGGAGAAAACCACGAAAAAGTCAGACATAAATCGTTTTATAATAGTGTTTATATCATTTTTGTATCTCAGCTTCTAATTAGCATAATTTCAAAAGTAATATGTCATTTTGAAACTTATTTGAATGGAATTTCAAGAGTAGACGCCACAAATTTCTGTCACCTTCCATTAACCGACTATCATAAGTAATGGAATTTGAGATTTCACGTGATTTACACGTTTTAAGGTTTCCTGATTAGGTTTTCTTTTGTATCTCAGCTACTAATTAAAATAATTTTATAAGTAATACATTATTTGAAAGCTTTATTGATTTAGAATTGAACAGTAGATTACAGAATTTTCTACCGACAGATGGCGCTGTAATATTTTTAAATTTCAATATTTCGAAGTCTGAATATGATTAAATTATTTTTAATACATCATTCGAAAGATATTTTAAAGTACTTTTATACTATCGAAAGTGGGATTCGAGATTTCACCTAATTTACACGTTTTGAGGTCTCCTGAATCGGTTTTATTTTGTATCTCAGGTACTAATTAAAATAATTTCATAAGTAATACATCATTTGAAAGATTTGTTGATTTGGAATCGAACAGTGGAATACAGAAATTTGTACCGCCAGATGGCGCTATAATATTTTAAAATTTCAATATTTCAATTTCTAATTATGATTAAATTATTTTTAATATATCAATTGAAAGATATTTTAAAGTTCTTTTAAATTATCGAAAGTTTTCACCAGATTTACATGTTTTGAGGTGTCCTGAATCAGTTTTTTTTTTGTATCTCAGTTATTAATTAAAAAAAGTTCATAAGTAATACATCATTTGAAAGCTTATTTTAGTTGATACACATTTTAAAGTACTTTTACATTATCGAAAATGAAATTCGAGATTTCACCCGATTTACACGTTTTGGGGTGTCCTGATTAGGTTTTCTTTTGCATCTCATCTACTAATTAAAATAATTTCATGAGTGATGCATCATTTGAAAGCTTTGTTTATCTGGAATGGAACAATAGATTACAGAAATTTCTACCGCCAGATGGCGCTGTAATATTTTCAAATTTCAATATTTGAATTTCTAATTATGATTAAATTATTTTTAATGCATCATTCGAAAGATATTTTAAAGTTCTTTTATATTATCGACAGTTTTCACCAGATTTACACGTTTTGAGGTCTCCTGAATTAGTTTTCTTCTGTATCTCAGCTACTAATTAAAATAATTTCGTAATACATCATTAGAAAGCTTTTTTGATTTGGAATCGAACAGTGGAATACTGAAATTTCTACCGCCAGATGGCGCTGTAATTTTTTTAACTTTCAATATTTCAATTTCTAATTATGATTAAATTATTTTTAATGCATCATTCGAAAGATATTTTAAAGTTCTTTTATATTATCGACAGTTTTCACCAGATTTACACTTTTTGAGGTCTCCTGAATTCGTTTTCTTTTGTATCTCAGCTACTAATTAAAATAATTTCATAAGTAATACATCATTCAAAAGCTTTTTTGATTTGGAATCGAACAGTGGAATACTGAAATTTGTACCGCCAGATGGCGCTGTAATAATTTCAAATTTCAATATTTCAATTTCTAATTATGATAAAATTATTTTTAATACATCATTCGAAAGATATTTTAAAGTTCTTTTAAATTATCGAAAGTTTTCACCAGATTTACACATTTTGAGCTGTCCTGAATCAGTTTTCTTTTATATCTCAGTTATTAATTAAAAAAATTTCATAAGTAATACATCATTTGAAAGCTTTGTTGACTTGATACACATTTTAAAGTACTTTTACATTATCGAAAATGGAATTCGAGATTTCACCCGATTTACACGTTTTGAGGTCTCCTAATTAGGTTTTCTTTTGTATCTCAGCTACTAATTAAAATAATTTCATAAGTAATACATCATTAGAAAGCTTTTTTGATTTGGAATCGAACAGTGGATTACAGAAATTTCTACCGACAGATGGCGCTGTAATATTTTCAAATTTCAATATTTGAATTTCTAATTATGATTAAATTATTTTTAATGCATCATTCGAAAGATATTTTAAAGTTCTTTTATATTATCGACAGTTTTCACCAGATTTACACGTTTTGAGGTCTCCTGAATTAGTTTTCTTCTGTATCTCAGCTACTAATTAAAATAATTTCGTAATACATCATTAGAAAGCTTTTTTGATTTGGAATCGAACAGTGGAATACAGAAATTTGTACCGCCAGATGGCGCTGTAACATTTCAAATTTCAATATTTCAATTTCTAATTATGATAAAATTATTTTTAATACATCATTCGAAAGATATTTTAAAGTTCTTTTAAATTATCGAAAGTTTTCACCAGATTTACACGTTTTGAGCTGTCCTGAATCAGTTTTCTTTTATATCTCAGTTATTAATTAGAAAAATTTCATAAGTAATACATCATTTGAAAGCTTTGTTGACTTGATACACATTTTAAAGTACTTTTACATTATCGAAAATGGAATTCGAGATTTCACCCGATTTACACGTTTTGAGGTCTCCTAATTAGGTTTTCTTTTGTATCTCAGCTACTAATTAAAATAATTTCATAAGTAATACATCATTAGAAAGCTTTTTTGATTTGGAATCGAACAGTGGATTACAGAAATTTCTACCGCCAGATGGCGCTGTAATATTTTCAAATTTCAATATTTGAATTTCTAATTATGATTAAATTATTTTTAATGCATCATTCGAAAGATATTTTAAAGTTCTTTTATATTATCGACAGTTTTCACCAGATTTACACGTTTTGAGGTCTCCTGAATTAGTTTTCTTTTGTATCTCAGATACTAATTAAAATAATTTCGTAATACATCATTAGAAAGCTTTTTTGATTTGGAATCGAACAGTGGAATACAGAAATTTGTACCGCCAGATGGCGCTGTAACATTTTAAAATTTCAATATTTCAATTTCTAATTATGATTAAATTATTTGTAATACATCATTCGAAAGATATTTTAAAGTTTTTTAAATTATCGAAAGTTTTCACCAGATTTACACGTTTTGAGGTGTCCTGAATCAGTTTTTTTTTTTTTTTTTTTTTTTGTATCTCAGTTATTAATTAAAAAAAGTTCATAAGTAAAACATCATTTGAAAGCTTATTTTAGTTGATACACATTTTAAAGTACATTTACATTATCGAAAATGGAATTGGAGATTTCACCCGATTTACACGTTTTGAGGTCTCCTGATTAGGTTTTCTTTTGTATCTCATCTACTAATTAAAATAATTTCATGAGTAATACATCATTTGAAAGCTTTGTTGATCTGGAATGGAACAATAGATTACAGAAATTTCTACAGCCAGATGGCGCTGTAATATTTTTAAATTTCAATATTCTAATTATGATTAAATTATTTCTAATACATCATTCGAAAGATATTTTAAAGTTCCTTTACATTATCGAAAGTGGAATTCGAGATTTCACCTGATTTACAATTTAAAGTGTCCTGATCAGGTTTTCTTTTGCATCTCAGCTAATTGAGTAAGACCGTTCATAATTGGTATATGCAAGTTAATTAGGAGGGGCTGGAACGGTGGGGAAGGAATAGGCGCGCATGGGTTTGGGACCCGGTGCGAGTTTTTACCCGTTGATAAAAGATTTTTTTTTTTAATTTTATTTTCTTAATACTAAAAGTTTGAGTTGAGAAGGAATATGCGTGTACAGCGCACGTATATCCTCAAACGTGCGCGCACAGCGCGCATTGGTCTGCGCTGCCGACGGCAGTGGCGTCCCGGTGTGAGTTTTTACCCGATGCTAAATGATATATTTTTTAATCTATAATAATAAAAGGAAAGGTTTGTCTGTCTGTCTGTCTGTCTGTCTGTCTGTCTGTCTGTTCTTTTATACGTTCAGCCCCTATTGAACGCAGACGTACAAAAATTGACATACGGATGCTCTGGAGCCTTTCCGATGTTTTCCTCGAAACAGAATTTAAAAATTTTAATTAGTTGTGGAGATATTAATTAAAATGTCCACTCATGTCTAATCTAAAAGCGATCTCAAAGCAGAAAAAGTGGAAAATAAATTAGAAATATTTGTCCGATCGTTACAATTTCGATACCAAATGAAAGGGGCATTTTTTCTGAATCTAAGTGTGCAAGTGGTTTATCGGTACAACAATTAGATTTTTTAAAATTAACTAAAGTATGAATTTTCTGTGGCAACATCATTTCAAATGCCAGTAATGAAGACCCATCGTCTGTCATCAAAAAGGAAATGATTGCAACCGATCAAGATGTCACGTGTTTTGTAGTAGGGAAAAATATTGCAATTTTCAATTTTTTTCAAATTTTAATTCACGTTACATTTGAATTCATATTCGGCCTAGACAGCATATTATAAAGCTACTGTTCAATTTTCATGAAAATATGTGGATAAACAAAAAAATGAGATTAAATTTTGTATTATATTTTCAACTATTTTAAATTGAGATATGCCGTTGAAATTTCGTAATATTGGTGTTTTTAACGCCCGATATTTCGATTCTGAATATTTTTGAAAGTGAAGAATTATTAGGAAGGGCTTGAAGGGGAGGGGGGGGGGGGCAAGCAAACGGCCAGAAAAAATAAAAAATAAATAAATAAATAAAAAAAAAGAGTTACAGCGTTTGAAATTGTTATTATTAGGTTTCAAGGAAAGATAAATCGATTGCGGATATTTTCAAGTGTAAAATTATTAGAAGGGACGGAAAGGGGGGGAAGGGGCAAAAACGTAGAAAAGGAACGGTTGTTTCGGAGAAAACAACGGAAAACCCAGAACGCCTTTATTGTTTTATATTTTGCAGAATTTCGAATTCTGATACTCCTTTCACATTTCATACTATGGATTTTGAACAGTATTTAGCCCGGAATTACCCAAGTTTCGGAGAAAACCACGAAAAAGTCAGACATAAATCGTTTTATAATAGTGTTTATATCATTTTTGTATCTCAGCTTCTAATTAGCATAATTTCAAAAGTAATATGTCATTTTGAAACTTATTTGAATGGAATTTCAAGAGTAGACGCCACAAATTTCTGTCACCTTCCATTAACCGACTATCATAAGTAATGGAATTTGAGATTTCACGTGATTTACACGTTTTAAGGTTTCCTGATTAGGTTTTCTTTTGTATCTCAGCTACTAATTAAAATAATTTTATAAGTAATACATTATTTGAAAGCTTTATTGATTTAGAATTGAACAGTAGATTACAGAATTTTCTACCGACATATGGCGCTGTAATATTTTTAAATTTCAATATTTCGAAGTCTGAATATGATTAAATTATTTTTAATACATCATTCGAAAGATATTTTAAAGTACTTTTATACTATCGAAAGTGGGATTCGAGATTTCACCTAATTTACACGTTTTGAGGTCTCCTGAATCGGTTTTATTTTGTATCTCAGGTACTAATTAAAATAATTTCATAAGTAATACATCATTTGAAAGATTTGTTGATTTGGAATCGAACAGTGGAATACAGAAATTTGTACCGCCAGATGGCGCTATAATATTTTAAAATTTCAATATTTCAATTTCTAATTATGATTAAATTATTTTTAATATATCAATTGAAAGATATTTTAAAGTTCTTTTAAATTATCGAAAGTTTTCACCAGATTTACATGTTTTGAGGTGTCCTGAATCAGTTTTTTTTTTGTATCTCAGTTATTAATTAAAAAAAGTTCATAAGTAATACATCATTTGAAAGCTTATTTTAGTTGATACACATTTTAAAGTACTTTTACATTATCGAAAATGAAATTCGAGATTTCACCCGATTTACACGTTTTGGGGTGTCCTGATTAGGTTTTCTTTTGCATCTCATCTACTAATTAAAATAATTTCATGAGTGATGCATCATTTGAAAGCTTTGTTTATCTGGAATGGAACAATAGATTACAGAAATTTCTACCGCCAGATGGCGCTGTAATATTTTCAAATTTCAATATTTGAATTTCTCATTATGATTAAATTATTTTTAATGCATCATTCGAAAGATATTTTAAAGTTCTTTTATATTATCGACAGTTTTCACCAGATTTACACGTTTTGAGGTCTCCTGAATTAGTTTTCTTCTGTATCTCAGCTACTAATTAAAATAATTTCGTAATACATCATTAGAAAGCTTTTTTGATTTGGAATCGAACAGTGGAATACTGAAATTTCTACCGCCAGATGGCGCTGTAATTTTTTTAACTTTCAATATTTCAATTTCTAATTATGATTAAATTATTTTTAATGCATCATTCGAAAGATATTTTAAAGTTCTTTTATATTATCGACAGTTTTCACCAGATTTACACTTTTTGAGGTCTCCTGAATTCGTTTTCTTTTGTATCTCAGCTACTAATTAAAATAATTTCATAAGTAATACATCATTCAAAAGCTTTTTTGATTTGGAATCGAACAGTGGAATACTGAAATTTGTACCGCCAGATGGCGCTGTAATAATTTCAAATTTCAATATTTCAATTTCTAATTATGATAAAATTATTTTTAATACATCATTCGAAAGATATTTTAAAGTTCTTTTAAATTATCGAAAGTTTTCACCAGATTTACACATTTTGAGCTGTCCTGAATCAGTTTTCTTTTATATCTCAGTTATTAATTAAAAAAATTTCATAAGTAATACATCATTTGAAAGCTTTGTTGACTTGATACACATTTTAAAGTACTTTTACATTATCGAAAATGGAATTCGAGATTTCACCCGATTTACACGTTTTGAGATCTCCTAATTAGGTTTTCTTTTGTATCTCAGCTACTAATTAAAATAATTTCATAAGTAATACATCATTAGAAAGCTTTTTTGATTTGGAATCGAACAGTGGATTACAGAAATTTCTACCGACAGATGGCGCTGTAATATTTTCAAATTTCAATATTTGAATTTCTAATTATGATTAAATTATTTTTAATGCATCATTCGAAAGATATTTTAAAGTTCTTTTATATTATCGACAGTTTTCACCAGATTTACACGTTTTGAGGTCTCCTGAATTAGTTTTCTTCTGTATCTCAGCTACTAATTAAAATAATTTCGTAATACATCATTAGAAAGCTTTTTTGATTTGGAATCGAACAGTGGAATACAGAAATTTGTACCGCCAGATGGCGCTGTAACATTTCAAATTTCAATATTTCAATTTCTAATTATGATAAAATTATTTTTAATACATCATTCGAAAGATATTTTAAAGTTCTTTTAAATTATCGAAAGTTTTCACCAGATTTACACGTTTTGAGCTGTCCTGAATCAGTTTTCTTATATATCTCAGTTATTAATTAGAAAAATTTCATAAGTAATACATCATTTGAAAGCTTTGTTGACTTGATACACATTTTAAAGTACTTTTACATTATCGAAAATGGAATTCGAGATTTCACCCGATTTACACGTTTTGAGGTCTCCTAATTAGGTTTTCTTTTGTATCTCAGCTACTAATTAAAATAATTTCATAAGTAATACATCATTAGAAAGCTTTTTTGATTTGGAATCGAACAGTGGATTACAGAAATTTCTACCGCCAGATGGCGCTGTAATATTTTCAAATTTCAATATTTGAATTTCTAATTATGATTAAATTATTTTTAATGCATCATTCGAAAGATATTTTAAAGTTCTTTTATATTATCGACAGTTTTCACGAGATTTACACGTTTTGAGGTCTCCTGAATTAGTTTTCTTTTGTATCTCAGATACTAATTAAAATAATTTCGTAATACATCATTAGAAAGCTTTTTTGATTTGGAATCGAACAGTGGAATACAGAAATTTGTACCGCCAGATGGCGCTGTAACATTTTAAAATTTCAATATTTCAATTTCTAATTATGATTAAATTATTTGTAATACATCATTCGAAAGATATTTTAAAGTTTTTTAAATTATCGAAAGTTTTCACCAGATTTACACGTTTTGAGGTGTCCTGAATCAGTTTTTTTTTTTTTTTTTTTTTGTATCTCAGTTATTAATTAAAAAAAGTTCATAAGTAAAACATCATTTGAAAGCTTATTTTAGTTGATACACATTTTAAAGTACATTTACATTATCGAAAATGGAATTGGAGATTTCACCCGATTTACACGTTTTGAGGTCTCCTGATTAGGTTTTCTTTTGTATCTCATCTACTAATTAAAATAATTTCATGAGTAATACATCATTTGAAAGCTTTGTTGATCTGGAATGGAACAATAGATTACAGAAATTTCTACAGCCAGATGGCGCTGTAATATTTTTAAATTTCAATATTCTAATTATGATTAAATTATTTCTAATACATCATTCGAAAGATATTTTAAAGTTCCTTTACATTATCGAAAGTGGAATTCGAGATTTCACCTGATTTACAATTTAAAGTGTCCTGATCAGGTTTTCTTTTGCATCTCAGCTAATTGAGTAAGACCGTTCAAAATTGGTATATGCAAGTTAATTAGGAGGGGCTGGAACGGTGGGGAAGGAATAGGCGCGCATGGGTTTGGGACCCGGTGCGAGTTTTTACCCGTTGATAAAAGATTTTTTTTTTTTAATTTTATTTTCTTAATACTAAAAGTTTGAGTTGAGAAGGAATATGCGTGTACAGCGCACGTATATCCTCAAACGTGCGCGCACAGCGCGCATTGGTCTGCGCTGCCGACGGCAGTGGCGTCCCGGTGTGAGTTTTTACCCGATGCTAAATGATATATTTTTTAATAAAGAATAAATATAAAACAAGGGATTCTTAAAAATCTATAATAATAAACGGAAAGGTTTGTCTGTCTGTCTGTCTGTTCTTTTATACGTTCAGCCCCTATTGAACGCAGAAGTACAAGAATTGACATACGGATGCTCTGGAGCCCTTCCGATGTTTTCCTCGAAACAGAATTTAAAAATCTTAATTAGTTTCGGAGATATTAATTAAAATGTTGACCCATGTCGATCGAAAAATGACCAAAAATCCTTATTGCTTAAAAAGAGGCATTCTATCAGCATTCAGCAGACGTTTTTAACGGCTGTCTCTAACGGAAACAAAACATGTGCAAGTCATTAATGTCACATGATCTTTAACTGGGGTTAAAAATTGCAAATTTCAAAGTGCTTCAAATTTTCTTTTTCGTACACAACACTTAATATACACCCTTTTCAGCACAAAACCAACCTGCAGTTAAAATTTCATCAATTTTCATTAATAAACAAAGCAGTTACATTTTAATTGCAAATTAAATTTTATTCTAACACGTAATCTATCTTTCAATAGACGATAGGAGTTTCCATAGCAACAAGATACATTTGAAGGAACTAAAAAATACTTTTTCTTTTTCTTTTTACTTCCATTACCCGACTACCGTGGTATATATAGGTTTTGGGGAAATAAAAAATATTTATTTTTCTTTTTACTTCCATTAATAAAACTACCGTAGATAATGGAATTAGAGATTTCACGTGATTTACATGTTTTAGAATGTCCTGATTAGGTTTTCTTTTGTATCTCAGCTACTAATTAAAATAATTTCATAAGTTACACATTATTTGAAAGCTTTGTTGATTTGGAATTGAACAGTAGATTACAGAAATTTCTACCGCCAGATATTTTAAAATTTCGATATTTCAAATTCCAATTAAATTATTTTTAATACATCATTCGAAAGATATTTTAAAGTTCTTTTAAATTATCGAAAGTTTTCACCAGATTTACACGTTTTGAGGTCTCCTGAATTAGTTTTCTTTTGTATCTCAGCTACTAATTAAAATAATTTCATAAGTAATACATCATTAGAAAGCTTTTTTGATTTGGAATCGAACAGTGGAATACAGAAATTTGTACCGCTAGATGGCGCTGTAATATTTAAAATTTCAATATTTCAATATTTCAATTTCTAATTATGATTAAATTACTTTTAATACATCATTCGAAAGATATTTTAAAGTTCTTTTAAATTATTGAAAGTTTTCACCGTATTTACACGTTTTGAGGTCTCCTGAATCAGTTTTCTTTTATATCTCAGTTATTAATTAAAAAAATTTCATAAGTAATACATCATTTGAAATCTTTGTTGACTTGATACACATTTTAAAGTACTTTTACATTATCGAAAATGGAATTCGAGATTTCACCCGATTTACACGTTTTGAGGTGTCCTGATTAGGTTTTCTTTTGTATCTCAGCTACTAATTAAAATAATTTTATAAGTAATACATCATTAGAAAGCTTTTTTGATTTGGAATCGAACAGTGGAATACAGAAATTTGTACCGCCAGATGGCGCTGTAATATTTTAAAATTTCAATATTTCAATTTCTAATTATGATTAAATTATTTTTAATACATCATTCGAAAGATATTTTAAAGTTCTTTTAAATTATCGAAAGTTTTCACCAGATTTACACGTTTTGAGGTGTCCTGAATCAGTTTTCTTTTGTATCTCAGCTACTAATTAAAATAATTTCATAAGTAATACATCATTAGAAAGCTTTTCTGATTTGGAATCGAACAGGGGAATACAGAAATTTGTACCGACAAATGGTGCTGTAATATTTTAAAATTTCAATATTTCAATTTTTAATTATGATTAAATTATTTGTAATATATCATTAGAAAGATATTTTAAAGTTCTTTTAAATTATCGAAAGTTTTCACCAGATTTACACGTTTTGAGGTGTCCTGAATCAGTTTTTTTTTTTTTTTTTTTTATCTCAGTTATTAATTAAAAAAAGTTCATAGGTAATACATCATTTGAAAGCTTATTTTAGTTGATACACATTTTAAAGTACTTTTACATTATCGAAAATGGAATTCGAGATTTCACCCGATTTACACGTTTTGAGGTGTCCTGATTAGGTTTTCTTTTGTATCTCATCTACTAATTAAAATAATTTCATGAGTAATACATCATTTGAAAGCTTTGTTGATCTGGAATGGAACAATAGATTACAGAAATTTCTACCGCCACATGGCGCTGTAATATTTTTAAATTTCAATATTTCATATTCTAATTATGATTAAATTATTTCTAATACATCATTCGAAGGATATTTTAAAGTTCTTTTACATTATCGAAAGTGGAATTCGAGATTTCACCTGATTTACAATTTAAAGTGTCCTGATCAGGTTTTCTTTTGCATCTCAGCTAATTGAGTAAGACCGTTCAACATTGGTATATGCAAGTTAATTAGGAGGGACTGGAACGGTGGGGAAGGAATAGGCGCGCAGCGCCTATTCCTTTATATTCCTTTATTATTCCTTTATTCCGCCTATCCCCCTATTCCTGCGGGTTTGGGTCCCGGTGCGAGTTTTTACCCGATGATAAAAGATTTTTTTTTAATTTTATTTTCTTAATAATAAAAGTTTGAGTGGAGAAGGAATATGCGTGTACAGCGCACGTATATCCTCAAACGTGAGCGCGCAGCGCGCATGGGTCTGCGCTGCCGAAGGCAGTGGCGTCCCGGTGTGAGTTTTTACCCGATGCTAAATGATATATTTTTTAATTCCTTTTCTTGAGAATGAAAGTTTATGAGTAATAACATGGAATTTTGAGAAGTCATAAGGATTGTGAAGGAATACGTGCGCGCAGCGCACAGGTCTACGCTGCCGAAGGCAGTGGGGACCCGTTGCGACATTTTTCCCGATCAGAATTTTTTTTTCTCTTTTTTTATCACATGATAAAAATTAATGTAGTTTTGAGAATTCATTAATTATTGTGATTCATTTAAAAATAGTGACCAGCGAAGCGGGCGAAGCCTGCTAGTACGTAATAGAACCTGAAATATAGCCTCCTCTTAAATTGCAGAAATCGCTGCATAGTAGCGGCACCTGTTGAACGGTTGACACCAAAAGTTAATAGGCACTAATTTAAGTCAAGTTGCATTTACATATATAATTATATACAATTCTGTGAAGTAGTTCCGGAGATAGAGTGGCCACAAAATTTTTGTCACCCAAACACACTCACAGACTGGTGGGCAGACAGACAATTTCTAAGAATAGTCAAATCGTGTTCTAGACCTCTAAAAACGTGTAAATCCGTTGAAAACCTGAAGTCGAAAATTGTTACGAATCCAATACTTTCTTCTATTGAATATAGAATAAAGTAATAATACTTAAAAGAGAGAGAGAGAGAGAATTACATAATTTAACAAAAAGCTATATTTAATATATCTGTTGGAGTACTACAACCCACAGAAATTATGATAGATATCAATGAATGCATTTTAATTGTTAGTAAAAAAACTGTTTAGAGAACTGATATGCATACGATGTATATTAGTACTTTTAACGATTTCTCAGAAATGTGTTTAATGTATATTTACATAAATGATGAAGTTGTTAATAAACAAGTGATTTTCACACAATATATTCTTCTTAAAAAATGCTAATAAATTCATTTATTTTTGAAGCTCTAAATAAATCTATATCTCACAACCAGTTTATATGTTTTCTTAAATTTAGTCCTAAACCTATGAGTTTACATCTGCCTCAGACATATACATTGCAGAAATGTTTTATTAGCTACATAAATATTTTTATTTTTACTCCTGTACTTAATAAATAACTTGTAGAGGGGGAAGTTCTATTTATCAATATGTATGATCTAATAACTTACTCTCTCTTTCTTCTTTTTCTTTTACTCTCTCTTATACATACTTTAAATAACATTTTATTTATCTCTTGCTGTAACATGAGTTTACATAAACAAATCTAATTTCTGCATTTTTTATGCGTATACAAATCAAGTGAAAATAAATGTACATAAACCTTAATTTAAATTTAAAATGAATGCCTAATGTATTTTATTCAAAGATTAATTCTCTTGAATAATTTACTGTGACGGTGTCTTATTTTTTGCAACATAAATGATGGTGTCATAAAACTAGACTGAAAAATTATGAATCGCAACAAATGAAGTTATTATGATTTTTAGAAGTTATGGTTTATCTGGTTTTATTGCTTTTCAAAATTGGTTTTCTGAGTTTATACTCATAATATTAGTTTAGGAAAATGTTTGATGATTTATTTATTAATATTATTATTCTGTTTCAGTTGTTATTTTTAAAATAACAATATATTTGCAGCAGAACGAATACTACTACAGTTGTTAAAATTGTTTTGTTAAAATTTTTAAGAAAAATTTCATTATAGAATAAGTCTGAACTTTTGTTTAACAAATCTGAATATTTATTTCACTTCAGCAAGAACATTTCTTAGCGAAAAATCATTAGTTTCAAAACAACATTCAAGGATAAAATAATGTTTTGTACATATTAATAAATTATATGTTCAATAAAAATTTTACATACGGTATAAAGTATTTTTGCATTGTGTTTCAAGTTTAAATATGTATTCACGTCATTTAATAATTCTAATTTATTTATAATGTTAATTTATTGATATAAGTAGGGTTTCTAAAATTTTTTGTGTAATGAATTTTTTGCGTAATAATAGTAGCATTTGTAGGTTAGATTCATAGAGGTATTATAAACGCAAGATTTTATATATTGTTTTAGGAATGTTTAATTTCTTATGCCATGTAGATATTTCGAAATTTTAAGATATTTGCGAACAGGTATTTCTACTAAAGTATTTTTTATGTTAATTTTATTGCATTTGAAGTGAAAAATATTAAAATTATGTTTAAATCGACTTCAGAAATAGTACATAAAATATTTTGATTTTTCCATTATGTGATTTTAGTATAATCAAACTGTATGGGCACTCATACTAAGCTTTATCATATAATATTATCTCTATGATTTTAGCAATAAAATATATTATCTTTTTATTTTAACCTACTAAAGTTCAATCGGATTCAAGAATAAATATATGAAATACATTTATATTAGCATTGTATATGATCTAAATACAATTAAGCTATATATGTACTATAAAATTACCATAATAAATTATATTATGTAATATTATCTTTTTAGTTTTACAGTAAAATATACTTTATTTACATTTTTAATATATATATATATATATAAAGTAGTTATCAAAACACAAATTGATTAGTTGCCTACATGATTTATAATTTTTGGTTTTGTGAGAACTTATTACAAAAAATATAGATCTACTGAAAATAAACTTGTGTAAAACATAAGTTAAATTAGAAATAATTGTGTGATGGATTTTATTGAAAGATTATTTCTCTTAAATAATATACTCTTAATAATATTATAATTAATAATACTAAATATTGCAATAATAAAGTAATATTAATAATATTCTCTTAATAATCTTAAATAATATTCACTTAAATTCTCTTAAATATTTTCCGAAACATAAATGATGAAGTCAGAAAACCAGAGAGAGAAAAATTATGATTCGTGGAAAATGAAATCAAATAAATTTCTTGATGTTAAGGTTTACCTGGTTTTATTGCTTTTCGAATTGATTTTCAGAATTTGTATTCAAAATATTACTTTGAGACAAAGTTTAACGAAATTTTAAATATTTTGTTTGAGTTGTTGTCTTTCAAATAATAATATATTTGTAGCGGAAAAAATACCATTACTATTTTCAAAATTTTTTCGTTAAATATTTTTAAGGAATATTTATTACTGAATAACCCTAAACATGAATTAATTTAACTTCAATAAGTATATTTCTTAGCGACAAAGAACTGTTTTATTCATATTTATAAATCATAGTTTAACTTATGGTGCAAATAATTTCTCCAAGTGTATTTCAATTTTAAATACGTATTCATGTTATATGATAATTTTAATTTATTTATGAAGTAAACAGATTGTGATAAGTATACGTTCCAAAATGTAGGTGTAAGGAAAGCTGCAATTAATGATAGATTCATAGAGGGGTTATAAATGCGGTAATAATTATTATGCTTTAGAAAAGAAAAATCTCTGATGGCATGGAGAGATTAAGAAATTTTAAAGTGTTTGTAACCAGTTATTTCGATTATATATATATTTTTAATAATTTTTAATTTCACTTTATAGCATTCTAAGTGAACAATAGTAAAATTATTTTAAAATCGATTTCAGAAATACCATATAAATAAATATACATATATTTCAATATGTGATGTATGTATAACCAAGTTGTGTGTGCACTACTTAAGTGTCACATTAAGTTTTATTATGTAATATTATATCTTTGCTTTCAGCAATATATATATATATATATATATACTTTTATCTTATTTTATTTTTATTACTTAAAGTTTATGTTTAATTGTATTTCAGAAATAGTGTACAAAATACGTTGATACTTGTATTGTATTATGTAAATGTAACCAAGCTCTATGTGCATTATAAAATCATCATTCTTTGTTTTATTATGTAATATTATGTCTTTCAATTTACAGTAAAAGAAACTTTTTTTTTTTTTTTTTTTTTTTTTTGCTATTTTAACACACTATAGTTAAATTCTGATTACTTTCTAAAATTACCTGTATTGCGCAAAACAGTGAAAGTTAAAAAGTAGTTGTTACAGAGAAAATATATTGTTTTACAAAATTCGTTAATATTAAATTAAATAGTATTAACAACATAAACTGATTAATAACCTACATGACTCATAAATTTATTTCTTGAAGAAGTTGTTGCAAAAAATATAGAGCTAGTGAAAATAAACTTCTATAAAGCTTAATTTAAATTTAAAATGCATGCCTAATGGATTTTTTCAAAGATCAAGTCTCTTAAACAATTTGCTAAGTCGTTGTCTTATTTTCCGCAACATAAATGAAGAAGTCATAAAACTAGTCCGAAATATTATGATTTCTAGCAAACGAAATGAAACTTATTTTTAGAAATTATGGTTTATCTGGTTTTATTGCTTTTCGAAATTGATTTTTCTGAGTTTGTACTCAGAATATTACTTTGGGACAAAATTTAATAATTTCTTTATTAATATTGTTATTCTGATTCAGTTGTTGTTGTTGGTTTTAAAATAATAACATATTTGCAACAGAAAGAATACTGTTGCTGTTGTTAAAATTGTCTTGTTAAAATCTTTTCAGAAAATTTATTATACAATAACTTTGAATATTTATTTGACTTCAACAATTAAATTTTTTATCAAAAAATTATTAGTTTTACAACAGCATTCAAAAAGATAAAGCAATGTATTGTTCATACTTACAAATTATACGTACAATAAATATTTCATTTACGGTACAAAATAATTCTACAAGTGTGTGTTAATTTCTAGTACGTATTCATGTCTTATAACAATTTTCAGTTTATAGTGTAATTCCATTGTTGTAGGTACAGGTACCAAAATTTTTCTGTAATGCAAACAGTATGTAGTAATAGGTTCATAGAGGTGCTATAACACTATAAATGCAGTATTTTATATAATGTCTTAGAGATGTTTATCCTCTGATACCATATGGAAATTCAGAGATTCTATGGTATTTGTAACCAGTTATTTCGATTAAATATTTCTTTAGTAATCTTTAATTTAATTTTACATATTTTTATTTTGTATTTTAGAATAGGAAATCTTATTTCTAAGCAGACATTAGAAATAGTGCATAAAATATTTTGATTTTTGAAGTATATGTTGTAAATTTTATCAAGTTATATGTGAACCAAAAATTTATCCGTCTGTTATTTATTATGCAGAAATATCTCTTTTGTTTCACGTAATATGTACTTTCTTTTCAATTTTAATATAATAGTGTTAAATTGTGATTAATTAAATATATATATATATATATATATATATATATATATATATATATGGCTGAATATCACAAAAATGTGCATTTTAGTGTTTCAGGTGTTTATTATTAATTTTAAGCAAATAAACTGTAAAATTTTATTATTATTATTTAGAAGTACCTTTTTAAAAAAGCATCAAATCATAAAATGTGAGTTTATAGCAATTTTAGTATTTTTTAGAAAATTTGAAACCTTATAACCGTCATTTTCGTGACTGTCTCCAAGACCAAATGTTTACATACAAAGTATGTTTTTTACTAAAAAAAATAAAATGATAATTATAATAATTGTTAATTCTTGTAAAAAAAAACTATTTGTTTTCAAAGGAAATTTGTTTTTCTTTTTAATTACGTTAATTTTCATGCATGTGTAATTAAAATGCTTGTATGCAAGTCTTCACGTCATTTTCGTGACACATGAAAATAACTTCATATATCATCAAGGGATGGTGCCACCATTCACTTTTTTAAAGTTTAAAATCAGAAATCAACATTGACGATATGTGGGGAAAAAAAATCTCAAGAAAATTGAAAACAGGTAAGAGTTAACATTATTTTTATTGTTTACATGCTGTGCGTACTTTTATTGCTTGTCATTTTCGAGATGCATAAAAAATAAAAAAATATTATTATAAAATTTAGAACAAAGTTTTATTTTAATATAGAATGACGACCAGAAGAAGAAAATGTGACGATATCGGCTTAGTGAAAGCATGTTTTTCAGTACAGAACGAATTATTGACGATTTGTCATTTTCGTGACGGTCATTTTTGTGACGTCACGAAAATGACATTTGTTGGAGATTTACTATTTTGTAAGCCCTGGATTTAAATAATTTTTTATTTTTAATTAAAAGATTTGTTGGTGTAGGATAAGCTTTATATTTAAATATTTAAAGTACTTTCCGGTATCCAGGTAAATATAAAAAAATTACATACGACATTAATATTAAGATACAATTAAAAAAGCAAACTTTTATTTATTTATTTAATTTTATTTATTTATTTATTTATTTATTTATTTATTTTTTTTGCCCCCTTTAAGGTGTCATTGAGAATGTTACTCAAAATATTTTACTTGTGTTATTTATGGCAAGATGCAGAAAAAATAATTTGCATGGCTTGACAAAGAGGATGTCCATGAAATTCAAGTGCCACATATTCTGTGCAAAATTAGGAATTCTCCTGAACCTGCTTCAAATAGATATTTTAAACTTCAGGATGAAGATTTTAATAATGTTCAAAATGCTTTTTCTGAATTTAATTCAGTTAATCATTAAACTTGTAACTATAAGGATTTTAATACAATAAAATTGCTTGATATTCTCATTATTGCTCTTTCTTTTCCCTTCACAATCTTTTCTCTATTGTTCTAATATGTTCCATTTTTAATATTATATGGTCCTATTGCATTGACAAACAATGTTATTTCAGTGAAAAATAGTCATTTTGACAAATATTGTCATTTCAGTGACAAACATTGTCATTTCAGTGACAAACCAGTCATTTCAGTGACATCATTTTTTGACATCTTTAAATGCTATAATTAAAAATTTAATGCAAGTAAACTAATTATTTCCAGTTTATAGTCAAGAGGTATGCAGTCTATGATATTTCCCATTGATATAATTTATGTTTATAAAAAAATAAATTTAAATTTATTTATTTATTTATTTATTTTTTTTAATTTAAAATTTTTGGGTTTTTTATTTTATTTTATTTTTTAAAATGGGAAGAACTTTTTAGAAAAGCCTAAGTCTTGTATTTTTTAATGAATCTGAACCACAAAAAAAAATTTTTAAATGGTAATTTTGATTTTATAAGATAATTAAAATTATAAATTTTTATTGAAAAATTTCAATAAAATTTTAAAAAATTATGTTCGATCTCTGTCAAACTCAGAATTTATTTAAGATGCACTTACGGACTTATTTTCAAAAATTCAAATTAAAATACAAAGTTTGAAAAAAAAGTTTAAAAAAATCCAAAATGCACACTTATGTGATATTCAGCCATATCTGTTATTCAAAGCAGTGCATTGTTAAAAATTATTGTTACAGATAATTGGACAAAAAAAAAAAAAAAAAAAAAAAAAAAAAGTTAATAAGAAATTAAATAGCAATGAAAAACATAAATTGATTGTAAGCTGAATGATTCTTTAATTTTAGTTTTAGAAGTACAGGGTGTATCATATGTCTGTAGACATTTAAAAAAATTCATAACTATTGAATGAATTCATAGAATTGAACGCGGTTTGCAAAAAAATCATTCTTCTGAAAGTTTTTTTTTTTTCTTTTATTGTAAAGAAAAATAATAAATAAGCTTTTTGTCGATAGAGGGCATTGTGCGTAACCAGATCTAACATTTTCATGCAAAACTGTATTCTTCGCATGCGAATGTTTACAGGCTTATAAATCCTATTGTATGTGCACGTCGTCACCACAAATAACAGTTTGCAAATGAGTTATAACGCTGCTAACTGCAGCTTCAGTTGGTGGTTCTTACCTGAGGAAAAACATCTTCACCAATAACGCTTTCTCCACCAAGTCAGCATCACAATTAAAACTTCATGTATGCACAAGTAGGAGGCAAAATAAGAAATAAACCGTTCTAATCGCAAAATTGCGCAAATTATAAGATTTTCCTTTGCATATTTCTCTTTCCCATCCGTGCGAAAAAATTAACTATTTGTCTGACTATCGTCAACAAAAAATATAACTATATTTTTTTTCTTCACCCCCCCCCCCCCCCCCAAAAAAAAAAAAAAAAAAAAAAAAAAAAAAAAAAAATTCCCTTCACGAGAATGATTTTTTCGTAAACCGCGTTCAATTCTATCGATTAATTCAATAGTTATGAATTTTTAAAATGGATACATGCTTATGGGAAACCCTGTAGTATATATACCAAAAAAAAAAAAAAAAAAAAAAATAATAATAATAATAATAATAATAAAAATAAATTTGAAAGTTTAATTTTATCAATGTATATACATATAAAGCTTAATTTCAAACCAAGCTGTATGTGCCTTATAAAAGTATCATACTAAATTATATTATTTAGTATTATCTCTCTGAATTTTCCCCAAAAATATATTTCTAATTTGTATTTACCATATTTTTGGTTTATATTTATTTGGATCTCGGAAATATTGCATAAAATAAATTGATATTTGCATTGTATGATATAAATAAAATTGTACTATATGTACACTATAAAATTATCGTTCTAAGTTTTATTATGTAATATTTTCTCCTATTTTTTTTCCTTATCATAATGTTATATTTTCTATTTTAACATACTGGAATTAAATTCCAATTGATTTTGAAAATAATTTTTATTGCGCAAAACAAGGAGCTGTTAAAAAAATAATTGTTACAGAGGAAAATTATAGTTTACACATTTAGTTAATGAGAAATTAAATCGTAATAAAATCATACGTTGATTAATAACCTTCACGATTCATTATTTTTTTATTTTAAAACAGTTATTACAAAAAATGAAGATCTAGTAAACATAAACTTGTATAAAGCTTAATTTAAATGCCAAATGAATGTGTAATGGATTTTATTCAAAGATTACTTCTCTCAAATAATTTACTGAGTCAATTTCTTATTTCCAGAAACATAAATGATGAAGTTATAAAACTAGAGAGGGAAATTATGAATCGTGGCAAACGAAATGAAACTTATTTTTTCATGTTATGGTTTATCTGATTTCCTTTTTCTAAATTACTTTTCAGAATTTATATTCAAAATATTACCTTAAGACAAGGTTTAACGATTTTTTTTAATACTTTATTTGAGTTGTTGTCTTTCAAAAAAGAATATATTTGTGGCGTAAAAAATACTATGACTATTTGTTAAAATCGTTTCATTAAAATTTTTTAAATAATATTTATTATTGAATAATTGTTAACTTATATTAATTTAACTTCAACTAGTGCATTTGTTAGCGACCATTTAATATTTTTAAAACAATATTCAAAGAACAGTTTTATGCATATTTATAAACCATATTTTAACTTAGGGTACAAATAATTTCTCCAAGTGTAATTCAACTTTAAATATGAACTTATGTTATGTAATAATTTTAATTTGTTTATAAATGAAACTGATTGTGGTAAGTATACGTTCCAAATCGTTCCTGTATTTAAAGCTGCATTTAGTGATAGATTCAAAGAGGGGCTATAAATGCAGTAAATAAAATTATGTTTTAGGAAATACAAATCTCTGATACAATGAAGAGATTCAGAAACTTTAAAGTGTTTGGAACCGGTTGTTTTAAATATATATATATATATATATATATATATATAATTTATAATCCTATTTCGTAGCACTTTTTAGTAAAAAATATTAAAAAAAACGTTTAAATTGATTTTAGGTCTAGCATCTAAAATACTTTGACTTTTTCAATATTTGATGTAAGTACTATAACCAAGCTGTGTGTTCACTATTAAAGTATTATACTAAGTTTTATTATGTAATACAGAGGCTGCTGCACATTTTTTAGACGATTTTGATGGAGTGTACTGAAGCAATTTTACTCATATTTCGAGTTTTATTTGTTCAGTTTGATAGCCCTTGTTCTTAACTAACATTCTACATCATAATTTCTATGATAATAATGCTTTTTAGAATATCGGAAGAGGTATATTTTTCTACTCCTCTTGAACGGCTTTCCAGAGTCCACAAAGCGTTGTAGGTCGGTGTTTGGATAATGTTGATTTTAAGGGTCGAAAAACACAAAAATCCAACAGTGATACATCAGAAGATTTAGCAGGAATGTCAGTGAAGGTTACGGTTTTTATTCCCGTTTTTTGTTCCATTATTTTCTAGAAAAGCAATTGCGGATTGTGATATGTGGCTGCTTGTTTTGTATTGATACAGTTCAACGGATTGATAGCATTGTGGATAAAGATCTGGATTTTCATTTTTAAAAATTGGAATTAAAATATGTTCTTGAGAGTATTTAGAGTTGATTTTGACATTTTTGTCACATTTTTTTGCTTTTATCTTGCGCTTGTATGAAAAACCAGTGGCAATCATAAATCCTTTAGAAAAACTTTCTTTTGGTGCTTTGAGCCATGTAGCAAAAATTTTTTTCTCCACTTTTGTGATAATAAATTGACCTTTTTTTATTGCAACCACTTAAATAGACCCAAGATTCATCTGTTGTTGCACCATTTTTCCATTTTTCTCATGATAAATGCTTTTCATAAAGATTTCACTAAAAACTATCTTTGGAAAGAGCGGAAACCTATCCTTCCATCCACTGCCATTTTAAAAGCGCATTTTTACATCTAAACAAAAATTCTAAACATCAGAAGATAAATAAAACTTCCAAAAATATAACTGTTGTGAAAATAAAATTCTCCATGCAAACGATTTTTTCTTACTGCGAAATAAAATCGTCTAAAAAATGTGCGAACAACCTCTGTATTATCTCTCTGGTTATAGCAAAAAATATACCTATTTTTGGATTTTAATCTGTTAAATTTTATGTTTAATCGAATTTCAGAAATAGTTTATAAAATACTTTGATCTATGTGTGCATTGTATGACGTAAATATAATCAAGCAACTATAAAGTTATATTTTGTAATATTTTATCTCCTCGATTTTTTAAATATATTCCTTTACATTCCATTTTTAACATACTGAAATTAAATTTAGATCAATATTTAAAATTATCTGTGTTATGGAAAATGGTGCATTGCTAAAAATAATTGATACAGATAACAAATATTTTTTACAAACTTAGTTTATAAGAAATTAAATAGTAAAAACATAAATTGATTAATAACTATCGTGTTTAATTAATTTAAGTTTCGGAAGCAGTTAATGTAAAAAATAAAGATCTAGGGACAGTAAACTTGTATAAAACTTAATTTAAATTTAAAATGAATGCCTATTAATTTTATTCAAATCTTAATTCTCTGAAATACTTTACTGACAAGAAAACATTCAAAAGGTGTCGTCTTCAAAAAATATTGGAAAAAATATATGTGATTCTACTCTTCATGAAACACCAGAAAGTGAAAAAAATATCGGCTGAAATGAATTATAGCGACCACAAAAAATTGTCAAAATTAAGCTTTTTAGGCGATTTAGCGCTGTTAGGCGATAAGTTAGCCAGCAACGAGATTGTAGTGTACGAACAGAACCGTGTTTTGCTTTTCCGCCAAGTACTCAAAACCAATCGCCTAACCTGTGAAATCGCCAAATATGCTTAATTTTGATAATTTTTTGTGGTCGCTGTAATTCATTTCAGCCCATATTTTTTTCACTTTCTTGTGTTTTATAAAGTGTAGAATCACATACGTTTTTTTCAATATTTTTTAAAGACGACACCTTTTCAATGTTTCCTTGTGAGTCAGTTTCTTATTTTCCGAAACATAACTGATGAACTCATAAAACTAGTTGGAGAAATTATTAATGCCTACAAATAAAAGGAAACTTATTTCGTGGATGTTTTGATTTATCTGGTTTTATTGCTTTTCGAAATTGGTTTTCTGAGTTTGTATTCAAAATATTATTTTGGGAAAAAGTTTATTTTTTTTATTTATACTTTTTTTTATGTTTTAAATATTTTGTTTGATTCTTGTCTTTCAAATAAGAATACATTTATAGTGGATAAAAATAGTATTGCTGTTGTTATAATTGTTTCGTTAAATGTTTTTAAGCAACATTTATTATCGAATAACTCTAAACTTTAATTAATTTATCCTCATCAAGTATATTTCTTAGCGACCAATTAATATTTTAAAAAGAATATTCATAGAGCTGTTTATGCATATTTATAAAATATAGTTTAACATATGGTACAAAGAATTTCGCCAAGTGTATTTCAATTTTAAATCCGTACTCATGTTGTATAATAATTTTAAATTGTTTATAAAGTAAACGGATTGTGATAAGTGTACGTTCTAAAACGTTGGTGTAATGAAAACTGCATAAAGATAGATTCATAGAGGGGATATAAATGCAGTAATTAATATTATGTTTTAGAAAAGACAAATCTCTGGTGGCATGGAAAAATTTCGAAATGTTAAGGTGTTTGCAACCAGTTCTTTCAAATATATATATATATTATTTTATTTCTTTATTTTTTTTATTTAACTTTACAGCATTCAAAGTGAACAATATTGAAATTTTTTTTTGATCGATTTCCTAAATACCATATAAATATTTCAATATTTTGAATATGTGATGTAAGTATAACCAAGCTGAGTGTGCATTATTTATGTATCCCTTTAAGTTTAATTATGTAATATTATATCTCTGATTTTAGGGAAAACAATATACTTTTATTTTGTATTTTAACCTACTAAAGTTTATGTTTAATTGTATTTCAGAAATAGTATATAAAATACTTTATGTATGCATTGTATGGTGTAAATATAACCAAGCTCTTTGTGCATTATAAATTCATCACTCTAAGTTTTATTATGTAATACTATGTGTTTAGTTTTACCTGTAAAGTATACTTTATTTACTCTTTTAACATGCTATAGTTAAATTCAAATAACAATGGGAGGTAAAAAATAGTTTCTACAGAGAAAAGGTATTTTTTACAAAATTAGTTAATATTAAATTAAATAGTGATAAAAACATAAACTGCTTAATAATCTCTGCATAACTCATAAAATTTAGTTTTGAAAGAAGTTATTGCAAAAAATATAGCGTTATTGAAAATAAAGTTCTGTAAAGTTTAGTTTAAATTTAAAGTGAATTTGTAATGGATTTAGTTCAAAGATTAATTCTCTTAAATAATTTACTGAGTCATTTATTTATTTTGCGAAACATAAATGATGAAGTCATAAAACCAGAGAGAGAAATTATGAACCACCGCAATTGAAATGAAACTTATTTTTTTGATGTTATGGTTTATCTGGTTTTATTGATTTTTGAAATCGTTTTCCTGAATTTGTACTCAGAAAATTACTTTGGGACAAAGTTATGTTTAATGAATTATTCTAATATATTCTGTTTGAGATTTGTTTTTCTTCTTTTAAATAAGAATAGGTTTGCAGCAAGGAAAATATTATTATTGATATTTGTTGGAATTATTTCGTTAAAAACTTTTCACTGCATGTTTATAGTGGAATAACTATTGACATAAAGTTATACAACTTTAACAAATATTTATTTTTAGCGACAAATTGTTATTCTTGAAACAACATTCAAAGACGTTTTTAATGCACTTTTATGAATTGCATGTATAAAAAGTGTATTATGAACGGTGAAAAGAAGAAATTCAAGTGAATTTTAATTTTTTTTTTTTTTTTTTTTTTTTTTTTTTTTTTGTGTGTGTGTATGGAGATCATATAACAACTTTCAATTGTTTGTAACGTAAAATGGTTGTAATTATTATGCGTTGCAAAATGAGGGCGCATTGGAAACTATTTGGTAATTGATTCATAGCGGAACTACTAATACAGTAATCTCTTATTAATATTAAAAGGAGACTTGGTGCTGGGTTATTAAAACCAGTAAAAACTACAACATCAGAAACACCAAAGAAAAATATCTGGGAAGCATACAGCTGTTTCGGTATTGTACCGTTTTGAGTGCATAAAGAATTCTGGAACTGGAGAATACAGAACTTTTCCAGTTCCAGAATTTGTTATGAACTGAAGACGGTAAGTTTAAGGCTACCGAAACAGCTGTATGCTTTCCAAATATTTTTCTTTGGCGTTTCTGCGGTTGTAGTTTTTACTGGTTTTAATAGTAATGTCTTATTTGATTTTTTTCATTCGTATAATGTTTTATTAATGTTTAATTTAGGTATTTTTAAGATTTAGAATGCACAGATTAAGATTTAGAATGTTTTTAATGCACAGGGTGATTATGATTAAAGTTTCGATTTCAAAACGCTATAATTTTAAAACTACCCATCACAGCGATTTAACATTTTGCTAGAGCAATCGCGAGGCAGTGAAATTTTGTTTGGGGGAGGAAAAATGTAGTTCCAACATGTTACTGTAGATGGCGCTGTCAGGGGAATGTCAGGGGAAACGACTAAATGGACTCATTAAACACAGGAATGTTGTTAGCAACACAGTGGAATAGCAGGAAACAATAGACTTCGAGGGTTTATTACAATTTTTTTTAGCAAAAAGACAAGAATACGTGTTTACAGCGGAAACAGTCATAGTGAAAAGAGAAAAAGAGGAGCTTCATGAACCAAATACTTCACGGATAAGTATCGGCACATTTTGGAACATTTTTTTTTTCCTTTTGCCAAACAGAATGTCATTGCCTCACGATTGCTCTGGTAAAATATCAAATCGCTCTGATGGGTGGTTTTAAAATTATAGCGTTTTGAAATCGTAACTTTACTTATGATCTCCCTGTATTTCCAATAAAATATATCTGTAAATTATTTCAAAAATTGTTTTTAAATTTGAATTTATAGCATTTAACTGAAGAATATTTAATTAATCTTTAAATCTTTTTCTGAGAAAGTGCATGAAATAGTTTGAATTTTTCATAACGTCTAACCAGTTTGTCTCAGCAATATAAAAATATAAAACTCATTTTTACAATGTATTTTTATCTACCCCTCAAAAAAATAATATTTTATTTATCTTAACAAACAAACAAACAAAAAATAATTATGTATATTTTGAAAATTATCATTAATGCGAATTATAAATGGATCTTTTTTTTCAACCAATTAAATTCATGTATTTTTCACTAACGTAAATAATGAGAATTTTAAAATGAATAACTTGAGTATATTTACCTGCATGATTTATTGATTTTAATTTTAGAAGAAATTCTTACGAAAATTAATTTTTGAATTCTAAATTTTACCTATTTTTTCAGCTATTAATTATCGTTACATTTTGGATTCGATGTTCTCTTTTCTTTAAAGATCGACATTAAATATTAAATAATTAATAATAATGTGTATCTTAAAGGGAAATTAAAAAAGTTATACTTTAAATTATTTTATATAAATAATTGCTATGTTTGCTGTACATTAAAACGATTTTTTAATAATTTATTCTCTTGATATATATATATATATATATATATATATATATTAAAAATATTTAAACTGGAAACTACTTTAATATTTAATGTTCTCAAAGATGTTATCGGAAATATAGTTTTAACAAAATGTTGATTTTTCCTATTATACTAATAATTCTAATCCTGTGTTCGCCAATCGGTTGTCCGTGGACCACTTGTTGTCTGCAAAAATTATTGGTGCACCACAGAATAACCTTCACATTGCTTGTATTTTCTGATGATTTCTATTAGTTATTATAGTGATGTTAATTTGAATTTTCGGATACTCTGAATCATTCATGTTCACAATATTAGACTTCACATATTTATGGATGAGAGATTATAAATGGAATGATCTTTTATCATAAAAATCTGAATTGTGAATTTCAAGTATAGTTATTGCGTTACATTTCTGATACTTATCTAGGAACTGCTAGCAATAAATTGACGTTCATTTTCTTCCCCTATTTATATATATGTGTGTGTGTGTGTAAACAAACAATTCTTAGAAATAGCTGTTATAATTAAAAAAAAATTAAAAATCTTTAATAATAAAATGAGAAAATTAGCATTTAAGTTATTTTCTATTAAATAGGCTTATTTCATACTTATAACATGGGGATTCTCAGATTATCATTCTTATAATATTTTTTACAATTCTTAATAAATATTATCAGTGGTCTGAGTGATTTCAAACTGAGATGGTCTGTTGCAATGGTCCGTTGGAGTCTAAAATTTGATGGTGGTCCATGAAGTAAAAAAAAAAGAAAAAAAGAGAGAGAGAGAGAGAGACAACCACTGTTCTAAAGTAGATAATTATTTATCTTTAGTTTATTTTTTAAAAGATTTCATTAATTTCGAACACTAAAATAATGCATCTTTTCTCTTTTTATTTATTTTAGTATAATAATAATAATAATAATATATATATATATATATATGTATATAAAATTTTCAGCACATAAAAGATTAACGTTTAAACAATATTTTATTCACTAATCTTTTCATTAAAAAATTTGGAAAATTCAGCCAGTGGGGCCTGGTTCCCAGCTTGAAAAATGTGATGTGCATAATTTCTCAAAAATTAATACGATATTTTTGTTACTTTTTGCACTTCTTTAAAATAGAATTGACTAATGCTTCAGCTGAGAACTTTTCTTTTTCCCCCTTTTTTTTCTCTTTTTCTTTTTTATTACAACTTATTTCACAAGGATATACGTTTATACACGTGGGGTGAAATGCACCAAATATTGTATTGTTTTTGCATATAACTCTGTCAAAAATTCAAATTTCAATTTCTTTTAAATCTTTCGTTCAAACACTGGTCAATTGTATTCTGAAAAAGTGTGCAATAATTCAGTAAGATGTACGCATTGTATTTATTTCAAATACCACCGAAAACCTGAATCCGATAATCAAGAGAGGCATAGCCCTTCAAATGCTGAACCAAGTCAGTTCTGTTTCATTATCTTTATTCCAGAAAAAAAAAAAAAAAAAAAAAAAAAAACATACATATAGTTCAATACAGACGCCAGAAAAGAAATCGAAAAAAGAAAATTCTTAAGAATGTATAAAATAAACATTGTCGATAATATTTGACTATTTAAGTGAATTCCAATTCCGTTTCGGCCAGAGACCGTCGTGTACACTAATGGATCCTGGTGCACGCAAAATCTGTCATGGCTTTAATGTTCTCTGTGTTCCCAATTTGATACTTCTGTGGCTTAGAGAAATGGGAGTTATTTCCTCCGTAGAGGACCAAAATCGCGATGGCATTCTGGACCATTCCTTGAAGTGAATTCCAGATGGTCGTCAGTTGAGAATTCGTGACTTCACTGCACACCCGCCCATATCCGTGATCTAAATTTGGGAGTCTACTGAGCTGTCCCCACTACTGATTTCACCTTAAAATCCGTAGACAAGGCTGCCCAGTACTTGTCATGATGCTATTTCATGAAACTGTGATGGACAACCATAAAAATATCATATTCTAATACAAAATAAAAAAAAATAATAATACGATAAAGGAATTCTGGAACCTTATTCGAGTCATATTAAAGTAAAAGTTAGAAAAAAAAAAATACTTAAAAAAAAGGGAAAAAAACAAAACAAAATTTTATTTTCTTATTCACAACGACACGAAAAAACTACAAAATTACGAAAGTGCATTTTCTTTTAGCTTCACTAGTGTTGCTCTAACACTGATGTCCCTAAATATTTGTACTTATAGACATTAACCACTTCACCATCTACTGCAATTTACGAGGGTGGGACTTTCCCCGTATTATTTCGGAATGGCCGGTGGGGTGGTTATTAGTAGAGGACTATAAATTTCTTCTTGAAGATTGTACGAACCTACGCAAGGATTACAAAACTTGTTATCCGTGTTTAAGTTTAAAAGTGTGCACTACTCGTACAGGTTTCACTACTTGTGCACTTGTCTTGCACATGATTTGAAATATTCCGCACTTTAATTAATATATATATATATATATATATATATATATATATATATATACATAGTAAATAAAATTTCTGCTTATTTTTATTAATTTTATAATATTTTAATTTTTATTATTATTTATTTACTATTCTTTTATTTTGGACTTTTTGTGATAAAAGAAGTAATGGCTAAACTTTTTTTTATACAGATTTAAATAAAAATAATAATAAATTTAATGAAAACATAAATCAACTTGCCATTATATAAAATCATCAAGTCCAATAATAAAAAAAAATGACACTAACTTATTTTAAATATGTTCTCATAACTTCTAATTTTGATAGACTCTTTAATATAATAAGATATTATGGTACTCATAACGTAAACTTGTCACTTACGAACATGTGATTATAATGCTTTTTTTACAAAAATACACTATTTTAAAGTACTCCTTAAGGATATATTTTGCATAAAATATTCAGAAACACTTTTTGTTAATTCGTTTTAAATATGAAATGTCAAGTGCAATATTAAGCAATGCATTGAGTGAAATGTTAAGTGTTATTCTTCTCTTTTCAAAAATTGTACGGAGAAAAAATTACCAAGTTTAAAAATATCTGTATAAGATTGATTAAGTAGCTCTTTTATCCTTTTTAACGTTTTAGTATAGTTATTTTCAAAATTTATAAAATTAGATTATGAAAATGGCGTAAAATATATTTAAAAGTATTTATAATTAATATAAAAGACCCATTAGAAATATTTTCATAATCAATAATGATTATAGAGTAAGTTTAAAATTTTAAAATTCTTAATTTCTTTTTTAGATGATTATTTTATGTAATGATATGCACATTGTAAAACTATGTATGTAAATTTATTTTTTAGTACGATAGGTAGTATTATTTTTAAATATATTAAATATATTTAAATATATTAAAATTTCTACAAAAGTATTAAGATACAAATAATAATAAAACTCAAAATTTTAATTTCTTGAAAGTTTATAAAATATTCCATTCGATAAAAATTTTTCCTTCATTTCACATTTTTAATGGTTATCAATACATTCTAAAAATATTTATGCTTTAATTTGTTGATTGATCAATAAGTAAAATTTTTAAATATATTTTTATATTTGAGCGGTGGAATCTCAAGCAATTTTTTAACATTCAGACATAAAAATCTTTTTATAAAATTAACTTATTAATTAATCTACAAAGTTATGCCAAAATATATTTAGAATATATTAAAATACTATAAAAAATTGAATTAGAAAGCAAAATTTAAAAACTCCCTTCTATGGAATACTTATTATTATTTTTTATATATATAAATTATTTATTTAATTATTATTATTATTATTTATTTTAATAGTTTTAATATATTTAATTTTGATAATACATATATTAAATTTTGAAATATTTGAATGCACATGTATGCAAAATCTCATAATTCTAAGAAATTAATTTCAAAAACTGGTCTTCAATGTCTGCCATCCCATCTTCAATATTCGTATAACTTAACCCTTTGCTTTTCCCTTTCTTGATGATTTTGGAGGGAAATTCTGGAAAAGTTTTGAACCATTCAACAGCTCGTTGATGCAGGACCGAAAGGAGAATAATTGCTTCCAACTGCTGAAATCATTAAACGTTTACGTCTCTATGTCAAAGGAAGAGTTAGAAACTTGGAAAACAAATTAATTTTTACTTCACACGCACACACACACACACACACACGTATATATATATATATATATATATATATATATATATATATATATATATATACAGTAGAACCTCGATTATCCGAAGTAATTGGGACCGAACCTACTTCGAATAATCGAAGTTTTCGGATAATCGAGAATTCATCAATAATCATCTAGTTTAATATGTAGTATCGCCAATGAACTGTTATTATGACTATTTTAACTGTTAAATAAATTAAAATCATAAATTAAAATAAATTTATTTCTGAAACAAAAACTTACAATGGTTTAAATGGAAGCTTGATCTGGTGTAAATTGGCCATCCCTTGTCGTGCAGCTCTACCCCAAGTTAAAGGGAATAGGTTATCTGTACTTGCTTACAATCAAAGGGTGCAGTAACATTCGATTGTTCTGGGACTCGGCAGTATGACCTTCCAAATTTCGAAATGGGGTATATTTTTGTTTAGAACAAGGACGTTTGAAAGTGGGGAAGAGTACACTCATACCGAGAATTGAGCTTGCGAAAAGGAATTCTAAAAAAGGGAATTCCAAAATATTTATCTGCACTCGTAGTTTGGAAAGGACGGCTTGCATACAAAAGAACTTTAAAAATGCATGTTTGTTAAGAGGAAAATTTGAATGATAGTAGAAAGTGAAAAAAAAAAAAAAAAGTGAAGAAGAAATCGACTTCGGTTAACGGATAGTAGTTTCGGTTAATCGAGGTTCTACTGTATATATATGTATGTAGGTAATGTAATTCTTTCAGCATATTTTTTGTGCTTTAATTATATATGTAGCTAAGTCAAATTAAACCGTAATTTTTTTTCTCATTACTCTATAGATATAACTCGATTAATGTAACATTTTGTCTTGGAAAAAGCAAAATGAGGCTTTTTTTATTACATTCTTTTCTAAATTATTTTCATCTCGGTATTTAAATAATTATCAATTTATTGTAATCATAAAAAATATTATTTGTTAAAACAATTAGCTACACATTGCTTGAGCAACACTGAAAAGTATTACATTTTTTATAGTAAACAACATATATTCTGCTATCTATCTATACATCTAATAAAATAAGATGTTTGTGTGTGTCATTGTGTATGTTTGTCCGGAGCATTTTAGGATAACGGCTGATCACAGAGCTACACGAATGTACATGGAGGTTCATAATGACCTAGTCTGAGGAACCTTGAAGTCCGATTTTTTAATTTTGATTAGTTTTCTTTTAATAAAAATTTTTTGTTTCATTGAAATTGGATTTTTCCATAGTGTTTCCATGTCACACTTAAAAAAAAAAAAAAAAAAAAAAAAAAAAAAAAAAAAAACCTTTTCATTTGAAAGTAAATATGAAGCGGTTTTTATGTTGGTCAGTGTCTTAAAGCATCAAGTTGTTAATGTGATGGTCGTGGGTTCGATACTCGGTGGCAGGTGTGTTATTTTTTTGCAGATAATAAACAGATAAGATGTCCATTTTAAAAGAAAACATTTCATTGTCTACACAGTAACCTAAGAAATTCTGATTAGATTTTTTAAAAGCTTTTTTTTAGTTACTAAAACGAACAAAATAAAAATTTAAGTGGAAAAAAAAAAAAAAAAAAAAAAAAAAAAAAAAAAACTGGAGCCCTTAAAATCATAAAATAAATATTTATTCTTTGAAGAGATATGACTATAAAAAAGTTAACGTGCCATTAAGTAAATTTTAAAGAAAAATATGAATGTTTCACTTTTGCAAGAGATGAAATATTTCAACTTATCAATATATTTTACGAAGCATTCGACAACAACATACGAGATTGTTTTTATATTTGTTAGATTTTTTTTAATTAATTAAAATATGAAAATAATTTCTTTATAATAGCTTGAAAATTAGCCATTTAACTATTAGTTTTACATTTAATTGTTACTAAAAAAGTTTTCCAGTTCATTGTTTTCGACAAAAAAAAAAAAAAAAAGAAATATATTTTCACGCGAATAATGAAATTTTGCTACTGAGCAACGAAACTAAAATATTTAATGGATATTGAGATACAGTCATCTTTGAAATCATAGTTCCTAAATAATATCATATCTACTTTTCGCCGATAAATACCCAAATTGAAATACCTGGAATAGACCGTTCTATAGCAGTAGTAACCTGGACCCGATGCAGTGCGGGCGGAAAAAGACCTGCAGGTAACCGAAGCAAGGTTTAGAGCGATTTCAATGTAAGTAATATATATATATATATATTAATTTTTATTTATAATGTGATATAAAAAATAAACAATGATTCAATTATTTTGAAAACTCATTTAAATATAGTGACTGCTAGTTATATAATATAAATGCAAGTAATTTCGAAAATATTCTCTCCCGTTTTAAATAAATTCTTTGTTTCAATCCACATTTGAATGCTAATTTATAAAACAAAAATTGTTTGGTAGAAACTAAATTAAACATCGATATAAAAATTAAAACGGAATCATTTTACTTACGTATTTTAAAAGATTAACTTTTTTTTGTATAAAAAATAATTATATGTTATTTTAGTCAAGATACCACATATATACAAAATTCATCAGCATGTAGGGACGTTGAAACTTAAAACTTTAAAAATTTATATGCTGTGAAAAAAATTGGAAAAATATATAAAAATAAATATAGTAGCTCATACTATATATATTAGCTACATATTCAGCTAGATCCAGACACGTTATTACCTAGCCATTATCAGAACCTGAGTTTAAAGAGTGAAATTCCTTAAATTTTTCCTTTCTTTTATACGTATATATAGAGAAAGTACTGGATTCGTGAAAATTTTCGAACTTCAGTTTTCAGTGGATTTACACGTTTTGGGATGGCTTGAACACGATTCGACTGATTTTAGAAAATATCTGCCTGTTTTTCTGTCTGTCTGTGTGTGTGTATCACAAATTTTGTGAACGCTCTATCTCATGAATAAATGAACGAAACATAACCAAACTTGGTATTTAGTTGGCCCTGACATAAACTGGTGCTGATTAGATTTGGGGATCAATCGCTCAAGAGTGGCACTGTCATCGCATTTTTTCTAAATTTTTAGGACAAAATTTCGTATAAATGGGCATAATGAGAGTTATTTTTAACATATGATTGTAAAATTACTATGAATTATTGATGCATGTGGGAGCATGCCTTTCCCCTTGGGGGGTAGTAAATTTTCAATATGGGTATCTTTCGAAAGATCTCGTTAGTGCCTTTAAAACGAATGGTTTAGCTATAGATCTGGGATAATTTAAAGCAAAATTACCATTTTTTTTATTTTTTGACGAAAAAAAAAAAAAAAAAAAAAATTGTATTTCTACAGATAATTGCAAAAATTGATTTTCTTTCGGCATTTAGTGATATAATTCTTTCAGAAAAAAATCTTCTGCATCTATAATGGAAAATAATTTAATAATTTAATAAATAATTTCTATTGAACGAATTTTGTGTACAATTATATAGAAGAAAGTCATGTGGTGGCCACATCATACTAGTTAATTTTGTTATTGAGTTATTAATTTCGCCACATGTTCTTTAAAAACGTGAATTTAAGTTTTTAAGACTTAAATGCACGTTAATGTATTCATTGCAAAATACAAAATATATAGTTTACCCTAAAAATATTTTTCCTTGTAAAATAAATAAATTGGGATACAATAATTGGGAAAAAAAATGCTTAAAAATAGAAGTATTATCCCAATCAGGTAGCATGTACTTCATAAAGCTGTGAAAGCTGCAACGATTTCGTAAAACGATATAGCTAACAATAGCAAAAATATGTCGTTCATGCCTTTATCGAGCAGCAAAACCATTTTGAATGAAAAATGAAATAAAATATTAATTCAAATCATCTTGGAAACCAGAAAGAAAAATAGAAAAATTCAGAGTAACCAGTCCAACTTTCAGACAACATGGTTAAAATTAAATTTTTTCATAAAAAAAAGAACTTTAAAACTTTTATGGAAAGGAAATAATGACTGCAAAAATTAATTCATCAATGAGCCAGCACCATTTATCCTGTAGCTAGATAAACAATAATAAGTCTGTTAAATTAGTACAGGTGTAAACAAGCAAATGGATTATTAGAATTATTAATTATAGAAGAAGTTTTAACTTATTGAATTAAGTGAATTTGTGACACCATTTAATTATATAGTTTTATTTTTATTTAGTTGATCTTAATAATGTTAAAACTAAAATAAGTAATCTTAATCTTAAAGTATTAACAAATTAAATGTTAAGTTGTATAAAGACTCAAACGCAAGCAATAATACCGAAAAGCACACATGTAACGATAAGCAATACAAGGCAATCTTCAAATAGTAAAGTTTATATTTTAATTGCTTTGATTTAATATATATATATATATATATATATATATATATATATATATATAAGGTAGTTAAATCAAAATTGGTCACGGTTAAGCTTTAGGAATATTTTATTTTATTTTATTTTATTTTTAATGCTGCAATTATTTCTTACACATATCAAGTATAACTTTCCTTTTTAAACGTAATTTAGTTATTTTTATAATTTAATTTTAAAAATTGTAGCTCATAGGTCCCTTTGGCGCACATTGTTCCAAAGGTGACGAATATATTGGACACACTTTTAAAGTGTGGAAAAAAAAAAAAAAAAAAAAAAAAACGGAAAACTATTTTTACTTCCAGAAGTATTTAATTACAAGGATATTACTGCGAAAAAAATAATAATAATAACAAAAACATTAGTTAAATAATAACTTTTTAATCGGATTCCAGGTGGAAAGTGCAGATCAATTTTTTTCTTTAGCAAATTTCCGATATTTTTCGTGCACATTTCGCACGCACTGATTATACAATCGCATATCCACTAGCTCATGGCATTTATTTTGGGAGTTATTGACATCCTACGGGTGATCTCTTGTGTTTTGAATAGTATGAAAATTGTTGGGCAATAAAGAGTAATACGTTTTTTCAGATATATAAGCAGAGATTTTTAAAGTTACTCTTACTACATTAATCTGCATAATTGTTTTCTAAGTTAGCCAACGTGTTTCCATGGTGGTCCGACATCCAAGAAACATTCAAAACATGGAAATGGTCGCAGTTTGCACGGCATTAAACTATTAAGTTGGTTAATTTATTAGACACAAAGTTAATGTGGTTAAAGGTAAAAAAATAAGCTTTCAGAAAAAAGTTTCATAACTCAAAGTTCTAAGATTTCAAACGCATGTAAATTAAAATATGTTCTTACCTGGAAATAAGATTGATTGATTAGTCGTTTTGATCTAGCGCTGCGCAATGGGCAATTGACGACAGTCTGAAACTTACCTTTAACGATGATCTGGAGACATGACATCACAATTAGGATCCTCCACGGAAGGGATGACTCCCCCACTTCAGCGACCTCCCCCCCCCATGACCTAGAAATTAGAGCGACTACTCCTTTAAAGTGAAATTACCTCGTAAAATGGCGGCTGATCAAGATAATCTTTACAAATTCAGTTATATATCCTGGAGATAAATGTTTGCAACACGGTAGCACCATTTTGTGATTAAAAATTAAATTAAACCTCTTTTAGGGGGTGGACTACCTTAGAAACACTAGCTATCGCTTTAGCTTATCTAACGTATATATATGTATATATATATATATATACACAGGGTGACCATAATCTTGGCTTATTCAGAGTACTGTGTAACGCTAACCAAAATAAATATTGAGTAAAAAATTTGTATAAAGACATTTCAAAGGATGCGCTCTATGGATTTGCTACAAAAATAAATAAATAAAAATATTAATAATAAAATAAAATAAATTTTTGAAATTTCCCCTCCGAGAGGACATACATCAAAAAGTCAAACAAGAATTACAGTCAAAATGCTTGAAAAGATTTGTAATAAATAAATGTGGAATATTTCACGCCATTAACAATGGGGCCAACATTGAACAATATAATATCCATCGATAAACAATCTGGAACTTGTAATATATAACAATAAAATTTGTAATAAATAAAGTAGTTTGTGTTAAAATTCGTAGCTTGTTCGCATTTTGGTGCATGTCTTCTCAGAGAAGAAATGTTTAAAATTTTATTTTTATTTTATTTTATTTTATTTATTTATTTATTGCAGATCTATGGAGCGCAAACTTTGAAATGTGTATATACAAATTTTAGACTCAATATTTTTTTTAGTTAGAGCTACAGAGTTCTCCGAATAAGTTAAATTATAGTCACCCTGTATATAAATTTTGCTTCGGGTAAAACTTTCATGGGAAGTTCATAAATCTGAGAAAGTTCTAAATACACACATTACATCATATTAAATTTTTTATCTCTCACTAACATTAAATAATAATATTATACTAAATTAATAACATTAAATTTTTATAACATTAAAATACAGTGAAATACAGAATAAAAAGAATAAAGATGAATAAATCTTAAAATTTTTATCCTACAGTCGTATTTAAAGCTGTTACACAAATCCCTACTCAGTACTTTAAAAGGTTATTTCCAAGTTCAAAGAAGTACGTTACACTTTTTTTTTTTTAAACTTAACTTTTTCCTTTTAGGAAACTTTGTATGTAATCTGGTATTACTCATTTTAAATCGGGCATAGTACAGAACCCAAAAAACCTTTTAATATACTTGAAATATATTCCTTTTTTTACCCCGGGGAAAAAAGAAATATTTTAAATAGATTTTTCCCGAAAACAATTTTTAGTAAAGGATTTTATTTTTATAGGATTGTGATAAATAATATCTAAAGAAATCTAAGTTTGATGTTTGTACTTTTAAAACAATTTATTTATTTATTTTTTATCCTTTTAATAAATGTAATTTGGAAACAAAATATTAGGAATCAATTATATGCCTCTAGATGACGTTATTAGAAGCTTTTTATACAAGTGGATCTACAGATCAGTATCCTAAACGTTCTATTTGCATCACACATTATTCAACAGACTATTTTTTAAACTCCTTATTATATAATATATATATATATATATTGATTCGATTGATTTGCTACAGAAACAGAAACGTTTCTGAGAGGGGGGGGGGCACTGACTGTCATGTATTAAGTCCCTGTGATTCATAAATACTTGTACCAAATTTCACGCAAAATGATTAAATAAATATCGGAATTATTTTGTGTAACCCTGTAAATGAATTACAAATTCTATGCCCACACTTCTCCAGTGAAAAACATTCTTTTAAAATTCTAATAAAATTTCATTATTCTTAACGAGGTGTAAGCATGTTAAAATATACTTTTAAGAAATACCGACTATCGATCGTAAAAGTACGAAATTCTTTTATTTATCCCAGAAAGGAGCCACAGAAATTATATACACTAAAAAGAATGCACCTATTTAATTAATTATAACTCATTATTATTTCAACCTAATTTGACATCATTTGAATGATTACCGTACGTCATCGGAATTATTTTGTGGGGTCCCGTAAATAAATTGTTTACTCTACACATATTCTTTTTCTAGAGTAAGCATGCTTCTAAACACCGTTATAATGTATGCTAATTCCAGTATGTACAATGCAGCATAAACGCATTAATGTGCATTTTAATAAAAAAAATTACATGGGCTCTAATGTCACGAAATTATTTTGTGTGTCTCTGTAAACGAACCATAAACATTGTATACACCAGTAAAATATAAAAAGCTTATACAACGTTTTTCATGAATAATTGTTCGAAATTTGACATAATTTTGCTGATTACGTTACCAGAACACTTTCGCATGGTCCTGTAATAAGGAATCTAAGAGTACATATTTTCTGCAGAAGATACAAGTTTCAGCATCTCAGTAATGTACGCTAATATCATTTTGTTGACAGCGAAGTAATTATGTCAAAATGCGTTTAAACGAAATCCTCCACATATTGCTGCAACGATAAGCATTTTGACGTGTCCCTGTATACAATCCATAAAAAATACAGACATAAAAATTTATATAGCTATTTTCATAGAGAGCTTGAATGTGTGTGCCAATTGGCAAGTCAATCGGAGAATTTTTGCGGCCGCTATTGAGGTACATACAAATTCTGCCCATAAGCCGTAATGATAAGAAAAAATTAGTGTTTCCCTGTATACAGACTACAAGTGGAATACACACCCTAAACTATACAACTAAACTTCCGTGTGTCTCATAAATATGTGTAGCAAATTGCAAGTCACTAGCTTGATTTTTAGGGCCGCTAATGAGGAACATACAAATTCTGCCCATAGGCCATAATGATAGGGAAAAATTTGGTGGGTCCCTGTACACGAACTAAGAATGAAATACACATCCAAAACTATGCAGCTCATTCCATAGGGTTCATGGAAATGTGTAACAAATTTCAAGTCAATAGCGGGATTTTTGCGGCCGCTATCGCGCAATAGACGTACAGACAGGCAGACACACAAACGGAAACCAAAATCTTTTTGTCTCAACAGAGGGCCTCCACTGACGTTTCGGCAAAAATTGCAAAGTCAGTAGCTTGATTTCAAAGTCAGTAGCTTGCGGTGGCTATCGCGGTAAATACAAATTCTTCCCATAGGCCGTAATGATAAAAAAAGAATTGGCGTGTCCCTGTACATGAACTGCAAATGGAATACACACCCAAAACTATACAGCTGATTCTGTGGGGTTCATGAACATGTGTACCAAATTTCAAGTCAATAGCCTAATGTTTGCGGCCGTCATCGCGTGACAGACAAACACACAGACACAACAAAAAACCGTTTTGAGTCTCAACAGAGGACATCCACTGACGTATCAGCAATAACGGTATAACGTATTAATAACGTATTATAAAAGTTCAACCGGTGGTTAACGCAGATTTATATCATATTTTACACAGTCAGCCACCGGCGGTTGACTCGGCCTAAACGGAAAGTTCACTGTCAGTCACCGATGGCTGACATGGCACTCAACGAGTTAAAATGTTTTAAAACTATTAAAAATATTCAATTTAAATTTTTTTTGGAAATGTTTAAAATGTTCCATGCGATTGAGTTTTAAAAATTTTCACTCAATATTACATTTTTTTTAGTTCATCAACCTATTCTAAATATTTTTTGCATTAATTTGAGAGCTGATTGATAATTAATTTTATTTAAATATTTTTATATTTACAAATTTTTGAGATTCAAACGTAAAATTGTTTTTAAAAAATTAACTTATCAATCAATTAAATAATTAACGTACAAAAATGTTTAGATTATATTGAAAAACTATAATAATGAAAGATCAATAGAAAAATTTAAAAATTGAGTGGCATACAGTATTTAAAAAAATAAATGAATAAAATAACAAAAATATAATTTCGAATTTTAATTATTTTTTTTTAATTTTAATAATTTTCTAGATAATGTAATATATTTAATATTGATATATTCCAATGCACTTGTATGCAAATTTTCATATCTCTAAGACAGTAAATTCAAAGACTGAATTTCAATGATTTTCAATATCCACCATCCCCTTAACTTTTTTCGATACACTGCAGAAATTTTGAATGGTATTTTGTAAGTATATGTGTCACTCATGGCTTTTTTTTTTTTTTCAGAAATTTATATAAGTTTAATTTCTGTAATTCTAAGAATTGAATTCTTTAAAATTATGAATTGGTTAAATTAAAAAAAAAAAAAATTAAAATTAAAATTAAAATTAATAAAAAAATCTGGGATATCTTTGTAATTTACAACATTTGTCCAAGATTGATAGTTAAAGAATTATAACTAGAGATTTCTTTTAATGTGTGTGTGTGTGTGTGTGTACACTGTAGATTTGTTTTTGCATTCAATTATTTTTAAAAATATAATTTTTGACTGTTTGCTGCAGTGGCTATTAGTATGTATGAAATCATTCCCCAATATTACATGTACTAGTTTTTGCATATTGAAGCATAAGATGTTTCACTGGCTATGTCATGAATACTTTACATGATAATTGCTATTATTTCGTCATCATTATTATTTATTTATTCGTTTTATTTTATTTTTTGCAATACCTTATAATTCTTTAATATTTTTAACTTGCTGCTGAGTTAAGCTGGTTATCTCAATCACAAAAGTGAAGCCATAGGCGAAAAATGACCTAACTACTTCGGCGCCAATTTTCAAAAGTTGCCAAAGGTGTTTTATACTAAAGTTGTTCCGTTTTGCATTACGAATTGGAAAATTGTATGTTTTAAATTATGAATAAATTGCGACTACAATGTCAAAAATAAGCGATGGCTGACTTCATTGTTGTGTGTTATACCTAATATTTCTAGTTTTTCTCTAATAATGGTTTAATTGTTGTTTCTAACAATGGTCTATGACATCAAATTTATTGTTGCATGAAAAAATTCTTTGAATCTTTCATCGATTTCAGACCTTGTATGTGAAATATTTTCTACTGCAAAGATTTGATTATTTATTTCTAGCTAAAAAATATCTAAGTAAACGTTTTGCTGCTTCTGAAATGTTTCCTAATGAGGTAATTCAAATACAGTTTACTAATATCAATTTTAAGCAAATATTACCATCGGTTCATATCTTTGATGTCTAGAGCTCCATTTCAGTTTCATATTGTCATACTCACTTTCATAGATTATTTAGTATATTCTCGATTAATAAATATAACGATTAAACTAGTGGGTACAGAGATAATGTAGGATCCCCTTGAAAACTGTTAAGTTTTTGTTGCCATTTTGGCGAAAAATTCAAACGGCTGGCAGAAATGCATAAGTAAAGAACTTGACTAGAAACGTTCAAGCTACTTCAGAGCCAAATTTCAAATTTCCTGAAGGGACCCAGTACTAAAATTGTTGCATATACATAATATATATATATATATATATAATATATATTGGTTATATTTTGAATTTTAAATTTTTTTTATCTTGGTATGTTTTCTAGTCCCTTCGCATTGTGGCGATAGAAAGATATATATGTATATATAGAACACAAGAATTAAAAACCATGCGTAACAAGGTCAAAAAATCATTCATAAAAATCAGAAATAGCATATCGAATGAAAGTTAATGAAATGTAAATCTATAAGTAATATTGTGTAATAAATATATAATATAGTAATAATAATAACTCTACTCATTCACTTCACAGTTACGACAGTATAAATATTTGTAGTACCAAAAGACTGTTCAAAAAGATACATTTTAAAAAAATAATACACTATAAGAAAGCGCAACTGCTGCTGAATTTATGGAACAACTTCAGTATACACCCACAATGATATTTGGCGATTTTTTGTTGGCGATTATCTCTAAATCATAAATCATAAATGTTAAAATCATAATCTAAATCATAAATCATAAAATCACAAATCTAAAATAAACAACATATAGGCTGCCATTTTATATCGCAATCAGTCCAGAAAGGCGTCGTTATCGTTCAAAAGGGCGCCAAAGAAAAATCGCCAAATTCAACTGTGGGTGTATACTGAAGTTGTACCGAATTTATAGCATCCAATATACATTAAAAGGTTTAAGAGCTATTATTAGCTAATTCAATGATTGTATAAATGAACGATCAAATATATATGATACCAGTACATATAGGATGTAATCATGAATAACAATTCAATATATATATATATGTATGTATGTATATATAAAATAAGGTTAAAAAAAACATAAAAAAATTAATGCATAGGTGCAGTATCTGAAATTTGAATGTCTATGCAGAATATAAAAACTGTACATATTTCTGTATATTACACGGGTTCTATAGATCATTTAACATAGCGTTGAATATTTTCAATAAACATTACTGAAAATATTATAGTGCGTATTTTTCACCCATAATGCATAACGTGTATGAATTCTTTTGTTTAACTCTCTAAGCTAATTGTAAGTTCTAGACAGAACATTTTCGACAGAAATCATGCTTATAATCGTCTGAATAATGTAAGTTTAATTTTCCTGACTTTGAATGTAGTGTAACAAAACTAAAAAGTGGTTAAAAAAATACCATCTATAGAACATAATACACTGAAATTATTTTATGTATATCTGTACTTTAGTTACGAACACTATGAACTTTAAAATATATGCAACTAATTCCTTGTAATACATGAACGTTTGTAACAAATTTTCAGTTGATTTTTGTGAACTACTTTGCAGTGCATATAGTTTAGATATACCTACAGTACAAGTATGCTCACACATTTAATTAAACAAAATTTATAATAATAAAATAAAAAACTTTTGGAGTCTTAGATAAATTTCTCACTGACATTTCAGCTGTAAATTTTATGAAAAACAGTAAAGATGATTGCAATCGAATATCATTTGCGGATTCTTAACTTCATATCAAAGACGTATTCTCTGTACACGTGTTAGGAGCACAAAAATGAAATTAATATCAAATATATTGATTACATGAAAAGAATTATCGGCATAGTTGGACTCTGCTCAGTTCCCCATCATACATTTGTTCTCGTCAATTTCTAATATAGATCATGCTATACTCATATTCAAATAAAGAAAGTTTACCGATCACTCAACATTCTCACAGAATGAAACACCCTACCAATTAAGCTACCCATTTTTTGCTACGATACATTTACCTAATCATACGTTCTTGTTTAATTTTTATTAAGGTCAACCTTCATATTTCAATTTCTATGCAATTTCACTGTATTTTCAATGCACACATAATGCAGGCTTATGTGAAATACAGCCCTATTCTCCTACATTCAGAAAAGAGTAAATTTTAAATAACATACGAAGGCTTTAAAGTAGAATGTTCCCAGTCAGTGAAATTCATGCCAGTATCGTAAATGATATTTTAAAACTGGTCGATTATCTTAAGAAGGAAAATAATCTTCATAATGTCCACATTTATGCAAAAAATTGCCCTATTCTCTCATGTTAAGGAAATCGTAAATTTCGAATAACTAACGAAATTTTCAAACTAAATAATTCATAGTCGTTGTTATTCATGCCAGTATCCTAAACGAAAAACTTATCCCATATCTTTTCTGTGAAAATAATCCTCATTAAGTACGCTTATGTAAAATTTTGTCCTATTCTCCCATGTTAAGAAAATTGTAAATTTCTAATAACTTACGAAATTTCCAAATTGGAATATTGAAAACTGACTAATCTGACACCACATCGTAATTTTTTAGATACCTTAAACCTCAAAACGTGTAAAAAAATATAAGAACTAGGTCGACAATTTTCACGTATGCCTAAGATTTTTATACCTATAGTATGATTGAGAACAAAAGATAAAAATAAAAAGTTAATTTCAACTTACAAGATATTCATGTCAAAAACTCGATTATTAATTTGATGACGAACGTTACATCCAAATTTTATGTTCATATACTCATTTATTTAAGAGTTATGTTCAAAAGAAGAAATCGAGAAAGCGACCTGTTTTTAAACTTTTGGAAACCAGCATAATTTAGAGTTGAGAACACACTGTTTTGCCTCAGTGTTCATTCAATTGGCGAAGTTAAGATATGGTTAAGTTTTCATCTTAGATTAAATAAGCTTCTATTTTGTATTCGTTTAATAAATTAGATATTGCATATAGAAGTTTCTAATCTTGATCAGGAATAATCGCAGCAATTTATATATTTTTATTTATTTATTTGGTTAGTAACAAATGCACATATAATTAGTGTTCTTTTAAATGTACTACAATTTATATGAAACAAGTGTCTTCAGCCTTATTACTCATAACATACAAAAGTAAAAATTACTAAACTAAAAAAAGTTTATTATTATTACCATGTTTTTTTATAATTTGCTTTCTTGTTTGTTTGTTTTCCCAGTACAAATCTTTCAGTGGATTTTTAACTAACTTTCCGACTTTCTAGATATTTGAAACATTTGGAATAGCTCAGAATACGATGACAGTGCATTATTTTAATACTCTTAGCCATCATTAAGCAGAATTGAATTAATTTTCAGTAAATTTTGAAAAAACCACGAGGTGGCGCTTTAATCGAATTTAATGATTGCACTTTTGCGATTTTGAAAACAGAACACATGTGAATGTAATATGTTTAGAAAAAGATTGTGCGAAAAATTAAAATATATATAAAAATTTAGGTTTATAAAGTCTGTGGATAGTGGAAACGACTAAAAAGTTTTAAAACTAAATAAACAGAAAATTTAAAAACCTGGTATATAAAAAGTTCTTTTTATCTTGTAACTATTTGTTATCTATTTTTCAGGAAAACGTTTTCGACGAAAACCATCACGTCGAGGGTTGTTATAGGTAAGCATTCCTTTATTCTGTAACTTGTAAATGAATGGTCCGATTTCAATTCGGTTTATTTTATTTTACTTTTATTGTTTATTGATTTATTTTAGAGTGCTGATTTAAGGGGTCATACGACCTTTAGAACTTCAAAAAACATAGATTTAATTATAGCTTTTTTTAAAGTAACTTATTGTTAACTAAACTTCATTGAGCATGTCTAATTGTTACCTATAAGTTTATTATGTATTTTGGAATATAATTTAAATTCTGTGGTGAATTATGTAATAATTTATGTGTTAATTATGTGTTATTTATGTGTTAATTATGTGTTAACAATTAGACATGCACAGTGAAGCTTACTTAACAATAATTTACTTAAAAGAAGACTAAAATTAAATCGATGTTTTTGAAGTTCTAACGGTCGCATGTCCCCTTAAACGAGAATAGTCTTACCTATGTTTGGTGAACACCTGTTTAGCAAATTTGATTTTATTATTATTTAAAATGAGATTTTGTTTAAGACCATTTTTCACTGATATTTTAAAATTTTCATGTTGTCAATCTTTGAAACTTTACCTTATGACGAAAGTTTCTGGATTAATGTATAGAAGAAGCTTTTTTTTAAAAAAAATATCCCTGTAACTCAACCGGGTTTGATAAAAATTGAAAATTTTCTGTGAATATTGATCCTAAGTTCACAGCCAAAAAAAAAAAAAAAAAAAAAAAAAAAGTTTAAATTCATTTGAAAATTTGAGATTTTGTAGTTTTTCCTTTCTGTTTTTTAAAGGTCACTAGGTACTGATATCTATTTTGTAAGCTGCCAGTTTTGCAACCTCTTACTCACGTTATTTAATAAGTTACGTGTTTTTTTTTTTTTTTTTTTTTTTTTTTTTTTTTAAGTATATATATATATATACCGGGTGATCCAAAAGTCAGGACAAACTTTAAAAATGAATAATTTGAAAACGAATCAAGATACAAAGGTACGGTTTGCACCAAACGGATGAAAAAGAAACCGGGTTTTGTGTGGCAAAGAAAAAAAAAATAGTTCTGTTGGCGACCAACAGATGGCGCTATTGTGTTTTATTTCACCAAAAGATGATTTACAAATGAAAAAAAAAATGTTGCCAACTTACAAGTCAGCTTAATTACAGTTAATTAGTAATACTACAGTAACTGTTCTATGTACATCATTCAGAAGTACAGATGTGAGACGATTCACCACCTCGTTCACAGCATTTAGTAGCATTTCTTGCATTATGGCAGACACATTTTGGCGGATGGCATCTTTCAGGACTGCTAGTGATGCCGGTTGGTCGCGGTACACTTTTGACTTTAAGAATTCCCACAGGTAAAAGTCACAGGGTGTCAGATCGGGAAATCTTGGAGGCCATGCGTGATTAAAGTAGCGACTGAGAATGCGATATTTCGATGCATATAAGCTTCGACTACCATTACCTGCTGTAGTTGTTCCTTTTTATATCGTTTGTTGCTTTGCACAATCCTACATCAGAAATCCGACAGTGCCATCTGTTGGTCGCCAACAGAACTAATTTTTTTTTCGTAGCCACATAAAACCCGGCTTCTTTTTCATCCGTTTGGTACAAACCGCATCTTTGTATCTTGATTCGTTTTCGAATTATTCATTTTTAAAGTTTGTCCTGACTTTTGGATCACCCGGTATATATATACATATATTTAAATTTCGAATTTTCGACCGATTTTTACAAAAATTCATTATTAAACATAAATAATGTTTAAAGTTCAAATTAAATAAAAATTAATTCGCAGTCTACAGATCGCTAAATTCCGTTGGAAATTAGAGAATTAAAAATAAGAATGGTTCTTACTTACATTGAAAACCTGTTATACATTAACATTTTACAATTTGTGATTTAGTATTCTTCCATATGAAATTTACAGATTTTCTAGAGAAGTAATTTTTTACTAATATCTCATTTTTTTTTTCTTAACTAGCTTTATTTATAGTGCATATCTCAATCTAAAATTTTATGTACTGTCGAACCTCGGTAAACCAAATTCGAAGGTTTTAGATTTTAACATCGATCATTTCATTGAATGACAGCAAAAATGCCAAATAACTGTCCTCTCTAGTTACAGATACCACATATAAGGCAGTGAAAACACGTGTTGCTTACACATGTTGAAAACTGAAAGATTGTGCAGAAAAGCGTACAGAATTTATGCCCTTCCAAAAACTCGTAAGTCTACTCCCTTCGTCCGGCCTATTGTCTCTAATATTCGTACGGCTTCATTTAATCTTACTCGTATTCTTTTAAAATCTCTTCCTCATTTAACTATAAGTAATATATATTATAGTACTAACCTTTATACAGTAAAAATTTCCGGTGATTTTGAAGACAAACTGAAATGCATTTCTCCCTCTAACTATACGACAAAGTTCATTGGATGCTAAATCTCTGTTTACTAACGTTCCTATTCAAGGTACTCTGGTTTGTTCAGAGAGGAAATTACGAGAATTCCATTATTCTGCTATTGAAATTTAGGAGCTTGTGAATTTAGCTCATTTAAATATCAGGAAAACCGCCCTTATTTTTAATGGTACACATTTTTCCCAAAATGAAGGCATGGCAATGGGTAGTTCTCTCTCTGTTTTGCTTTGTGACATTTACGTGCACAATTCTGAAGAAAATTTATTCGGTGTATATACATTATTCGTTGGTTTATGTATGTTTATAATATTTTCGTTCTTGTTCTTTCTGATGTCAATTTTTAAAATTTATTTTCTAGGGTCGATTCGATTAACCTCTGCATTCAATTTACATTCGAAATTGAAAAGGATTGCACTTTGTCTTTTATTGACGTTTTTGTGTCTAAAGACAAGGAACGGTTCTCAAAAACTCTTTTAGAAAATTCTTCTCTGTTTCACTCGTATGTTCTCTAAATACGTTTCTTAACCAACAATTTCCGCTTTTTACATTCTTAAGTTTTTAGGGCCTTACACATTTGTTCTGATCCGTCTAGTTTTTAAAAATAAATAAATTATTTGAAATCTCTTGCTGTTTTTCGAAGCTATTACCCCTCTATCATCGTAAGATCTATATAAATTAAAATATTCCAATCGTTGTGTTTTCAAATTGAACAATCAAGGTCTCATCTCATCAGTTTCTGCTCGTCATGTAATTTAGGTTATATTAGTCAAACTAAGCGGTGTTTGAAATATAGAATAAATGAGCACCGTCAGAATGTTTGTATAAAGAGATTTCCAAATCTTCGATTGCTTCCCACTGCTTGGATCATGGTCATTATTTTAATTTTTTTAAACTGACATAACTTTTTTTCCTATCTCCTCTTGCTATTTGGATATCCATAAAGATTTAGACATATTTAAAAATTTAAAAAATCTTGTTAATGATATTTTTTCAAATCCGTTCTTGTCTGTTGCTCCGAAATTACTCTTCTCGGTTTTCATTTAGTTCATAAATTTTGGTTTTCATTTAGTTTTGTTATTTTTTAGATTTTTATATTTTGTTTCATTTTTTGATTTTACTTATTTACATTTTATTTTTCTTCTTTAATTTTATAATGTTGTTTACACCAGTATTTATATTTATATTCGACTTTGTTTGTTTTTGCTGTTCATTAATCTCTGATTTATTCGTTGCTGCTTTGTTTACAGTACTCTTCTCTACTTTATTCGTCTACCGAAGGGTCGTGTTTTCTTTCGACTAGAAACAATTGTTGCGGTTCTTATATTTTAAAGTGTTTTTTTCAAAGTTCTGTACAAATTACTTTTAAATACAAGCTCTCAGGTGATTTCTTATAATATACTGTTAAAAGGAAAATGTCACATTTATGGACTCAACAGACCTTACAACATCTAAATCAGCTGCAAAACCATTATCGAAATTTTTGACCGAATGCATTACTTTTATTACCAACGACAGTCTGATAATGGAAATCAAAAAATATATGTAATCATTTAGAGGGGGGGGGGAAGCATTAATATAGTGACGTATTTTTATTTTATTTTTTCATTGTATCGTAAAACATCTCAGATATTGTCAAAAATTTTTATTTTTATTTATTTATTTATAACACATATTTAAGCACTGAGTACTGTAAGGACTTAATATAAAATTGTAAAGGTAAAAAAAAACTTTTATTGAGAATAACAAAAAAAAAAAAAAAAAATATATATATATATATATATATATATAATCGATACGGAGTTCATTTTTTTTTATTTTAAACATTTATTGATCAGCTTTTGAACCCAGGTGGGTCTTATTTCTGGGGCCTCAGCGGAGATGTCGTGCACTCCACAGAGGATAAAGATTGTAATGACAACCTTAAGGTTCCAGACAATGTCTCTGTCCACTCTATTTTCCATTTCGTAGAGATATCACTGTACTGTAAGGACACAGGCAGCAAAATATTTTAACCCATATCCTACCAAGTATTGAAAAACAAATTCTTTATAAAATGTTAAATATATGTTTCTTTAAGCCTATGTATACTCACAAAATAAAAAAATAAAAAACTTACCAAACTTTCATTAGCTTAATCGGTACAGGGTGTCTTAAAAATAAGACAATGGTTTAGGACAGTCGGAAATATAGGGAAAACAGACCATCTAGATATACTTTTGTTATATAAATGTTTACCAGTACAAAAGCGTAGACTATTTCCTCAATAAATTTATATGCCATTATTCTTGAACATAAACATTTTTAAGTAATAACGTGTTGAAAATGTAATGAATAAATCTTAAAAAATCGTCATTTTAAAAATAAAAATATATATATATATATATATTAAACGTTAAATTAAACTAACGTTAAAGACACATATATATTTAATGGACTTTTAATTAATATACCTCCTTTAATTTGAATTAAAATATTCAAAATAATTTATGTAAATACCACTTACTCATGGTGTCCTATTTTTAGGACGATGGTGAAATATGGGTTAAATCACAAAAGGGAATACTCGTTGACGTTATAACAATTGTCACAAGTTGCCTGATAAAATGCTGTTAAAGTTAAAACTGTGAATAACATATATCTTTTCTTTGGAATAAATACCTTTTGTCTTGATGGAAGGATAAAGGGAGAAGTGATTTTTCACGTATATAAAAATCTGAATTTTATAATTTATAAAAGTGAATCATCTCCTCCCCCCACCCAATTTTTTTAAACCTATTTTTAAAACCCAACATGTTCCTTTATGCATCTTTATAATTAGTTACATACGTCTAATCACAGGGGCTCAACCAGAGACATTCCTTGCAGGGGGATAAGATGGCTTGTGGGGTAATAAGACCAACTTATTAATTTGTTTCAATGGTAAAAAAGGAAACTTTATTTAATAAAAATTATATAGAGAGACTCGGGCCCACTAGCGCCCACCACATTCTTGGTTACACCCTTATATAATTCCATTACTAAGGAATTAAATTTTAGATCGAGTTTTATTTAACATTTTGTATGATATATTAAGAGAGACTAAAATTGAAAGATGATTATAGTTTATTCAATGTAAAATAAATACTTTTGTTTATATTATGTTTGTTGTATCTTATAGTAATTTACGAATGAATGAAGAAGTATCTTCCCTGGAGTTATATGATATTGGTGGTGAAGAAAAGCGTGTATTAATAATTGATGATGACGAATTTATTTTGCTTCTGCCTGAAGAAAAGCAAATATTGGTAATTGACGATGACGAATTCATTTTGATATTGCCTGAAAAAAAGCCTAAGAAATTTAGGGCTTTAAGAAAACTCTTCTCCCGACTTCTTTGTTGCTGCAGAAAAGCTTCTTAGGGAGTTTATGCTTCATCCTCAATAGACGCTTAATAACTTAAAATATTGAAAAAATTGAAAAAAAAAAAAACCAAGGAAAAAAAATGAAACAAATATGTTTTCTAAACCATCGAAAAATTAAAAACTTTAAAAATTATACCTTTGCAATAAAATATTATCCACAGTACTTTGGAAGAGCTATCACTTTCAGATATTATACCAAGAAATAAAAAAAATAATGTTTAAAAATATATTTATTAAAATATAATGAGGAAGGATTTCCCTCACAGATATTCATTCCACCAAACTTCATCGAGGAAGGATTTCCCTCACAGATATTCATTCCACCAAACTTCATCGAGGAAGGATTTCCCTCGATGTTCGACAAGGAAGGATTTCCCTCAATGTTCGACAAGGAAGGATTTCCCTTGCTAGTATGAATCTATCAATTTTTCACGAGGAAGGATTTCCCTCACTGATATTGAATCCATCAATTTTTCACGAGGAAGGATTTCCCTCACTGATATTGAATCCATCAAACAGCATCGAGGAAGGATTTCCCTCGATGATAGTGTACTCATCAAAGTTCGATGAGGAAGGATTTCCCTCAATGTTCAACAAGGAATAATTTCCCTTCCTAATATAATTCCATCAATTTTTCACGAGGAAGGATTTCCCTCGCAGACATGAAGCCATCTAAGATTGATGAGGAAGGATTTCTTTTGTATTGTCCTTCTGTAAATAATTCACAAATAGAGAATAAAACAAACAATAGTAAATTACGTGACCTTTTTTGTGTCTCATCTTTTTAAGATAGTGTTTTCTTCTTTTGTTAATGTATTGCCAAACCGCCCTATATTTAACCTCGATGTAACGTAAATCTCATTATATCAAACTTTTGTAAATCGCCACCATTACATTTTTGAAGGGTTTTTTTTTTTCTTTAACATGTGTAAAATAAATAAATAAATAAATCTATATATCGAATATTTTTCGAGTTTAGAGTACAAATAGGCAGTTTTATCTTCCCAGAGATTAACAAGTAATGGGGCGATAATGATTTGTATTGTACGTAGTCAATAGCAACGACGTCAATTGATACATAATAAAAAAATAAAAAACTTTCGTTGTCTAAACAATATTCTAAAAATTTTGATTAGTATTTTAAAGAAGCTTTAAACTAAACAAGTTGCAACAACCATCGAGTTCAACCATCGAGATCTGATATACTAAACAGTTTGCAACTAAAAAGCATAAAATAAACATTTAAGTAAAAAAAACATTTTTTAACTTTAGAACCTTTTTATTGTAAATCCCTAAAAAGCACAATATATATATATATTTTTTTTTTTCTTTGTAGCAAAGAAATGCTGTAAAGATATGAAAGCTTCAACACTAAGAAAATTTTAGAGAAAAATATAGATATTTCATTTTTGCAAGAGAGGAAAATTTGTAAATATTCAAAATATTTAAAAAAAAACTGTCGAGACCTTTGAAATTTATGGCTTAACAAATAATTGTAAAAGAAAAAAAAAAAAAAAAGTAATGGCAAAGAATATTGGTCTGATTTTTAAAATATTTTGAATATTTACAAATTTTCATCTCTTGCAAAAGTGAAATATCTATATTTTTTTCTAAAATTTTTTTAGTGTTGAATCTTTCATAGCTTTATAGCATGTCCTTGCCAGAAAAAAAAGAAAAAAATATATATATTTTTCTTTTTAGGGCTTTGCAATAAAAAGCTTCTAATGTTATTATTATTATTATTATTATTATTTTGCTTAAATTTTTATTATTGTTTTATGCCAAATGTAGAAGCTTGAACTCCAAAGCTAAAAATTTGATTTATTTATTTATTTTTTAATTTAAATTTTAATATTTTTTGTACACATATTTTTTAATATAATATTTTCTTTTAGAGAATGTAAAATAAAATATTTTTTTCCATAAGAATATTGTTAAAAATTTTTGAAGCTTTATCTTTTAAACACGTTTACGTTTATGTGAAACATGCTATGTGTTGGTTGGCTAGTTGTCGTGTTATGGACATGGAGGAAAAAAAAGACACTATATAGGACCGAAAGTTTTAAACACAGCTTCGGCTATATCAAGGCAAATGTCCGAGTAGAGATTTTCTTGTGGACAGCCACTAATTTGTTGCAAAGTGGCTAAGATGGCATGACAGGAGAAGAGGTGTTCAGGTTAAAGTTCTGCATAGGTGCCAAGTCTCCGTTATTTTCAACGAAGACTTCACATCGGAAAGTTTTTATAAATGTTTTCAGTTTATTTAATTTTATGATATCGTCGGAAATATATGTGACAGATTCCTTTTAAATATACTGGTGTATAAATCTAAATTAAAATTAGCAATGTTGGCATCTGTGGTTCTGTGTCAGAGCAACAGTTTCTGCAGTGCAGGTACTTTGTATAGTTCCATCTTTTCAGATTTTCATCCCTCTCAGATGGCGTGTTCTGTGTCTGGTAAGGTTGTTCGCCAGAGTCCTGCTTCTCTCTAGAGCACAGATTTGATGTTTAAGTTCACTCCTTTATCCTTTAATCTTGACTTTGCCACTGCATTAATATCATTAAGTGTTACAACATAGGGTAGTTTATCATTGTTGAGCTTTCTTGCCTCTTTCGGTAAGGCATCCACGGTCTCGTTTTCATCATTTCCAACATGTGCTGGCACCCATTGCAAGCTGCATTTTTCATAAAAGCTGAAAATTCTTTGCAGTATGTTGTGTATGTTCAGCACAAGTCCCGAGTACCCTTTTTGAATTGCCTGAAGATCGCTGAAGATGACAAGACCCTTTGTCTTCTCTGTTTCTTGAAGATTAAAATATTCGTTCAAATCATTTTAAATAGCAAAAGGCTTGCAGGTGAAGTTTAAGTGTATTTTACCTGCGTCAACTTTGAATTTTTCTGTTCTTTTACCTTGTGGAAAGATGAAATTTACGACAGCTACTCCATTTTCCAAAGTCTCGTCTGAAGATCCATCATTGAAGACGAATATGCTGTCTTCATTTAAATATGAATCGATGTTTTTTATTCCTTTGGCTCTGATGTTAACTGCTGTTTCATTCTTGGAGTAGTGTTCAAGAAGATATGTTTTAATTTCTGTGTTTTTGGGAAGTGTTGATTTTTGCATTAGTACCTATAGGATCACATACTTATTGTGCTCAAGTCCAATCTGTTGTCTAATTGTTTCATCTAATTGCATTGTTGAAGATCGTTTGAGCCTGGTAATTTTGCTCTACATTTGGAAAGCTTGATTGCTAATGTGATCTTTATCACGTATTTCATCTTTATCTTGATCTCACTTTGTCGTATTGCAGCGGCTTGCATGTGTCTATGAACCTGAGAGCAATGCTGGCGGTAGCGTACCTACTGGCAGGGTCTTCCAAGCTGGATTGGTCGAAGGTGAGGCACCAGATCAAGAGGATCCCAGAGAAGTACAACCTTTCTGAGGCTCGGGATACTCTCTTTTATGGATATGGATATTAATGCTATGTGTAAAACAACTATTTACATGTAGGTTAAACTTTTACAAAAAATATTACTTATATGGAATATCCCTGTGTTTTTATTATATTATATAAATTACAAAAACATTCCCTAACATTACATATCCATGCCACATCCAGAGAATGTCCTTTGGAGGACATTTTATCCATAGGATACCTTAAGGATGTCATTTGGAGAAGATGTGTTATTAGGGTTAATTTATGAAGTTTCAGTCAAATTCATGATTTGAAACATCGTTTAATTCTCCCTTTAAATAATGAATAAATATTACGCTATATAATAATAATAATAATAATAATAATAATAATAATAATAATAATAATAATGTTTGATGAGAACTGACGTAGATACTCATATAAACATCACTAATTAAATGTTTATCATCCTCTTTACTAACAATCGAGTTAGTTTTGCTTGTATGTAGAGAGTTTCTCGGAAATTACTTTAATAAACGATTGTAATAAAAAATTAATGTTAAGGGTCTTTTGAGATAAAATATATATTTGATTTATCTTCATGTTCAAAATGGTTGGCTTCACCTGGAAGAAATTCAGCAAAAAAAATTTTCTTTGGAAATTACTAAAAGTTTTTAATATTAATTCATTTTTAAGGTGTTAAATCAAACTGAATCCCCCTCATCATGAAGAAAATTTCCTTTTGCTGTTGGCCAGCACTTTGCCTGGGGCAAACTATGCAGGGTTGTCAAAATTTACAATTTATTGCGAATTATTCTCCGTTTCGCCTACTGTATATAATTCTTTTTTAAGAGTAAGTTATTTTTCATTTAATCGTTGTTACATAGTATGGGAAAGTAATCTTTATAAAAGGGGTGTGATAAAAGAAGGGTGGTACTAATAATTCTCCGGAATAAATTATAAAATTTGACAACTGTGACTGTACAGGTAGCCTATATAAGAAATCAAGCTTCGCTGGAAACAGCTCTAACGATTTTTGTGAAAATCAGGGATAAAGGGATTTTTAAAATTTGAAATTAATATAATTAATTGCTTTATTATTCTTCTATTATTCGTAAGGCTGATATATATATATATATATATATATATATATATGATGATATATATAATGATGTATATATATATATATATATATATATATATATATATATATATATATATATGATTCCCACAAAGAAATCTGTCTATTTACTCAGAAAATAATTTTTAAACGATTTTAATTAAGATTTAGTATTCCAAATACTAATGAATTATTTATTTATTTTTTATGGAAATTTGTTGTTTTATTGTTTTTGTTGGTTCCAGATTTGCAAAAACTATCCAGTTTGGAAAAATAAGAAACATAGAAATTAAAAATATAATGTAATATTAATAAGAATAAAATTAACTTTTTACATCATAGTAAACTGTCGGCTATTTTGCTGGCGTGACCGACTCATGTTATTACATATCCTTGTTATCAATATGAAAGGTTTAAAAATAAAATATTTTCCAATTTCTACTTTTAATCTAAACCTTAATTATTTGGTACGGAGTACATTAAGTACATGTTTTTCATTTTAGGAGACCTGACTACAGTTTCGTGTATTCTTCGATATTTTTCTTTTTGTTATATTTTGATAATTGTGTATATTACAATGATATTTGTGAGTTTTATTATGTGATTGTTATTTTAATATATTTTTTTTTTTAAGTTTAAATAATTTTTTTTTTTTTTTTTTTTAATTTGTTCATTCTTTAGAAAGCTATTTGTTAATCGAAATTTATATCTTTAGAATACTGAACCTTTATGAAAATTGTAAAATTGGTTAACAATATAAACACATTTGAAAAGCTAAATGCAATTATGCTTTAAATAACATAATTAAAATTACAGACAATCAATATTTCTCCAGAATTTAATTCAATATAATGGATTATCATATTATGCATTAAAAAGCCAAAAAACTACCACAGGCGTGCATTTGCAAATAACAAAGATATTGAATCAATCAGAGTAACGCGATGCAGTCGGCAGTGCTTTATATTTTTTCTAACAGGTATCTATCAAAGTTCTTAAATCGATTACTGCTGCTACACTGGAAGTTTATCAAGAGTTAAGCGACCTTGAACAGGGCGTTGTGATTTTAAAGTTACATCATTAGTGTTGCTAGACTTTGAATTTTTTATTAAATAGTCACCAATAATTTTGTGAAGTGATATTTTATACACATAAAAGACGATTCTTCGATTCGATTCGTTTATTATGTACATCAAATATTACTTTTCAAATATAGAATAAATTGAATAAAAAAATCACAAAGTCTGGCAATATTAGGCATTTCCAAGCTAGCGATGAAATTTGTATTTTCGCGTACAACCTGAGGTTTTATTGATTGCCCTGCAGGGTTTATCGTGTGAATTACCTCCAGTACACTTTTCAACATAGTGATTCTGTGACACGTCGTGTTGCGACACTTCTGAGAGCTCACGGGGTTTTCTACACGATATTAGCAAAATACCATGTTTTTGGTTCTTCAGTGTAGTAATTAAATTCGAATGTTATTTGGTTCATTCTTTTTACTTTTTTGAGTATTTATTGCTGAAAATTTATTTATTTTTTCTACAAATATAATAGAATAAATTGTGTGAGTAATGTAGTTATTTAATTTCATTAAAAAATGTATGTTATTTAAATTACTTTTGATATATTTATCATCGCTAAAACAGACTTCAGCATATTTTGTTTAACAATATTACTTTTATATTAAAAACACTTTAAAAACACGTAAAATTTAATTTAATTTAAAAGATGTTAAAAATTTTATCCGAAGCTTTTCGCTTTTAAATAGTAAAGCATCATCAGGGATTTTTATTAATCTTTTCCAATGAGTAGTTTTTAAATATTTTTCCTTTCACAGTCAACGGTTATGTCTTTTCATAACATGAATAGCAGCAAAGTCAATTTGAAGTTCGGTGAAGGTGGATCAAGGAGCTAAGAAAAATAAGAGAAGCTAGAACTATTGAAAAATCACACGGGACTATTGTAGGAGAAAAACCATAATGAACTAGCAGATATAAACTACACTCCTTCTCATAATTATAAGGACACCCGTTTTTCTGAATTAACTAAACACTGAACACTATTATTTAAACAAATATATTTTTAATTAACTTGAATTTCATTAATAGACTATATTTAAAAAGTTTTATCGTTTTTCTATCTTAAAAAACTTTAAATATGGTAAAAAAGATGATTTTTCAGGTGATCACAATTATAAGGACAGCACGAATTTTAGTAATTTTTTTCAGTTATTCTTTAAATTAATATTTTATGGGGTCTCTTTTTAGGGTGAAACAGTCAAACATTCTCTCTGGTATATATATATATATATATATATACTTTTTTTTTAATATTCAGTTTTAATACCATTTCGAGTAGCATATATGATATTCTTAATGCATTTAAACTACTTAAAATTACTTTCCACATGCATGCACTTTTCTAATATCATAAATTAAGGTTTTTTCAACTTTTAGGCTATGGGAAAGGCAGTAATACAGAAGTTTCTTTCTTCAAACTATTTCCTATTGCTCTAAAAGTAGAGCAAAAATGTAAGTCTTGGTGAAAAAAATATTATTACCCCCAAAATCTAACAAAAATCTGATAACTCCACGTTTAAAATTTGCGGATATTTTCTTGATGTTCATAATAATAGAAAAATTTTCTAAATTCATTCTGCCTTGAGTAGAAGCAGCTCCCCAGAGCACCATAGATCCACCTTTAAAATGCCCGATTCATATCTGCCTTTAAAAAATCTGCTCTGTCTTTCGCTATCTTCAGATCGTGCCAGTAACTGTTAAAACTATTTGGTTAATCTCTGATTTTGCATCAGATCTCTCTCCTATCGAACCAGCAGTTCAGCGTTTGACCACATTTCCTTTAGCAATTTTAGACCTTCGAATTTCATTAGAAATTCGGCGGATTGAAATTATCCTTCCACTTAAAAAACACATTTATCATACTTCACTACTTGAACGTTCTTTTTTTCGAGGAATTATCAGTAATGTCCGTCCAAGAAAAATTGAAGGCTTATATATGATTTAATCTAGCCCAGTAGTTTACAAATTCGCATGTCAACTGTAATTTATCCGCTAGTAAGTTAAATAAAACGAAAAAATCTGGATTGTCCCTATAATTATGAACATCTAAAAACGTGGAAATAAAAACACATTTTGCATTATTTTTTTATTAATTTTGTTTCATATTAAAAAAAATTATAGCAATTTTGTTTTTAAAATACTAGATATATTAAGTGCACTTAGTATAATCTTGTTCACAATTATTTTTACATTAGGTATTTCAAAATATAAAGTGTCCTTATAAATATGAGAAAGAGTGTATTAGTTATTTTATAATATTGTGCCAGATTATCGGCAAAATTGCATCATCTCTAGAATTTATTGTGTTTTTGCATTTAATTATATTAATAGCTTCGGAAATTTAAATTTCTTGAATAGTAGGTGGTGCTGTAATAACGTTGGCTTTATCCCATACAGAGGATTGGCATAAATGAAGTCGAGTAGAGTAGATCTATTTCCTTCTTTGATATTACATATGTGTTTTTGTATTCTTTTGTTTAAAGTCCTCTTAGTTTGCCCTCCTCTTATTTTTCTTAGCACATTGATCCACCTTCACCGGATTTCAAATTGACTTTGCTACTATTCACATTATTAAAAGACTTAACCGTTGACTGTGAAAGGAAAAATATTTAAAAACTACTGATTAGAAAAGAGTAATAAAAATCCCTGATGATGCTTTACTATTTAAAAGCGAAAAGCTTCGGATAAAATTTTTAACATATTTTAAATAAAATTACATTTCACGTGTTTTTAATATAATTAACAAATGACACGTGTTCTATTTAACCCTTTGTTTAGGGATTTATTTATAATATTACTTTTATTTGAGATAAAATATAAATTTCCATCACAAATGTTAATTTAAAATTCTTACATTACATTTAATTACATTTCACGTGTTTTTAATATACTTAACAAATGACACGTGTTCTATTTAACCCTTTATTTAGGGATTTATTTATAATATTACTTTTATTTGAGATAAAATATAAATTTCCATCACAAATGTTAATTTAAAATTCTTGTATTAATGATTTTTAATGTCTCAAAAATATCAATAGATACCAGCTATAATTACTAATTTTTGTAAGTTGTGTATAAGTAAAAGAGTTTATTATAATGTATGCGTTGAAGAAATATGTATTGTTAAAAATTACAAATGTTTTTTATATGCAAATAACGCGGGGATGGATCGGCTTTGGTATGGTTTCTTGTTTACAGATGGTGGAAATTCTTAGAAAATAAAATAAGATGAATATTAAATATATATATTATTTAAGAAATGTAATTTGAAATTTAAATCATTCATATAAATAATTAAACAGTACAGTTGGCCGCAAAATTATCGAAACTTACATTCACATTTTTCTTTCTTTCTTTTTCTTTTTTTTTTCTTTATCTTCTTTTTTTCTTTTTTTTTAAATTTGATCTTTAATTTTCATCATCAACCTACTTTTTTATAAACAGCTTAAAGACTAAGATAATGGCTCGACAATGATTTATTAACTGTATTAGGTAAACTGTATTAGGTGTACGAAACCGGCATATGAATTATTGCTATTGATTCAGTAATTTTGCTGCCGACTGTAATTTTACTGACTGTACGAAGATTAAAACTTTATTTTAATAATATTACTGTTTTTCAATTAAACTTAGTATCTTTCTTTTAAAATAAGAAAATTCGTAACATAAATGCAATTTGATTTGTGTTTTTCTACCGTGTATGTTTTTTTTTTTTTTTTTTTTTTTTTTTTGTAACATTTTGTTTATCATTAAAAATTAATTACTTTATTTTCATCTTTAAATTATCCTTTGGTATTAATAATTGGTTTGAGTTTTATGACGGCTCCCATTTTTCACATTTTTAGCATTTAAATATATGTGAGCAAAGAAAATACTCTTCTCTTCCTTTTTCCGTAAATTTTGAAGTCACGTGACTATTGACGAATGTTGTAAGATAATTTATGTTTTTGTTTTGAAATCTAAACGAATAAATCATTTTAAGGGTTATCATATGTTTTAATGGTTAATGATTTTTTTTATATAAATTATTTCACAGTTGTTTTTGTACTGACATTTAGCTTTTAAAAACACACATTATATTTGGTGTACATTAATAATTAAATTCATATTTAAACTAGCAAAAATATTGAAAATGCAATGCATTACTATTATTAACTGAATTTTAAGGATAATTTGAGTAGTAAACCAAGCTTTATGTTTAGGCTGTATTTTTTTTTAACACTTTCTTATGAAGTTGAAAAGTGTTTATAATTTTGAGTTGTCTGCCTGTCTGTTTGTCCGCGTACTAACTCCCGTACATAATCCTAGAATATCTTGAAACTGATATACGTTATTTAAGTTTACTATGGGGTGTTCTCTATTAAACATGGGGTAAAAACCATTAGTGGTTTGTTTACAGGGACAACCAAAATTATTCTAAAGCTTTGCTTCCTGTGAACGGTATCTCTGTAAACAATATTTTAACATCTTCATTTCGTACAAACCATAATGGAGTTGCCATTTATTATTTACACACATAATAAAAGTGCTTTTCATTAAATATAGTATGATTAGCATAATGATTTACAGGACTAGACAAAACATTTCAATTGCATTACGGTCTATAACCAAAAATTGATGAAATTACATTTTCGTTTCCATTAAACGTTTTTTAACACTTTCTAGCAATGTTTATAGAATATGGTATGCTTAATATTTACAGGAATGCACTAAAATATTCAGATACATTAAAGACTACAATTAGAAACTGCTTGAATTATATTTCCGTTTGTTTTAAGTGTTTCTAACACTTTACAACAATGTTAAAAACTCCTCATGAATTCAGTTAGTTTATTTGTGTGTTAGTTTATTTGTGCTCCTCCTGTCTATTCGTTATGTGATCACATAAGCAAAGCAAATTGAAAGTTTAACGAAGCAAGGAGTACAAACAGTTGGAAGGGTTAAGAATGTATGCGAATTTAATGATTTTTAGTCCTTGTTAAAAGGAAATAGGTGTTGATTTTTTCTCCCTGAAAGTCATTGATTAAATTTTAATTTTTTAAAGTCATTATTCAGATTTAGACGCTATTAAGTGTGATTATGCTTATTAATAATTAAATGATGTTTAATAATTAAATTATGTGCAGTTATGGTTATTAATAATTAAATAATAAAAACGTTTTATTTAAATATGAAATAATTTCTATTGTTGAAAAGAAAATCATATACAATGTTCGTTATAGGAGAAAGATAAGTATGAAAGTTGCCATATTGGGACTTGTTCTTGCTTTTCTTAAAGTGTATTTTTAGAATGACATTTATTTTATTTACAGTTAGCAACAAAATTATTTAAGCACTAGCAATAATTCTTACATAAAAGATGGGCACATAATACTCTTTTCTTAAGTAAATATTTGCCGAGTCATGATCTTAGTCTTAAACTGTTTATAAAAAAGGAAGATGATAATAAAAATCAGCGATCAAACTAAAAAAAATATATAAAAAAAATGTGGATGTGTGCTTCGATAATTTTGCTGTCGACTGTATGTATTTTACCTAGTACTTTTTACATTAAACTGTTAAATATTGAGATCAATATTTACAATTCTATATACACACCGCGACAAAAATGTAGGTACAAAGGGTTTTTCTTTGATTTTTCATAAAATAACATTATCTAAATTGTGCTTATCATTTATTATAATCATAAAATCACACTATTCCGGGGCTAATTTTTGTTTTAAGACTAATTTAGAAAAATTTTAAGACTATTTTTTTTTTCTAATTTAAGACTACACACAACAGCAAAAGATAGGAACAAAAGTTTTTTTTTTTTTTTTGAATATGATTATTTTCAATATGAATATTTTGAGTATGATTCAAATATGAATATTTTGAGTATGATTCAAATATTTAATATGTTTTTGATATGATAATATTTTGTTATGATAATAAATAATCAGAAAAATTTAGATAATGTTATTTTATAAAAAATTAAAAAAAAAAAAAAAAAAACTTTGTTCCTATCTTTTTGTCGCGGAGTGTAGTCTTAAATTAGAAAAAAAAATTAGTCTTAAAACTTTTCTAAATTAGTCTTAAAACAAAAATTAGTCTGGGAATAGTGTTTTATGAAAAATCAAAGAAAAAACCCTTTGTACCTATCTTTTTTGTCGCGGGGTGTGTATATATATATATATATATACATATATATCTACAACCATCAATAAAGTAACCTTTATGTTTCTTAAGGATATGTATTGCAAAAGCTAAATATTGCTTTAAAAAAAGTAGAATATTTCATGCTAAAGTAATCAATATTAAATTTCCCTCTTTATTTTCTTTTCAGCAAAATCTTAGTTTTAATAGTTATTTAACGAAAAATAAATATTTTACCTCTAAAGTAAATTTGTAGCAGAATTTACAAATCTTTTATATGCATAAAATTTAAATTATGTCTAATATACACACTTTGTTTTTCTTTTTACTGTCAGAACTACTAAAAAAATATTTACTAAACATTCCATAAATATTTTTCCTCTGGGAAAATTGAAATTTTTACTCCATAAATTTCCTCTCATTTTAAATAGAAAGAAACACAAATTGCAGAGTTTGTTATGTAAACAATAAACTCTTTTCTTAAAAAAGTATGTTTTAACATAATTCTCTTATGCAACATAAAATGAAACGTTAATTGCTTTGCAGTACGTTTTACATTTTTATGTTTGGTTATGTTTATTTTACTGAAAATATAGTAAATGTTATAATTTAGGAGTTCTTTAGGTGTCAAGTACAGATTTTTACATAGAAAAAGGCATTTTTTTTTCCTCATTAATTAGTGCAAGTAGAAATTTATGTTATATCAAGTATAACGATAAATATGCTGTTTTATTTAAAATGTGTAGCGATTAAATGTATATTTTTAAATATTTATACTAACAGGCTTTCATTACTTTGCTGGTTATTACATTTAAATAATTTTTTAAAGATTAATCTCATTTTTTTTTATATCGTTTTCTGAATAAAAACGAAACTAAAAAATCAATTATAATCACCCAAAGCCACGTTACAAAAGATTATATGTAATTTTAGATTTATCTATCCCATCCCGATACCACTTGTTATAACTGAGCCATTTTCAATTTCAGTGTATAAATTTGTTAATTATTTATCCTCAATTTTTTGTAAGTTCACGTGCTGAACAATATGTCAAAGAAAAAAAAAAGAGTTAAATGAATTTAATGCTTTAATTTTTATGTAAAATGTGAGCGCGTGCTATCTTCAAAAATTTGTTAAAAATGTAAAGATTATGTGGTGCGTGTGGCATCCATAGTTTGTTTTTCTTTATTCAAGAAATGGAATAGAATAAAGTTAGCAACGATGTTAGTTGCATTTTTTTCATATAGTTTGAATTTTTAATTTTAGTGAACTACTTTTTACCGTAGGAATAATTTTCTTATGTTTAATGTTATAGAAAATTATTATACGAGCACAAGAGATGCTACTTTAATAATTTTAAAGTGTAAATAAGAAGTATTGGCGTCCGCTTTTATACAGTTTAATTTAGTAAGAGAAAAGCAAGGAATTTTCGGTGCTTATTCCGTTGCTTTACATAAAATTAGTGGAGTCACTGCGACAGAACCTTTCAAGTGAAATAAAATTATTTTGATTATATTAAGATTAAAAAGATGTTTAAAACCGTTAAAGGATTTAAAAAAGAAGATTTGAAGTGGGTAGCCGAAGAGATTGGAGAGGCTTTGCCTTCGACGTTCACAATAGCAAGCTTAAAAGAGCTGATTTTAAGAGTATGAAAAGGATCCCGAATTTGTGAAAGATATTTTAGAAAATGCTATAGCTGATAGAAAAATGAAAGAAGAAAAACAAGAACAAGCTTTGAAAGAAGAAAAACAAGAACAAGCTTTGAAAGAAGAAAAACGAGCTGAAAAAGAAAAGGAACTTGAGAAGTTAAAGCTAGAAAAAGAAGCTGAGGCATTAAGGCTGGAAAAAGAAGCAGAACTGGAGAAAGAGAAATTAAGATTGAATCATGATTTAGAATTGGCGAGAATACAATCATCTGGGAAAATTCAAACTGATGCTATTTTAAGTAATTATGAAAATAGTACTATGAGACGAAAATTTACTTTACCTAAGCTGGAATTCAGGAAATTTGGCGGAGAAATTAAGGATTGGTTGCCTTTTTAGAGCCAATTTGAACAAATCGATAAAGATGATGAGATTGCCCCAGAGGACAAGTTCCAGTATTTAGTACAAGCAACAATCGCTGGTTCACGCGCAAGAGAAGTTGTTGAAAGTTTCCCGCCAACTGGCGCCAATTATTCAAAGGCAGTGGAAAGTTTAAATGCTCGTTTTGGCAGGGAAGATATTCTAGTAGAAGTGTATGTACGAGAGTTATTGAAATTGATAATATCTGTGCAAACAAAATGTAAAATTGCATTAACTTCATTATATGATAAGCTTGAGTCATATTTACGGGCGCTAGAAACATTAGGTGTTACCACTGATAAATATGCCTCTATTTTATACTCTATGCTTGAGTCTTGTTTCCCAGCAGCCTTTTTGAAGGCCTGGAATCGCTCGAATCTCTCTTCTTCTAATACGGATGCTAAAGGAAGGTTGAATAATCTGATGCATTTTTTGAAAACGGAAGTAGAAGGTGAAGAGAGAATATCTTTAGCTGTAGCGGGCTTCGGTTTGACAAAGCGTGAAGATAATAAATATTCTAAAAAGAAAAACAGTGCAAGTGCAGTCTATATGCGAAATAAGATATCGACAGCTGCAGGTTTATTGACAACGTCTTCTGCTTTAGATTTCAAAAGGGTGTGCATTTTTTGTCAAGGCAAACATTTGAGCTCTGAATGCTTTTCGGCTCGAAAATTGAGTTTAACTGAGATAATAAAGATTGTAAAGGATAAAAATTGCTGCTTCGCTTGTTTGTTACCTAATCATACAGTTAAAAGATGTCGAGCACTTTTAAAATGCATTATCTGTTCTAAGAAGCATGTGCCTTTGATGTGCGATTTGCGTGATTCTCAAGGTAAAACTGCACAAGAAAGGTTTGAAGAAAATTCAGTCAGTAGTGAAGTAAACATGAAAAATTTTAATAAGCAAAATGCTAAAGTATTCCTTCAAACCTTAAAAGTCAAAATCATCTCAGAAAACAAGCAAAAACAGTTTGTTTATTGTTAGATTCAGCATCCCAAAAATCTTATATTTTGAAAAGTATAGCAGAAGAGATGAATTATACTCCCATTCGTCAAGAAAAAATGATGCATTCATTGTTTGGCGGAGTTACAACAAAGGAATGCCAACATAATTGTTATAGAATAAAGGTTAAGGATATGAAGGAGAAGTTCACCTGTAATTTTGAAGTGATGGATCAAATTACTATATGTGAAAACATTCAACCGGTCACTAATGGTCCGTGGATTAAAGAGTTGAAAGAATATGGAATCGAATTATCTGATGTAAGTCATTGCCGTGAAGTTATCGAAATATTGATTGGTGCTGATATTATGGGAAAGATGTTAACTGGCAAAAGAAAAGTATTGACATCTGGTCTTGTTGCCATAGAAACATAACTTGGTTGGACATTGATGGGCAAGGCGCCTCACACCGAAGTCTCAACAGATAATTTAGCAATGATGGTGACGTCTTTGTTCGTAAATGAAGCTGATATCTCAAACTTATGGAGATTGGACTTGATCGGAATAACCGATACTATAGAAAAGAAATCTAAAAATGAGATTGACGGTCAAACAAAGGAACATTTCTTAGAGACAGTAAAAATTAACAAGGATGGTCGTTACGAAATTTGTCTTCCTTGGGCTGACGACACATCTGCATTACCAGATAACTTGAGTTTGGCTGTAAGACGTTTAGAAAATACAACATCTAAGTTATTAGATAAGAACATGTACGAAAAATATGAAAACTATTTATGGACTGGTTGAATGAGGGGATCATAGAAGAAGTTCCTGCTACCAAAGTGAACTCTTATGGTAATTACTTACCTCATCACCCAGTTATTAAAGAGACCAGTAGTACAACACCTATCCGTCCGGTTTTCGATGCTTCAGCAAAGTTGGCTAACCATCCATCTTTAAATCAATGTCTGCAGTGTGGCCCAAATTTGATTGAGCTTATTCCAGATATTCTCCTACGTTTCAGAGAAAGAAAATTCGGTGTAACCGCTGATATTAGAAAAGCTTTTCTTCAAATTAGCATTTGTGAAAAGGATAGAGATTTTCTGCGATTTCTATGGTGGAAAGACCTAAAAGAGAAGAAACTTAAAGTATTTATGCATGCACGAGTCGTTTTCGGTGTAAAGTGTAGCCCTTTTCTTTTATCATCAGTAATTGAATATCACATCAAAAATAGTGCAAGTTTTGAGGAAAATGTCAAGCAAAGGCTTTTGCACAGTTTTTATGTAGACAATGTCGCCACTAGTGTGCACAGTGAAGAAGATCTAAAGAAATTTATCTCGGACTCAAAGAAAATAATGGCAAATGGTGGTTTTGATTTAAGACAGTGGGAATACACTGGTGATCACGATGAAACGTCGAACCAGAAGGAAACTCAAGTATTGGGTCTGATTTGGGGTAAGGTTTCCGATACATTAAAAGTCAACATGAAATGGCTAAACGATTTCAACACAGAAAGGATTACCAAGCGAAGTATGTTATCGGCAGTTCATAAGATTTTTTATCCTTTTGGTTTTACTGCTCCGGTGCTGCTTTATCCTAAATTGATGTTACAGAAAGCTTGGAAATTAGGTATTAATTGGGATGACGAAATAACTGGTGAATTACAAAAAGAATTCCTATTATGGTTCCAAGAACTTAAATATTTAAATGATGTTAAGATACCAAGATATATCCAGATCACTCCAGAAAACTTACATGCATGCACAATTCATACTTTCGTTGATGGAAGTAAAGATGCTTACGCAGCAGTAGTATTCTTGAGGATAGAAAAGAAAGATCAAGGGGAAATAATTATGCTTGCTGCCAAGTCCCGAGTTGCGCCTTTAAAGAATACGACTGTACCAAGAATAGAGCTATTAGCAGCTACTATTGGCGCTCGTTTGGCGAAAACTGTTGTGGATGCTTTGGGTTGGCAGGAAATGAAGAGATATTACTGGAGCGATTCCTCGACAGTGCTTGCTTGGATATCAAGAAATGAGAGCTGGTCTGTGTTTGTCCGAAATCGGGTTCAAGAGATTCAGAAATTAAGCAGTCCTTCATCATGGAAACATATACCAAGTGAGAAGAATCCAGCAGACTTGCCGTCTAGAGGCTGTAAGGCTAAGCAATTAGCTTTCATCAGATGGTGGGAGGGCCCACATTGGATGAAACATTCAGCAGAATTTAGAAACCACATGAACACTTCCGATGACGATTGGAATGAGGAAGAAATTCAGAAAGAAAGGTCAAAGTCTACTTGTATGTTGACGAAACCTGAATTTCCATCCAACAATAACTGGTATTACCGCTACTTTTCAAGTTATGAAAAAATCATACGTTTATTTGCTTGGATTCTTCGCTTTAAGCATAATTGTTTAAATCCTGATAAGAGGAGTAAAGGCGAATTGACGGTTACTGAATTTCGGGAAGCTGAGATAAAAACTCTACGTACACTCTTAAAACTGTAGCTCCTAAATATAAGGCACAAGTAAATTATGCCTTCTATCAAGAGGCTCACTGTCAAAGTGCCTCTGATACTGGAAGAAATATAGAAGGCACAACAAAATGAAAAGCACCGACTGAACTTCGATCTCGGTGAGAGTCACAAACCTAGCCCAAACCCACGTTTGTGCCTTTAAAAACGCTGCTCTGATTTCTAAGCGCTGCATATAACGGAACGGAGCATGCGTAACAACCGAACCCAGCATGCATCAGTCTTTATCATGGCGCGGATGTTTACGTTCGAAGAAGATTTTTACAAGATATCGTGTGTGCACCTGTTTCTTCTGTAAAAATATTTATCAGTCGAGTGAAAAGTCATTGTAACTATGCCTCAAAGCTTTGAAATAATGTCAAATTGAAAATGTGAAATAAATGTTTGAACGCTAATAGGTACGAAACAATTTCTTGGAATGGAAGTAGAGTAGCCATTATGAAGAGTGGATAGAAAATTATTTAAGGATAAAGTACGTAAGTACCTTTTGCTAAATAATAGTTTCATTCGTTTGAATTTTATGTTAAAATTTAAATGTAGCTCGAACGTTGTATGCCACAAGTATATATGTTTTTTTTTTTTTTTTTTTTTTTTTTTAAGTATGGTAAAAAATATTTTAATTTTAAATTCAAAGATAAAGTTTATTAGGTTTATAATAATTTATTTTTATTCTCCCTGTAATGTTGCTCTCCGTTGGGGCCTTTATAAGGGGACCTATCCTGTATATTTATGCAAGTTTCAGAGAAAACTATAGAAAACTTTAAATGGATAGGTTGGCAAGGGCAACCCGTGATCAAACCCAGCACTTCATGCCTACCAGTTTGGAGCACAACCGCTCGGCTACTGATGGAGCACTTATTTTCTTAATTTATTTTCTTTTTAGGTGTGCATTTTACATATTTTATGAATTGCTTACTCTCCTTGATGCTAAACTTAATCCGGTATTCCGGAATTCCTGATAAATTTTGTTTTTCTGCAGGTAGATGCAGGAAATTCTGCTTCTAGGCGCATAATAAGTTTGTTGCATTTTAAGTTGTTTCATATGTGCATATTATTTAAAAAATTAACTAAAATATTTTAATAAGATATTTAAATTTATCATAAATAAATATAAAATCGTGAACATTTTTCTTTTTTTATATTTATAGGTGAATGTTCTCAGAAGAAGAGGCCAGTGCCCATTTTTTTTTTTTTTTTTTTTTTTTAATAGCGAAAAAAAAAAAAGAAAAGAAAAAAAGAAAGAAAGAAAGCTCAACAGAGATCAAGTAGCAGTTTTACATGTCAAAGTACATTGTAATTTGAACTTTCCCTGTAACAATAGTCAGTTTTTTAGATTGGTTCAAAATGTTTAAGAAGTTTTCAAAACCATTTCTATCAAATCATTTTATTAAAATATTAAAAATGTTGATGTGTATGTTAATAAAATATATTTATTTAACTCGCTTGTACTTTATATTTACTATATATTCTAACTACTCAGCAGCAAAAATTTACAAATTTATTTAATTATTAGGTAATCAGTGATAATTAAACATAGTTAAAATTAATGTTATAATGATTATAGTAAGGAAATCTAAAGTAAGTGTTAACATTTCATGTTTATCTCCCTTGAGGGATTAGCAGTTCTGAAATTTAAGATATTGAATGCAGGAGTCGCAATGTTTCTATATTTTTATATGCATTTTAATATGTTGTTACCACTATTAGAAAGAAAAAATAATTCTTGAGGTTTCAATGTTATATTATTTTTTTTTAAATTATAGTTCTGAAATAATAGTGACAAAAGAGTAAAATAACACATAAAAATAGAGCAACACTGTGATCCCTGTAAATGTTCTATATAGCAGAAACGATGGATTGACAAACAGCAAAATAATTAGTTCAAAAGAGTTTATTTTTCATCATCATTTTTCAATCAAATAATCTTTATTATTTATTTTATTTATTTTTCCAAAATTTAAGTACTTTTGTATTTAACAAATTATTCTGCAATTTAGGTTAAACTACTTTTTTAAAAGGAAAGTAAGGAAGAAAGGGGTTTGCAGGTGTGTGTTTGGGGGGGGGATAAAATGTAAAGGATTTTTAAAGGTATTAATTGCTTAATAACAGTAATTGACAAACATTTTTAATTTTATGATTATCAATTTCATAAAGGTAATGTTAATATGTGAAGTTAAGAAACAAATTGGAAATTATTAGATTTTAGACTTAAATTTTATACATTTGTATATATTTTAAATTTAATATGTTAATATTATTTGAACTGAATACAAAATAATTGGAAAGTGCATGCACACGCACACACAACAACAACACTTTAAAGATTTAAAAAAAAAAAAAGAAAGTTTTAAAAAAGCCATTAATGGGAAAAATCAAATAACAGTTATTTTGGGTGAAAATTATTAAGTTTGATGCACCATCAGGAAAAAGAAATGTAGGCTAATTGTTTTCAAAATACAGAAATTTTGCATCGAAAACAGCATGACAGCTGCAACAAATGTTGTGGCTTTCATGCTGCATCTTGTTTTTTTCTTTTCCTCCAGATGAATGATTGCGCTTAACGGCCCTCTTCACTTACCGTCGCCGGAAGCCCGAGCCAACGTTATTCTATGGGGAAATTTTCTTTACAAAAAACTTATTAACTAATACATATTTTTAAATTCTGTTTTCACATGCAGAAAATTCCCAACTGTTAAATTGACGGACCTTTTTTAAAAATGTGCTTTTTTAATTATTAATATTTTATTTTAAAATTGCAAAATGAAAAATTTTCACATATTGAAAATTCGCATTTTACATATTCAAAATAAAATATATAGGTCAAGGTCAATTAACAAGCTTGGAAAACTTAATATAACAACCCTTTTACTGAAGCCAATGGTTTCGGGTTAATTTCCTTTTCTAGACACTTTTTTTTCTTTAGCAAGAAATTCTCAGTTTGTCTTTCTATTAACATAGCTTGCAATAATTTTAAAATGAAAAGATTATGCATACATCATTCAGTTATTTGTTATTTTGATGTATTATGAGTTGTATATTGTCAGTACAGTAAAATATCATTAACAAAATATTACTGAAATAAATCTGTGTCAACTAAATCTTTTGGTTTTAGTAGAGCATTTTCTCGCGAGAATTTTGGGAAAGATTGCTATTACACGTTATTGACATTTTACTGAGACTTTTATACTACAAAAGCATTGTAACTTTAATTAATTCCAGTTTTTATTAGAGTAGATTAATTAAATCAGATTTATTTATATTATACATTTTTTAAATAAGTTTTTAACAATTACCTATATGATTCTCCGTTTTATACAGTCATTCATACATTTTTTGTCAGATTATCCTGTCCATTTTTAAGAATGGATTAAAAAAAAAAAAATTACTATAAATTTTCTTCTGCAAAATTGTAATTTCCATTCATCAAAGTTCTAATGTTATCTATCTATAACTTTTTCACCTCCACATTTATTTAATTTAAAAACCTGTTTAAAATAATTTCAATAAGTAGTTTATCTACATTATCTATCTTTAGCATTCGCTTTTTTTAAAAAAAGAGGGGGGGGATAAAAATTATAGTTTTAGGAGGAAAAAACAGTCGTACTAATTACATCATAAGAAATGTCATCATATTATTGAAAATATGTTAATTAGAACTACTGGTAGAAGTCACTGAAAATGAACTGTCAAATAAGAAGTACTTAAGGCTCCTCAAAACCCTCTTGCAATTTTCTTGTCTTCAATCTACAAATCCAATGAAGCTATATGGGGAAATTTGTTTATTTAATTATTTTTATATATATATTTTTTAATCAAAGCTCCATTCAAAAAAATTACAACCATTAAAGTAATACTTGTTTACCAAAATTTTATTTTTTACTTTATTTTAGAGACAAAAATATGAGAAAATGCACTTAGATAATATTCGCATTTTTGAATTCAAAAATTATAATTCTAAAAAATCAATTTTTAGAAAACTAGTACTAATTTAACTGTTGTAATTTTTCCGAATGGAAAAATGGAATTAATAAAAATACATTAGGAAATGAGTAATTCTATAAATAAAAATTATCGCATACAGTAGATAGGATTTCATGACGGGGGGAGAAAGAAGAGCTTCTCCGTGTTAACTTATGGGAGTTTTGTTGCTTCGTATTGTAAGGATATTTGATTCAAAAATGAAGTTTTTCAAATTATGTCTTTTGAATATATCGCCTTTTAGTTTGTGATAAGTTTTTTGAAAAATGTAAATTATATATTTTATCTCATTAAGTAAATTTAGAACAGTAAGTTTGGATTTCTAAATAAAATATTTAAATTTATTTTTTTAAACAATTGTTCATAAGCTAAAAGGCAACTTATACAAAGAAAAATTCTCAAAAGACAGAATTCGAAAAATTCTTTTTTGAATGAGCTATTCTTATATAAAAAGAAACAACAAAAGTCCCATTCGATAACACGGGAAGATAGAAAGAGGTAATCTGACTGTCATGTACAGCCTTAACGGCCCTCTTCACTCATCGTCGCCGGAAGCCCGAGCCAATGTTATTCTATTGGAAATTTCCTTTACAAATAACTTTTTAACTAGTACATATTTTTAAATTCTGTTTTCATATTCTGAAAATTCCCAACTGTTAAATTTACGGAACTTTTTTTAAAAAAGTATTTTTTTAATGTTTTATATTTAATTTTGTAGCTGCAAAATACAAATTTTCAATATGTGAAATTTTGTATTTTACAATTTCAAAATAAAATATTAAAAATTAAAAAAAAATACATTTTTAAAAAAGGTCCGTCAATTTAACAGTTGGGAATTTTCAGAGTATGAAAACAGAATTTAAAAATATGCATTAGTTAATAAGTTTTTGTAAAGAAAATTTCCCAAAGAATAACATTAGCTTCGGCTTCCGGCGACGGTGTGTGAATCGGGCCCTTAAGTTTAAAATCAAGGCTACGATGTGCCTCTTTCAAGAAAATGTGTGCCTTTTTAATTTCAAAGGCACCAGGTGTCTCTTAATTTCAAAAGCACCACGTGCCTCTTAAATTCAAAGGCAACAGGTGCCTCTTAATTTTAAAGGCACCCGTGCTTCTTAATTTCAAAGGCACCCGTGCTTCTTAATTTCAAAGGCACCTTCGTGACTCTTATTTTTCAGAGGCAAAAAAATTCAAAATGTGCCTCTTGTATCAGAGGCACAGTTTTAAGAGTGTATGGTTCAAAAGGAATCTTTCTCTTCGGAAAGTGATGAAAGATTGAAGACATTACAAACCTGTAAGGATGATCAAGAGGTCATTCGTTTGAAAACTAAAATAACTTACAGGAAAGATAGTGAAGATTTTCTCCATCTCATAATTCTCCCTTCAAAGCATGAAGTTGTTAAGCGACTTATTTTTTATATTCATGTAAAGAACTGTCATGCGGGGTTACAAATCCTCTTAAATTTGCTTAGAGAAAGGTATTGGATCCTCAACGGAAGGAAGAGTGTAAAGCTGGTGTTAGCCAGCTGTGTGATTTGTAAAAGGTTTAATTCAAGGGCTTTATGGACATCTAGTGCTCCTCTGCCTGAAAACAGAGTAAAAGATTTTGCCGTATTTCAAATTACAGGCATATATATGGCTGGCCGTTTGTATCTTAAGAACGATAAGAAGAGTTGGGTTTTGATTTTCACATGTGCTATATATAGAGCTGTTCATCTAGAACTAGTGACCTCTGTTTCAACAGATGCATTTCTGATGGGTTTGAGAAGGTTTGTAGCTCGCAGAGGAAGATGCTCTGTTATCTACTGTGATAACGGAACAAATTTTGTTGGCGCAGCTAATTTATTGAGAAGCTTAGATTGGCAACGTATACAAAAATATGGGTCTGTCAACTCCATAGACTGGAAGTTTAACCCGCCAATGGCGGCGTGGTGGGGTGGCTTCTGGGAGAGGCTGATTAGGGTAATAAAAGACCTTCTTAAAAGAGTCTTAGGACTCGCCTGTCTTACGTACGAAGAAATGACAACTCTTTTAGCTGATGTTGAAAGTGTAGTGAATTCAAGGCCTCTAACATATCTTTCTGAAGATGCGACTGTAAAGCCTATCTCCCCATCTATGTTTCTTCAAGATGTTCACGAAATTCAGCTTCCAGATGTTGATGCAGTTGAACAAGATTCTTTAACAAAGAGGCTCAGATACAGGCAGTCCCTACTCAGAGCTTTGAGAGATCGATTCAGATCCCAATATTTGGGTGCTCTCATACAGCGAGCAAATAGAAAACAGCCAGAAAAGGGTATCGCTGTCAGAGATATTGTATTAATTGGATCTGACAACAAGAAACGAATCCACTGGCCACTAGACCGTATCACAGAACTTATTCCTGGAAAAGATAAGAAAGTTCGACTTGTAAAGGTTCAAACTTCGCAACATGAACTTTTACGACCTATTCAAAGATTATATCCTTTAGAAGTAACATCATCAAATAATAGTTCAAAACTGAAAGAAGCATACCATTTAAAGGAAACCTCTGCTCAAACTGTTAAAACCGTTGTAACTTCAGAAGATGAACCAGTCAGATATAGCAAAGCGGGAAGGAGAATTAAAGTCCCTGAAAGACTAATGTATTGATAACTACACCTGCAACATTTGGTTTTGATTATAAACTATAATCAAAAAGTGGGAGGATGTTATAACTGAGCCATTTTCAATTTCAGTGTATAAATTTGTTTATTATTTATCCTCTATTTTTTGTAAGTTCACGTGTTGAACAATATGTCAAAGAAAAAAAAAGAGTTAAATGAATTTAATGGTTTAATTTTTATGTAAAATATGAGCGCGTGCTATCTTCAAAAATTTGTTAAAAATGTAAAGATTATGTGGCGCGTGTGGCATCCATAGTTTGTTTTTTTTTATTCAAGAAATAGAATAGAATAAAGTTAGCAACGATGTTAGTTGCATTTTTTTCATATAGTTTGAATTTTTAATTTTAGTGAACTACTTTTTACCGTAGGAATAATTTTCTTATGTTTAATGTTATAGAAAATTATTATACGGGCACAAGAGATGCTACTTTAATAATTTTAAAGTGTAAATAAGAAGTATTGGCGTCCGCTTTTATACAGCTTAATTTAGTAAGAGAAAAGCTAGGAATTTGCGGTGCTTATTCCGTTGCTTTACATAAAACCACTAATTGTATTTTGCCGCTTAACCGCTCCATGAATTTGGCACTGTCCAGGCGAACATTTTTCAGAAACACATTGCATTGCCTATCACGCCATTGCTTTGTTTTTGAATGGTCAGTTAGTTGAATTTTGCGTCACACAAATTCTGCACTATCAACAAATCGCAATCGTCTGGGATCCACCTCTATTGGTGACCATGAGACATGCCATTCCAATTTCGATTCACTACAGACGAGATAGGTCGATCACTTCGATGACCCGCAGAGGTATAATTTGTGATGAGAACATTCAGACCACGATGGATTTTACGTGCATTATCCACCATCAGTGTAAGCGACGATCTTCAGCTGTCTCGAGTACCGAACCCACAATCTTCCAATTAAAAGCTTAGCGCTCTACCGACCAGGCTGCATGGCCCTCTATGTGTTTGAAATTGATATCTTTTTAACTAATTGGAGTAATTTAGTTTAAATGATCGTTCTATGTTCAGCGGTTTGTGAGGGGATAAAAAGACATTTATACAATACGATTTTAAAATTGGGATAGGTATAGTAGTTAGTAAGTTAGCTTTGTTAGATTAATATTTAATTATTTTTATCAGTGGGTTAACGCAGACCATAGAAAGCTTATGAATTGGATAATTGTGAAAGGAACGAAAAAAAAAAAAAAAAAAGACTTATTGTTCTGTATAATAACCAGTTTGAAAAATATGGCACTGCCAGAAAAATTACATTTCAAATTTGGAGATGCGTGCACTCGACGGGAGGTGGGGGGGGGGGGGGGAGGGAAATTACAAAAAATAACCTCATTAACCGTTTACATTAAAACTGAAGATGAAGGACTTTAGTGAATATGAAATCAGTCTGTTAGTCCGTAATTTCCATAAAATTTTATTTTTACTAACAATATATTCTTCTATGGAAACAAAAACTAACAAAAGCAAATGACTTTGACCACTGAAATAAAAAATCAGTGATTACTGAATTTTTCGCATTGAAACTCGGTCTGAAAAGTAGCCATCGCCAAATAAATTTTGTGGATGTGAAAAAATTATAGTACAATATAGCTTTAATTAATATAATTTAAATTTAGAATTATAAATTTTAGAAAATTAAAAATCGATCTGACAAGCTGTGTTATCCCCGAAAACTCTTACAGATAAATTATTCTTTATTCGTGGAATAGTTGTGCACAAATAAAACGAATTTAACCCTTTTAAAATAAAATAAATTACCATAAGGTATTTTCCAGATAATTAAATGTCACAGATTGATTTTTTCAAAAAAAAAAAAAAAAACCTTTGTCACTAGTTACTCTTTAAATAGTTTAGGTAAACGTTGCAGATAGTAAAACTTTATCATGCAGATAGTTGAAATTCTTAGAAATTCTACTTCCATGAGTGTGCGTATTCGCCCACAGTAATAAAAAATCTGCAGCTTTCTAAAATTTAATTTAAATGTGTCATAAACAGGCATTTTACTATTATATGGACGTAACGTACTTGTAATTCTTTTTTCTTTCTTTTTAAAAAATATTTATATGCATACATTTGAATAAATGAATAAATAAAACTTCGAAATAAATTTGTGCGTTTTAACAGAAAAAAATATTTATAAAATTTTCTTTTGCAGTTTAGTTTCCACTTTGTTTCTTTCTTTTCACTTTTTTTTTTTTTTTTTTTTTTTTTGTTTATTTTTAACAAAACATGTTAGATGTTTAAAATATAGAAAAACATTACATTTGTCCTAAAGCATTTTCTGTAAATAAATATATATATATATATAATTCTAAAACTTGTTAATTTAAAATTAATTTTAAAATTATATTATTTCTACATTTTTAACTACTTTTCTTTACTTCTTTAGCATAAAAAAATAAATTTTAATTTAAATTTTAATAATATAACTCATTATTAAGATTATACGTCGTATGTATCATTTTGTCATATGCATTATAACAACATCTATATATACTATGTATCTAGAGAGGAACGAAATAGAAACAGTAGCCAACTCTCACTGGTAATAGGAGAGTCCACCATCACCCCAAGTCACAACGAAGAACAGGCGCAAGTTAAGGAACCTTCAAACTCTGGCAACTTAGAAACCTGTAAGTCGGCTCTATTGATATTTCTTTGATGTGGTTTAGGAGATCAACGCTCGCTAGAATCGAAGCTCAGAAACCTCCTAGTGCGATAATTTCATGAGAAGGGTGTCTCTTTTGTAAAAGAGCAAGAAAAAGTAATGTCCTGCATTGTAAATGTGTGCAAAATTTCAAGGGTCACTTTGGGACAATGGATAATTTATGACTTTTGAAGCTCTGTATGTTGCCAGAGTTTGAAGGAAGATTTAGTGCATCTGATAATATGATTAAAAAAATTACATTTACCGAAAATGATTTCAAAACCCCCTGATAAATATCCCCTTATGCTGCTGATTCCCTTTCGTTCCTCTCTACATATGGGGGGAGGGGGGTCACGTTTCAACAATCTAGAGACCGATCAAGTGCCTTTGCAGAGTTCATTTTTTTCTTCTTCTTCTAGATTACTGAAATATAGTTTTCTTTTAGAGATACGTGTTAATTCATTTTTTCGTATCGGAACACTTGCTTTAATTTTCCGTCTTATCGGTAATTTAACCCATCTACATTCATTCGTGCATTTGGCAGATCAATAAATATTGTCTGCGTTCAATTCGTAAGTACTTTTTACTTCAATATCCCTACCACTGTTGGTAATGGGAGTATTGTGTTTGGTTCAAAAATTCTATACTGAGTTTTCAACTTATTTACATGTTTTAAGGTCTCCTAAGTTAAAAAAAAAAATGTTGTTTTTCGCAACTAGTCAGTGTTGTACGTATGTGTGAGTCTATACGAGTGGGGAATCTTTTGATTATCGTATTTCCGAAACTAATAACAGGCATTACGACGAAACTTCAGAATTGAGTGAAACCGAAGTCAGAACCGTAAATCCGTATCTCAAAAACTGCTCTAACAACTTTCCGCAAAGTAGCTATATAAAAACCCTATTAGATGTCCTTCCGTAAGTAATAGTTAGTTAGTTCATGAAAATTGATAGGCGTCCTGCATAAGTAAGTGTCTACGTTATAATATCATTTTACATATTCTGATCACTTCTAAATCTTGCACATAACCTCTTCGCTCCAGAGGTCCACATATGTGGACCTCTATTCATTCCTTTATAAAATCTATACCATTTAATATTTTTATATTTTGACTAAACTAATAAAAAGCTGAATAAATTGGCTTTAAAAAGATACCGGTCTATGGCAGCATAAAACTAAATTTATTTCTGAAATACAATGTTATTTTGTCGACTTTCGTAAAACGACTTCAAACAGTAGTCGAACGCGCGGTCGAAGAAAAGTACGCAATTTTCATAATTATTTGTTAAGTACTTAGACACTTGCCAGAATAAAAAGAAAACTAACATTTATTTATTTATTTAAGGGCATAAAATTTTTAATTGTGTTACAGTTAACTGTAACACAGAAGACACACTGTTCTAGAAGCAAATGTGGCTCATTATGGCTGCACATCAGTCAGATTCCCCGTTTCTTCCTTCTCATGTTATTCTATGAAATTTTTGTTTCTTTATTTTTCAATGGCAAATTGTTATAAAAGTAAGTTTTTTGAGTTCTGCTTTTTCAAAGTAATTCTTTGAACATCTCTTGTTTAGCTTATGGAGCTTAAAAAAATTAAATCAATTGTTTAAAAAAAAAAGAAAAAGTGGTCACTGATGTTTAGAGTAATATTCAATAATTATTGAATATTACTCATTTCAGTAATTATTGAATATTAAACAGAATACGAAAAACTTAATTTTTGAATGAAAGATCCTTAAGCAACGAAAGTCCCGTTGAATAATATGGGGAAGAAAGGTTGAAACTGACTGATGTACATCAATTAGTACTGATGTTCAGAAATAGTATTACGGGAAAAAAAAGTAATTTTTTCCCTGAATATGTGCATACATATTTAGATACAATCAGGTTTTCCAAAATTAATGTACATTTTTTGGTAATATACAGTCGGCAGCAAAAATATCCGAGCTACAGCAATGACCTGTTTAAAAAAAGTATACTTTTAATACCGTTTTCTTAAATAAATTATTGGCGAATCATATTCTTTGACTAAGAACAGGACTCAACAAGGATTTATTTAAAAAAGCGGTATTAAAAGTATACTTTTTTAAATGGTTTATTGCTAGTGCTCGGATATTTTTGCTGTCAACTATATATCGAAACAAAAATTTATATCAGTATTGGGAAACAATATTGACGAATCTCAGAAATTGATATTGAAAAGTATCTAAAAATGTTATTCAGAAATATTCGAAAGAAAATATTTTATAATATCATGAAATAATATTTAAAGGCAACAAAAATAGATATAGCTGAATATCTAAAAATGTTATTCAGACATATTTGAAAAAATATTTTAGAATATCATGAAGTAATATTCAAAGAAAAAAAAGTAGATATTGCTGAATATCTAAAAATGTTATTCAGAAATATTAGAAAAAAACATTTCTATCCAAAAACAACATTCAAAGACAACAAAAATAGATATAGCTGAATATCTAAAAATGTTATTCAGAAATATTTGAAAAAAATATTTTAGAATATCATGAAGTAATATTCAAAGACAACAAAAGTAGATATAGCTGAATATCTAAAAATGTCATTCAGAAATATTAGAAAAAAAAAAAAACATTTCTAAATATACAAAAGCAACATTAAAAGACAACAAAAATAGATATAGCTGAATATCTAAAAATGTTGTTCAAAAATATTAGAAAAAAATATTTCTAAATATTCAAAAACCTTTAAAATAGATATTGCTAAATATTGAAAAAAAAATATTCAGGAATAACAAAATATAATATTGGGCAGCATCTGAAAATGATATTTACTAATGTCCAAATATAATATTTACAAATGTCTTTAAATATTGGCCAACATTAATAAATATAAAAAAATAATATTCCTGGATACCTTTTAGGGGGGGGGGGGGGTTCATTTTACGTTGGCCAATATCAAATTTTTATATTGGCCGATATTTTTGTGTTACCTGGGTTAGGAAGATTTATGTAACTTAATAATTTAGAGTTTAGTTGTTTAAAGCCATACATTTGTATCGTACATTACTAACCACCTAAATTATAAATGTAAGAAAATTATACTTTTTTTGTAATGTACAATGTGAACGTATATGTCTAAAAGCCTTCAAGTGTAACTTACTTTGTTATTATAGCTTCGGGTCTGAAGAGGATAATGCACGTAATAGTGGGTAATGGAAGTCGTTTGATTGTTACACACCAGATTTCATTATTACTTGCATTCTTTTATTAGAATAAAGAATTTTCCGATGATACGAAAAATTCTTATTCATAATATTCCACAGTGTTTATTAAATAGAACTAGCGAGCTTCGCCCGCTAGCGGGTCAGTATTTTCAAATGAATCACTAAAATTAATGAATCACTAACAGTAACTTTTAGTGTTAAGAAAAGAAAAGAAAAAAAAAATCATTTCTGATTGGGTAAAAAGTTGGCCCGGGTCCCCACTGCCTTCGGCAGCGCTGCCCCGTGCGCGCTGCATGCGCGTATTCCTTCCCTGACCCTCCGTGCCCCCCCCCCCTCAAAAAAAAAATTCTGATCGGGTAAAAACTCACACCGGGTCCCCACTGCCTTCGGCAGCGCAGACCCATGCGTGCTGCGCACGCACGTGTGAAGGTATACGCGCACTACGCGCACATATTCCTTCTCAAATCAAATTTTTATTCTTAAGAAAAGAAAATGAAAAAAAAAAATCATTTCTCATCGGTTAAAAAGTCGGACCGGGTCCCCACTGCCTTCGGCAGCGCTGTCCCGTGCGCGCGGTGCAAGCCTATATCTTCCCCACCCTTTCAGCCCTTCCTAATTAACCTACATATACCAATTTTGAACGGTCTAACTGAATTAGCTGAGGTGCAAAAGAAAACCTAATCAGGAATACCTCAAAACGTGCAAATCTGGTTAAAACTTTCGATAATATAAAAGAACTTTAATATATCTTTCGAATGATGTATTAAAAACAATTTAATCATAATTAGAAATTGAAATATTGAAATATTAAAATATTACAGCGCCATCTGGCGGTAGAAATTTCTGTAATCTACTGTTCGATTTCAAACCAACAAAGCCATCTTATGGTGTATTACTTATGGAATTATTTTAATTAGTAGCTCAGATACAAAAGAAAACCGATTCAGGAGACCTCAAAACATGTAAATGAAGCGAAATCTTGAATCCCGCTTTCGATAATATAAAAGTACTTTAAAATATCTTTCGAATGATGTACTAAAAATAATTTAATCTTAGTTAGAATTTGAAATACGCGTATTATAATAACATTTAATTTGCAATTAAATTGTACATTTTTTATTTATTCTCGAAACCCGATGATATTTAAACTGGAACTTCGTCTTGTGATGTTAAAAGTTTGTAGCAAGTTTGAATTAATTTTGAAGAAAATTGAAGCATTTTGAAATTTGCAATTTTTATTTCCAGTACAAAATCAGTAAAGCTGGAAGTAAAATCTATTTATTCTTTCGCCCGGCGCCATGGTAACCGAAATACGTCTATTGCGAAATTAATAGAACTGTTGTGATTTGTTGCCACCTTTTTTTTCATACTTTAGTTAATTTTAAAAAATCTAATTGCCCTATAGATAAGCTATTTTAACCGTCGGATTCAGAAAAATCGGACCTTTCATTTGATATCTTATTTGTAACGATACGACTGATATTTCCAATTTATTTTCCACTTTTTCCGTAAAAATGTCGCTTTTTAAGCATTTAATCATGAATTCTGGGTCATTTTTCGGTAGATATGGGTCGATGATTTAATTAATATCTCCGCTAATTAGGGTCGCATCGCTTAGCGAATTATCGCGATGTCGAGATGAAGAAAATCTGCGTCTGTCGACACCTGTTTCGAAGCGCTGCGACCATTAGCGCCGGAGCTTTAGCTATGATTAATTTACCTAAAACACAATAATTAACAGGATTATACAACTTAACCCTCTTACTACCATGGGGTCAAATCTGACTCCAGCGCAAGTTTGATGTTTCACTGCGCTTAAAGGATCTAACATAAAATTCTAAAAAAAAAAAAAAAGACTGTTCATTTAGTCATATTCTTTACGATAATTAACAGTAACATCAGCGACATTTCGTAGACAAAAAGAGAAATTCATAGGAAAATATGTATTATATTTTTTGAATAAATTTAAATTAAGTAAATATTGATCCCATTTAAATATACTATTTGTAAATGAATAGTAAAATATTATTAAACGGTCCATTTTTACTCTGTTATCTCTTTTTTAAAAATATGCGAAAAATGTCAGTAATAGGTCAGATTTATATTGTACAAATTTAATTAAGTTATCAAAGTGTTAGAGCTTTACTGTCGGCTTTTCAATAGAATGAGAATTTAATTATGTAAAAATGGAAAAAAAAAAGGCAATATTATTATGTAAGATACTATATGTGCCCTACATTTATTTTTTATTTTTTATTTATTTATTTTTAAATATATTAACAGGACGACAAAGCCTATGTCAAAAAAAAAAAAAAAAAAAACTCATAATTATGTATGAAATATTTTTAGAATATTTTTTGTGGTATCAACGAGAATATTTTTAATTTACAGTACGCTGCAACATTTTATAAAAATCAAAGGTAATTCTAAGAAAACAAAAATTAGAACTAAACAAATATTCGTTTTTTATTTTTCAATCTAATGATTAGTGGGATTTGCAAATCAAAATCAAAATTATTTTTATTTATTTATTTTTTAAATAATATAAATGAGCTATATGCTTTTTTAATATCAATAATTTTAAAAATCAAATTATTATTATTATTTTTAATCTGATTTTTCACAATGTAAGCCGCATTAAAAAAAAAAAAAAAAAAAAAAAAAAAAAAAAAAAAAGCGATATTATTTATACCACACATTTTTAGAAAAAATAAATAAATAAATAAATAGACAAAGTAAACATTCCTTTTTTTTTTTTTTTACTTTAGGAAAAGATTTATTCCCACAATGCTTTTTTATGGCCAAAGATATATTGATACAAAACATAAAGCACAAAATTTTGATAATACAAAGTTTAAAAATATACCATTTAAAAAAATGCATTTTGCTATTTGTCATGTTTTAATTAAAAAGCCATAAACAAAAATAATTTAAAAATAATTTATCCTTCAAATTAAAAATAGATAACAAATGAATTTTTCATTGAAAAAAAAAGGAATTTTTTTTTACATTTAAATATGGTGATTTATTTAAGAAGAAAAAACTCATTTTCTTTTAAGGCTGTTTGAAATAAACTTTTATTTTGATTTCCTTAATTTCTACATCCTTTGCATTTTTTTTTTTTCAATAAAAGATTTCTTTGTAAGGCATATTATTAAAATGTTAACTAAAATATGGATTTAAAATATCGATAAATATTAATTGTTTTATGCTTTTTCGTATTATTTATTTATTTATTTATTTTTATATAATATTTTTGAAAAAAATGATTTCATTTAGGATGTACACAAGTGCAAAGATCATTTTTCTTTAATGATGACTTAAAAAGAAAAATACCGTTGCGGGTTTATACAAAATAAAAGCAAACTTAAAATGAACTTTAATTTTTACTTTTTGAATATTTATCTTCATTTTCATTTTTAATTTTTTTTCCCGATAAAGCTATGTTTATTTTACACTGGAAGATTTTATTTCCAAAATCGTGTAGTAAAAAAGTTTTCAAATATTAAACAAAATAAATCCGTCAAAAAAAAAAAAAAAAAAAAAAAAAAATCAAGGATATCAAGTAATTGATGGCTTCTTCTTTCTTAAAAGTTAATTTATCACACAAATATTTTAAGAAACATCGTAAAACCATACCCTTATTAAATAATAATAATAATAATAATAATAATAATACCAGCATGATAAATGTATACTTATATCTGTGAATTTGAGTATTGTTAATCATCTACAAAATAAATTATTAAGAACGACTTTAAAGTTATAGCAAATTTTCACTATTAGATTAATACTTTTTAAGAAAAGCAAAATTTAAAATTATAAGAATTTTGTAAAGAAAATCAAGCACTAAATTCATCAAAAAAAAAAAAAAAAAACATTAAAAAAAAGTTAAATATTTTTTTCAATCTTAACATTTTTTTTTTCCATTTTCAAGATTTGTACAGTGTTATACACGTTGCAAAATAAATGTATTAAAAAAAAAAAATGTTATGTCGGTATGCTTTTATTAAAATGTGCTTTCGTGCCTCAGTAGCATTATAATAAAGCTATGCTTCATTATTTCTATGCACAACCACCGCACAATCTATTATATTTGTAGTTACAACATAACTTCAATATTTATTACGAATCGTTAATTCAATATTTATTGAAATATGTATTATAAATTCAACATTTATTACAGGTTATGTTCCTATACACTGAGAAAAAATTCTGTAACTGACATCTAGAATCTAAATTGTAGCTCTAGAAAAAATAGTTCCATGTCATCCTTATAAATTCTAGTCCCCGAATTCTAGGAACCCCTATTAGAATTCTAGAGAGTTTGTCTATATTATCGAGGTCAAACCTATTTGAAAATATCTCCAAATATATGCGAAAACAAGAGGTGGGTTTCTGCAACTATAATCTTGGTTTATGACCCAATTCTAGATAACCAAGTGAGAATTTCTCCCCATACAAAAGATTCAGAATATTCATAATTTTGTTTCACCATCTAGAAATGTGTAGTGTAGAAAATCTCGATCATTTCGTCTATTCAGTTTACTGGCGTGCCTTATGTGCAAAGCTCGTAAAGCTATATTTCTAGTTAAGGGATTTAGAAAATGACCGATTATTCATTCTAGATGAAGGCGGTATATTTTTTTATCAGTGTACTTTTTGGGATTTTTCAATATAACGTACACTACAAAAATAAACTGTTAAAAGTACAGGCAAAATCTGGCAGCTGGGGTGCCAGTATTTTACCGTCTAATATACAGTTTAAAACCTTAAAATTGTATCACTGACGGATATTTTATGCAGGAATCCTGTAAATCAAACAGGTTTTTTGTTAAAAGTACAGTTTTGTCCTGTATATTTGACGGAGAAATATTGGTACCCCAGCTGCCAGATTTTTTTTACAGAGTAGAATTTCTTTTCATCCAATAAAATTTGCTAAATTAATTTTATGTAAACGATATTAATGAATATTAAATAATGCATTTGAAATATTTGATAAATTAAATGAAGTGTGTAATTTAAATTTTTAACTACGGACTTATTATCCCAATAAAGGATTTCGACTGATATAAGAAAATCTTTTCATAAAAAATTTATTTTACATTAGACTCGAAAGCGGATAACTGGTCTATTTTTCATAGAATTAGTTTACATAAAATGTTATCCATTGTGTATTTATCTACTTATATTTGAAAATTATTTTTTTTTTTTTTTAATTTTTGACATACATCAACTACCAGTAAGTTTTTGGCCCCTTTTTGATTTAGACGTTTTGTCAAATATCTAGCAAAATTCTTTAGAAATCATTTTGAAAGTTTGGGAGATTTTTTACTTCATATATTTCAGCATTTTTTTTTTCCGAATAGGAAAAGGCGACTAGTAAAAAATTAAAGAAAAATCAAAATATTTTACAACACCCTGTAAAAAGTAATGCTTAAAATGTGTTTTGGCTGTAGCATGTGGTTTTAAGAATTCTTTTAATTACCAGTAAAAATTTTTATGAGGATACCACGTATATTCATGCAGATATAACGGTTTCTTTAAAAAAATGAAAAAAAAAAGCCACTTTTTAAATTATAACACGTAGGGTTATAAGACTAAGTGCAAATCTATTTTTAGAAAACTTGGTGCACGACGTACGACATAGCATACTGTAAACCTAATGCAAAAATGTTAAATACCTTATAAAATATGAGCATTTTTACTAAATAATTTTTAACTACGCATGCGCAAGCTTTATAAAATTTTTATTTGCCTAATTTAATTGCCAAAAGTATTGAGCTATTAAAGAAAAAATACATAAAGTGCGGTTTTATTTTATTTTATTAATTTATTTATTTTTCAAAAAATTTAAATTATTATGTAGTTGTCAACATTTGTCAATAAATAATTAAATAAAATGTATATTAATATATTTCTATAAAAAATTTCCTCTGGCTTTAACATAAACTATTATTTCTACATCAAAATATATATGAATATATGTATATGTATATATATATATCAGTTTTACTAGAAGTTTTGTTTGCATAGGCTTCATTTTGATAACCTTTACTTTAGTTTTATACAAATAGTTTATTTTATAGTTAACAAAATAAAAATTTTTACGCTTCAAATTTTTATTCAACAAAATCTTGAATTGTTTGTAACGTATGTAAATATGTTGTTCTTTAATTGCAAGAAAATTTTATATTCAATTAATTTTTAAAAAGACGATCGTTGTTAATTATACAAATTGACATAATTAAAGGAAATTCAAAGGAAACATTTTTTTTAAACAAAAACTTAATATTTTTTATAATTACACGAGATTTACGTATCAGCATATATAGTTACCCTCATCCGTGGCTGATTCTGTCATATTTTAAGTTTAAGAGTAGGCTTAAGAGATTTCCTTGTACTCTGGCTCCTAATTTTCATCATTTAGTCAATTTTAAAAAACCTAATTTACCGATCGATAAGCTGTTTAAACCAACGGATTCAGAAAAATTACACCTTTCATTTGGTACCTTATATGTAAAGAATATATAATTAGATTTTTAACCGACTTCAAAAAAAGAAGGAAGGTTCTCAATTCAAACCGTATGTTTTTTTTTATGTTTGTTAGCTCATAACTTCTGAACGGATGCTCCGATTTTGATACTTTTTGTTTTGTTGAAAAGGTCTTGGTCTGCAATAGGTCCCATTGTAATATCTTTACGATCTAAAGAAAATACAGGGTGCCCAAAAAAATCAGTCCCAACTCTTTTAACTGCTAAACGGCTGCAGCTATAGTGATAAAAATGGTATGTAAGTATAGTAAAGTGGCCCTGCAGTACAAGGTTAAACTGCTTGCTGCGCCACCTGGTGGAAAATAGTGGAGTTAGTGTTCCTATCTCGAAAACGGTTCTAGAGAAAAAAATGAATTAGAAAGTTGAAGATTATCATCGATTTAGTACAAAAAGACAGTTTAGACATTCATGCTAGCGTTTCTATCTCGGAAACGGTTCAAGACAGGGGGAAAAAGTTAATTATAAAATTGCAGAGCATCATCGATTTAGTACGAAAAGATAGTTTTGACATTGATGCTAAAAGCACAAGGCTAAAAACGTGACTTTTTTTGTTCGCAATTTCTTACACTTTACACACTTGAGCTACATTGCTCACGTAGTAGCGTAGCTGGTGAGACATACGCTATATAGTTCAAAATACGGTTACTTGATACTTTTTGCTTTGTTGTAGAGATCTTGGTCTGAAGTAGGTCCTATTATAACATCTTTACAATCTAAAGAAAAGAAAGCGCCATCTGGTGAAAAACAGCAGCATTAGCGCTCCTATCTCAAAAACGGTTCAAGATAGGAGAAAAGTTAATTACGAAGTTGTAGCGTATCATCGATTTACTACAAAAAGACAGTTTTTAGACATTATTGCTAAAAATAGAACGCTTAAAACGTGCAATTGTTTGTTCGCAATTTCCTACACTGTGCACACTTGAACTACGTTGCACGCTTTACAGCGTAGCGGATGACACCTATACTCTGTGGTTCAAAGTACTGTTACTGTAAGCGGTCACATCGATTAGCGCAAAGTCGTTTTCAACCAACTTCAGAAAGGAGGGTGTTCTTAATTCTTGCTATGTGTTGTTGTTGGTGTTTGTAAGCTTATAACTTCGTAAGAAATGCTCTAATTAACCGACTTCAAAAAGGAGGAGGTTCTCAATTCAAAGCGTATGTTTTTTTTCTTTTTGTCTTTGTTTGTTAGCTCATAACTTCTGAACGGATTATCCGATTTTGATACTTTTTGTTTTATTGTAAAGGTCTTTGTCTGAAATAGGTCCCATTGTAAGATCTTTACGATCAAAAGAAAATACAGGATGCCCAAAAAAGTCAGTCCCGACTCTTTTAACTGCTGAACAGCTGCAGCTAGAGTCATAAAAGTGGTATGTAGGTACAGTAAAGTGGACATGTGCTATGCGATTCAACCGCCTAAAGCGCCACCTGGTTGAAAAGAGTGGAGTTAGCGATCCTATCTCTGAAACGTTTCAAGACAGGGGGAAAAAGTGAATTATAACATTGCAGAGCATCATCGATGTAGTACGCAAAGATAGTTTAGACATTAATTCTAAAAACAGAACGCTTAAAACGTGCATTTGTTTGTTCACAATTTCCTATTTTGTGCACACTTGAAAAACATTGCATATGTTGTAGCGTAGCGGGTGACATTTATGCTATGTAAAATTCAAAGTATGGTTATTGTATGAGGTCACATCGATTAACGCATAGGCGTTTTAAGCCGACTTTATAAAGGAAGAGGTTCTCAATACAAACTATGTTTCTCGTTGTTGTTGTTGAAATTTGTTAGCTTATAACTTCGTAAGAGATGATTTAATTTTAATACTTTCTTTGTTGTCGTAATGATCTTCGCCTGTAAGTTTCATTAGAATTTCATTAAGATATAAACAAATTACAGGATACTCACAAAAGTCTGTTCTCACTCTAACTGCTCAACGCAAGCAGTTACACTGGTAAAAGCAGTGTGTAAGTATCGATGTTGAAACTTCTGTCCGTCAGCTGCAATGCATATTTTGCTCTTTGTTTGAACTTTACGCTGCGCAATTTCCAGTGCAGCGGGTGACGCGTATTTACTGTAAAGTTCAATATATATGCCTAACAGAATTTTTGGTTGCGAATACAGCGTATCCTTTCTTTACATTTCTAAAGACTTTTTAATTTAACGTATGTTCGTTCAATAAATAGTTTTTTGGTCATATCCTATAAAGGCAAGAAAAGTGACACAATTTAAAAATGCAGCATTTGAAAAAAATCAACTTTAAAATAACTTTACAAGAATAAAACTGGCACAACTGTCTCTCGAATGGATAACTTTCTAGATGGTGATATAACTTTTTTTGTTCACATTGGGTGCATTTAATGTATTTTTCAGTGACATAAACCATTTTTTGAGTAATGTCACTTTTCTTGGAAGTTGTGATTTGTGAAACTTCCGTCGAACGTCTTCTGATGCTCTGCTATAAAAATAAATTTTCACTGAAAAGAGAAAAATAAAATCTTTTTGTAAAAAAATAGAACCGACTCCAAAAAGGAACTACTATTCAAACAACTAAAAATGAAAGAAAATTGGCAGAAAATGGAACTGTAGATTGCGCCTAAAAGTATAAAATAATTTCCTTCGCCAAACAACCTATAACACTACAATTAATCATAACTTTTGAAGTCGGCGCAAAATTAAATAAAAATTGATACCTTTATTCAAGACAAAACTCAAATCCTATTCAAAATACACGTCTCACATTGTTACCTGTAAAACGCAGCCGAAAACTACTTTGATTCAAGAAAACAAATAAGATTTCGTAAGCAGCAAAAGTTGGCGATGATACTGGTATCTGACGTCCTTGCTGAACGAAAAATCGCAAAATTATCTGGCAAACATATTCAATTTCTTTTGGATATCATGATTATTTTAATAAGGTATATCAAGAGAGTAATCAAGAATATGAAACAACACATCGTACAATATATATTATGAAAATATACATCTTGCGTGTATATTTTTGCCTTACGTTTTTATCGCCAAATTCAAAAGACATCAAGGATGATCTAACTTCGTAGAAACATAAATACCGCATTGTGAAGAATGTTCACTGTTCTATGTAGATGCTACTAATGGACCAATTGTATACAGCGATAAAATAATAAAGGAAACATGAAAATGGATCATTCGAGACAACAGCATTTGTTGCTACCGATCTAAAGACAAACCATTAAAAACTAATTAAATTTTATTTAATTTTGCGCCGACTTCAAAAGTTATGATTAATTGTAGTGTTATAGGTTGTTTGGCGAAGGAAATTATTTTATACTTTTAGGCGCAATCTACAGTTCTTTTTTCTGCCAATTTTCTTTCATTTTTAGTTGTTTGAATAGTAGTTCCTTTTTGGAGTCGGTTCTATTTTTTTACAAAAAGATTTTATTTTAAATTAATTAAAATATAAAAATAAAAGCTTTAAAATACATTTTAAAATTTTAACTGTTGCCATTTTTTTTTTCAGCAAAAATGAAATATGCTTTCCCTTAGAAAAGTAAAATTAAATTAAATTAAAATAAATTTGCTTATGCATATGAAAAAAATGACGTCTATAAAATAATAATTTTGAAAGTAACGAAGAGATAAACAAAGTGAGAAAATTTCGCACGGGCTTGAAAGCAAATGAATTATTTAAATTGAGAGTGAGAAATAAATAAAATAAAACGATTATTTTTCAACGGGCGACTTAGTCGCCCTACAACAAACTAGTATTTAATAACTATTTTATCTGTAATAATCTAGCACTTAATTTTTGCACAAGTAATTTCAAATTATTTATCTTTGAGAAATCAAATTAATAAACATTGGTTTATTTGATATTAAAGATAAAATAACATCATATTTTACATAGTGATATTCCTTTGTTTTGAAGTGGAAATGTCTCCAAGAAATGAAAAATGACATAATAATCTTACAATTCAAATTTTGTAACCACGTGAATAAGTTGTTATTTATATTAGTAACTTCTCATGATGTAGCTAAATTCTACACATTTAAATTATTATTAATTTTTTCCTTAGACGTATGAAAATTTTGTATATCAATACAAAGAATTTATTCTAAAAAAGGAATTATCTTGTTTTATTGAAGCTTAGTTTCGTCGATTAATAAATTCTTGAAAATTAATTGATTGTTCAAGCTTCTCACAAAAAAAAAAAATAATAATAATAATAAAAAAAAAAAAAAAAAATACACGTGATTTTACTGTAGTATTTTACGGGAAATTCCATTTGCTAACTAAATGGTCAGAATACTGTTTTTTTTTTTTTTTTTTTTTTTTTTTTTCTACGGAAAAAATTCGGTAATTCACGTAATTTGCTCGAATTTGCCGTCTGAATTTTTACGGTCAAATCGCTTCGAATATAAAGTGACGTCACATAAGAATCACTTCGTATTTGAAACTGAAAATATAATTGTAGCTTTATTGGTGAGAGAGTTTATGTATACATTCATACAAATAGCAATTGTTATAAAATAACTATTGTTTTCCTAATTTAATTCAAAGAATGTTTGTCACAAAGTAGATTACTGGGAAATTCGTCATGTATAGTTATTTTTCTTTCTTTCTTTCTTTTCTCTCTCTCTCTTTTTTTTTTTTTTTTTTTTTTTATTTAATGGACTTTGCCTGGAATCTCTGACACTGGGCATTGTCCGTAATCTAGCTTGATTTTTTTTTTTTTACTGTCCCAGGTAGCGCATAACAGTTTTATAGCGTTACAAATAAGTCTGAACAGTCAAAAAGTAGTTATAACAACGTCATGTGCTTCTGAGGGTGTGTTTTCTGCAAACGAAATAAAGTTTATTAGATGAATACTTGTTACACTAAAACAAGTTTCCAAATGAGAATTTCTCTTTAAAATAGATTTTGTACGCTTAATTTTTAATGTATTATTTGAATCAACAAATCTCCTTAAGCTTCTCAAAAAATGGATAATTGTTTTATTTTCCTCAATACATTGTAACAGTTATAATGAAACGTTTTCTATCAAATCATTTTTTTTAATCATTATTGTATTCGTTTGAAATAAACGCACGGAAACCATGGTTAAAATTTTATATATTTTTATTTTAGAACATTTTTGTAGCTATAACGTCCGTTTCAAACGTTACATCCAGAAAACTTGGGCTTGCATTTTATTTAATAATATAATTTTTTTGTTATTCGCCTTTAACTTATGAAAAGCAATTTTTTTTCTTTCCTTAATTATTATTATATTTTTGTACATTTTGTAGAAAAACAAAAATGTAAATGCAAGTACAGTTCCAACCTGTAATAGCCCTTCATACAAAGTTTTATTTTAATATGCTTTCCTTTTTCAAAAACTCCTATTAATTTGTAACAGTTGAATTTCTAAAATATTGTAATTATTTTCAATTAGTTTAAAATTGAGTTAATTTTAAATAGCAAACAAATAAATTCATATGTATAACCATCTAAACAAATAAAATTCATGGAATCCTTCTCTAATATATTAAATTTTAAGTATATACTTTTAAAAAAATAGTAAAATTAATATTAATATTCTTTAAAATTCAAATTGACTTTTCAAAACCATGCTCAAGTCATTATGATCTTATAAACATGCTCAGTTCTAATTGCCACTTACAAAAATCTTGTAACAGTTATCTCTCTTTTAAAATTCATTAAATATCCATTATCATTTAAAATAGATATTTTGATGCAAAATTGCAGAAAGATTAATTGGTGTTATGATACTAATTTAAGGTTTAAAGCGTATATTATATTTATAGTCGACAAAATTGATTTCGGTAAAACTTTAAATTTGAATTTAAGTAACACGGTTTATGTTAAATAATAACATGAATTATTATTAAATTTTGTACAACATATTTAGAAATTTGACGTAAACATTTACTTAATTTTTAATAAATTCCTTTAAAAATGTGAAGTAATCTTAATTTAAAAGTCGGTTATATAAATTGATTTTGCACTTATTTCAAAATTAAATTTAAATCACGAAGTAAATTAAAATAAGTTAAAACGTAAATGCGTAAAATGTTAAAATAATTAAATTAAAGTGAAAGTTACATTTGATATATTTGGTAATTTTATCCATTTAGGAAAGTTCAAAATGGTATTAATAAATTAAATATTAATGAAAATTTATATTTAAAAAAAAATATGTTCGTGTTTATGTATTAATAATGATGATAAAAAAAAATATATATATATATATATATATATATACATGTGTCTGTCTATTCGCGCTCTAACTCCCGTATGTACTGAATAAATTATCTCAAAGTATTCCAAATCATTGTGTTCTATGAGAAGTATTTCTATAAATTATATTTTAATAAATTTACTGTATATAAATCTTAATGAAATTAAAAAACATTATTCATCTTCAATATCAAATGTTTCCTATGTAAAATGGAATAAATACTACCACTGGTTTGTGAACAGGTATACTTGAAAGTATTTTAAAGTATTGCGTTCTATGCGAGGTATTTCTACAAACTAAATAAAATCAATTTTTTTAACTTTACTTTACAAAAAGCTTAGTGAAATTCTAAAATTTTATTCATACGCACAAACGAATGCTTTCTATAGAATAAAGTACTAGTATTAGTCTTACAGGGCCACGTGAGAATATTCAGTCATATTAAGAGCTATCAATAAACGTTGCTGGAATTGCATTTTCGTCTACTTTAAGCGCTTTTAAGTGTGAATATGATTTTATTTGTTTATCTGTCTGTCCGATTGTCTATCTTTCTATCTGTCTGTCTCCCAACCCAGCGTCCGTAAATATTTTCAGAATTTAAAACAAAAAATGATATATATTAATGAAAGTTCACTATGGAATGTTTCCTATTTAAAATGACATTAATAGGTCATGTATAACTAGTTTCTGTACAGGGACAAAGAAAAAAACATCCAATGCATTGCGTTTTAGGACAGACATTTTTTTTAAAATCACATATAAATAACTTTCAACCATAATCATAATGAAATAATAATAAAAAAAAATTGGCATATAATCACAAAGAAATTGACATGTATTGTTAATATTCTAAAATAAAGTTTTGTATGAAATATGATATGATTAACTTTCAGTTTTTATTAAAATCACTCAATCAACTGTGGAAGAAAATCATATTTATTGAAATTTTATTTTTCCGACTGAGTGAAAATAATGACTGGACCAGGAGTCGAACCCCGGATCTTTGACTTACAAGGTCAAGGCTTTACCAATTGAGCTATCCAGGCCGACAACCGGTTTCTGCCTAAAGGTTGTCTGAGTGAGTAATGCTGACCGGTTGTCGGCCTGGATAGCTCAATTGGTAGAGCCTTGACCTTATAAGTCAAAGATCCGGGGTTCGGCTCCCGGTCCAGTCAGTATTTTCACTCAGTCGGAAAAATAAAATTTCAATAAAGATTAACTTTCAGGGCTACAATAAAACATTAAGGGCTGCAATTATAATCTGACGGCTGAATTTTCTTTTCCGTAAGCCTTTTTAACACTTCCTTTTTAACACTTTAAAAATGCATCTTTTAGAGGGTGCTTATCAATGATCTTCAAGTAACCAACTAATACCTATGAGTGGCTATCTAAAAGATAATTTTTATAGTCACTGGGAAGAAAATTGCTAGAGTCGTTTTCGAGATAAAAACTTACGGTTTCATTATTGGTTTTGAACGTGCTATTCATGGTTCCCCCATTTACACCCAAAGTTTACAAAATCATCTATTCACCAGACCTATATTAATTCGAAAGTTTCGTCGTTCTCTCTTTATTCACGCACGTACATATACATCGACCAAATGCCAAAAACCACTTTTTTGGCTTAAGAGACTTTAAAAATGTAATTAAAGTAAAATATCGTTATCGAAATTTTTGGCGGAATAAAATGCTCCCTTTACCTACAGTAGTCGGATAAAGGGAGTAATGATTGCGTAGCTTTTTTGTATTTATATATATTAAAAAAAAAAAAAAAAAAAAAAAAAAAAAAACGCTTTACTATTTCTGTTTTATTGCCAAAAATAAATCGCCCCTTTGTGTTTAAAGAACCGCGGTAGACCATCGAGTTCGTAATCGGAAGATCTTTGTTTCTATACTTGAGGAGGACAAAAGCTGTCGTGTACATTATTGGTGGTTTGCGCAAATAAAATCCATTGTGGCCGCAATAACCTTCATTAACACCTTTTCGGATTACAGAAGTGGCGGATCTTATCTATTGCGCAGTGGATCGAAACTGTGATGTCACGTCTCCGGACTACCTACAGATATATTCCAGACTGTCATCATTTCAGTAGGGTTAGTTACGTTGATAAAAAGTTTAATCTTTTTTTCAGAATTCATTATTGGTCACAGATGGGAATGAATAGCACACAATAAATAAAATAAGACCTGTTACGCAACCACGGCTATAAAGCGCCTTTCAGACCTAAAGCGTCAAGCGCGGTTGCAATGACAATTCTTTGCTGAGGTTTTTGCTGTTACTAACGTCAACATGAGTCACAACCGTTTTCCTAAACATGACATTTTTTTGCCACCTCCTGTCTTTATAACTGTCATGAAAAATTTAGATTTCTTTTGTAAAACTTTCCATAAACAATAAAAATTATGTAATTGATTGTAAACTTTTTCCACATATTCAGAAGTTCAAGGGCGATTTTCTGTTAACGAATAAAGTATGACATTTTTCCACGTTAATAGTGTGCATTCTGCGTAACAAGTGGCCCATGTGTGTAACAGAGATAAGGTTAAATATTAGGAATACATGTGTAAAACAGTTACATGCAACAGAGTCTAAAGGGTATGGAATGAATAATCAAGCAAAGTACTATGTAGGGTAGGTTCTCCAGTGATTGGCATCTTTCCCAAAATAATTAATAAATAAGTAAAAATAAATAAAAGCACTCGGTTTACATGTAAGATTTTTAACATTTTATGTCAAACACTGGAGCATAGGGTGCCAAAAACTGGTAAAATGAAAAACTAGCAGTGCGAAACACTGGAGCATAGGATGCTAATTACTGGTAAAAGGAAAAAACTGGCAGTGTCAATTACTGGGGCACTGAGTAGGTGTAAATTTAAATAATAATAATAATAATAATTCTCAAATGCATATATTTTAAAACATATATGTAATTCTGAAAGTCTTTCATACCACATATTAACTTAAGATTTCTAAAAATAGTTTCTGATGACTAAAATATCATACTTGCCAACCATCTCATTATAAATTGTACAATTTTTAGTACCCGCCTTTTTTTTCACACCAATAATTTTTTAGAGTAATTTTAGTCTTATTTAATCGTAATAACATTTGGAGAGAATAACTCTAAAAATATAGTGGTGTGAGAAAAGGGGCGTTTTTTCAGGGGGCGTTAACAATTGTACGGTTAGTAATGAGATGGTTGGCAAGTATGAAACATTAAAAACATCAAAAATTGCTCTAAAAGTGTCAATCACTGGAGCACTTACCCTACAATGATATTTTCTAAAATATATTCGGTAAGAAATAAATATATCTGACGTATTTGTGGATATTTTCCAATCCAAGTGGTGTGCGCCATTTTGGATTGGAACGTTATTTAGACTTCAGGAGGACACATTTCCCAAAGAGGTTGCCTTGCCTACGTTTCACAAGCTTGGGTTCTTCATGTTGCGGTTTTGCTAGTTTAATACACACCTATATTTTTACATTGATTGGTGAAAACTTTGATACTTTAACTGAAATTTCTTGTTTCGTGTATTTTCAAATTATCGTTTCTTCAACATTCCTATCTCATGATCACTAAATTGGAATTGAATATATATGAATTATATAATTAAAAATAAAACCTTTAATTTCCCTTGGATCACACTTGAAAGTGACATTATATCTACAACAATCTACAATCGTAAGAATGTATGTATTTCCAGTTTCACAAATTACTGAATATAGAAGACGACAAAGGTACGAAAAACTGGAAATTAATCCAAATAATCCAATTGACTCAAATTAATTGGTTAGTTAGATTTAGTTTATTTAATTTAAAGCTGTGAATTAGAATCCTCATAGTGCTTTTTATATAATTAATTATGTCAAGATAATGACAGTATACATATATACAAACACTGGAAGAGAGAGAGAGAGGCGGATATATATCGCGAGTGTAAACACTTTAAGGTCTGTTAAAAATTATCTCAATCTTCTTAAATAAGAAAAAAAGTTTCAGACTAGTATTAGAATGTTTATTTGTAACTCTAAAAGATTAATTTAATAGAAAAAAGTTTTAATTGATGAGCAGGGTAACTAAAATTAAATAGAAAATAAAAACTACTTAATTTTAACGTCTAAAAGCTATAAGGCCATCAGTAAAAAAATAATATTTTTTCATACATTAGTTTTATGCTCCAAAATTAACTTTATCCTTTAGACTATAAACGTTAAAATCTCTGTAGAACGTAATTAAATTATTTTTTTTTCTGGTTTTTGAAATAATCACAATGGCAAATCAAATAGCAGAATTTGAAAGAGAAAAATCTGTTGTTTTTCGGTTGTTTATTGGATAATCAATTTATAGATAATGAAATTTGAAGATTTAAAAATTAAAAAAAGTTGAAAATAATCTCTAAACTTCTAATTGTCGCAACATCAGTAGAGGCCCTCTGTTGAGACTCAAAAAGAAGTTTCGGGTTTCGTTTGTTTGTCTGTGTATTTGTCGAGCGATAGCGACCACAAAAATCCCGCTATTGACTTGAAATTAGGTACACGGGTTCATGTACCCCACGAAATCAGCTGTATAGTTTTGGGTGTGTATTCCATTTGTAATTCGTGTACATGGACACGCCAAAGTTTTTCTTTTAATTACGGAATATTGGAAGAATTTGCATGTACCGCAATAGCGGCCGCAAGAGTCACACTATTCACTCGCAATTTGGTACATATGTTCATGAACTGAACAGAAATAGCTGTATAGTGTTAGGTGTACATTTCATTTGTCGTTCGTGTACAGGGACACGCCAAAGTGTTTCTTATCAATACGGCCTATCGGAAGAATTTGTATGTACCGCAATAGCGGCCGCAAAAATCCTTAGACTGACTTGCAAATTGACACACACGTTCAAGCTTTGCATAGAAATAGCTGTATAATTTTTTATGGCTACATTGTTTATAAACTGTCTACAGGGACACGCCAAAATTCTTAACATTACGGCGTTTAAACGAATTCTAACATCATTCCTTTCAAATCAACAAAATGAAATTAGCGTGCATGAGTAAGATGCTTAAACTTTCGTTTTCTGCAGAAAATATGGCTTAATTACATTAATTAGGCTTCCTGATTAATGTACAGGACGCTTTACAAAAGTGTTCTGATAATGTCACGTAATCATCCAAACTATGTTAAATTTTGAAAAAATTATTAATGAAAAACGCAGAATAAGCTGAATAGTTTTTACTGGTGTATACAATGCTTTTGGTTTGTTTACAGGGACACAGAAAAGACTTTCGTGGCATTAGAGCCTATGGACAATTTTCTAGGCAGATGTTAATGTGTTTATGCTCCATTGAAAAGAATGGAATTAACATACATTGTAAGTATGCTTAAAAGCATGTTTACTCTTAAAAAATATATGTACAGAATAAATAATTTATGGGACCACACGAAATAATTCCGATGATGTACTGTAATCATCCAAATGATGTCAAATAAGTCTGAAAAAGTAATAAGTTATTAATTAGGTGTATTCTTATTTTTGCTGTATGTAATAATTGTGGCTACGTTTCCAGGATACATAAAAGAATTTCGCACTATTACTTCTATAGTCGGTACTCCTTAGAAACGTATTTTAACATGGTTACATCCCCATTAAATATAATGGAATTTTACTGGAATTGTAAAAGCATGCTTCTCGGTGGAAAAGTGTGGATTGATAATTAGTTTACAGAGTTACGCAAAATATTTCCGATACGCTATGTAATCTTTTTGCATGAAGTTTGGTACAAATATTTATGATTTTCAGGGAAATAATACAAGACTTTCAGTTATTAAGAACACATATATATGATATACAGATAGGTATAGAAAGAGAGATAGAGCAAGGGGTTGAGGGGACGGCAGCCTCTTTCAAAAAAATGACCTGTTGAATAATATGTGATGCTAATAGGACGTTGAGACTACTTATCTACAGATGCACTAGTGATAATAATGGAAAAATAGGAAAAAAAAATCATAGATTGGCTAAAAGGTTTATTAGTCAAAAGTTTTTGAAACTGGAAAATTTTGAGCCTTCCTTTATACAGAAAAGTGTTCAAGTACGAATGTTATTAGAAAAAACAGGATTAAGTGTTTGCAGAAAAATTATTTTTAACACTATTAAAGAAGCTCACAATTTGCAGTATGCAGCAAAACTTGTGAAACTCCATTATTAACAGTACATAAAATGCAATGTTTGTCAATCACTCATTCCAAATTGAACTGGTAAATATAATTGCTCTAAGTTGTTTTATCTGAGAGAAAAAAGGGAACTTTGTTAGCCCTGATACCTGGAAATATTATTGGCACGATTTGAGGAGAGAAAACGATTGCTTTTACCAAATATAATTTATGTGGAGCATTTTTTATGATACGGAAATTGAGGGTGGAGGAGTTTTTTTTTAATTCAATTGAATCTGAATGAAAATGAATGGAGGATGAACCCAGAGGCATAAAAAGACGTTTTTGGAGACCATTTATTTCCAAATGCATCTGATTCGGTCAGAGAAAAATGTGCTTTCCAGCAGAATAATATCACAATCTAAAAAGTCTAATAGTCAAATTCTGGTTTCAAACCAATAATATACAAGTTTTAAATAGGTTATGTAGAAATCTTTATCGGAACCCATTGAGAATCCCTGGACTGGTCTTACATGATGCGTTTATTGGCATGAAATGCAGTACTTTTCAATCATTGAATTAAGATCTGCACTTGTAAAATAATAGTTTCAAACGGATCCTGTTTTGTGCCAGAAACTTATTACAGACTGTGTGAACTTTGTACATTACCAGTATGAACTTTGTAAATAGAAAACCAGTCGGCTCCGGCCCTTTTCACTTTCATGCAACTTTGTCGCGGGAGAGCTCTGCTCTGGCGACCACTGTAATTTTTTTTTTTTTTTGCTTATGCAATAAACAACGGGGCGGGGGGGGGGGGCTTAACCTTTGGAGACGGACTCTTTTGAATCTCCACGGTGGCTTTGGAGCCCCTCTCTAAAGGTAAAAACGCTCAAAACCTCTGAATAGTTGTGAGCGGCCTCCTACCGTATTAGAATCTTAGAATCCATAAAAATGACAATATTCGGGGGTGATAAAAATAAGAAGATTTGAACAATGTATTAATAATTATTTTCTCTATCGTTAGAATCTGCACCTGTCTTCTGGCCTTACAGATTGTACATAGGATGAAATGAGATATTTTAGAATTTTACTGGAAGCTACAAGAAATTGACTGTCAACCACAAATATGTATGTTTGATTTCTTTCACATGTATCATAGTAATCTTTAGCGCTCAGTTTTAAATAAAAGTGCTTCTTTTATTTAAGATTCACAATAACTTCTACATTTATAAGTTTTTGCACGCATTGTATATAGATATAGATAGGTAGATAGGTATTGTTATATATGTGTTTACTATTTGATTTATGAAAAAGTCGACCTAGAACTTATAAATAAAAACTAAGGTTATCAAATAAAAGTAGATTTTTACAGGAAAGTTGCCATTAAAACATAAAATATATTTTGAAAATTGCTTTCGTAAAAAGGAAAAGACCTTCTGAATGCAATTTCATTTCCATAATGTGTGAGCAAACATCCGTATATTATTTGATATTTTTACTTATGTTGTTAATTTATCGTGTTTTACCTTTTTCTTTTAGTTTATTTTTATGTTTTTCTTTAAAATTTTATACAACACTTCTTTTTTATTCAGTTTACTGTTACGTTTTAAACTTTTTAACCTTTTCTAGGTGTTTTCTCGTTATTTTCGTATGCATATTTATCATTTACAATTTTTCTCTATTATATTTACTTGTTTACTTTCTTAGGTTTTAATTGTCCCCTGACGAATCCGTATCATTTATTCGAGCAAAAATTAACTTAATTACTATTTCATGGTATAAATATACAAACTGTTCTACTTTTTCAATGGAATTCGTTTATTTTTTCGAGCAAAAGTTTTTATTTTTAAACAAATTTATACACAATCTAATAATTATGAAAATTTCTTTGATATTTTAATCAGCTCAGGTTTGAATTTTTCTTATAATATATATATATATATATATACATATAATCTAAATGTTAAATAAAAGATATATAACTGAAAACTAATTCAGCTGAATTTTAATACTCGAGGGAAAGAAATTCAAATGAAATAAGATTCTATACATAAATACACAGGAATCTTTTGTGTTATTTTATACTTCCCAAAATGGAATCTTTACGTATAAAAAAAAAGTTCCTTTGAATTCTCTCAACAAATGAAATGAAATGCTATTTCAAGAAACTTTACTTTATTTGATCGGGTGTTTCTTTGCAAATTGCCTACAGAGTATTTCTTAGTAGTTTTTAGAAGAATATAAACAGCATTAACTTAAATGAAAATAGTTCTATTGGGGAAAATCAAGTTCGGTAACGTTAAAAGAGTTTGAATCAGTTTCTATGTAGATAAAATGCATTTGCTTTTACAAAATTAAACATTTCTTTTTACAAAGTTAAATTTCATGTTTGTTTTTAAAACTAAATGTGTTTATGGTAAATGTTTAGAAATGGGAATATTTTTTTTCGAAATAAAGAAAACAGTCTCATTCACAAAAGGCAGATATTACAGAGGCAGTATAAAACTAATATTAAAAAAGAGAAGATAATATTTGACATTTTAAAAAGACTTTAATAAACATTATTTATTTTACCTTTTAGCAATATGTTCTCAATCAAAAACAATTTTTATGAAAATATATTAATTTATTTATGATATAAATAAACTATGTTAACGATGTTTTAATAAAACTAAAGTAAAATCTAAGAATTACTGAAGCAGCAAATACAAATATCCTTCATAGTCAGTGTGTACCAGTAACAGGCATGATGTTTTTATTGAAATCATAAATATCATACACTTTTTAAGGCATACCATCAGTTAAATTGTATATATTATTTTTATAGATCCTTGACGTTTTGTTGATTTCAGTGCATTTTTTTTTTTTTTTTTTTTTTTTTTTTTTTTTACCAAAATATTTAAAAGTCGAAATCAAAAATCTTCAAGCGTATAAGTTTGTTTTCATCTTATATAGAAAGTATAATCAACATAAAAATATATCTTTAAACGTTTAAGCCCATATTAACACTTTCGCGGCCGGCATACATTTCTATTTTCTAAAACTGTTTGCCGAGAAATAAATTCAGTAAATTCAAGCTTGTTGCCACAAATTTTTGATGTTTAAACATGGATAAAAATTAGATATAATGTTTTCAAATGTTACTCTTGTAATAATCTATAGCTTGGAGCTTGTAATGAAGATTAGTCAGATAATATTAGAACGAACCTATAATACTATCGAAATAATACTAATGTATTGTTTCCATAGAAATTCTTTAAATGACGCGAATTCATGTCAACGGTAACCATGAACAAAAATTGCAAAGATATGAATTTATATAAGCGACAACTAACTATAGAAGTTAAAATGACGTGAATTTACGTAAAACAGTTGCGAATGTGTTAAGAACTCTTGCATTGTCAGTACTGAAAAACATAATTTAAATGGTATTAGGAATTAGGATTAAAGCCAATTGGCTGCACGAGGTCCTAGTCCTGGATGTTATGCCCTTTGTGAGAGGCCAAGGAGTCCTAGATTGCGTTTATGCGAGTTTCGGAGAATACTCCTAAAAACATTAACAAGCGCGACCAGGAATTGAACCTGGCACTTTCCATCTAACATATTTCGTTCAACCACAGTTTTTGTTCACTTAAAAATTTAAAAAATAATGTTCTGAGAAAGAATTCTAATTTTCGCAGATGACTTTTATGATATTTTAAAAATTCAATATTTCTAAGTGTCAGTAATTGTTGCTAACATTTTTTTTTTTTTTTTTTTTTTTTTTTTTAAGAATGAGCATGGTATTTCAAATAATTATCTGCAACTTATTTAAATCGAAGGAAGTTATTATAAAATATTTCGGATTACAATTTATTGTGATATATTTTCACATAAAGGTAGAAAATTTAACAGATGGGATGATTATGATTTCTTAAAATCGGTAACATACTTATATTTTTAAGAATAAATTAATTCATTTAAAATTTATTTGCTTTAATACAATTTAATGGTAATAAATTAGATAGATTAAAAAAAAAAAAAAAAAAAAAATGATTCGTTGAATAAATAATTTATTTTTATTTCATGATGTATAATTATATTAAGTTTTCAATACATTTTTCTGGTACTACCCTTTATACAAATCTACAATTTAAAATTTTCACCGAATGAATGGATTCTAGACGTAGCAATACATTTGTGTGCTTGTTCTACAAGAACTAGTCTTTGTCTTGTATTGTAGCTTCTCCATTACTTAAAAAAAAAAAAAAAAAAAAACTATTTCTTGTATGACAACATGTTGAATATTACCTATAACGTTTATTAATTTTTTTCCTCGGTAAATATGCAATAATTTGACAGTTTATTTAGTACTAGATTATGTTTTCAACATTTGCTCTAAAACATTAATATTTTCATTTTTCTTTGCTTGTAGAAACTTAATGTTTACCATTGAGATGGCGAAGACTATTTTTTGTGTAACAACATGTTGAATAATACCTACAATGTTTATTGCTTTTTTCTTATTTTCTCAGTAGATATAGAATAACTTGCCAGTTTATTAAGAAACAGATTATGTTTTCAACATTTGTTCTAAAACATTACTATTTTCATTTTTCCTTGCTTGTAGAAACTTAATGTTTACCATTGAGATGACATTTTTTTTTTTTTTTTTTTAAATCGTTCGAATTTAAAACATTTCTTACTGAAAGAAAGTGATAATTCGTGATATAAATATATTGAAAAATGGACTTTTAATAATATTTATATTTGCCTAATAATTTTTACTACAAAGATAAACTAATCTTAAATAAATTAAATTTCATTTTTGGCTTTTTTTTTTCTTTTTGCTAGATTTGAAATTGTTTGCTCTCATATTTTACTCAATGGGCTAGAATCTTCATTGTAGTTTGGTTGAAGGGGTACGCAATCTGACTGCAAATTTTCTCTTCAATAGTCTTCTTTTTACACATATACACGGCATGTTTGCATATCTGTTTCAGAATGCTTCTTATAAACCTCTTCTGCTTTTCACGCTTTTTCTTAGTACGTTATATTGAATATGGATTCACACCCCATATGTTAAATGTAACCTGTGTACTCAGACACACTTCTCTCTGGCTCAGTTGTTTAGTAAAATGGGTTTACGCGTGTAACGTTGCTTAGTAAATAACATTTTTTTCTGTTTTCAAAGATAAACAAAAAATATTTTAATCAAAACTTTTTTAAGTAAATGCCATTTCATTTGTTTTGTTTTTGTTTACGCATTCACATTTTGTTTACAGATTCAAGTTTATTTAAGTAAAATTTTATACAGTTTAATAATGATATACAAATATCTCATCATTTCATTTTGGATTGCTTATGTCATTTTGTTAATTTTATATAAATATTTTGTAACACATAACAAAGTTTTACTTCTTGGATGTTTCAGACTTTATGGCAATTGTGTATAGAACTTTTATTTACCGGTACTTCTGCGGTAAAATATTTTGCTTATATTGAAATGTCATTATATTAAAAATAGTTTATGTTCTATTTCATTATACTGAAGAGTTGAGGGAGACTTTTTAATTTCAGGCATCGGGGAGAAATATGTGTGCCTGTTGCTCACATATTCTTTAAATGCATCTAATTTATTACAAAATCAAAAAATACTTAATTACAAGTTAAAATAAATAATTATCATGAATAATAGAAAAGTTTCAGTAATAAACTCATTGGTCTTTTAAAATATTGCAATTTATATATGAGAGATCTAAAATGTAATTTATTTTTCCTTTTCCCCAAAAAGAATTATTTCTTTATATTGTGCAATTTAGAAAAGATCTCTAAAATTTCAAAACAGTTATCTGAATAATTCTATCTGATATTTCTCCCTATAAAAAAACATAAAACGGTTTTTCTTGTAATTTATTCATTTATTTATTTATTTATTTATTTATTGTTGTTGTTATTTAACTTGGAAAAGCGATTATCCTTTTTTATATATTGACCTTATATAGAAGTCAATCGTGGTTTAGATTTATATTTAATGACTTGTTTCCAGATTTAATGTGACAAATATTACTTTTTGTCTTGCACCTGCTAACGGTTTTTGTTGGCGACCAAATTTGTGCCAGATTAAGGGTTATAGCATTTCACTCGTCATTTCAATCTTCTTATGCTTAAAACCTTTCAATGCTTAAGATTATGCTTACTATGAAAAAATCTGGAGTGACTCCACTCGACTTTCCGAACATTGAGTAATTAACAGTTTTGTAGATAAAGTAAAGAAAGAGTAGTTGTTAAACAAACAAAAGAGAGAAAACCATAATAGAGTGTTTGAGTATTTTTCTCCATCTATTACACGTTGTTTTATTTAACGCTACTGAACTTTGAGCCCATAGATCATAATGACAAAGAAATTTTCGTTGTGTCCCTGTAAAAACCTATAAATGTTAGATTCACCAAAATGCTTATAGTTAGTGCAACAGTGATTTATAATACTCATATAAATTTTCAGCTGAATTCAATGAGGCGTTTAGATGCTATCGTACTTTTATAGTCCCATAGGCCATAATGATAAAGAATTTTTCTTTGTGTCCCTGTAAAAAAACTGTAAGTGCTAGATTCACCAAAATCTATACAGTTAGTTCAACTGTGATCTATAACATGTGTACAATTTTTTTGCTCGGATTAATAAGGCGGTTAGACACTATCACATTTTTAAAAATTTGGCCCCATAGGCATAATGATAAAGAATTTTTCTTTGTGTCCCTGTAAAAAAACTATAAGTGCTAGATTCTCCAAAATCTATACAGATTGAGTATTTGTGATCTATAATATGTGTATAAAATTTTTGCTCAATTGAATAAGGCGTTTAGATGCTATCGCACTTTTAAGATTTTGCTCTCATAGGCCATAATGATAAAGAATTTTTCTTTGTGTCCCTGTAAAAAAACTATAAGAGCTAGATTCACCAAAATCTATAGGGTTCGTACTATGGTGACTTACAATATGCGTACCAACTTTCAGGTTGATCGAACGAAGCGTTTAGACGCTAGCGTGTTCACCCACAGACATACACACATACACACATACACACATACACACACACATAAATACATCATCGTAAAAATAGTGAAAACGGACTCAGGGGACCTCAAAACGTATAGAAACATCAAAATCTCGAATTCGGATTTTTGACATGATTACAATACTTTCCTCACTATAGTGTTCGGAAAGTAAAAATTATGTGCATAGGCATAACAATTACAACCTACATGACCATCCTACATGATCATGTCAACCTACATGACCAGGTAAAGTCTTCCAATAATACAATACAGCCATTCAAATAAAGTTAAATTTGGTACGTATACATTGGGTTTCATGGTACGGTGTATGTAATAAGCATAAATATGTGCATACACTGTAAAAATTTTCGCCGTAAGAAAATAGTCATTTGAATGACTGTTTTCTATCCATATGTTTGGCTGTATATTTAGATAAAGCATATTTAACAACATTTTCATTTTATGTTTAAGAGACCCCAGGTAAAAAAATCAGCAAAAAACCTTTAAAAAAAACCTTCAGGAAAACTGCAGGTATTTCGGACTATAGCCTACATCTTTTTTACAGGTAAAAAACCTGCACTTTTCCTGAAGGTAAAAAACCTGCAGTTTTTCTGAAGGTAAAAAACCTTCAGGAAAACTGCAGGTATTTCGGACTATAGCCTACATCTTTTCTACAGGTAAAAAACCTGCACTTTTCCTGAAGGTAAAAAACCCGCAGTTTTTCTGAAGGTAAAAAACCTTCACTTTCCCTTTTATTTGTCCGAAATACCTGCAGTTTTCCTGAAAGTAAAAAAACCTTCATTTTCCCTTTTATTTGTCCGAAATAACTGCAGTTTTCCTGCAGGTAAAAAACCTGCAGTGTTTCTGGAAGTAAAAAAACCTCCATTTTCCCCCTTTAGCCTGTCATATATATCTGCAGTTTTCCTTAAATTTGTTCCAGAAATAAATTTTCTTACATATAAAAAAGATCTAAGCAGTTTTCTTTTAGGTATAAAGTTGTTGTACCTAATCTGGGTTTGACTTTTAGTATCCATTGTAATATATGAAAAACAAAATATTTGCAAAATTTTATTTACTTTTATGTAAAAAAAAAAAAAAAAAAAAAAAAAAAGTTACAGAACCTTTAACCAACAATTTTATATTTAATAATATCAATTATATTTCTTTAAATAAAGTATAGGCAGTTATTTGAAATAGTCATAGTATTAAAATAAGTGGAATTTTTGTGTGAAAAGATTACATAATTTTGTGTACGGTAGCTAAAGCTTAATAAAAAGGTAACACCTGCATGAAATATGTACGAAACTTTGAATAAACATCATAAAGCAGAAGAATACTCACAGCAATTGCTTTGTAAAACAAGACTTTTCATCAGGGAACAAAAAAGGCACAGTGGTGAGGTTCATTCTGCTTTGTTTGCAGCACTCATATCTACTTTATTCCCTTGAGAAATGACATTTTTTTTTTTTTTTTTTGGCTTAAAACATTTGTTGCAAGCTCTTGCATGTTATGGTGTCAGGGATCGCGTTGGTGAGCTATAGCGCACCATTGATCCCAATTTTAATGAAAGAGATGCAGAATTTTTTTAATTGCGGGTCACGAGGACCCGTATTTTTCCCCAAAAAAATATCCTTTATTCTAAAACAATAAATTTTCTTTTATTTAATTCTGTGTCATCATTTCAAAGCAATTTATTTTCCTGAGCTATTTAGCTCTGAATTTAGAAGAATGGGAGAAAGATTCTTTTTACCTCCTTCAAAACCAAATGAATCTCTGGCTGTATCCTTCTCTGTGGGCTGTATCTGCTCCAGTCGAAAACAATGCCGTCACTTTTCTCCCTTTCCTTGTGCATTCTGTCTGATGGAGCACATGCGAAATAACCCAAAACCAGCATCAACATAAAGTGGTAATAGATTGGAAATGAATTTTATTTTTTTTGGGGGGGGTGGGGGGAGGGGATTTGTTTGCTTATTTAGTTAGCAGAATCAATCTCATCAAAATTTGCTACATTATTAGCAAATGTTATTTCATGGGAAAAAAAGTGCTCTTTTGAATAAATTGCAAAATACAATATAGTACCAATTATCTGAAATTCCAAAATCCAGAATAATTTCAATTTTTTTTTTTTTCTTTCATGATTTTAAAAGCATTTAGTATTGAAAAACAAAACTTACTTCACTAAAAAAAAAGAAAGAAAGAATGTCAAAATGAACCAAGTCTTTTATAATGTTTTTCAATAATCAGAAAATAAAGTAAATTTATTTTTCTCTGGAAATGGTTAAAAATGTTTATGGTCTGGAAAATCTTCTGCAACCAACTACATAAAAAATTCTCCGATTTTATTTGGTGGTCTATTTCAGGGTTTTTTAATTTCTTGTTCAGACAGTCTTACTTTCTAAAAGTAAAGAAAAATAAAAACTTTTCTTTTAGTGATTTGCTCTTATGATCCAGTCACCATTACATTTAGTGGCACCAACAACGCAGCAACTATGAACCACGGCGCTGACAGGAAGGCAGCGAGCAACCAACCCATGTCGGCTGAGGCCAGTTTCTGAAACGATATCTGTGTGAAAACACATACAGCAACTGAAGATAATGCAAGAGAAGAGAAAATATGCTTCAAATTTCTGAAGATGAGGGAGGGTGGAAATTTAATTTCAATATTAAGAGGGAGGGGGGGGGGACTGAAATTAAACAAACGGCCAGTGTGTGCATGGGGGTGAAGGAGAAGGCAGGACTGCAGATGCAAATTTTTTTTTTTGATAAACGGCACTTCCAGTACCATTCTACGCCCAATTCGACTTATTTTTCAATACATTTTTCTTTCATAAATAATATTTAGACGATACAATAGACAATTTTCAATTAAATGTACACGTGTACATGTTAATATATGTGTATTATTGCAGTTATTTTTTATTTTCGGCTCTAGATTCAAAAGAAATAAAAATATTGGATTCAGGAGCTGTTTCAGAAACAAAAACAACTACTACTACTACTTAAAAAAAAAAAAAAAAAAACTTATGTATAAAAATTCATACAAATTATTCTTGCATAATGATAGTGTTAAAATGAATATTAAATAATGCATCTAAAATATTAGCTTTTATTTTTTTATTTAAAAAAAAAAAAAATAAATAAAGAATTCTTTTAAAGATTTCTTAAAAAAAAAAAAGAAATTTTAGATTTTTTTAGCTAACAACATGTGCAAAAAGGTAAGTTATTCTTTACATATACACTATTGTTAGAGAGTTGTGTTTTATAGTTCAAGAAAATCAATTATGGAAAAAAAAAAAATCTGGAAACTTCTGAATATTTCCCGCGAAGGATGGATCTGATGGATCCTGCGGTTCCTGGATAATGGATCCTATGCTTTTTTTTAAATATCCTTAATAAGAGACTGTTTTTTTCTTTTTTAAGATTATTAACCTTATTCAAAATCTATTGCTGTTGTTAAAATGATCATAATTTTTACTTCTTTAAAACTTCTTTCAATTTCATTGAATAATTTTCTTTGTGCTTTTTATTAATTTTACTTAAGCCTTAGTTTTTAAGAACATAAAACGCGAATGTCAATGTATTCGGTGTCGAGATTTTCAATTTGCACATGCGTCACGACACTCTGTTCTGCGGATTCAGTGCCAGCACTGATATCAAGGAGACTGATTGGAGCGTTGCGGTATCAGAAATGTTGATATTTGCTTCAGAGTTCTTAAAAACCAGGGCTTTAGTAATGCATTATTTTAACTATATGATCAAACACAAGTTTAACAGAGGTAAGTGCTGATTTCCCACGACAAAAAATAATTAAGTTAGAAAGTTATTTTTTTTTTAATGCAATGTTTCAAAATGTAAAACGAAATTGTGAAAAACTTTTTTGTGTTTGTGGAAAATATGAGCAGTTACACGCCCCCCCCCCCAAAAAAAAAAAAGAAAATAAAAATAAATAAATAAATAAAAATAAATAAATTTATACACATATGTTTTTTTGAAAAAATAAAAAATAATAAAATTAAATAAATTATTGTGTATTAAGACATAAGAAATGGAGAATACAGAAATTTCTGAACATAAAAATATATTGTACTAGAATATACAAACATTTTAAAACTATGCATCATATGTATATTTGATTTATTTACTTAAATATTTTATTATTATAGAAAATACATGTATATATATATTTTAAAAAGTGAAAAGTGATATAAAGAATTTTTTATCGTCTTCTTTCTTCTATTTCTTCATACACTAAAATTCTCTCATTCACAATTCCGTCATTTTATTTCTCTCATACAGTACCTGAAAAATAAAAGAAATTGTTTTATTAGCAATTTTAGTGTAATCAAGAGTGAAAATGGCTTACACTCAAAAAGCCTGAAAGCTGATAGCAGCAATCTTGGGGGTGGGGGGAAGCTTAACAACTGTGGTGATTTCGTGCAACAATACACAAATACAATTTTACTACAGAACAATATAAAATAAACAATTATACAAAAATAAGTTGAACTCATTCAATTAAATATTTTATAGCAATGTTTGACACAACACAATATAAATAATTTTAAATAATAAAAGTACTAGTTTTAGTTTTGATACAGAAATTTTTATATGTCTGAAGAATGCTCAGAATCTGAAGAAAATGGGAATGAACGTGAAAGATCCAGTATGTGTACGTTCCCATAGAATCTCAGTAACAGGTAACAGGAGAAAAGAATACACACATAAAGCTACCTATAAAGGGAGATCTAGGCTCCCTAGGTCGCTGTTGTTAAGCACTGTTTTATGTGTTCCTACGAAGGCACCTATAAGGGGCTCTAGATTTCCTACCAGAGAGCATCTAAGACGTCATAAATCAGTAGCGCATTGTCATGGGCAAAAAATGACTGTACATTGCAGCCAAATTTTTTTATGATCGCAGACAACGTCTGTCCAAAAGTTGCGGCTAATTTTTTTATTTATTTATTTTTATTAGTGCAGACAAAAACTGTCTGCAAGCTGTTTTTCTGTGTCTGCGACTAGGGCTGGATGATATATCGATATATCGTCAAATATCGATATCTGCCACAAATCATGATAATCGATATTGATCAACCACATGTTACGATATATCGGCTATGAATAGATAATATAATTTCTTATTTTCATCTTTCATCTAACAATAAGAATGAATAAAGCATGCATGAAAGATGAAAAGAAGTTTTATATACATAGATTTTATGGGGAGGGGAACAGTTTATTTTATTTATTTATTTTTTTACAAAGGGAGCAGAGGGGTTGTTGTTACTGTTTTTATCCAATTTTTGTAAATTTGGATGTATTATGGAAAAATTAAAAATGACAGAAAATTACTATGTTCTAAAAAAGTAGGATTAACTTATTATTAATTTATGTTCCACATTTTCAGTTTATGGAATGCTAAAAGGGGGGGGGGGCAATAAATTCTTGATGTCCATTTATCAGAACTTACTACATGTATTTTAATTCATTGGTGTTATATTTAGGTTTGTTGAGCAATGATAGTGATTTTATATGAAATCATATATCACTGTTTTAGAAGCAATTTATTACCTTGCTGCTAAAATTGCCCATAATAAAGATATTACTTTAGGGGGAAATTTCAATTTTAACTTTAATGGACTTTTTTAGAAACCAGATTAAAAAAATAAATAAACTACTATGTTGTGGCTATTAGAATGACAACCTTCACGTTTTCGTAGAAAATTGCTGTACAGCAGCGCCACCTATCGTCGGATATGCACCCAAATTCTATCATCATAATGGCCTTTTCATGTACCAAGTTCGATCATACGCAATAGAACCTGAGATACAGCCTTCACTTATATTGCGGAAATCGCTGTATAGCAGTGCCATCTTTAGAGCAATTGGCATTAAAAGTTGACAGAAACTAATAAATGTCAAGGTGTATCTGCATATACATTTATATGCAATTCTGTGCAGTAATTACTGAGATATAGCCTTTCCTGAAATTATGGAAATCACTGTATAGTAGTGCCACCTGTTGGGCGGTTGACACCAAAAGTTGATAGGCACTAACATATGTCAAGGTACATCTACATATAAATTTATATGCAATTCCATGCTGTAATTCTTGAAACTGCAGAAATCGCTGTATAGCAGTGCCACCTGTTGACCAATTGTCACCAGAAGTGGATGAACACTAATTTATGTTAAGGTGCATTTACATCATAAATTTATATTCAATTCGGTGCAGTAGTTCTGAAGATATATTCACCACAAAATTTTTGTTACACCTTTTTTCTAAAAAGGGACAATTTGTGTTCTGGACCTCTCAAAACGTGTAAATCCATCGAAAACCGTAAGTCAAAAATTTTTACGAATCCAATACTTTCTTGTATTGAGTATAGAAGAAAGTAAAAAACGGCTTAAGCAAGCTCTGAGCACTAGTAAAGAGAAGACTTGTGGGATTTTATATTATCCTAATTGTCTTTGTTGTTGATATTTTGAAGAAAAAATATGATTGAGGGTTAAAATATTTTTATTTGTTCTAATGTAGCAAGCCTATAGCAAATCTCTTTCATAAAATAGCAAAAAAAAAATTGCTTTATAAATCAATTTTTTTCAACGATATTCACGCACTCCACACTTAAATATCGTTTCAATCATTCAAGATTTATTTCACAATATTCACTAAAAACTCAACATCATGTCCATATCGCATTCATAAGTGAAATCGAAATATCAAAGTGCCCAATCATCCCCGCTACTCATGAGTGTGAGTGAAACGAGTAACGATCGGCAATACGCTTTATCATCGTAATCATATAGTTGATTTTTGATTACATTATTAGAATAAACTCATACTCACATTCGCTCACTCACAGCTGCGCGGACTCATGATTATATTCATGAATATAATCACAATCAGAAACATCACGCCTGCGCAGAATAGCCGATAAACACTCAAGAAGGGAAAATACTCTTTGTTTACTCATGTTACTGAAGATGACGATCGCTGGAGATCGTGATTGAATATTACGGGACGGCGGGGAACAGGCATGTTAAATTTTTATTGCTTGATTGGACTCATAATTTGATTATTATAATTGATGGGAAGATTCAGATTGCCGATTTTTCGATATTAATAAATAAATGAATGATAAGTATTGAGCTACAATGAATCTTTAAGATTAAAGAGAGTAAATTAATTAAAATTTATTTTGTATCTGCAATAGTTTTTTTTTCTATTTTCTTCTAAAAATATTAAAAAAAAAGGTTTACATGTATATAATTTAATTTAATTAATGGTATATTTCCGATGTTAATTAATTAATCTTCTCTAAATTTATTTTATAAATGAAATTTATAAACAAAATTCTTTGTTCTATATAATTATTAAAAAACAATATTTTTTAGTGATATACATAATTCATGATGCTAATTAATGATTGAATCATAAACGAATATATTAAAACTAGATGAACTATTGAAAATTTTTATTAACCAATCAGTATTTATGGTCTATTTTTGTTGAAATTCTTTTAAAATTAGCAATATTTAAATATATACTACTTATTTTTTTTTTTTTTTTTTTTTTTTTGTATTTCTTAATTTAAAATCTTTAATTTTTAAAATGACAACGAGGTATACTATTGATTCTTTGGAATATCATCATTTGGTATCTAAATCAAAAACTAAAAGTCAGGTTTGGCCTATTTTGGGATACCTGCCAATGAGCATGGTATTGTTATTAACACTGATGTGTCAATTTGTAAACTCTGCCAAAAATATGTATGCTCAAAAGGAGGAATTTTTACAAAAACTTTCAAATACAAATTTACTTTCTTCTTTGAAAGTGCACCATCCATTAAAACTTGGTCAGTACACTTCAAAGAAGCTATTGACTCCTACTCCTGTTATACGTACATACAGTGAAACGAAGGATTCTGATGGTCCACCTGTAGAAAGTAGTGTTTATATTTGCTATACTGAATGATCTTTGCATAAAAAAATTTTTCATACATTGTTTAAAAAGCTATGAGTTTACTTTTAGTTTAACTATGAGTTATTTCGTAGCTTGACAGTCAACGTGTTGAAATATTTTCTGTATTTCTCTGCTTATATTTTAATAAATATGTCAATTTACAGATTTTGCTTATTTAATAACCATAATATTTTATTTGAATTTGTCGTGATATCGATATATCAGAATATCGTGATATGAGGATGACGATATATCATGATATTAAATTCCTGACATCGTCCAGCCCTATCTGCGACTATGTCGCTGTGTCACAGTGTTTCTGCAACTGGGAAACAACTACACTGAAAATCTTAGATTATACACATAAGAGTAAGCCTGCAAAAAATCTTATTTTGCTTAGTTCTTAACACTATACACTAAAAAAATAAAAAAGGAGTTTCCCACCAAAAATCAATTGTATAAAAGACTGCCTTCTAAACCAATTTCTGGTCTTACCTTACCATGTAAAAATAAAGACATTCATTTGAAAAATATCATGAAAATTTTTACTGCACATAAAGGCTTTTTTAACTTTCAATTTTTACTTTAACATTTTATTTGTTTTATGTTATTTTTAAAAAATATTTTACCGTTTTCGTTGAGAAACATACATTTATAGTATATTTTTATCTGATGCAAAATCGGACTTCACATACCTTCGAACAAACGCGATCTGAAAATTCTATAAGAAGTCTCTTCTGGGCGCGATCTATGTGTCCTCGGTCTGTATATTCCGGTGGTCGACAGAAAAAATTATCGTTAGCCGCGGTTTCTCCGATGTTCTTGTTCACGCCGTTGCTGGAAGCCTGCGTATTGAGGATCTCTTCTGCGTATCCAAGAGTAGAAAATGATTGTTACGGAAACAATATAATACAATAAAGAACCACAGAAATTATGTTAAAGTATTAAAATCGGCACCCAATTCTCATATGCAGGATTTCAAATATTCTGTATATTTCGTATTTTGTGCTGAAGCTAAAATTTTTTGTTTAAAATCAGAATTTTATTATTTTGTCAACTTCATGCTAAAACTAATTTACTTAAAATGTAATCAGCGAACATGAAACAGACCTTTGACAAATGTTTTTTTATAATATTCGGACGATTAAATTGCATATATTTCGGTAATCGGACGCAAAAATTATGGATATTTCGGCAAATATATGACAGAAAAAGGTAGGAATTAGGAATCTTGCTGATTTTTTACTCAATAGGTATATATATATTTAATATTTGTGATATCAATTTTTTTGAATAGCACAAATTTTGTCGATTATAGTTGCGAAAATAGTTGCCTATTTTTATTTAGAGAAACAGAGAAACAATCGCTTATTTGAGCAGTTAGCCGTGATGAAGGTAAATTTTGTTAAAATGTAAAATGATAAATTTCGACAATCCACCGCAAGAATATTATATTTTTTTGTAGTGAATTGATGGCTTATTTCAGCACATAATTTAAATGATTAAAAGTAAATTTTATCGACAAAACGATCCCGTAATTTAGTTAGACTTTCATATCTCATATTTCTGCAATCATGCATAAAAAAAAGGTAATTTTATTATTAGGTATTATTATTATTTGTGAAATAATCGCATATTTTGGTATTATTATTTTTTTTAAAAAACATACAAAATTTAAAAATTAGTGGTAAAACTATAGCCTATATTAGCAATTAGTTGCTATTACAAAAATTTCAAAATATCAGTAATATGATTAATTCGGTATTTCGGAAAATTTGTTGAGTATATCGGTTATACTCTTTGCAAAAAAGTGCGGATTTCATGAATTAATATAGAGATAAAGCCTATTTCAGCAAACAATTAGGATTAAAGTAACTTTATTAAGTAGCGGCGATATGATTACGTATTTCAACAATCAGCCACAAAACATCATTGCAAATTTCAGAAATCACCTTTGAAAAGAGTGCAAATCTGATCGATTAACGCTGAAAAAAATATCGTATTTTAGTAATTAGTTGCGTTTAAATATAACTTTTTGACAGTTAATAGTGAAATAATCCCATATATCTGAATTAGGCTACAAAATTATTGTGTATTTTGGGATTCAACATTGGAAAAAGCGTAAATTTCATCGATTAGTGGCGAAATATTTAAGTATTTGAAGATTCAACATTATAAAGAACATGATTTCCATCAATTAGGGGCGAAATAATAGCAGGTTTCAACAATCGGCCGCAAAAATCTTGTTAATTTCAAGAACAGCTTTAGGGGAGGGGGGGGAGGGGAAATCGCAAAATTTCATCAATTACCAGCGAAATAATAGCAGAATTTGGAAATTATTTGTGATTAAATGTAAGTTTTGACTATAAGAATTGACAGCGGAGAAAAAAATCCTGTAATTTTTAAATCGGCTGCAAATCTATTTCGTATTTCGGTATTCAGCTTTGAGAAAAAAAGCTCAAATTTCATCACTTAGCAACAAAATACTTGAGTATTTGGGAATTTAACATCAAAAACTGCAGAAATTGCATTGATTAGAGACATTCAAGATTAGAATCATTCAAGATTTATTTCACAATATTCACTAAAAACTCAACATCATGTCCATATCGCATTCATAAGTGAAATCGAAATATCAAAGTGCCCAATCATCCCCGCTACTCATGAGTGTGAGTGAAACGAGTAACGATCGGCAATACGCTTTATCATCGTAATCATATAGTTGATTTTTGATTACATTATTAGAATAAACTCATACTCACATTCGCTCACTCACAGCTGCGCGGACTCATGATTATATTCATGAATATAATCACAATCAGAAACATCACGCCTGCGCAGAATAGCCGATAAACACTCAAGAAGGGAAAATACTCTTTGTTTACTCATGTTACTGAAGATGACGATCGCTGGAGATCGTGATTGAATATTACGGGACGGCGGGGAACAGGCATGTTAAATTTTTATTGCTTGATTGGACTCATAATTTGATTATTATAATTGATGGGAAGATTCAGATTGCCGATTTTTCGATATTAATAAATAAATGAATGATAAGTATTGAGCTACAATGAATCTTTAAGATTAAAGAGAGTAAATTAATTAAAATTTATTTTGTATCTGCAATAGTTTTTTTTTCTATTTTCTTCTAAAAATATTAAAAAAAAAGGTTTACATGTATATAATTTAATTTAATTAATGGTATATTTCCGATGTTAATTAATTAATCTTCTCTAAATTTATTTTATAAATGAAATTTATAAACAAAATTCTTTGTTCTATATAATTATTAAAAAACAATATTTTTTAGTGATATACATAATTCATGATGCTAATTAATGATTGAATCATAAACGAATATATTAAAACTAGATGAACTATTGAAAATTTTTATTAACCAATCAGTATTTATGGTCTATTTTTGTTGAAATTCTTTTAAAATTAGCAATATTTAAATATATACTACTTATTTTTTTTTTTTTTTTTTTTTTTTGTATTTCTTAATTTAAAATCTTTAATTTTTAAAATGACAACGAGGTATACTATTGATTCTTTGGAATATCATCATTTGGTATCTAAATCAAAAACTAAAAGTCAGGTTTGGCCTATTTTGGGATACCTGCCAATGAGCATGGTATTGTTATTAACACTGATGTGTCAATTTGTAAACTCTGCCAAAAATATGTATGCTCAAAAGGAGGAATTTTTACAAAAACTTTCAAATACAAATTTACTTTCTTCTTTGAAAGTGCACCATCCATTAAAACTTGGTCAGTACACTTCAAAGAAGCTATTGACTCCTACTCCTGTTATACGTACATACAGTGAAACGAAGGATTCTGATGGTCCACCTGTAGAAAGTAGTGTTTATATTTGCTATACTGAATGATCTTTGCATAAAAAAATTTTTCATACATTGTTTAAAAAGCTATGAGTTTACTTTTAGTTTAACTATGAGTTATTTCGTAGCTTGACAGTCAACGTGTTGAAATATTTTCTGTATTTCTCTGCTTATATTTTAATAAATATGTCAATTTACAGATTTTGCTTATTTAATAACCATAATATTTTATTTGAATTTGTCGTGATATCGATATATCAGAATATCGTGATATGAGGATGACGATATATCATGATATTAAATTCCTGACATCGTCCAGCCCTATCTGCGACTATGTCGCTGTGTCACAGTGTTTCTGCAACTGGGAAACAACTACACTGAAAATCTTAGATTATACACATAAGAGTAAGCCTGCAAAAAATCTTATTTTGCTTAGTTCTTAACACTATACACTAAAAAAATAAAAAAGGAGTTTCCCACCAAAAATCAATTGTATAAAAGACTGCCTTCTAAACCAATTTCTGGTCTTACCTTACCATGTAAAAATAAAGACATTCATTTGAAAAATATCATGAAAATTTTTACTGCACATAAAGGCTTTTTTAACTTTCAATTTTTACTTTAACATTTTATTTGTTTTATGTTATTTTTAAAAAATATTTTACCGTTTTCGTTGAGAAACATACATTTATAGTATATTTTTATCTGATGCAAAATCGGACTTCACATACCTTCGAACAAACGCGATCTGAAAATTCTATAAGAAGTCTCTTCTGGGCGCGATCTATGTGTCCTCGGTCTGTATATTCCGGTGGTCGACAGAAAAAATTATCGTTAGCCGCGGTTTCTCCGATGTTCTTGTTCACGCCGTTGCTGGAAGCCTGCGTATTGAGGATCTCTTCTGCGTATCCAAGAGTAGAAAATGATTGTTACGGAAACAATATAATACAATAAAGAACCACAGAAATTATGTTAAAGTATTAAAATCGGCACCCAATTCTCATATGCAGGATTTCAAATATTCTGTATATTTCGTATTTTGTGCTGAAGCTAAAATTTTTTGTTTAAAATCAGAATTTTATTATTTTGTCAACTTCATGCTAAAACTAATTTACTTAAAATGTAATCAGCGAACATGAAACAGACCTTTGACAAATGTTTTTTTATAATATTCGGACGATTAAATTGCATATATTTCGGTAATCGGACGCAAAAATTATGGATATTTCGGCAAATATATGACAGAAAAAGGTAGGAATTAGGAATCTTGCTGATTTTTTACTCAATAGGTATATATATATTTAATATTTGTGATATCAATTTTTTTGAATAGCACAAATTTTGTCGATTATAGTTGCGAAAATAGTTGCCTATTTTTATTTAGAGAAACAGAGAAACAATCGCTTATTTGAGCAGTTAGCCGTGATGAAGGTAAATTTTGTTAAAATGTAAAATGATAAATTTCGACAATCCACCGCAAGAATATTATATTTTTTTGTAGTGAATTGATGGCTTATTTCAGCACATAATTTAAATGATTAAAAGTAAATTTTATCGACAAAACGATCCCGTAATTTAGTTAGACTTTCATATCTCATATTTCTGCAATCATGCATAAAAAAAAGGTAATTTTATTATTAGGTATTATTATTATTTGTGAAATAATCGCATATTTTGGTATTATTATTTTTTTTAAAAAACATACAAAATTTAAAAATTAGTGGTAAAACTATAGCCTATATTAGCAATTAGTTGCTATTACAAAAATTTCAAAATATCAGTAATATGATTAATTCGGTATTTCGGAAAATTTGTTGAGTATATCGGTTATACTCTTTGCAAAAAAGTGCGGATTTCATGAATTAATATAGAGATAAAGCCTATTTCAGCAAACAATTAGGATTAAAGTAACTTTATTAAGTAGCGGCGATATGATTACGTATTTCAACAATCAGCCACAAAACATCATTGCAAATTTCAGAAATCACCTTTGAAAAGAGTGCAAATCTGATCGATTAACGCTGAAAAAAATATCGTATTTTAGTAATTAGTTGCGTTTAAATATAACTTTTTGACAGTTAATAGTGAAATAATCCCATATATCTGAATTAGGCTACAAAATTATTGTGTATTTTGGGATTCAACATTGGAAAAAGCGTAAATTTCATCGATTAGTGGCGAAATATTTAAGTATTTGAAGATTCAACATTATAAAGAACATGATTTCCATCAATTAGGGGCGAAATAATAGCAGGTTTCAACAATCGGCCGCAAAAATCTTGTTAATTTCAAGAACAGCTTTAGGGGAGGGGGGGGAGGGGAAATCGCAAAATTTCATCAATTACCAGCGAAATAATAGCAGAATTTGGAAATTATTTGTGATTAAATGTAAGTTTTGACTATAAGAATTGACAGCGGAGAAAAAAATCCTGTAATTTTTAAATCGGCTGCAAATCTATTTCGTATTTCGGTATTCAGCTTTGAGAAAAAAAGCTCAAATTTCATCACTTAGCAACAAAATACTTGAGTATTTGGGAATTTAACATCAAAAACTGCAGAAATTGCATTGATTAGAGACGAAAAAAATTATGCATTTTGGCGATCAATCATAAAAACATCGCGAATTTCGGGAATCAGTCTTAAAGAATTTTATCGATTAGTGACAAAATTATAGCATAATTAACAATTAGTTATGACTATAAATATATAAATATTGCTAATTTCACATTTATTTTGCACATGCTGCATAGTTTTTTTTTTAATTTAAAAAAAACTAAGTGCATTTTTTTTTTTTTTTTTTTTAATTTAAAAAAAACTAAGTGCATTTTTTTTTTTTTTTTTTAATATAATAATGTAGACTTAAAAATAATAATAATAATAACACTTTCATCTATCTGATCGAGCATATATCAGAGAGACACAAATAGATACCTACTATTCTTTATAGAATTATGTGTAATATAATTATTTATGGGAAATAATGCTTAAGACAGTTACACATTAAAGCCTGCACTAACTTTTAAAATATTTGTAGATTACTATTTAAAAATTTTAAATAAACTTATCTCAAAAATAAATATTTTGAAATTATTTAAGTAAAAATTGTTGAATTGTAAATTAGAAATATTTTACTGGGCCCTAATGATTTTAATTATAATTTTTATGAAATTTCAGCTCTTTTGGACAAATAGATTTTGAGATACATCTAAAAAACTATTGCCACCAGGAGACCAGGTTTAAGACTGAAAAATACCAAATTACTTCAAATTTATTAGTCGGTGGTAAAATTTTCTCTAGAACTTATAAAGTCAAAATTTTGTGTTTGTTGAAAATATAAATTTTAACATCATTGCATGTTTCCATCTGTAAATGGCTGCTAAGCTTACAATTTTAATAAATAATTAAATTAAAATAGACCTGAATCCAAGAAGGATGGTACCTGCTGTGTTTTTTCGTTAATTAGGTGATGAGATAGATGAGTGTTCTCTTTTTATTTGTATATATTTTATTTTGTGGACTGTACATTTTATAAACCGTTTAGTCAGTGGTGAAGAAAGCGCCCTTTCGTCTATCAATATGTGGCCTTTTACTCACAAAAAAATGCCCTTTTCTATAAATCCGCCCTGCCCTTTTTTTGAAAAAATGTGAACACTAAAATTATAAGAGTTCAATTTTAGTTGTAAATATTTAGCACTTTATAAGAAAAAACACAAATCGAGAAAAATGTGCTTTACAATATGGTTTGGTGAACTTTTCCAAACTCGCCAATTTGGCACAGTTTCTTGATTTTTTTCAAAATGGCCAATTTTACATGTTTAAAAGAAACTACCTAAAAATACAGCATAAAAAGTAGTTTTTCAAAAACTTCAACAAAGCAAAATACAAATTTGCCTAACTTTCATAAACAAAAACTAACAAATAAACATTACAAAAATAATATAAATGTTCAATAAACATAATATATATATATATATATAAATAAAATAGAATGTTTTTTTTACTTACTTGTTTCCGATTAATCCTGTGCGGAAACCAGTGGTGTCATCAGAAAAAAAAAATTCAACGGGGTGCACAACCTGAAAAAAAATTTCTTTTTAATAAAATTCTGATAGCATAGTTTAAAAACTCTTATTTAGAATTTACCGGGGAGTGGGGGGTGGGGTGTTGCTCCCCTTGTCCCATTGTGAAAACTTCAAAATAAGTATGTACAGTAACCAAATTAACACCGTTTCAAACACTACTGCAAAGCTTTCTTTTAATATATTCAACAGAAAAACTGAATTCTATTAAACCAATAAATCACCATTTTACATAACATAAAAAAAGCAACCATATCAATTACAAACATATCTCCTACAGAAATTAACAAATAGCCTACTGTTGCCAAAATTAAAAAAGTAAAACCAAACGAAACATATCAAATAAACTACTACTATACCAGTGTACATAGGTAGGCTGGATTTAACGTTGCACTAGTACTGTGATACAGGTAATTGGCGACGATCTGGAATTTCGTTTCGCAGCAATCAGTGATACGAACAGTCGGCAGCAAAAGTATTCAAGCACTAGCAATAATACTGTCTCAAAAAAGTACACTTAATACTGCTTTGTTAAATAAATCCTTGTGAAGTCATGTTCTTAGTCAGTCTAAGAACAGGATTTGACAAGGATTTATTTAACAAAATAATATTAACTATACTTTTTTGACATCGGAATTATTGGCTAGCACTCGGATATTTTTACTGCCGACTGCACATCAGTATGCTTCGTGTACATGAAAACCCCCCCAAAAAATCACTGGATAGATACCTCACACGCATACTGCACAAATCTTTAAAACGCACAAAATTTCGTGTTGCAGCAATCAGCAATATGTACGTCTGTACACTCCGTATAAATGAAAAAAAAAAAAAAAAAAAAAAAATCATTGGATACCTCACCTGCTTCCTGCTTAATGCATGAATCTTTAAAATGCACAAAATTTCATTTTGCAGCGATCAGTAATATGCATGTCTGTACGCTCCGCATACATGAAAAAAAAAAAAAAAAAAAAAAACTGGATACTTCACCCGCATTCTGCATGACTCTTTAAAATGCACAAAATTTCATTTCGCAGCGATCAGTGATGTGTATATGAAAACCCCAAAAAATAATCACTAAATACGTCTCCCACAAACTCCATGAATCTTTAAAATGTACAAAATTTGATTTGGCAACAATCAGATACACGAAAATTACACAGCTTTAAAACAGAGCTGTACTGAGAACTCGGTATATACTCGCTACTTGGCCTATCTACCGAGTGCTCGGTACTCGGCCAAATTTAGGCTATGTATTCGGCCAATACCGAGTAGTTGTGGGAATTTCACTATTTTTATGCATTTTCGAAAGAAATGTGTTAATGAGAGATATTTATTTTATAACTACACTAAAAAACTATGTAAATATAAATACAGAGTCATTATAATTAAAATTTTTGCTATAACAGCTTTCTGCAGTTAAAATGGGCTGTTACCAAACTTAGTATAGAGCCCAGTGGCAGGAAGTTTTGTAGCTGTCTGCGAACGGCTTTTAAATTTTCATAATCTGTCTACGAAATTTGCATGTAATCAGGGGTGAAAATGGCTTACACTCAAAAAGCCTGAAAGCTGATTGGGGTGGGGGGGCTTAACATCAGTGGTGATCTCGTGCAACAATACACGAATACAATTTTACTGCAGAACAACGTAGTATAAACAATTGTGTGTATTCATTCAATTCATCTCAATCAATTAAATATTTTATAGCAATGTTTGACACAATACAATATAAATAATAAAAGTATTAGTTTTAGTTTTGATACAGAATTTTTTTTTTTTTAAGTGAATTGTTATTCAAAAGTTGCAGACATTTTTTTTTTATCAGTGCAGACAAAAATTGTCTGCAAGCCGTTTTTCTGTGTCCGCGACTATGTCTCAGTGTTTCTGCCACTGAGGTATAGAGATGATACATGATATGAGCTTTTAATTATAACTATCTTGTATGAATGTAATATGCATTATTTTATAAAAACTTAGTACATAAAATTGTATCTATAAATCACAGAAAAATAAAAGATTTTAGAAAAAAAAGAACCTCTATGTAGTATTAACACAAAACTTTAGTTATACATTTGTGCAAATAAAAGTAAGGCACTTTCAAATCGGTAAGAAAAGATTGATTTTGAATTTTATACAATAAAATAACACAAAAAAACTATCACCTATTCGGATACAGTCTACCGTTGAGCAAAAGGTGCATTTATTTAGTATTTTAAGAACAAAAAAAAAATCAATGTGAAAAGAGGAGGGGACAGTTAACCGAGTTAAAGCTTTTATAGCATTTTATGGTATATATAAAAAAGGTAAATACACTAAAACGTTATTTAAAAAGTATTTTCATAATCAAATCTGTTGTTTTGCCAATTATGGCCCAAAACCACCTATCATTTTACATTTCTACGATCTGAAGATTAATAAAACCTAACCTTTAAAACACCATAGTGAGATTACCACATTTCAAACACTGATCATTCAACTAAAGCTGGAAATTAGCGGTCGCCACTCGCCACATGGCGACTAGATTTTTAAAAGTGGCGACTAAAGAAATTGCCTTTGGTCGCCAATCAAATCTGTTGTTTTGCCAATTATGGCCCAAAACCACCTATCATTTTACATTTCTACGATCTGAAGATTAATAAAACCTAACCTTTAAAACACCATAGTGAGATTACCACATTTCAAACACTGATCATTCAACTAAAGCTGGAAATTAGCGGTCGCCACTCGCCACATGGCGACTAGATTTTTAAAAGTGGCGACTAAAGAAATTGCCTTTGGTCGCCACTGCAGTGGCCACTTCTCTTCTACCCATTCTTTATAAAATATACCCCATTCCACGGCAAACTTGGATCGCGCGGCGGCTTTTTCGCGGTAAACGCGCCGCGCAAAGAATTCAGGCTGTTCTAAAATCTAACCTCGCCACTTGCAAACACATTTCGGAAGTCAATTTTAATAGTAAACACTTAAAATTCTTCTACCCATTCTTTATAGAATACCCCATTCCAATGCAAACTTGGATCGCGCGGCGGCGTTTTCGCAGTAAATGCGCCGTGCGCCTCGAATTCAGGCTTTCTCAAATCTAACATCGTCACTTACAGACATTTTCGGAAGTCAATTTTAATTGGAAATTGGCAGGTAGTCTTATTCATATACTAAAAAAACGTATGGCTTTTTTCCATTTTTCTATAAAAGTATTAGATTTTGATTTTTAAAAAATGTCAAAATGAGAGTTTCGGCCGACTTTCGGGAGACAGAGACGAAAAGGAAGCTCGTGAGATAATCAATCGGCTGAAACTCCGATTGTATTATGTTCGCAGAAAAATTTAAAACGTCATTCGACGCATTTTCTTTGTTATTTTATACCACTTTCTTTTCAAACTTGGCATTTCTATCCATTCCCAACGGCCGTATCGCATTCAGTCATACGCATGGTTTGTCGAAATTTCAATCTTTAAAACAAGCTTTAAATAGTAATATAAATTTTGGATTTATTGCTTTAATATGAAGAGATTTAAAGAAAATCCTGAATCACAAAGCAACCGTAGTGGTAGTAAACGTGGAGCTACTGATAATTCTGTAAAAATATCTTTTTTCGGGAAAAAGTAAGTGCGTTTTCTGTTATTATTTAAAAAAAAAAAAAAAATGTGTATATGTATGTATATTTTTAGTTCTTAATCAGAAGAATGCATAATTTATTGAATATTTTATTTATTTACTACATATTATTTAATATTTGTTATTGCATATGAACTATTTTTTACTTTCTTCTATATGTAATATAGAGAAAGTATTGGATTCGCGAAAATTTTCGACCTCCGTTTTTTGACGGATCTACACGTTTTGGGGTATCCTGAACACGAATTGATAGTTTTTAAAAAATGTCTGTGTGTGTGTGTCTGTGGTTTAGTGTTTTCACCGTATCTCACGAACCAATGAATGAAATTCAACCAAACTTGGTATATAGTTGGAGCCTGGCCAGCCACACTCTCTAAATTCAGTTAGAGAGGGGGATTATAATTGCAAATTATTAAAAATTCATTATTATTAAAGAAAAATTAATTTATAATTCATTTGTAACATGAAAAAAAAAAAAAAAACGGAAAAAGAAACTTGCAAAATAAAGTATTATTAAAAAAATATTTTTTTTATTTACATATACTAATATATTTTCATGAATCAAAGATGTTTTTTTTTTTTTTTTTTTTTTTTGAAAAAGTAGAAAATTGACACCATTCAGGATAGTGAAGGGGCAATATAATCAGAATTTTTCTGTTATAAAATAATATAACCAAAAGAGCATTTTAAACATATGAATTTTGTATTGAATAGTATTTTCTTACATTCATAGTATAAATTATGTAAATCTATTCCTATTTCATTTATTAAAATTTATCAGAAATGTATTATTGTGAATGAGTTTCAAAAAGTTGACTACCTTAATTATTTTCTTAATGATTTGTCGAGACTGAACATTGAAAAAATTAAAGAAAAGAAAATTTTATTTTACTTTTATCAGCGAGTGGCCACTAACTTTTTAAAAGTGGCCACTAAAAAAATGAAGGCTAGTGGCCAGTGGCCACCAACCAAATTTCTTAATTTCCACCTTTACATTCAACGATACATAAACATCGAGGGTACCAATGTTGGCATTTTTATCAGTGATCAAAAACAAGACACCAAGCAGTATCGTAAAGCACATTCTATCCTTTTTATTTTATGTATTAAAATCTAAAAATACCTACTCCTTAAAATTTTAAAAAGGACTACTTTTTCATGCTCTGAATTTTTACATTAAATTTAGTGTATTTTATTGTTTGTGTCTGAAAAAGTTTATATTCTTTCTTCAATTCAATGCTTTGCGGACTTTTTTAATCAATAAATGCCTTTTTTACAATGGATAAAAAAATTGTATAATTAAAATTACCTTGATGCGTAAAGCTGTAAACATTTGCAACATTAATAGAATTTCTGAGATTCAAGTACAGTCTTCATTAGAATTTGTAATCTGAGTCGCATTAAGTTCACATTCAGAGTTCTGATATTGTAATGTATGAATTATGCTGAAAGGAATATTATTACAATTAGCCAGTCCATATAATATAACGTGAACTCATAACTTAAACTTACAATTGAGTTTATACACACACATTTACTGTATACCTGTATATTACTCATTTTATTTTTGAATATATTGAGAAGTAAAATTTAGTATAAGCTCACAAAAGATCAACTTATTTTTTCTATTTTATTTTATTTAATTCTTTACTTCTAATGCCAAATTCTCTCTTTTAAAGAAGTACTCTCACTTCTAGAAAAAAAAAAAAATCCTAGCAATATCTCTGAATTTAATAAATAATAATACATTCTGTTTATCTGAGAGTTGTTAAGAAATAAAGAAATTATACTACATGATATTCAGTAAATAATTATATAAACAGCTTTAGTTGTTTTAAAATGAAGCTCACTTTTTAAATATTTCTAGCTTTGAATCTAATGAAGACAACAGTGTCATTATTTTTATTATCTTCTTAAAGTAAATGTGCCAGTAATGAGCATCCTTAAGGAATTTCTTTAAAATTATATTTTATTTATTTATTTTTATTATTAAGTATAATTTAACCAATTTTATATCGTCATATTATTACTCTTACAAACTCACCCTAATTCATAAAAAAAAAAAAAAAAAAATTACATTAAGAATTTCTAGATATTTACTATAATAATAAATTAAGTTGTTGTCGTTTTAATAATAACTAATTTCTAATTAGATTATTCTGTTCTTTAATATTTGATCATACAAGTTTGGTTATTATAAACATAACTTTAAATATTCCGCATGAAATCGAATTGCAACATTGATGAAACAAACTGACGATTACACGCTGATGAAACATAACTTTATACTACATACTTGCAATTAAAAAAAAAAAAAAAAAAGAATAAATAATAAATGATTAAGAATAAATAATGAATATTAACTTAACTTGATAAATCCACGCTAAAAGTAAATCCGTGTAGTCAGTCACATTTCTTCCATGACGCCGGGCATCCATCTTGTAAATGTAAATAAATAGCGAGTGTTGCCATACCTGTTTTTCGAAGGCTACAAAATATGCCACAGAAATTCTTTGATTTAAATTAACATTTAACATTCAGGTTCAACCAATATTAATAATAATCATAAAAAATGAACTATATTTTAAAATAAAGATGAATAATATACATATAATATTTTATATTAGAGTATTTTGAATGCTCGAAACTTTTGAAATTAATTTGAAATCAATAGTACAGTCAAATTAGGAAAAATAAGGGAAAAAATTTATAAAGTTTTGAAACTTTGGGATTATACTTATGACGGATCTAATAATTCAAAACAAAAAAGTTCCCCACTCTGAGGGGGGAGCTTCCCCCCTACACCTCCCCCCCCCAAAAAAAACGTATAATTCGTTGAAATGAAGAAAAAAATAGGGAATTTATTGATCGAGTATTAGAATTATGGCATAACATTCCTGAGGGGTCTGATAATGCAAATTAAAAAAGTTTCCTACCGTGGGGTGGGAGCTAACCCCCTCCCCCCCCAAAAAAAAAAAATGTATAATTCGTTTAAATAAAGAAAAAATATATATAATATTAATTTATAGAGTATTGAAATTTTGGTACAACATTCCTGAGTAATTTAATAACTGAAAACAAAACAATTTCCCATCCTGGGGTAAGAGCTTCTTTCTCCCCCTACCCACCCCCTCAAAAAAAAAAAAAAAAAAAAAAAAAATATTTAACTTATTAAAAATAAGAAAAATGATTAAATAGAATTTTGAAATTTTGGTATAACATATTCTTGAGGTGCTTAATAATGGGATACAAAAAAAAAAAAAAAAAAAATAATAATAATAATAATCCACCATGCAGTGGGAACTCTCCTCCTTCACCCCTCCCCCCAAATAAAAAAATAATTCAATTTTGCTGAATTTAAGAAAAATATGAAAGCAAGTTATATAAGAGTTTTTAGTTTTAGGGAAAGTTCTCTTGAAGGGTCTAATAATAGAAAACAGAAAAGTTCCCTTCTCTGGGTTTCGGTAATTCTTGTCCATTACTAGACTTTTCATGAATGTTATCCTAAAATTTCAAGCGCTTATAAATTATTATATCTGTTTTTCCTAATATGAAAGAGCTATACGGTCTAGAGAGGAAAAGGAAGGAGGGGGGAGGAAGGGGGAACTTTTTTGTTTTGCATTACTAGAGCCCCCAGGAATGTTATTCCAAAGTTTCAAAACTTTATAATTTTTTTCCCTTATTTGGTGTTTTTTGGTCTAATTTGACTGTACTACAATGCTTTCCTTTTAAGATAATTCTAGGTTTTAAGACTTTCAGTTGGGCATAAGAAATGGATTTCAGGATCCTCCTAGTTCGAAATAAATAAATGAATAAAGAAAGAAGAAGAAGAAAAAAAAAAGATAATACATGATTTTTTTAAGGTAGCTTTTGAAGAAAAAGAAATTCATTAAAAAAATAAATAAATAAAATTGTCTTACGTGGGGTTCCGAGGAACACTGGGGATGTATTCAAATTTTTAAAACACACTGATTATATAATATAGTAAAAAGTAAATATATATATATATATATATATATATATACATATATATTGCAAAATTCGAATGTACAAACAATTTTGCGAATAAAAATGCACAAACTTTGCCAATAGAAAATAAGCATCAATTTTACACAAAATATGTGCACAGTTTTTACAACTTAGAATCTACACTTTTTTGCATGTATGTTAAAAAAAAAAAAAAAAAAAGAAAAAATGCAAATAATTTGCACAAAAAGTGCATTTTTTTTTTTTTTTTTTTTTTTTTTTTTTTCGAAGTATTCACAAATATTCAGTTTTAATGCACAACTTGCGCATAATCTACACTTTTTTGCAAAAAAAGTGCAAAGAATTTCTAGCTGGGCTTACACACACCAGAAATTATTTTCTCCCCACCCAACCTTCTTTACAATGTCAGACTTCTTCTCTCTTTAATATAGAGCTGACTTCTGTAAAAAGATTCGATCCTATGAATATTACAACCTTATGCAAAAAGATCTTCAAAAGCCTTTAAGTTACCTGCATGAAAGGCAGTTTTCATTTCCCTTCAAAATACCTGATATAATCTAATTAAAATCGTCTAAGTCATTGAAGGTAATTTGAAGGTGATAAGCTTTCTGAAATAAACCTGTATGAAACCTTTAAAAAAACTTCATATTTCCTGAAGGGAACCTGCAGTTTTTATTTTTGTATGAAACCTTTAAAAAACCTGTATGAAACCTTTAAAAAATCTGAATATTTCCTGAAGGAAACCTGTATTTTTTATTTACCTTCAAAATACCTGTGGAAACCTTCAAGATACCTGCAAAGTATGCATTTTTTTAAAGGTTTTTTGCTGATTTTTTTACCTGGGACCGTAAAATAAATCAAATAGATTAAAATTACACACTAAGTATAACACAAAATATTAGAATCTTACCACTTACCTTATAAATGCAGTCTTTGTATCCTTTTATTTAGGATACAACGACTGTACTGAATTAATTTTCCTTTTACAAGATTGCTAAATCCAATCCGCCGTAAAAGAAATTTAAAATGTCGGTGTTGCCTAACAGTCAGACTAGAAGTAAAATTACGGTTAATTGACCTCATTCCTGTAAAATGGCTGTACGTTGTATTTTTAGGTGTGGTCTAAAATCTTTGCAAATTAACGATGTTTCTACTATTTTTATTTTTTAAAAAAATGGTAAAGTGAGAGTAAAATAAAAGGCTAATAAATCCTTATTTTACGAAACATTTTTACAGTGTAGTTTTTATTTGTTCACATAATGTTTGTGGTTCGTGTATAGGAAACACAGAAAGAAAATTGTACGATTTTGGCCTATATATTGAATTTTTTTTAAGTGTATGATTGCACTCCATTCAGCGTAATGTAATTAACATATGTTACATAACATATGTTCAAAAATATGTTTTCTGTGGGATATGATAAACACGTAATTGGTAATTACTTTACATAACTGTACAAGGAATCCCGATACGTTATGCAGTTATTTGGCATCAAATTTGGTACAAATATTTACAGTCGGCAGAATTATTGTCGAATCATGTTCTTAGTCAGTCTAAGAAAATAAATCGACAAGAATTTATTTAACAAAACAGTATTAAGGGTACTTTTTTTAAATAGGATTTTTTCCTAGTGCTCTGATACTTTTGCTGCCGAGTGTATGAGCTGTTACAAGGCATTAACACATAGTTATGAATTACAAGAAAATATTTAAACACCTATATATAAATAAATATAGACCGAGTGGGGTAACGGGAGATTTATAGGGTATACAACCTCATATGACTGTGAAGCATAAATATTGAAACGAATCTGACAGCGTAGCATAAATATACAAAATTCTTTTAAATAATATAGAATAAAAAGAACAGCTCAAGAAAAAAGATTTCAAATGGGAAGCGAGGCTCCTGATCTGCAGATCCACTAGATAAGATTCTGAATTAAGTGCTATTGAAACATTAAATCAATAATATAAATTAAAATATTCACGAGTTATATAAACCGAGGACTTCAGAAAAATTTTATATTTTAGCTGTAAGTATAAAATCCTTTCATTTAACCGTCATTCAAAGTTTTTCAATATAATTCGAATTCAAACCACTCAAAGATTCAATAAGTAAAGAAATGGGATTAGACTTTTTTTTAAAGAAAGTTAATTAGATTTATCCGAAACAAAAAATTGAGAGAGAAAGGACCTACTTAATGAACGATTAAAGAAGAGAAATTGGATAAATCAAATAAAGGAAAAGAGGAATTGAAGATTCGGAGAATGATTAGAGGAAAATACACTTTTCTTTTTTTTTTTTAATTCGACTTTATCTATATCCTACGTTTTATTTTTGATAGCACTTGAAGGCATTTTAAGTGAGAATTAAATATATCTTTGATTATTATTTTGCGTGAAAATTTAATTATATTTAGTGTTACTACATTTTTGTACGTTTTGAAATTATACGTTGTTTTGAATTTATTCATATATCATGGATAGACATTTCAAGGTTTTTAATGTTTGGTTAAAATGTTAATGACAAAAAGATAACAGGAAAATAGTACTTTTAATTAAAAGTAAAGATTTTCTTTTTTTTTAATTTAAAAGGTTTAGAAGTTAGTTTTTTTTTAAATGTGAAACAAATAATATAATTTTAATTATTCACCAGTTAATTTAATAATGTAATTTTTAATATTATACCTATTTATAAGTGATGTAATTATCTCATGTTTAACTTAAAACATCAAATTGAAAAGTTACTGCAAAAAAGTTTGTTCTTATTTTCCTAATATAATAACAATGGTAATAATTATTTACCTTTTCTCAAAAATAATATAAATATTAATTATATTTTCAAAAATAATTTACTTAATATGCAGTAGCGTAGAGCAGGCAAAAATATTGTAAATAAAATTTATACAATTTACTTTTTGCATTTAAATTTTTCGGTATTATGTCCTTATTACAGTGGACAGCAAAAATATCCGAGCACTAGCAAAAATTTCTATATAAAAAAAAAGTACACTTAATACTGTTTTGCTACATAAATCCTTGTCGAATCCTGTTCTTATCCTGACTAAGTACAGGATTTGATAAGGATTTATTTAACAAAACTGTATTAAGTGTACTTTTTTTATATAGAAATTTTTGCTAGTGCTCGGATATTTTTGCTGCCGACTGTATATATATATATATATATATATATTTATATAAATATATTTGCCCAATTTGTTTGAAAATTGAATTTCTATATTTCTTATCAACTTTTTGTAACATATTCATAGTTTTAAAAAATTCGACGTTTTTCCGAATGTCTCGTAAAATTTTTAATTAGTATAATCATTCGAAAATATATAAACAGTGAAATCAATCTGATAAAGTCATTTGTAATATTCCATTGTGCTTATAAAAGTGCTATTTTTCGAAGTGTTACTTTTGAACTAATAAAAAATTGTATTTCTTTGTGTGTTTTCTACGTACAGGAAACACCATGGCACATACAGCTCTTTTTTTCTTAATAAATGAATTTATATGGTTTTTGCAACATACTTTTACGCCAAAAATACTACTACAGACATGTTTTTGTAAATAAAAGAGGTATGAAATCAATTAAAGTAACTCAACGCGGTCGGAAATGCTTATATAAAAAAACAGGTGTCTGTCAAAACTGTTAAATCGATAGCTTCCTCTACAACGACCAGTTATCAAGGTTTTAGCGACTTTGAACATACCAATGTAATTGGTGTACCAAAGAGGATTTATAGATCTCTGATGTAACGTTGAAATTTGGATTTTCGCTTCCGTCTATTTCACAAGTGTACCGTGAATATCAGGCATTCCGTAAAACATCAAATCTCCGACTTGCTGGTGCCCACCAATCTCCTTCAATGGGCCGTGGATGACACAAGACACGTTTCCTGGTCTGGCGAGTGCCATTTCCAATTATATTGGTCGAATGCATATGTAGAAGCATGGAGATAAGTTCGCGAATCCATGGACCCTGCATATCAATAGGGTACTTTTCGAGCTGGCTGAGGCTCTGTTATGTCATAGGGAAGGTGTAATTAGTATGATATGGGACCCTTAGTATGTCTAGATAAGACTCTGACAAGTTACAGATAAGCATTTTCTGACGTATTTGGACAGTTCCAGCAGGACGGTGCAACACCCCAGACATCGAGATTTCCTACTGAATGGCTTCACGAAATCTCTTCAACTTTAGGAGTGTCTATTGTTCACCCAAATCCCCATACATGAACATTTTTTAGCATATCTGGAATGCCTTGAAACGGGCTGTTCAGAAAAGATCTCCCCCCTATCTTATGGAGTTCTCAATTGCTCTGCAGGATTTATGGTATGAATCGCCTGCAGCGCACCTTCATTCATTAGTTGAGTCCATGCCATGTCCTGTTACGATAATTTTGTGTGCTCACGGAGCCCCCTATACGATATTTGTCAGGCGTACCAGCTTTTTTGGCTCTTCAGTGTAGATTTCGATATTTCTATTAGGGTTTAAGATATATATATATATATATATATATATATATATGTTTAAGGAGATTTTTGCGTTTGTTTCCCACCGTTTTTCTGGGCTGCGGTAGCTCAATTTAAAATCTGTTTCATGAGTTTGAATTTAAAGGAATGTTTCAAAATAACTGTTCTAAATGAATTCTCAAAGACTAAAGCATAATGACGAATTTTTGTTTTGTTTTGTTTTCAGTAATAAAAATTACTAAAATGTCACATTTCTCATAAGGTTAGTTGATAAGAAACATGAGGAATAACATGAGGAACAATTCTTTTGAGGAATATAGAAAATAATAATAATGCCATGTTAAACGTTTGTATGTAATGATTTTCATATTTTAGTGTTTTTTAATTGGTATAAAATATATTGAATATTGATTTATTTTTACATGGAACAAAATTATAATACTTAGATATTTTACATGAAGTAAAACTAGATCAAGTCATTAACGACTTTTTAACGCTTTAGTAAATACTACTACTACTAATAATAATTAAATTTTAAATGTTTTTGAAAAGTATAAAATACACTACAGTTATGCACTACAGACATACAGAAATATTACAAGTACTCTTCTTGTTTTACTGAAGACACATATTTTACATGTGTATATTTTACATACATTTTACATGTGTGCATGCACACATGTAAAATGTAGTTCCTAATAATTTTTCTGTAAATTTCGAGTAAAAATCTCAATAAAGTTTCATAAAAATTATCCATATATATATATATATATATACAGCTGCCAATATTTTAATTTATTTCGGAGTACTTTTAAAGCCCCGCCTTTAATTCGCACCACTTTATTCATAGAAAAATTTTCTTCAATACATAACTTCGATAAAATAGGAAAAAAATTGCTTTTAAAAAATATGAGGTGCGAATTAGAGGTGGGGCTAAAATTACTCCGGAATAAATTAAAATATTGGCAGCTATGTATATATACTAATTATTATTTAAAGACAACTAAATGCGCAGCTTATTCATAACAGTGTTTCATAACAGTTATCAAAACATGCACGTATTTGATCTATACTCTCAAATGACGAATACTTCAACAAAATATCAAGGGTTTACTGAAGAGTTATAAAATTTTTATCAGCAAAAGCTGGACAATTAGCTGAATACATTTTTACGCATCTATGCAAGCATTACAGCTTCGTTTAATTCCATTATTCACTTTAGTTTTAAAGCTTTTCTCATCAACCATTTTGTTTTTTGTTCTGTCTTTGACTGCCGCATCGGTTATTTGAAATCAATACAATTATCCCTTTACTACATTTATAACGCATAAAAGATTAAACCAGTGAAATGGTAAAGTTAATATATATCTGTATTCAAAGGAAATATGTCAGGGAAGTTTCGACAATAGGTATAATCAATCTTTTTCACAAGAAAGCTTTATTACAAAATTAAACATACATTGACATACCAAACTGTAAAATGTTAAATATTTTTTCCCATAGTTGCTATATTCATGCATTTGCCAAAAAATAAAAAAATAAATAAAAATCTACGAACTTCCTTAAATTACCAACTTAAGGAAGTTCTTCCGGTCTGTTATGTGTCTTTATTCTTTTAGAAATTGCAGTATACTACGAATTCAATAATATGTATAGCAAGTTATATACATCGTTTATATTAGTGACTCACGAGTATGTTTCTGAAGAGAACCTAAAAGGGACCTATAATACTCCGCCTCAGTGATGTGGAAGCATCTTAATTAACGCGTAAGGGATTAATTCAAAGTATTTCAGTTCACTGGGAACTCTTATATGACATTCTGGCAACGTTCTGGGACATAAAGGGTGTCACTTGAATTAATATCTTCACTTCAGGAACTATCAAGTAAATTAAAGGTACCTATCAAATAGCGGTATTATATAGCATTCGCTGCACACTATTGTAATATCTTACCAAAGACCATCATTCAACGCAAGAGATCAAGGCTGCTAAGAAGGGTTTTATTAAATTCTTGGATGATAATGCAATATTCCGCAGAACATAAAGAAATACATGTATATTCATCACTTGTAATGAAGAGATTAGATCACCCCATCTACAACTCTGGTGCTTTGTACTATCGTGCATGGAAGTCAGCATTAACAACACGTTTTTTCAAAAGTAAAGAAATGTTGAAGTAGGCTGTAGGGACCCTATATCGCAGGGCACCTAATTTTACCAAGACAGTTTCTTGAAATATATTTCACGTTACGACAATTATATTAATGACTTGTATTAAAATGGCCAATTGTTTCAATTTCTTCATTGCATTATATGTGTGTATTTGTAATAAAGCTTCATTGTTAAAAAATATGTCCCTCGCATAAATACTGAAATCAAGAACATTACGAAATTTTTGAATGACCCTTCTCCTATATACATAACATGAAATTATAACAAATTATTCGGTAAAAATTTCCTTCTCTTTTAATATGAACTGGCAATTTTGTGACTTCCGTCGCATTAAAATAAAATTTGGATAAAACGCCTAAATAAATCTTCATATTAAGCTTTCTCTGACCATCGATATCATTACTAGTTATTAGGGAGTGAAAATTTCCTTTTCGTTTCTCTATATAAATCTATGTGACAATTTGTGTAAATCTATAATGATGCATTGAATTGTTGTTTTCTTAAAAAACAAAAGATGTGAAAATTATTTTAATTTACAGAAAACACATGCAATCAAACATATAATAGTTCGCGCTCGTCGACTTAGGCGTTTGGAGTTTTCTGCGGTTTTCTCCGAAACTAGCGTGAATCTTGGCTAGGAACCTTTATATGCCTAGGGCACTAGAGCAGTCAATCGCCCTTAGGTCACGCCATTCACCCACATACATATAAAAATATAAAGTTGAAAATAATACACATTTTATAAATATGCATATATTAATGTAACTACGAGTTAATCAACTTATACTGTAAACTATTTATTAAAACTGCAAGGCAGCCGTAGTTTGATATTTTGAGCAACCTAAATGAAATTCAGATTTCAAAATATCCTTAAATTTGGAAACATATATTTTTTTAAATATTGATTCAAAAAATTTAATATAATATTATAAATAAATTAATATATATATATATATTAATTTATGCGTATCTGAAGGTTTAATGACATTCCAACAAAGAAATTACTCAGCTAGTTTATTGTTACAAAATCTCTTACATTTCCTTAAGTTTTCAAAATTAGTGTTTAATATATCTCTTTTCACATATCCGCTTCATTAGACAACGCATAGAAGATATCACTTTAGAAAGAATAGGTCTTTAATAATTTATTCTTAATTTTTTTTTCTTCCCGACATGTATCGATTTCCGTACTTAACTTGATTTTTGCTTAATGAGTTCTTTATTAAACTTTAAAAATCACGTTGACATCTTGTTTTTTTACTTTATACTTTATCCTCCGAGGCGAAAAATTTTTCTTTTGGAAATATTTTAACACAGAAAAAATTATCTAGATTTGTTCTTTAAAGATTCTTCTTAAATAATATAAGACATTTTGTAGAGTAAAATTGTTCTTCTACTTTTTAAACTATTTGCAATTACAGAAATTCCTCTTTTACATTAGAAAAAAAAAATCTCGAAAAATTTTATTAATAGATTTTGTTTTTTAACATAAAATATTTCTGCTATTTTCTTATAGAAGTTAAATGCAAACCGCATTAAAAAAAAATTTCCCAGTTCTCAGTTTCAGCAGCTTTCCTTAAATAATTAAAAGCGTTTTTTGAAAAATTGGATAGTTTTAAAATGCATGCTTAAACTAATGTAAAAATCCATTAAAATGCGGTTTTTATTGTTAATGTGTTAACATAAAATTTTTTTTAAACTTTTAAATATTTGAAAATAGGTTTTATATTATTATTATTAATAATAATAATACTCTTATTATTATGCGTTTTTATTACTATTATTATTAATATTTTATTAGTTATAAAAAAAACCTCACATATTCATAAGGAAATAAAATTATAAATAAATATATAAATAAATAAAATAAAATAAAATAAAGATATTATTATTACTTTTATTATTATTATTATTATTATGCGGTTTTCTTACTTTTTTTTATTCTTTCTTTCTTTTTCTTTTTTTTTTGTTTTCATGCGTTTTTTATTAGTTATGGAAAAAACCTCACATATTAATAAGAAAATAAAATTATTAATAAATAAATATACATATATAATTAAATAAAGATTCTATGAACAATGTAGAAATTATTTGATATTAAATGGACCTTTATGACTTATTTAGCGTTTCATATTAAGTTAATGTATACTTTTACTGGTGCTCCATTTTACTTTCAGAATTATAACAGCTCGCAATAAAACGCATTTCTTTATACAGATTTTACAACATAAATTATAAAAAAGTTCATATTTATGTTAACCCCTAAATGTTCCAAAACCTTAAAAATATACAAATTACAAAAGGTCAGATAGCTTTTTTCAAATTAGAGATTTATTTATTTATTCATTTTTTACGCAAGCTATTTTTGAAATCTATCAAGGCTTTTAGTGCTTGATATAATAATTTAGTACCGGCAAATCTATAAATTATAACAAAATGATATAAACTTAAATTAAGATATATCATCATAAACAGTTGAATTTACTAGTTCAATCAATTTGTATATATTTATGGAAATATCATTCTAGAGTATTGTTTTTACCAAGCCATAGAATATTGAAAAGAAAACATAGGAAAGTGTTTATAAAAAGTTGAGACAGTGTAAAAGTACTTGAATCATACATATTAATAAAATCAGACTTTTATCTGTAAATTTCCCAGAATCAAAAAAATTTTGTGATATCATCACGTTTCTCACATTTTGCAAAATAATCATTCTACATCCTCGTACGGAAGGGGGTGGGGGTTGGGGTAAAAAAACGCGTTTTTGAGCGCGATTCTGCCTCAAAATATCTTAGAAAAATTATTTTTGATGTGTGGGTTGATTATACGTATCCAAAACGTAGTAGAAAGCGATTTTACATATCCAACTTATAGTATAAAGAGATCCCGCACTTTAAGAGCGAGAGCAAAAACACTTTTTCAAACATAAATCTGCTCCAAATTATCTCAGAAAGGCAATTTTTTGTGTTTCGGTTGCTTGTGTGTATGGAACACGCGCTATAAAGGGATTTTAATTGCCCCCTTTGCCATTGATCAGGCGGGGCAAAAAACACGGTTTTAAGCTTAAATTTTCTTCAAATTACCTCAAAATGGCGAATTTTGGTGGTAGGGTGTTGATTAAGTGTATGCAATATGCAGTTTAATGCGAAACTTTTGACTTACCTGCGGGAGAGGGTTGAGCAAAAAAAGGGGATAAGTCGTGCCGAATGGAGTGAGCACCGGGACTCTTCATATTAAGAGCGGTAAAACCACTTCCGAACGCACCAGGAACTTTAACTTAGGTTTCGATTGGTTTCAGTAATTTTAATTTTAATCTTTTATTTAATTTCACTTTTTTTTTTTACATTTTGATTTTTAGAGATTTTATTAATAATGATATAGAATTTTGAAAATTCATTTAAGTATAGTGACCAGCGAAGCGGGCAAAGCCTGCTAGTTATATAATATAAATAAAATATCGTGATTTATTGTGCACTGAAACTAACAATCGAAGCTCTATAATAACCTGTTTTGTATCTATATGTTTTTATTTCTATTTAAGTCTGAATAAACAATCAGAAATTTTTTGAAAAGTATTCCTTAGGAAACTAATGTTTACTTAATAACATATTAAGATTCTGTGTAGATTTATTAAGTTACTGCTATGTTTCACTACTGTTTAAAAGAGGATTTATTTATTTATTTATTATTTTAAGGTAATGGACATAATATAAAAATAAAAACTATTCTCCCAAAACATTTAAATGTTACGGCTATGTAACATATTATTTTTACTTTTCTTAATAACTTAGAACTTTTAATGTACACGTATATATCATAACCAAATAAAAGTAAACTTAGTAAAAATGTTTCACAGAAACTTTTAAAATATACTCGTAGTATCACATGTTTAAATTCAAACACGGGTACAAATTCGTAGAATAATGGTTGAAATGAATGCTAAAGAAAAACATCGTTTGGTTATTAGAATTATTTTTCATACAAAATACGCAATATTTTTAAAAAACTGTATGTATATAAAAACGATAGAACAAAAAAGTCAATAAGATTTTTTTGCCAGAAAATTTTAAATTTGTGGCTCTTTTTATTCTAGATTTATAGGTTGATATCAGATTCATATCAGAAAATATATTGAACAGATTACATTCACAGTCGATATTTTAGAACAATAAAAAAATTCTGTGGTCGACGAACTTAAACTGATTACAAGGATAAACTTTGATGTATTACGATAAACTGATACATGAGTAAAATGTCTTATGAAAGTAAAACATTGGCTTATTGAAAGTGGATGTAGTTGTTTTATAATAATTTAAAGGACTGAGGCATGATTATTAACAACAGATATTACGACTAACTATTTATTTTTCTGTAAGTATAAGTATTCCAAATAAAAATAAAACAAATAGTCATCAATCATTTTTATAAATAATATTTATAAAACGTAAGTTATCTATATATATAAAATCGTTCTTCCTGACTAACTGACTGACTGAGTGAGGGGGTGATTCATCATCGCTCAGACCAAACCCCTGGACCCAGAGGCATGAAATTTTGTGACAATATTCTTCCTATAACGTAGGCATCTACTAAGAAACGACTTTACAAAATTCGTCCCCCAAGGGGGTAGGGGGGCAAAATGTGATTTCACAAAATCCTTCATATCTCAAACAAAAAACAGATATCCGTAAAATTTTTGCTTTAAAATATAGCTAATACAAACGTCTAAAAACCAATTTCTGGAATTTTAGAATTTCAGCCCCCAGGTGGGTCAGTAAGGGGGGGGGCTATGGGGCAAAAACAAATAGAAATACAGTTAGGCCGTTCAAAATTGGTACAGATAGGTTTTAGAGGTCTGCAAGTCGAATGGGGATATTTTCGAAAGTGTAAAGTTAAAAGGAGGGGCGAGAAGGGGTGAAGGGAGAGGAGGGGGGGGGGGCAAATAAATAAAAATAGAGTTAGATCGTTCAAAATTGGTATATAGAGGTTTTCGATACTTACAAATCGATTGCGGATATTTTCGAATTTGTAAAATTATTAGGACGGACGGGAAGGGGGGGGGGCTATGGGCAAAAACAAATAGAAATACAGTTAGGCCGTTAAAAATTGGTACAGATAGGTTTTAGAGACCTGCAAGTCGAATGGGAATATTTTCGAAAGTGTAAAGTTATTAGGAGGGCCGGGAAGGGGGGGGCGGAGGGGCAAAAAAAATAGAGTTAGATTATTCAAAATTGGTACATAGAAGTTTTCCACACCTACAAATCGATTGCGGAAATTTTCGAATTTTTAAAATTATTGGGAAGGGCGGAAAAGGAGGGGAGTGGAGGGGCAAAAAAATAAAAATAGAGATAGCTCGTTCAAAACTGGTGCATAGAGGTTTTTGATATATACAAATCGATTACGGATATTTTCGAATTTCTAAAATTATTAGGATAGACGGGAGGGGAGGGAGGAAGGGGGAAAATAATAGAAATAAAAGTCAGAGCATTTTGGGAATTTTTTTCGAAGACAGTGAGAACCCGGTGCGACATTTTTCCTAATCAGATTTTGTTTCTCTTTTTTTTTTTTTTTTTTTTTTTCACGTGATAAAAATTAATGCAATTTTGAGAATTCAGTAATTATAGTCATTTATTTAAAAATAGGGACCAGCGAAGCGGGCGTTGCCTGCTAGTTTGTTATAAATAAATACTAAATAAATATTAACTAAAAATGACTATTAAGTTTTGAATTGAAGTTTAAAAGCTGGAAAATAGAATGAACAAAAATATACTCTGATATAAAGTGTGATTATAATTAAAGTTACGATTTCAAAACGCTATAACTTAAAAACTACTACTAAGAATGGCTTGATATCTTACCAGAACATTTGTTAGGCAATGGAATTTTGTTTGCAAAGCCAAAAAAAAAGTTCCAATTTGTACTTTTAATCATTCGTAAGATATTTGTTTCATGAAGCTATTCTTTTTATCTATCACTAATTTGCTGTAAACACGTATTCTTGTTTTTTTTTTGCTTAAAAGTTGCCGTAAACATTTAAAATCTATTCTTTCCTGCGATTTTATTTTATTGCTAACAACATTCCATAATGAATCTATTTAAATTTTTTTTTTAGATTATATATTGATAGCGCCATGTATACGCACATTTTATAAATACCTTCATCAAACAAAATTGTTCTGGTAAAATATCAAGTCATTTTGACCGTTAGTTTTAAAATTATAGCGTTTTGAAATCGTAACTTTAATTATAATCATTTTCTACTGTAAAGAAATACTCTGAGAATTTCGCTGGGAAATACTCTGAATAATCATCTAAAGAATAATGTCATATATTGAAACTACAAACCGATTTCGTGCTCTAAATATTTTTAATGTAATAAGATATCTTAGTTATATTAAAGAAAATTGGTTATTAAATTTTATTTTTAGAAATAATTTACGATATTAACAAGTAAAAGTTTTGGGAGGTCTGTAAATTAGTCATGTGGTATGAAATCATTAATTGAAGCTCAAAATGTGTCTCTACTTCTAAAAGATACCTGAAGCATAAAATGCAAGACGTTAATTATTTAATAAATTTAGCAAACCCTGATAATGTATTAAATACCTTGATGCTTTAATTAGAGATTAAACAAAGTCTGAATACTAAGTGAAATGTGCAATAAAATGTGTTGAGATTTGGCACCTATCATTTGGCACCAATGATGGTTTCATATAAAAACTTATATTTCTAATTAATACTTATAGATTCATCTATATTAGGTTTGTTCAGTAAAATATATATTTAGGCTATAATTCTTATGGTTTTTGATGTATATTTTTTTCACAGAATTGTACTCTTTAAATTGAGTTTTATCAATTTAAAATGTTTCATGAATTTACGATCTTCAAAATGCTAAAACGTCTACAAATGTTTAAGAAAAGACTTAACACATTTTTGATCGTTTAATGAAACATAATTAATAGAATTAAAGATGGATTTTATAGGATATTCTAAATAAAAATAGAAGAAAAAAATTCTCTCGTTTTTATTTAATTATTTTATTTTATTTTTACAGAAACATGCATTTTTTAATATTTTCACTGAGAAAAAATTCTGTAACTGACATTTAGAATTTAATTTGTAGCTCTAGAAAAATAATTCTGTGTCATCCTTATAAATACTAGTACCCTTTGAAAGCGAGTTCTAGAAACACCAATCTGAATTCTAGAGCGTTTGTCTATATTACCGAGGTCGAACTTTTTTTAAAAATCTCTGCAAATAAATGAAAATACAAGAAACGAGTTTTAACAATTATAATTTTGGCTTATGACCCAATTCCAGATAATCAAATAAGAACTTCTCACAGCACAAAGGATTCAGAATATTCAGAATATTGTTTCACCATCTTGAAATGTGTAAACTATTTTCGATCATTTCGTCTATTTAGCTTATTGTCCTGCTTTATACGCATATCTCGGAAAATTATATTTCTAGTTTAGGGATTTAGAAAAGGATCACTTATTCTTTCTAGATAAAGGCAGTATATTTTTTTTTCTATGTGTTCCCTAAAATAACTTAATAAACTTAAAAAGTCAACACTAAATTATTTAAGTTGGTTCTATTAAACATCCAAATAATGTTGCATATTTTCTTAAATATCTATAGATTTACCATTTCATAAATTAATGAAAAAAATGCAAACTGAGAAACGCACTTTAAAGATTTCATGTCTATAAAATATATATCAAAACCCATAAGAATTGTTGCCTGAATATATATTTTATTTCACAAACGTAATATAATTCAATTTGTAAAAATTAAATTAATTATAAGCTTTTACATGAAACCTTCAATAGTGCCATGTTAAAGGTGCCACTAAGTCCCCTTAATTTACTTTAAAAAGTACAAACTATGTTTCAGAAAAATCACGAAAGCCGGATTTTTTTTTTAAATATTTTAATATTTTATATTTTTTTTATATTTTTTTTTATATTTTAATTTTTATGTGTGTGTATGACTATGCCCTTTCTGCCCTTGTCTCTAGAAGTACTGCTTACGTGTACTATGAAATGCCGATGCTTGTATTCGATAGTATGTAACGTCAAATGTGAAATAACAGCTTGAATTTGTCGAAATGTATTCCTAATAAACATAATTTAAGAATTACACACGCGCATTAATAGAAAAAACATAGAACGTAAAAAATACTACTTCAAAAGGAACAAAGAAAAGGTATTTTGCTTTGAATAGTTACTGCATATAGAAAATGGATTTATTATCAGGAACAAAAAGGTTAAAAAATTTTGAGTAAATCTGGTTCGTCGCAAACAAAGCCAGATCTTCATTGAATGAAGATCTTGTGTTATTTTATGCCATGTTATGCTCTGGTGGGATAAGAATGATGTGGTATATTATGAACATGCTGGCATTAGGTGGAACTATATATGAAAATATCTGCCGTCGACAACCTATATCTGCCGTCGTGTGTTATTCTATGTCGTGTCATGCTCTGGTGGGATGAGAATGATGTGCTATATTATGAACTGCTGGCACCAGGTGAAACTATATATGAAAATATCTGCCGTCGACAACCTACACTGTAAAAAACAGTTTCTTAAAAATGAGCTAAATTGTCTCAAAATAGCTCCGAAACAATATATACTTAAATTTTAAAACCCGTGTACTCATTTTTGAGTATATTGATATGCTCAAAAATGGAGATGACCTATAAAAAATCCCAATATCCCCATGTTTGACATGCCAATATACTCCGAAATGAGTACATGGGTTTTCAAATTAAGTATATATTGTTTCGGAGCTATTTTGAGACAATTTAGCTCATTTTTAAGAAACCATTTTTAACAGTGTATATCTGCCGTCGTGTATTATTATATGTCATGCTATGCTCTGATGGGATAAGAATGATGTGTTATATTATGAACTGCTGGCACCAGGTGGGGACTATATATGAAAATATCTGCCGTCGACAATCTATATTTGCCAACACAGCTGAAGTTTTATAAGGTTATGGCAGTGCTCATTTTGCTGTATGGCTCAGAGAAATGAACCCTGAGTCCCCACGAACGAAGCAGGATCCAGGAAGCAGAGATACGGTATCTACGACCTCTAAAGGGCCCACAATTATGGAAAAAATTAGGAATGAAGATAATGGAAGATAATTAAAAGTTTTTAACATCATAGACAAGATCAATGTATACCACACCAATTGGAAAAATCATGTTCAACGTATGACACGAGGAAGACTACCGACAGCTGTTTCTACTACATTCCAAAGTGCAAGCGAGAAAACGGCAGACCTAGAAAACGGTGGTTAGACCAAGAAGCCGGAACAGGCTCCCAGCCTAATCCCTGCAGATAATGATGATGATTGGATCGTTCCTAAAGACTAGAAATTCTTCAGAGAGGGAATCCGTCAGTTGCCTGAAAGATTAGCGAAAGTTGTATCTGTAGATGGAGTATACTTTCATTTAATATATTTTTCATTTTATAAACTAGCAAATGTTCTTTATTTCACTAAGAAAAGGTGGATTTACATTCACACACCTACTTCCATGATATCTCCTCTTGAAAAATCTTTTTAAGACTTACAAAATGCATCTAGATTTTTTTTTTTTTTTTTTTTTTTAAGACATATTAAATTTAATTTTAACTTTTATAGAAGATGAAATGTTTCTTCAGATAATGAAATATTACTTATCATTTCATGATTTTATCTTCTAATAAACGATTTTTAAAATATCCTTCTGTGTAATTTTTCTTAGAATTCCTTTATTATTGAGTTTATCTCGTTCGTAAATGTATTTCAACTTTATAATTATTTTATCATGTCAAAGGAGTACTCAAATATTTATGCATCTTTCATTAACCATTTCAAACAACTCAAATTTAGATATTCAAGTGTACATCACATTTAATTTTTCAATCTTTTGAAGTATCACAAATGATTTTTGAACGAAAGTTTTCCAAAATACTTATTAAAAGTGCGTAATTTGGTATTTATTTAAGTTTATAATATAAAAATACTAAATATAAGGCGAAGTACATTGGCTTATAAGCAAAAAATATAAATCACCTTTGTTTATTCACAAGAATATCTAAGTACTTGTTATGTATTTAGTTCAGATCAAGTTATTTATTACGTTTAAGATTCATTTCTTGATTTGCAAGACTAAAATATTTATTTAATTATTTATTATTTGCACATTTTTTTAATATATTATTTACACACATATGATTTATACGAAGTCTAATTATAAGTCTGATTATAAGTAATATAACACAGGACAATATTACAACATGAAGAACTTGGACGTGACATACTGGAAATATTATCGTCATCTGAAATCCGAACAAAATATTCCAAGGCCCGCAAATTTTCGGCGGAGAGGAAAACTTGCCTTTGTATATTTGGCGAATGAGGTCCAGCTTAAAATTTTACTGCTTAATTCTACAAATAATTATAATAATAAAAATAATAATTAAATAAAAAATTAAATAACATAAAATAAATAAACAATAAAATTACTTCATATTTCTGACTGATTACCTAAAACATTTTTTAGAATCGGAAAAATGTTGCCAGTATAGAATTCGAAACTTGGACTTGTCTGGTTAATTCTCCATATCTGTACCTTTTGTGCTATTGGGTTCTACATATGTCCGGTACATTTTAAACATACGAATGTGTGAGGTTCATGTGGTCGCCATCCCTATCTTAAGCTTAAATAACAAGTAGTAATAGCACGAGACTCAATTAAAATACAAATAAACGTTTTATTAGAGCTTAAGATTAGGGAGGATAACTGGACCAAACTCAATATCAAATTTTATGTAACTTAAAAGAAATTGCTTCAATAAATAACTTAGATAAATGCAGAATAAATTTCACCCAGCGAAGATACTGTAGTAGGTTGAAGACTGCTCTCGATGAACCACGGCATTTCTCAAACTAGACAAAAGTTGTAGGATTCCCTGCACCACCAATTTCTCCACTCTAATTCAACTCTTTCATCAACACCCCAATATTTGCCAAACTAAGAATCTAAATCACTAAATGCTCGTCTAAGAACTATTCTCTTTTACATCACCCAAACAAAAAAGATACCTCCATATTTATACTTAATCTCAATCAACTCCAATCTCTTCGCTTAACAAAACACTAAAGCCTCTTCGTATTCACTCACACTCCGCAACTTACTTCCTCCGTTGCAGTGCTATGTTGACGCAAAAGTATTCCAACCTAAAACCTCGCCGATCATTTTCGTCGAAGCATTTTAAATCTCCCATCTCTTGCATGACTGGATCCAGGTTAATAAAAAAAAAAAAAAAAAAAAAACCTGTGGTGACCTACCACAGTCTCAACCTTACAGATATTAGAATTATTCTTTAAAATAACTATTTTAAAATACTTTGAACGACTGAAATACTTTCTTTAATTTCTTTTTCAACTAATCTAAGTCGGGGACAAAAAAAATAAAAAAAATAAATAAATAAATTAAATTAAATTAAATTAAAAATGTTTCTCTCTCTCTCTCTCTCTCTCTCTCTCTTTTTTTTTTTTTTTTTTTTTTTTTTTTTTTTTATTATTATATTTATCATAACAGTTCTTGTCATAATTTTTTTCAAACAAAAATAGATTTAAAAAAAAATCATAAATCATTTGATATTCTAAATCTATATAACTATTTCATTAATCTTAAAAAATATTTTAGGCTGACTTGTACATATGGATAAGACATTTTGATAAAGAAAAATGATAAATGATGCAAAGAACTTTCCAACTTACCCGTACGTGTTTCCTTTAGTAGATCAAAAATTGACTGTATTTATTTCATTTTTACTGACGACTATGCGAGAGGTTAAAGGAAATTTGTTGCAATAAACAAAATATCTGTTATACTTTTATTAAAAATAAATAAATAAAAATAAAATAAAAAACTTTTTTACGTGTAAACATTTCCTAGAATATTTAAAAACATATTATTTTTATTATTGGATATTTATTTATTTGTTTATTATTACTGTTATTACTGCTAAAACAGTCATTACAAGCTACATAGAACTAAAGTTGCAAGAAACAATCTTCGCATGAAAAATTTATTATACGTAATAATATTAAAGTTCACTGGAAACTTTAGAAGACGGGGAAAAAAATATATATATATATATAAAAGTAATAATTTAAGTGTAATATTATTCATTATTTAATCTGTATGTAATATTAAATTATGATTTTCACATAAATGGAAAAAATTGGAAATAATCAAACATAGGTTTTCCTTTCCGACTTTTCTTGATTCGTAAAAATAAATATAAAAATAAAACTGAATTTACTTCAAATTATTTTTTCTTGTAGCACAATGAAATACATTTATTTTTTTAATTGCAAAAGCATTTGATTCTACTTCATAGGCTCCCATGTATCGCAGATACATAAGATTGGAGCTCAAAAATTGAAAGGGAAAATAATAACACATTTAAAAAAAAAATATAGAACAGTAAAATTAACAATGTTAAAACTATAAAAATACAACAGTTTTAAAGAGAATAATTGAGTATAAATTCATGAACTATAAAAGAATTCAGTCACTAAATGTCAGCATCATCATCTCCCTGGCACGCCAGTATCGGCCATATAGGTTTTCTTCATTAACCGAAGAGCATTTGAGAAGATGTTCTTTATCCATCTCTGTCTTTTCATTACATAAAGTGCAGAGGGGAGTATTATAATATTTTTAGCGGTTGGTCTGTGTGTCTGTGTGTCTACCTGTGTATCTGAGTGTCTGTCTCTGTGTGTGTCTCTGTTATCAGAATATCTTAAGAATAAATATTAGCAGAAAGTCCAAAATTGTTGTTCTAAATGTGTATTATATAGGGATAATACACTAACCTTTTCATTGAGATCAAGCAAATGGTTCATGTAGAGAAACACCCATGAATATTCAATTACTCAGGTTCAAATACATATATTGCGTCTATGGGGAAAATTGCAGGAAAATAGGGTTTAAACTTCTATAGACTATAGTAAACCAAATGAAGCAAATATATATATTTTTATATGCGTAAAAATATGTTTCGTGTAGAATATGGTATAGAAATATTTCACTATTCGTTTACAGGGCTACACAAAAGAACTAGATCATATTTCGAAAATACATGAAAATTGATAGAAGTGTATTTCAGTGTGCCGTGTGGTTATTAATATAGGATTATATTTTTTTGCACAATGTGGGGTGTACATGGCGTTATGCAGATGTACAGGGCTGCCAATATTAAAACCATAACATTATTTTTTATTGTTAGTAGAAGTGCTTTACAATAATGTTTTACAATGTCCAGGAAAGCTCCACAGAAATTGAAATCAGTTCATGTTAGCCATATGGTATTTTTTACCATATGTATTACACCAGCATTTTTTCTAACGAGTAGTGGATAAAGACATTTCTCAATTTCCAATAGAAATTATTTGTGTTCCAAGTACACTCACCCGCGATGTTCAGCATTATCTTAATTGAATATCGTTTTTTTAATGGCAGTCTGTGTAAAAAAAATCTCTAAAAATTTTGCTGAAGTTTACTATAATAACAAAATGCCATATAATTACGGGACGGCTAAAATCTCTAAAAACATATAGAGACATTCTAATCATTTCAAAAAGTAGATCAGATATGTATTATTTTCTAAAATTATATTATTTAAATATATATATATATATATATATATATATATATATATAGTGAATGAATTTTTGTCAAAATATATATAAAAAGTAGAAAAGACTATTGTGTAAAAAATGATGTTACTTTAAGATAAAAAAGTAAGAAAGTTTATTGTGAATTTACACAACTATGTAAAATAATCACCTTCTGATATTCTACAACATTGCGCAATCATATTTAAGGTCTGAATTTAAAATTCACCATTTTTGAAAAAGAAAAAAAAAAAAAAAAAAAAGAAAGAAAAAGAAAAAAAATATATATACATAAATAAAAGAAAGGAAAGGAGGGAAAAAAGCATTATTTTGATAAAATTCAATATTTTATTAATAAAAATAACTGAATATTATTGTTTATCATTTTAACAAAATAATGTATAAATACAAAATGCGATTTTAATTCATTTATTTATTAATTAATAGGAAAAAATGAAACTTAATTCTACAGTAATTAAAAATTTATACATTATTTTAATTGTTACATTTTAAAAACACAAAATAAAAATAAACAGGGATTAACATGATTAAAATCCTGCTGCTTTACAAGGAGTGAAAAAGAAGTATTTCAAAATGACAAAAGAAAATCTCTTAAATATATATGTGTGTGCGTACCCTGGAGATAAAGGACACCATGTTCATTTTGAAAAAAGAGTTAGCACTATTTTCTTGATTTTTTTATTATTATTTGCCTAATAACATAACACCATGTCCATTTTCTTTATTTATGACAAATGCCTTTAATTAATTTCAATTGAACACCATTCCTAAAAAATCTCATTTTTTGGACATGGTGACATGCTGTGGGGTACAAATACATTTTAGAATTAAAATGTAGAGAAAATATCTGGGATTGTATTTAATAATAGAAAAATCTATTTTGAAAAAAGAATTATGACTGAAAATTGCATAAGAAAGAAAAATACTGAATAATACTAGAATGATAAAAGAATCCAGCTGTTTACTCTTAATTTTTATTTTATTGGTTTCTGTGTCATGTTTTGGTTTGAGTTCCATTAAATAAAATTTCAAGAAAGAAAAAATATATTTAATGCAAATTACAAAGAAACTTATTTTTAGGTATTTTATGCTATATGATTTTATTTCCATCGAAATATCCATCTCGGAAAATTTTTTGACAATTCTTTTGAAACCAAATAAATCCAATCTCTGACAAAGGGAATAACTTATACTCAGGCATGCAATTTTTTTATTTGTAAAAGGATATACAACAAGAATGTTTTTCTTTATAATAAGCAGAGACATTCTTTGTTAAATTCTTTGTATTCCGTCTTGATGTTATTTATTGTAAAACACGTTGTTGTATATATAATAGGGCTGGATTATTTATCAATATATCCCCAAGTATCGATATTTTTTTAATATCGCGATAACAGTATTTAAGTTCTTGTTCTATCGATATATCCCTCTAACGATATTTCCTAACGTGCACAGCTAATTTCTCTAACACGCGCACAACTAATTTCTCTAACGCGCACAGCGCGATCAAGTCATATGCGATAAACAGCGTCCAACGCCATATCTTCAAATTCTGCTTCTCCGCCTCACCGTACGCCGTACCACCCCGTAAACACCCAACAAACAGACCGCCGAATATCTTATACAAATACACCTTCTCTTCCTTTCCTCCTATTCACTGACTAAACTCGAAAAAATAACCCCAACCGGCTTCATTTGTGCGAACTGCGCACTCTCAAATCGAAACCACTACTTAAAAAGTTTGACCTTGAACGATAACATATAAAATGTTTCATTCCTCATTCATCAAGTTATCGCAGTAGCATATTATTTCCCATTCGATAATATCTCCAAACCAATAATATCGAAGTTGCTCATCGCTCGCAGGTGAAAAGTGAAAACAATGCAAACAGTATATCGCGTTTAGTTCATGGCAGTAGTATATTATTTTCCATTCGATAATATTCCCACACCAATAATATCGAAGCTGCTCTTCGCTCGCAGGTGAAAAGTGAAAACACTGGAAACAGTATATTGCGTTTAGTTATTGTTATCGGTTCGTTGACATATTGTTCGGAATTGCATGGATTGTTCGAAATATCGTCAAGTGGGTTTTTTTTTCTTTTTTAAGCAAAGAATTAACTGAAATTGATTACTTATTTTTTTTTAAATTGGATTTATTATTCTATCTTCTGCACATATAAGAAGAAAATATAAGATTTGGATAAACGTTTTTCCGGTTTTCGATGAATTTACACGTTTTGAGATTTCCTTGCATTTTAATTAACTGAAATTGTCTACTCATTTTTAAAAAGTGGATTTATTACTAGTTTCTGCGTACATAAGAAGAAAGAAGATACGAAATAAATTTCGATTTCCGTTTTTTGATATATTTACACGTTTTGGGATTTCCTTGCATTTCATTTAAGTGAAACTGATTACTTATTTTTTTAAAAGTTGATTTATTATTATATCTTCTGCATATACAAGAAGAAAGTGTAAGATTTGGATAAATTTTGATTTCCAGTTTTCGATGAATTTACACGTTTTGAGATTTCCTTGCTTTTCAATTAACTGAAACTGACTATTATTATTTAAAATGTGGATTCATTACTGGCTTCTACATGCATAAGAAGAAAGTAGAAGACACGGGGAAAATTTCGATTTCTGGTTTTCGATGAATTTACACGTTTTGAGATTTCCTTGCATTTCAATTAACTGAAATTGACTACTTATTCTTAAAAAAGTGGAGAAAGTATAAGATTCAGAAAAAATTTAGATTTCCAGTTTTCGATGATGTTACAAGTTTTGAGATTCCTTGAACTCTAATTGACCATTTTTAAGATTTCCTTTCTTTCTTTCTTTTCTTTTTCTTTTTTTTTTTTTTTTTAGTTCGAACGCTCTATTTCATGGACGACTCGTGCCTATCGGCCAACAGGGGTCGCTGCTGTGCTGCAATTTAATTCCGTTTATTAGAAGGCAGTTGCTTTGCTTTGCAAAAAGTGATTGATCTTCAACCACTGGGCGGTACTAGTATATAAATATAATACAATTTCCAAATGTTATAAAAACATTACAAAATATGAATTCAATATATATATCTTAAAAAAAAAAAAAAAAAAAAAAACATGATATGGTAAGTAGATAAAAAATAAAATAAAAATGGCAAGAAATTGACCTTTAGAATACCGATGAGTTATAGGGTCTCAAATTAATATTACTCTACAACCGAGAAAGTTTATTCGGTGGCAATTCTAAAGAAAGTTTATAAACAGTATTTCTACTGTGCATTTCTTATTCACTGAAATTAATTTAATTACAACCATATCGCTATCAATGACTGACAGGAATATTAGTAAATGAACTTTCTTTATACTCAGGAATGGGAATTAGGCGCAAAACTCATACTAATATTTATTTTTAAAATTTCCGTATATAAATGAATCATTGATATATATATATATATAGAGAGAGAGAGAGAGATAGATAGTTAAGTTACGACTTCTGCGCAAAATTTTATTAATCATCTACATTCTAAGTACAACTTCATTTTTCTTAAGCTTATATTTTTATTATAATTATGTATCTTGATGATATACTTTGTGTAAATAAAACACATATCACCCATTAGCTCTCTTAAAATGTGATTTTGAAATAATTAAATCTTAAAATAGAAAGAATGGAGGACAAACTATTCAGAAATATACTTAAAAGTAATGGTATAAATTAAAAGAAACACAAAACATTGTGTTGCTATTTATGCATTTTCTTTCTTTTTTTTCTTTTTAATAAAAAAGATTTGGAAGTAATATACCAGAAAATATAAATATACATATAGAAAACACTCCACACTTGTATACATTAAAATTGGTGTTCATTTGTCTTTAAAAAGTAGCAAATATCTATTTTCCTTCTCTTGAAATAAATATCGCAATATATCACCAATATCGATATTAACTTGATGATATATCGCGATATTTAATTTCTGATATCGTCCAGCTCTAATATATAATATTATATTTCCTGTAAATATTTGTTTCTTATAACACAGAGATGGCTGATCGATGTTTTGTATTTAATAGAATGTAAAAAATGTTTTAAACATTTTTGTTAATGACTAGTATTTATTAACAACTGAATGTTATTTTCTTCGTTAAAACAAGTTTTTTTTTTTTTTTTTTAACAAATACCGAGGTTCAATTTCAGAAATTTTAAATTTAGAACAACATTTACTCTGCTTATAATTTTTAAAATGGTAATAATTTATTTTTATTATTATTCTTATTAAATACGTATTTTCTAAAGACATATATGTAATAATAATAATTTTTGTTTTCACTTTTTATAACATAATATTGAGACGTAAATGATAACAAGAGAATACTTTTTAGTCGCCCATATTAAGTAAACGTTACGAAAAAGCATTACATACACAAACATATATATATATATATAATATAAAATCGAATATTCCATTTTACCCTCTTTATTATTTGTTTTATACAAATACAGACTACTTTTTGGTTTATACACTCACAGACACACACACACAAAGTATAGAGAAATAAAATTAGTTATACATGATATGTTCTTGTGTCGTTCATATAATTGCCGAAACTTCTGGAGGCCTCTATGTGGAGACTCAAAAAGTTTTTGGGTTTCATCGGTCTGTCTGTCTGTATGTCTTTCGATAGCAGACGTAAAAATCACTCCATTGTTTTATAATTTGGTACACGTGTTTATTAATCACATAGAATTAGCTGCCAGTTTTGTGTGTGGATTCTATTCGTAGTTCGTGTACAGAGACACATTAAAGATTTTCTTACCATTACGGCCTATGGACTGAATTTGTAGGCTGAATAATAGCGGCCTAAAAAATCATCTGATTAAATTGCAAATTGGTATACATGATTAGAGGCCATACAGAAATAGCTGTATAGTTTTTAGTGCACATATTGGCTATTCTTAGTGTAAAGGGACACTCCAAAGTTTTTCTTACGATTACGGCCTATGGACAGATTTTCGTTTAAAGGGATTTTAACATGATTATACTGCCTTCAACAAAATTAAATTAACATATTTTATTGAGTTGCTTTAAAGCATGATTTCCGTAGAAATTATGTGCTTTGACTTGATTATTCATATACAGTACATTACAAAAATGTTTCGGAAATATCACGTAATCATCCAAATTATGTCAAATTTCAAAAATTTTTTCATGAGCTACATAATAAATTATATTGTTTTTACTGGTGTCAAATGGTGATTATTGCTGGTTTACAGGGACACATAATAGAATTTCTTGATATTAGAGCCTACGGATAGATTTCTAAGCGCATTTTAACGTGATTATGTCGCTTTGAAAATTATAGGTTTAACATCCCAGCAAAACCTGGGATGATGGCCAACACGAGGCCAAGTGTTGGCTGCCAACAGTAACAGCTGCTGGCCCGTTGGTGGCAAAAGTTAAGGTTCCGAAGGGAATATGTTACGCCGGCCATCAGATGGCCGCATTCGGCCGATCCACTGCTGGCAGCCTGCAGTGCGATCGGAATAAGTCAGTGGGCCACTGATGGGTCATTGCTGGCAGCGAGTTATCGGTTAAAAAAAGGTTGTGGGCCACTGATGGCAACCAACAATAGGTTAAAAATCGTTAGTGGGCCAGTGTCGGGCCACCTGATAGCAAACATAATTTTTTCGTATTGTTGCTGGAAGCCTTCAGTGGGCCAGTTGTGGCAAACATAAATAATTATATTACTCCGGGTGTTTTTGTTGGCCCTTTATATTTTCCCTTTAACGGCCCTCTTCATTTACCGTCGCTGGAAGCCCGAGCCAATGTTATTCTATGGGGAAATTTTCTTTACAAATAACTCATTAACTAATACATATTTTTAAATTCTGTTTTCACATTCAAAAAATTCCCAACTGTTAAATTGACCGACCTTTTTTAAAAATGTATTTTTTAATTTTTAATATTTTATTTTGAAATTGCAAAATGAAAAAATTTCACTTATCGAAAATTCGTATTTTGCAGCTTCAAAATAAAATATAAAAAATTAAATAATTTTTTTAAAAAGGTCCGTCAATTTAACAGCTTGAAATTTTCAGAATATGAAAACAGAATTAAAAAATATGTATTAGTTAATAAGTTATTTGTAAAGAAAATTTTCCCATAGAATAACATAAGCTTCGGTTTCCAGCGGCGGTGAGTGAAGAGGGCCCTTAATGGGCCAATAGTGATTTGGTTGTGACTATTATTTTATTTTATTTTATTTTATTTATTTATTTATTTATTTATTGTGATACCTTACATTTTATTAATGCTAATTTCTATGCATTCAATATTTAATTTGGTTTTGTAGCAACAGAGGGTGATTAAACTATTATTATTATTTTTTTTTTTTTACACTTTTTTTATCTTGATTTAAAAAAAAAAAAAAAAAAAAAAAAATGCTTGACTAAATGATTTTGAAATGCAGACATATAAAAACGTTTAAGAACTCACATTTTCTACTATCGATTTAGTCCAAAGTTCAATTAAGGGACCAGCTATAAATTAAAGAAAAGCACAAATATTTTGGATCACCCTGTGTCATAAAAAGCTTCAAATGACTTGTAACTTGAATACATTATTGTTCTTACTATATACAATGTTTGTAAGTTTTTTGTATGGGAAATACACAATTTTTTAGGCATATATATATATATATATATATATATATATATATATATATATATATATTATTATTATTATTATTATTACATTTTTGGCAATTTTTTTGCTTATAACAAGAAAGAATTTTCACAAAATTTTACAAAACTTGCAGAAAATTTGATAAAACATTAAAGAAACATTATTCTGAAACATAAAATTCATATGTGTAATTTTCGAGGAGATTTGAGCATTTACATTAATTTTTATTTATTTATTTATTTTATTTTTTCTGAGCGTGCGCGTAAGATAGAAATTTTTTTATTACGTAAGTCGAAAACCAAATATCTTGGGTAACTTATACAAAAGTTTATTTCAATGGAATAAAAATTAAGTAAATTATTGGTAAAAGAACGAGCCAGATTTTAGATATGTTAAACCATGTTACAAAACGTCATTTTTGTGAAAATCACCTTATGAGCTCACAGATCGTACTAAATAAATAAAAGTATGTTAGAGTTACAAGTCCAGAAGGATTTTTTCCCAAAGAAGAAATTTTGAAACATGGTTGAAAAAATTTAATCTTCCAATTAAATGCTTGGCATGTGAAAAACCCCTTATGAATTTTCAAACCTGTATATACCTAAAATCTGCCCCATTTTTTCGCAACAACTTGCTTAATTTTTCCTTTATTGAAATGAACTTTCGATATAAACTGCCCAATATATTTAGCTTTTAACTAATGTGATGAAAATTTTTATCTTTCCCACAAAAGCAGTAAATAAAATATTTATTATAAATGCTCATATCTCACCGAATATTACACGTATAAATGTGTGCTTTAGAATAATATATTTCTTGTGTTTTGTATTTTGTTAAAATTTTGTCAATTTTTCTGTAAGTTTTGTAAAATTTTATTGAATTCCATTCTTGCCATAAGAAAAAAAAAAAAAGAAAGAAAGAAAGAAAAGAAACTTGCCCCCACCCCCCCACCCCCCTTGCCAAAAAAAAAAAAAAAAAAAAAAAATACACATATTGTTTATAATATATGCAGCGTGTTAAGGTTACAAGTCATCGGTAGCTTTTCATGATATAGGGTGATCCAAAGTATTTGTGCTTTTCTCCAATTTGTGGTTGCTTCTTTAATTGCAGTCTTGACTAAATCGATAGTGGAAAATAATGAGTTTTAAAATGTTCTTTGCATATTAGAAGTTCAAGACCATTTCATCCAGTATTTGTTTTAAAATAATTATAATAATAATAATAATTGATTACCCACTGTATTTATAGTTCAATTAAATTTTTACAAGCATTTGATTCTTAGACTATGTTTATAAATTTAGGATTTCTAGTACAGCGTTAGAAACACTCAGCCGATCCGTTTTCATTAAAAATAAATCTATGATAAGCTTTTTATTACTTTTGTTCTATGCAAATATAAGATTTTGATAAGATAAATATATATTTTGTTCTATGTAATATTATATTCTTTGTAAATTTTGTTTCAAAATGTTAAATTTCAAAACGTTTATTTAACTGTGTTATTTTTTTTTTTTTTTTTTTTTAAATAAATAAATGTAACGTTGCAAGTGACTAGATAAAATATTGAAATAAAAAGTTTCTGATTTAAGTATGCAATATAGAGAACATTCAATAAAAAAATATTTAAATCAGAGTTAAGGAGATAGTAAATATTGAAAATCGTTCTTTGAAATTTCTTCCTTAATGTCGTGATTTAATACATAAGTATTGAAATGTATCAGTATTAAGTACATTAAAATTTCTCATAAACTATTGAAATAACATAAATAAATAAATATTCCATGCAACATAATTTTTAAATTTTACACTCGATTTTACATCATTGTAATTTATCAAAATTTCCAAACATATTTGGGTATAACTTTGTGGATTGATTGAGAAGTTACTTTTTGAAAAGTATTTTGTACTTGTGTGCTAAATTTTAGACTCAAACATAAAAGTATTTTTAACAAAAAACAAAAAAAAAAAAAAAAACTCACCAACCAATGCACAAAGTAAAAACCTAATTTATTTTGAATATATTGTATTTATATTGAAAAGTATTTTGTACTTGTGTGCTAAATTTTAGACTCAAACATAAAAGTATTTTTAACAAAAAAAAAAAAAAAAAAAAAAAAAAAACTCACCAACCAATGCACAAAGTAAAAACCTAATTTATTTTGAATATATTGATACATTACAATACAATGAAATCAGGGTAAGGGGAGAATTTATTAAAAATATTAATCGCATAAAACACTTAAAATCTTTTGAAAATTTTTTATTTGATTTTTTTTTTTTTTAAACATATTTAAATAGTTTTCCAGAAATTTTAATATGCTTAGTATTGATACATTTCAAAGCATATGTATGTAAACTTTAAGAAATCTAAGACGCTAATTTCAAAGTACGATTTTCAATTTCGTCATCCCCTTAAAAGGGATTTAAAAACTACTAAAGTACGGAGTTCTGACTCTGAAGAATAAAATAATAAGTTACCATAAATCGAAAAAAAAAGCAACAGTGACCCTTAGTCAGGCGAACAAAAGTGGACACTAGTGTAGCAAATGTACTTTGCCGCACTCGTGCCTACTTTGTTCACCCAGTGAAGAGCCATGGTATTATTTCCACTCGAAACAAATGTTGCTAGTATTTTTTTTTTTTTTAATTAATGGGTTTTCTTACAAAGATTTTTATTATTAATAACGGTTCTTTGAATCGTTTATTACTGTAAAAATAAATAAATAAATAATAAGATATTAAAATAAAATAAAAATGCAACAGATGTCACCACTATTATCCTTAGTCAGGCGAACAAAAGTGGACACGAGTGTAACAGAAGTGTTTTGCTACACTCGTGCCTACTTTGTTCACCAAATGAAGAGCCGTGTATCACCAGAAACAAATGTTGCCAGTTTTTTTTAATTCAATTATTGCGTTTCTTTACAAAGATTTTTATTATTAATACCGGTTCTTTGGTGCATTTATTACTGTAATAAATATGTGCTTTAAAAAAAAATTATTTTTATTTATTTTTTTTTTTTTTTAATTTAATTTTAATTTTAATTATTTTTATTTTTTTTACAATTAAATTATGTAAGTACGCATTTCTATTTTTTTTTTTTTTGCATATATTTGCTGTCATAAAAATTTAAATTAAACATGCATGCATGATCCTGGAAACCAATTGAAAACAATTTCTTTTTTTTTTTTTTCTTATTAATTTATTTAAATAACTAATTCATCAAAAGTTATGGATTACTTTTTACTTTCCGAACACTATAGTGAGGAAAGTATTGTAATCATGTCAAAAATCCGAATTCGTGATTTTGATGTTTCTATACGTTTCGAGGTCCAACGAGTCCGTTTTCACTATTTTTACGATGATGTATGTATGTGTGTGTGTGTATGTATGTATGTATGTATGTGTGTATGTATGTGTGTATGTCTGTGAGTGAACACGCTAGCGTCTAAACGATTTGTTCGAATAAGCTGAAAGTTGGTACGTATATTGTAAGTCACCATAGTACGAACCCTATAGATTTTGGTGAATCTAGCACTTATAGTTTTTTTACAGGGACACAAAGAAAAATTCTTTATCATTATGGCCAAGGGACCAAAATCTTAAAAGTGCTATAGCATCTAAACGCCTTATTCAATTGAGCAAAAACTTTATACACATATTATAGGTCACAGATACTCAATCTGTATAGATTTTGGAGAATCTAGCACTTATAGTTTTTTTTACAGGGACACAAAGAAAAATTCTTTGCCAAATTTTTAAAAGTGTGATAGCGTCTAAACGCCTTATTAATCTCAGCAAAGAATTTGTACACATGTTATACGTCACATTTGAACCAACTGTATAGATTTTGGTGAATCTAGCACTTACAGTTTTTTTACAGGGACACAAAGAAAAATTCTTTATCTTTATGGCCTATGAGACCAGCAATAGCATCTAAACGCCTTATTCAATTGAGCTGAAAATTTGTATGAATATTATAAATCACTGTTGCACTAACTATAAGCATTTTGGTGAATCTAGCATTTATAGATTTTTACAGGGACACAACGAAAAATTCTTTATCATTATGATCTATGGACTCAAAGATCAGTAGCGTTAAATGAAACCTCGTGTGATATATGGAGAAAAATACTCAAACACTCTGTTATGGTTTTCTCTTTTTTGTTTGTTTAGCAACTCCTCTTTTTTTATTTTATCTACAAAACTGTTAGTTACTCAATGTTCGGAAAGTCGAGTGGAGTCACTCCAGATTTTTTTAATCAGAAAACAAACTAACTGCCAAGTTTATTATTTAAAGCGCAGATTACGATTTGAGATTCAAATTCACATTTAAACTAGTATGTTGTGGCCACCACAAGACTTTCTTCTATATTTTCCTATACAAATTCACTCAGTAACAATATTGAAAAAGAAAAAAAAAAAATCCAAGTTTTTTTTCGTTAAAAGTAAAAAAAATTCGATATCTTTGTTTTAAATTATCATATATTTATAGTTCAACCATTCGTTTTAAAGGTATTGACGAGACCTTTCGAAAGATACCCATCTTCAAAATTTACACCACTCCGGGGGAAGGGGGGAGCGATGCCCCCACATGCACAAAATTTTTTTTCTTAATTGACTACTACTATTAGCAATAATTCATATTAATTTTACAATCATAGGTTAAGAATAACTCTCATTATGTACATTTATACGAAATTTTGTCCTATACTACCATGTTAAAAATTTAGACGAAATACGGTCACAGCGCCTCCTGTTGTGCGATTGATCCCCAAATCTAATCAGCACCAGTTTATGTCAGGAGCCAACTAAATACCAAGTTTGGTTAAATTTAGTTAAAAAAAAAAAAAAAAAAAAAAAAAAAAAAAAAAAAGTTTTTTTTTTTTTTTGCTTTTTTTTTTTCCGTAAAAAGTAAAAAAAATCGATAACTTTGTTTTAAATTATCACAGATTTATAGTTCAACCATTCGTTTTAAAGGTATTAACGAGACCTTTCGAAAGAAACCCATCTTGAAAATTTACTCCCTTCGAGGGGGGACTTCCCCCCCAGGGGGGTTCACGAGGCTCCTACACCTGCAAAAATTTTTTCCCAGTTGACTATCTCTATTATAAATAATTTTTGTAAATTTCATAATGATTACTAAAAAATAATTATCCTTATGTACATTTATACAAAATTTTGCCCTATATCACCATGTTAAAAATTTAGAAAAAGCGGGATGGCAACGCAACCTGTGAGACGATTTTTACCAAAAGTTGATAGGCACTAATTTATGTCAAGGTACAACAACATACCAATTTGTATGAAATTCTGTGCAGTAGTTCCGGAGATACAGTTGCCACAAAATTTTGTCACACACACACACACACAGACAGACATTTTCTAAAAATGGTCAAATGGTCAAATCGTGTTTTTCATCTCTCAAAACGTGTAAATCCATCAAAAACCCGAGGTCGAAAATTTTTACGAATCCAATACTTTTTTCTATCGAATATAGAAGATAGTAAAAATTACTTAATGCATTTCGACATTTTTTGAACTGATAAGCGCTGTTGCTAACCTTCAAAGATGCTTAGACAGAAAGCATTTGGGGCCATCTGGTTATAATTGCTGACTAAGAAAAATATTCCAATTCAAAACTAACACATTCGTACTGCACTGATTTATAAACGTTGGTTTGGTTTACTTTAAAATGAATTTATTAAATAAAGACGTAAGACGTTTTCAGTTGCTCTGAAAGATTTCATCATAAATATAGGGAATTACTTATTTCAAATCTTACATAGCGAAAATGAAACAGGATATTAAAAAATCTGTTTTATACACAGATTTAATGAGAATGACTATTATTTTAATTATTTAGTAGTGGGTGTACATCAATGATTTATATTTCCTTCTAAAGAAACCTTAATTTTCCTGTATTATTATTATTATTTGTTGAGAAATAAAACAATTTGAAAAAATAAAAATACGGGATGAAGGTAAAGAATTTCGATTATTTACTTTTAGTTGAAAACCATTTTAGAATTACAGAGACACTGGATAAACATTTTAAAAAATTTATAGTCATATTCATTTAAAGTTTACTCAGTGTGTCTTACTCACTTAAAGTTTAGCAGTCAAAAGTGATCATTTAAATTACAAATATAAACAGGATATATAATTTTATGATGAAGTATAGTCATAATAATAATGCAGTTCAAAGATTAACGTCTGTGATAAGTATATAATATTTGAGAGAAAATTATTCTAATCTAAATAATTTTTTTTTTATTTTATCTTCTTGTCTTTATTTATTTAATTGAATTTATTTTTATTTATTTGTTTTTTATTTATTTTGTCTCACATCTTTATGCGGCGAAAACTTTATTAGTTTGTGAGTGTTATCTGTGTTAATAATAATAATTTCGGAATTTAAAAGGTAATAATGCACTTGTTATTCATGAAATATGAATAAATTGATTCAGATTTAGGACCATCTTCACGATTCTTGACTTTTTGAATCATACTGGTGGTCAGGAATGAAAGAGTTCCGCTTTTTTGCCACCACTAATTTCCATAAAAAATTTTTGCTCTATAAAATCACAAAAATAATATAAGAAATATGATACAAATTTCTCTATTGAAACACTTTTGGCAGAAAAAGCAGAACTCTTTCTTTGCTTGGGCGACGTTTCTTTGGGATATAATTAGAAAGTCTAATACTTATTTTGATTATACTTTTTGCTATTTCTCTTTTAATTAATTTATGGCAATACTTCATTTTCTATTTATATTTCTAACATATGGGAATTTTTAAATGCTGTTTACTATTTTACAAGTACATTTTTTTAAATACTTTATATATATAAGGATCTAGTCAAATATATATAGAAGGGATAATTTTTAAGATTTGTTTATTTATTTTTTTTTCAAACGATGCTCTCTGGATTAAAAAGAAAAAAAAAATTCTTGGCTGACTGTTATTAACATAAACATTTATTTATTTTATTTCACATCTAAAACTTAATTCTCATTATGTGCATTTATGCAAATTTTCCTCTCATACTGCCATGTTAAAAACTGGGGAAAAAATGGGATGAAAGCGGCATATTTTGAAGGATTGATCCTCAAATGTAATTAGCACCAATTTAAATCAAAGTCCAACTAAATATCTAGTTAAGTTAAATTGTATTAAATTGTTCATAGAATACAGCGTTCAAAAAATTACTGATACACACAAAGATAGACAGATAGTTTTTTAATGAAGTCAAATCGTGTTCAGAACATATCAAAACCAGTAAAACAACCGAAAAACGGGAGTCGAAAATTTTTACGTATCAAATACTTCTTTCTTATACATGCAGAACAAAGTAAAAATAAAAAGGTTACAAATTTATAATTGTCCTAATAACTTTCCCACAGTTATATTATGCAAATATAAATTTGGATCCATAAACTTATTAGCGCTATTAAAATAATAATAAGAAGAAATAATAAGAATATAATTAGAAAATTAATGACTATCATAGCTCATTTTAAACGGACCAACGAGATATTTGCTGTACTTTTCTAGAAATCCTAATATTTTAATAATAATTCTAAAATCAAACGCTTCTAAAAATGATTAAATAAAAAACACAAAACCAAATTAAAAAATGAATCACTTACTCTTACACTTTTTATGAGATCATTTAACCTTTTAGTATCTTGTACGCCGCAGACTTGGCACGAAATGGTGAAGCGAAATGAGAGGGAATTTCAAATCAACAGCAGGTGAATCACAGCGCCCTCTATGCATTCGAATTGCAAGTGATGATCCGGTACCGGCCTTATAAATCGTGGCCGCAATATGGCAAACATAATGTTGGCCGTGTGCTGGTACCCTGCAAAAGGCCAGCTGTTATTATGCCGCTTCTGAGCCACCGGCCTTTTCACTGTAGGCTGGCTTCAATGCTGGCAGCCGTAAGCGGCCCACTGCTTCAGCTACATGTGGCAACCTGCAGCTAATGGCAAGTGCAAGATGCCAGCTGTAGGCCAGAACGAGCCCATCAGTATAAGTTTTGCTGGGATACTATATTAAAATTTTTAAAAACAAGTTTTCTCTTAGAAAAAAAGGCGTGTATAGACTAAATAATTTATTTACAGGCTACACAAAAGAATTCCAAAGAAATTCTGTAGTCATCCAAATGATGTGAAAATTATCTCAAATATTAATGAGATACAATGAGTTAGTTTTATGCAATTTTTTAGTGTACATGATTATTGTGGCTCGTATACAGGGATATAGAAGAAGAATTTTACATAATTATAGTCTATAGGTTTATTTCATATAAGTGCATTTTAACATGGTTCTCTCAATTAAACCCAATGAATAAATATAGGTTATTAAGATGTTTAAAAGCATGCTTTCTGTATAATTGGTAGTCACAGAATTTATAAGAAGTGTACAGTGCCCTATAAATAATTTCGAAAACGCTATTTAGTCGTTTCGAAACAATTTTTGCACAAGTACTTATGAGATACAAAGAATTTACAAAAGTTACTCTGAGGGACAATGAATTATATCTATACACATATGGAGAGATAGATATAGACAGACAGGAACGACAGAGAGTTGAGTGGGGCGGTAGCCCCTCTCAATATGTATTGTGTTAATAATAATAATACATATACTTAATTAATAAGAAATAAATAAATATGATCTGCTGAATAAAGATTGACGCAAATAGGACGTTGAGTCTTCTGACCTGCATATCCACTAGTATTATATTTCTTGAAAATATTTTATTCTTATAACATACAAATGACTCATTGATGTTTTGCATTTAGTAGAATGAAAAAAAAATACTTTTAATATTTTTGTTAATGACTAAAATTTAAAAACGACTAATTGTTATTTTCTTCGTTAAAACAATGTATTTTTTTACAAATATTAAGTATATACTCAAGAAGAATGAACTCAAATTCAAAAATATATGATTTATATCTAGAAAAGTTTAGCGTTAAACTGAGGTATTTGTTTTATCGATATCAGATTTTTTTTTCAAAAGAAAAAAAAAGAAAGAAAGAAAGAAAAGAAGAAAAAAGAAAAAGAAAAAGAAAACCATTTTTCTATCGCTTACTTAATTTACTTGCTTTTTTTATGTTTTTTTTTTTTTTTTCAATAAAAGATGTTCACAGTTATATTTAAGTAAAAAGAAAAAATATTACTATGTATATACTTAACATTTAATTATAACTTTCTTCGTAAATTATATACTAATTTCATATTTTAAATGTTCTGAAATTGAAATGTAACTATTCTTTTCCACCTTAAATTACTATCGAAATGCTATTACTGTTCAAATTCTATAATAAAAAAATCTATATTTAAACAATCATAGTGTACTTTAAATAGCAGCTCAAAACTATTTTAAAACCAATATTATTTACAGTCTATGTTTGTGTAAAGTTACAACCATTCCTCCCAAACATTCTTTTTAATATTTTAACAACTTTCATAAAATATTTAAGAACCTTATTAAGTTAAAAAATTAATTTCAAGTAACTCAACTAATATTCGTCTACACCACCGTTCTAAATTAATTCGACGAATTTAAAGTAGCCCTGTAATTTATCTGTAAATCAGAATCGCAGAAATCAATGTGTTTAAGTTTAGTAGAGCAAAAAGTAGATAAATATATAAATAAATAAATAATCATATAAATAAATAAATAATCATTAAATGTATTTTAGTCATTTCTAAACATAGCACTACTATATCAAAAATATCATGCGTGGCCATGTATACATAGAATACTTTCATAACTTAAAAAAAAAAAAAAAGATGATTCATTTAATACTTCAATTTAAGTGACTTTTTAATATTACTCAATATACATGTATTTTCATTATTTTATGCATTTAAAAATATGCGCCAATTTCTTCTTGTTTAGAAAAGTCTAAATATGTTAAACAGTACCTGCCTGCATATTTAAATACTTCTGGATTCGCCTTTAAACGAACCACTGCCCATCTCAATGCAATATTCAAAATAGTATCCCCATGTGATACGAATTTAGAAAACGTAGTATTGACGTTTTGCTAACATTTGATACTGGTTTGTCAATGCTGAAAACAGACACGCATACTGAAACAAACACATACACTTACCAACCGTTAAAAACTTGATTTTTCCATTCAAGATAAATTGGATCGTGTAAATATAACAAAAATTGAGAATTTAGAAATTCGACTTAAAGACAATATTTGCTCTCTCATACATGTATAAGGGAATTTAAACACTTATTTTATTATTTTAAATCTAGTAATAGCATTTGTTTTAAAAGAAATTATAAATTTAAGATTTCACATATTAATTACATTCATTAATTCATTAATTACTATAACTTAAATATATTTTTACTGAAATTTAACTTTAAAATTTACAAAATTGCATGTGGAAATTATTTAAAAAGTATTCTAAACCGCTGATGTTAAAGATTTTTTTTAAATTTCCTTAGCTGGTACAATTTAATGAATGTCTCGCAGATAATTTTAAACATTTTTGAAGAAATGATGTATGTACCTAAGTTATACATTTTAAGGTTATATCCCAGTTTGAATGGTGAAATTGGAAATTAGAAGGAGGTTGTATAGAAAGGTAGATACGTACATACATCAATTACTCACAAGTTTAATTGAAATGCGAGTTATTCTTCATTCAAATAAATCAAAGGTTTTTGAAATATGAGTAATTTAATCGCTTATTTTTAAGTTTGTATTAATTTTAACTAGTTAAAATGTCTGGTAACTTTTCCTCTTATATTATGAGTGAATTCTTCGACGGTGGTGTCTAAGTTATTTTTCAAAGACTTACAAATAATATAAGTTTAAAAGTGGAGAATTTTTTTAAACAGAAAATTTAAAGGTTTCTTAGGTGGTGTGATTTATAACGCCTCTGTCAAAAACTTTTAATATTTTGGAAGAAATCATACATATAATTATCTTATACAACTTTAAATGATTAAGTAATCCACTTTGAACATAAATCTGGAAACTCGAAGAAGGATGTTTAGAAAGATCGATGAGAGCATCAATCACTCTCTAATTTTAGTTGAAATGACACTCGATATACTTGAGAATAAAGTATAGGTTTCTGAAGTTGGAATTTAATTGCATACTTTTCAAGCACATATTAGATTTTTACGATGTGAGGCGTCTAGACAAGTAAAGTTTTTCATGTTATAAAAAAGCCTTCTTCGCTATATTATCTGATAATTCTTTCTAGAGATTGGATAAAATACTTTAAAAATTTCAGTCAACCCTTATATTAATTATAAGTAAAATTTAATTATATATTGAAGATTTAAAAAAAAAAAAAAAAAAAAAAGATAAATACCCTTTGAAAAGAATTTTTATTTCACGAAAACTTCTTTAGAAATGAAAATATATAAGTATTTTTAGATTGTTGGTTTAAAATATTTTTTCATAAGGATAATATTTGTTTTAGAATGATCATATCATCATAATTGGTGAAGCGCTCATCTGAAAAATAAAGGTAATTTTTTAAGTAAAAAAAGTAAAAAAAAAAATTTCTTTAATTTTAAGTAAAGGAGTATGTATATATGGAGTTTTAAACAAATCAGTACCAAATCAGTTTTAAACAAATACCTTTTCACATGAATTTGAAAATTTCAAGTGGCCAGCATTTAAAAATAAAATGGCAGATCAAGTTGACAAACGAATTTCAGAGATAAGTCTAATCTACAAATTTAGTTTGAGACAATTCAGTATTTCAAAATTTATCGTGTTGACAAATTTTGAAGTGGCCATCTCTTGGAAACAATATAGTTTAGCAAAATGTCAAGAGAACTTACACAAGATATTTGAAGCATAATTTCACTGTCCAGCTTTGGTTCGAATTAGTTCAGTATTTCAATATTATGATGACAAATTTTCAAGTGGACATCTCTTGGAAACAATATAGTTTAGCAAAATAACAAGCGAACGTACACAAGATATTTGAAGCATAATTTCACTGTTCAGCTTTCGTTCGAATTAGTTCAGTATTTTAATATTATGATGACAAATTTTCAAGTGGCTGATGATTTTAAGTGGCTGCAACTTTGAAACAAAATGACGGCGCAACTTGACCAGTGAAATCATCCAAGATATTTATATGATAACTTCATTTTCCAACTTTGGTTTGAATTAATTCAGTGTTTCAAAAGTTATCATGATATGAAATTTTCAAGTCGCACAGTGGTTTCAAAATGCCACCACTTGGAAACAAAAAGACGGAGTGATATTCCCAGCAAACATATCTAAGCTATTTAAATAATAAGTCAGTTTCCAAATTTAATTGAATTAATTCAGTATTTAAAAAGTTACCGTGATAATGAATTTTCAAATGCTAGCCTGATTTCAAGCTGCCTTGTTTAGTTTAAGATCGGATAAAGTTCGTTAATAAACTTAGTCGAGACCTTTATATGAGATGTTAGGTAAAATTCAAGCCATTTCGGTGCTAAATGCGATTTTTACAATGTGAATTTGAAATTTTTAAGTGGCAGCCGCTTGAAAACAAAATGGCCGAACTTGTCCAATATATTTGTAAGATATGTTCGCTGTCCAAGTTTGGTTGAATTTGGAGTATTATTTCACAATTATCGTGATGGCAAAATATCCGTTATATATATGTCCCCCCCCCCCACATATATATATATATATATATATATATATATATATATACACGTGAGTGTGCAGAGGTAGATAGATACATAAATAGATAAATGGTACAGGTAGATAGATAGATAAACGAACTGATTGCAAAAGGTCAATTTAAAAAAAAAATCAACCTAATACTACAAACAAATTAATATTTAAAGATAATTTAAAAATAAATAGCTTTTTTACCAAAAATAAATATAACAAAGAAAATCCAAAAAATCCAAAGCTAAGAATACTTTAGAGAACTAAAGAACGTTATTTGATTTCGAATAATTTTATTATCATTACTAAAGTTCAAGAAAGTAAAAAATCCATAACTCAGTTTCAGTGAAAAAAATTTAATTTATAAAGTAAATTTTATATTAAATTTATATGTGAAAAAGAAAAAGAAAAAATTATAATCTTAAAACAAGAAGAAATATTTTTAAAAACAATATCAATATAAAATTATTGTCTATAAACTAAAAGTGTAATTTCAATACTTATAAGTAAAGTGGATAAAGTGCACTGTTTTATATCTTCCAATATTTAAATTTAATTTAAGTTCGTATATCAATCAAATTCATATCATATTTACTTAATACTATGGACTTATAAAGTAAATCTCATATTGAATATTAATGATTCAATTTATCCAATTTAATAAGTCTTCTTTAAAAGATTTAGTATGTTCTGTATTGGAATCTACAAAGACTTGATTAGATTTTCCTGGAGTGGCGGAGCAATTGAGCAGAAATAAATGATTATAATATAAAAGGAAAACTTTTAAAGCAAACAACTGAAATTTGGCATAATGTATAGGCAGTATTTTTTTTTTATATATATAAATAATATTCTCAAACAGAAGTTCAATTTAAGCATTGGGTCATGAAATAAATTTTATTTTTGCCTTTATGAAAAATGACACAATTGTTGTTTTAATGAAAAAGAAAAAGAAAAGAAAAGAAAGAAAGAAAGAAACGTAATTCAACATTGAGAAATAGAATTTTTTTTTTAATTCTCACTTATATATAATTAAAATGTCCACAGATTGTACATATTGGGAAATTCAGATGCATTCTTTTGACACTTAGCTTGTAGTTTATTGCTTGTAATTAGCGTAAAAATACGTTTTTTATAAGAGGGGGGGGGGGGTGCGTTGTTTCTAAATATAATTACATTTTATTCCATTATTTAAAAGTAGTAGACCGCATCTTATTTACCCACAAGTAACCACAGGTAACCATACAATATAAATATATATATATATATATATATATACACATTTCTAGTATGAGGATTACGGTCGATATGTAATGCCTTATCAGATAAGCGATTATAAAGCTTTTCCGATCTTTTTTTATTTTCGAACCCCTGGCAAAAGAAGGCTCATTTTTTTTTTTTTTTTTTTTTTTCATAAGAGTGTCACTTTCTATTCATCGAAACGAAATCAGATTTCAACACCGCAATAAAGTTCTCATTTAAATACATTTATATTAACACCTTGAATCAAGGCTCCTCCCATTTTTTTTTTTTTTTTTTTTTTTTTTATATTTATTTATTTCTTTTTTTTTAACCGATGCGCAGATTAAACTCAAGATGTAAATGAATACATAAAGTAGTATTATTATAAAATAAGAAATGCAATTATAATATATCTCTTATGAAGAATATATAAATTTATCTACAAAAATATCACCTTAAGTAAATTACTATGCAGTCAGCAGCAAAATGGTTCGAGCGCTAGCAATAATACCTATATAAAAGTATACACTTAACACTGTTTTGTTAAATAAATCCTTGGTGAATCATGTTCTTAGTCATGAATTATATAGGAATTATTGCTTGCGCTCGAATCATTTTGCTGTCGACTGTAGTAGGATAGAAAGAATGCACATACATAAAAACTCCTTAAAATACATATTAGTTATAGAAAGTTTTAGGTATCTATGTGGCTGTCGTACAATTCTTTTTCTTCGTATAAAAACCAGAACAATTAAACTATTATAAATAAAACAATATATTTTTTCCCCTTAAAAAAATATAAATAAATAAATAATTAAATAAATAATAATAATAATAATAATAACTCTTAAATTTTCTGGTAGTCACCTTTTAATACATTTAGCGATACTGCAACACGAGGGTTTGTGAGCGATTAATCACACGTGGGAAATTTATATTTAAAGCGCTTTGGAACTTTAGAGCCAGGAAAGAATTAAAGAAAAATAAGCCTCGCCTTTAGGCGTTCTCCTAAATCGGTAGTTTATTGTAGAAAAAGTGTTTTTCCAATATTTGTGTTAAATATTTTGTGTACTTCGAGCATACATGTATGCTATTAGTATGTACTGCATCGGTAGCTCAGGATAAAATTTAGTAGATCTAGACATACATAAAATCCTTTAGTAATGTAACGTTTTAGCGAAGCGCGAAAAGGCGGGGTTTACTGTCCCAAATTTGAAGATACGCCAACAATAAAGTCTTAGTACAAACAAGAATAATATTATACACTCGGATTTTTCTCACTTGTAAATTTTTATATATGTATTAAATTTTAAGGAACTTTACACTCACAATGGTTTAAATTTTTAGAAAATAAAAAATTTTAATTTGAATAAAATGGTTTTATTTCCGAATAGAACAATAATATAAGTTGAATTTAATGAGCTTTTTATAAAAAATTACTTGAAATGCATTAACCCCTTAACGCGCGCTGTCCTCGCTACGAGGACGCAAAATTTAAGATCCAGCTGCAAAAATTCACCCCAGAAACTTTTTTAGCAAAAATTTACGTTTATAACATAGTAGAAAAGGCCGGTTTTTTTAATCTTAAAATTAAAAAAAATTTTTAGTTTAATTTAGTTTATGAATTCCGGTGGCAGTATAATTTAAATATTCCGAATTGTCTTGCGCCGCAAAGGGTTAAACATTATATCGTAATTAAATTTAAAACACGAAACTCATATATTAGAAAAAAATATATTATTTCATTTAAATGTTCTTCATTATGAGTTTTATAAATAATAAGAAATAATTTGTGAAAATCTTGCAGAAATTTTTATTCTTTCAAACTTTTGAGTTCGTTTCTCGTAATTCTTTTTATGCACAAATTTAAACTTAAAAATATATATTTAATTATTATTTTTATTTTAATATAACATGTTTTGCAACTTAATTAGCTTAATTTAATTTATATTTTTTCTTTATAATATAAAATATGATTTGTTTTTACACAGAAACAAAAATTATGTTCCTTTGAATGCCAGAAAAAATAAGTTTCTAAACAATATGGTTTTAATTTATTTCAGCCATTTATAATAATAAAACATATTTATGTATATATAACGAAAATAATATTTTTGCTATATATTTTCAATGTCATTCTAATGAAAGAATAACTCGCATTTTGTTATTATGAATTTGTACATAAACTTTAAAAATAAATTTAAATAAATGTAGGTTAATGGACTAACTTACCAGGCGGTACAGTCGGTAAGTACACTTAATACAGTTTTGTTAAATAACTCCTTGTCGAATACTGTAGTCATACCCCTGTCGATACTTAGTCAGTCTAAAAACAGGATTCGACAAGGATTTATTAAACAAAACGGTATTAAGTGTACATTTTTATATAGGAATTTTTGCTAGTGTTCGGAGACTTTTGTTACCGACTGTACTTTACAAAATATAATTAGAAGAATAAGCTTTGTTTCCTTCGATTGCGATTTTGAAATCGACGACAGGAAAATTTCTGAAGTAAGCAATTTTGTAAGGCGTAGAGAGACAATTGTATAGGTCTGTAATTTTCTTATGAAAGGGGAAAAATATCTGAAATATTTAATGCATAATTAATGAAAGATAATCTGGTATGCCACTCACACGACTTTCTCTTACCCTGAAATTTAATACTATAAATACAGGTTGCAGATTAAAAGGTAAGATAACGAGTACTGTCATGTAAACCTGTGTTAAACAATTCATTTTAGGCTTCGGAAGACTTTTGTATGATAATTAGTTCTGTGTGAGGGGGCTACCACCCCCCTCAACCCCCCGTTTCATTAATGCACCTACATTTATATAGAATTTAATTCGGTTATTAAAAAAAATTCTGTTTTTAAAAATTAATTTATTAAAATTATTATTTAAAAAAATTATCTTTTATGATAATGCAGACGATTTCCATATTAAAGAAGTAGTATAACACCAAATATCGAAAAAAAAGTCCATTTTATTCTCAATATTTAAAAATATATATATACGATTTTTTTTCTAAGTTTTTTTTTTTTTTTTTTTCGTTAAAAGTAAAAAAAAATCGATAACTTTCTTTTAAATTATCGTAGATCGATGGTTCAACCATTCGTTTTAAAGGTATCGGCAAGCTCTTTTGAAAGATACCCATCATGAAAATTTACTCCTCTCGAGGGTGGACTTCCCCCCCCCCCCAGGGGGGGGAGGCGAGGCTCCTACATATACAATTTTTTTCCCAGTTAACTATCTCTATTACAAAAAATATATATTCGTTTCATTTGGTTTAGTGCAGTCTATAGACGTTAAACTCTACTTACCTGCAATTTCCCCCATAGACGTAATGTATTAGAATTCTCTTGATTGTCCCTGTACACGAACCATTTGCTTGATCTTAACGAAAAGCTTACTGTAGCATCCCTATATAATACACATTTAGAATACCAAGTTTGAACTTTCTGCCATAATTTGTTTTTGAGATATGCTGATAACAGACAGACACACACACAGATCATTTGCTAAAAACATGATTTTCGTATTCAGGGGACCTCAAAACGTGTAAATATAACAAATTCTTGCGTTCGAAAATTTGACCCCAAAACAATACTTTCTCTTACCTTATGGTTAAGAGAAAGTAAAATTATTTCCTGCTAAGCACGCCTGTCTTCAGTGTAAATCGAGGCTACTTGTCAGAAAATGTTTCTTTTCTAACAGCATATTTCGCGAGTGGACCGCAGTAGACCAGTTGCCAGAGATTCAAGTTCGTAATTAGAAACTTCAGGGTCCGATACTGAAGCTTAATATAAGACAGCCTTCTAAATTAATAGTAACTAAAATTCAACATAGTTGTAATATCATCGATATTCCGTAAAAATAGTAGTTCTAGCACTAGAAAGACGGCAGCGGTCATTTTGACCGCAAAGGAATTTTGAACACCTGTATTTCACTTAAATATTTCTCTATTCCTACAGTATTATTTGACTTTTCCTAATTATTCATAAGGAATATATAACGCAAAAATTATATTTTTTCTCGCATAATTATCAGTGCTATAACTATATATACCTAGAAATACGGAATGCGGTCAATTTGACCGCTGTACAAATAAAACTTCATATTACTTTCATCTTTCAATTTTTGTTATCTACGCATCTTCTTTTCTTTTCGCGTAGTTGCAATAGCAGTTATTGGAAAGAAATGTATGTGAGGGGGAGAGGGGGGGGGGTTAAAAACATCTGTTAGTCACGTGATTCCTTTCAAAGATATTCGAATAGTAATGGTGCGAAAAGTAGAAGGGGGATTGTAAAAACACCTGCCAGTCACGTGATATTTTTTTTGTACTCAAACACATCTGCTTTACTGGTATTTACTTGTTTCCATGTTTTGAACCTGTTCGTACGTAAATTTTCTCCTGCAATGTCGCGAAGAACTGTTGGTAAAAAAAATCTGTCGGAGGAAGAATTTTTAAAATTATTGCAGAGTTTATCTGAAACCGATTCTGGCTCAGATGGAAATTCCGAATTATCTGAAGATGAATATATTCCTGATAATGAAAATGTATATTCTTCAGCTGAAGAAAGTCAATTTTTCTCGAAAAGTACGCAGAATGATTTTTCTTCTGAATCTGAAAATGAAGAACATTTTTTGATGAACTTTGACTCAAATCATGGAAGTAGTTCACGAGGAAGAAATAAAAAAATCAAAGGAAAAATACATTACTAAGTAAAATCAAATCCAGGGTATTCTCCCAAAACGAAAAAAAAGAGTAAAATGAAGAGCTAGCGAAAGATGGAACACTATGGAAAGTTCCTTCTGATACTTTATCTTCGGGAAGACGGCAGCAACATAATGTCTTGAAAGAAGTTCCAGGACCGTCCTCATACGCAATTAGAAATGTAACTCAAGGAAGTTTTGCAAGTGCATGGCGACTCTTCATAAACGAAAGTATTCTTCGTTTCGTAAAACTGTGTACACAATCAGAAGCTCATCGAAGATTGCAGGATCCACATTGGAATATATCTTTAGACGAATTAGATGCATTTATTTCCTTACTGTATGCACGCGGAGCTTTTATTTCTAAAGGCAATTCTGTAAACAATTTGTGGTCTAAGACTTGGGGTCTAAACTTTTTTCATCAAACAATGGCTCGTGACAGATTCAAAGAAATAATGAGATATTTGCGATTTGATCTGGAGGCAACAAGATCTGAAAGACTCCGAATTGATCAGTTTGCTCTAGTGTCATAAATTTGGAGCCCATTTATTGAAAATTGCTTACTTTGCTATAAAGCTGGAGAAAATATAACTATTGATGAATAATTATTCCCAAGTAAGGGTCGTTGCCCTTTCACACAATACATGCCTGAAAAACCGGACAAATTTGGCATTAAATTTTGGTTAGCAGCAGACGTGAAATCAAAATATTTACTCAATGGCTTACCGTATTGTAGAAAAAGTGAAAATAGGACAACCAATTACACTGTTGGAGAACATGCAGTTTTACGCCTGACAGAGCCTTTCTATAATACTGAAAGGAACGTTACAACAGATAAATTTTTCACATCGTTGAAATTAGCCAAAACTTTAAGAGATAAAGGAATTAGCATCATTGGTACTATGAAACGAGCAAAGAGGGAAGTACCTGAATCTTTCAAGCTCACAAAGGGAGAATTATATTGTAGCAAAATTTTCATGCATGATAATATCTCTTTGACTTCATATCAAGGAAAGAAAAATAAAAATGTACTATTGCTGAGCACATTACATGATACACTCGAAACAGATGACAATGAAAAGGATACACGTGAAGTTGTTGACTTTTATAATTCCACGAAATATGATGTGGATGGGCTTGATCAGATGGCAAGAAAATATTCTACTAAATCAGCTTCTCGAAGATGACCGGTGCAAGTTTTTTTTCAATAGCTTCTATAAATGAATGTGTCATTTATAAAGAAACTACCGGTGACTTTATTTTGAATTTAGCTGAAGAACTACGTACAAAATATGTCACAGCTAAGGCTTCTCCACTTGCGAATATGACTCCAAAAAGTATGGCTACTGAAGATGAAACAACTATATCGAGCAGGAAGCGTAAACAGTGCCAAATTAATCGATGTCGAAATAAAACTATAAACATTTGTAAAGACTGTAAAAAGTCAGTTTGTGGATCTTGCCCTTACAAAGTTATAAAGTTCAGTGTTTGCAAGGACTGCAAAAAGGAATAATGTAAGTAATTTAATTGTATAAATATATTTAAAGAATATATATTTTAAAAAGAAATTAAATGATGTTAATTAAGATATTAAGTACAAATGAAAATAATTCTCTTTTTATCGTAGGTTTTTTTATTTTGTATTTGAAATATTTCGTTAATGGCTCCTTAAATATATTGCATTTTCTTCAATAAAAGTTAATTATTTTAAATAAAATTATAAATTAACAGCAAAATACATAAGATTAATATATATAGTTTAAAAAAAAACTTGTTTCAACAAAAACATCTTCAAAAATTGAGTTATTTTTGTTATTAAAAAGAAGCGGTCAAAATGATCGTTCTCCGTCTTTCTAGGTATAAGAAAAATGCCGTCTTTCTAGTGCTACGGTTTTCCGAAGTGAGGGAGTTAGTGAGAAGTACCCTTCCGTAGGGCATCAGAAACGTGATGTCATGTCTTTGGACCGACCCTAGTGATGTATCCAAAATTATCGCCAAATGTTCATGTTGTAGCTCTAGTATGACGTATAATCCACTCAACCTTCACCTCAATAATCCCAGAATAGTCAGAAGTTGTTGCTGAATGGGTTTTGTCTCGCACTATGCTACACTGTTACTGTTGCCAATTAGCGACACAGAATAGGAAAAAAGACCTGATTACAGTCGGCAGCAAAATTTTAAAGCACACATCCATTTTTTTAAAATTTGTTTGATCGCTGGTTTTTATCACCAACTTACTTTTTTATGAATAACATAAGACTTGGGTCACGACACGCAAAACAGTATTAGTAGCACATCTTTTAAATACAATAAATAAATAAATAAACAATTTTAGAAAACTAAAGAGTAGATTGATTTTCATTTTGCTACAATATACTTCTTCAATTTGCTACATTGTAAAAATACAGTCGGTAACAAAAGTGTCCGAACACTAGGAAAAGTTCCTATGTAAGAAAAGTACACTTCATACGGTTTTGTTAAATAAATTCTTATCGAATTCTGTTCTTACACTGACTAAAAATACGATTCGATAAGGATTTAGTTAACAAAACCGTGTGAAGTGTACTTTTTTTTACATAGGAATTTTTGCTAGTGTTCGGACACTTTTGTTACCGACTGTACTTGTGAAACATCGAAAATTTCTCTAACATTTGTACAGAAAATTTATGTTCTCTGTAGGAAAACAGGTTTAAACTACAAAAATTTAGTTTAAAATTGCATCTCAGTCTGTCAAAAAGAAACTTTTTTTTTTTTCTGTAACCCGACAAAATCTGTAAACATTGATGCAGATATCATCCGGTAGTTACATAATTTTTTTCTATTTTGCGCATGAAGAATTGGTACTAAAACAGAATTTGTAAATGATAAGTAGCAAAACAAATTTCGGTTCAGTGACTGAGAGTCAATGTCGACGCCTACAGTACAGTGGACTACGGTTCGATCGTGGTTTGAATTTTTGCGGTGTGCGGAGAATTTATACGGTTTTCATTACATGTGTTGTGTACGATGATACTCTATATTATTCTGTGACAATACATTTTATCAATGTAAGTTTTGCGTAGCATATGAGTGACACTTTGCTGCTAGAAATTTTCTGTAACATTATTATTATTATTATTATTATTATTATTATTATTATTTCAGTGTGTGTCGTATTATAAAGGAGCAATGAAACTATTATAGTATTTAATTATCTAAAAAATAAAGAAAGAAAAACATTTTATCAGTGATATCAAATGAGACGTTTGTATTCTAAATGCTAATTTCTGTTGCTAGTTTTTAATTTCAATGTTTACCTAATTACACCGAAGATTAGTCATCTGTCATGCACATAGGACATAACTCCTCAAAATTACTGGCGATTGTCAAATAAAAACCTCTCTAAATTTGGTAATACTACATTTTACTGAACTGTCCATAAAGAAATCTCATCATGTAGTATTATCATGAAAAACGGCAGTTTTTCTAGTGACGCAAGCGCAAAAACAAACGAACGCCACGACACTCAGCGGAAACGGAAAAACGAACGAAACTGCGACACTTATATATACAGGAATTTTAAGATCAAACAAACCGCTGAAAGCCGACACTTAATATCTCAGGAAATATAGGAGGTTATGTTCTGATATTTTCAAAATAGACTTTCACCTTCTGTCTGATCCTACCCTGAAATCTCTACATTTCTGCGTGCAATATATTTCGAGATATGAATTGGCTCATTTAAGTTATAAATGGACGGACTAATGTGTAAGAATTTTTTCTCGAATATGGCTCGAGCGAATTTAGTTTAATTTATATATGATATTAATCGCTTTTATCTGATGTGCCTGACATCTCCCTTTTCCCTAGGAAAACTCTTGTTTTTTTTATAACTCAGTTTAAAAATCGAACTATTTTTTACTCCGAAAATACCGTGATGCGGCAGTTTCGCGGACGAATTTCTTCTCTTCCATCTGAAATACTGAATATCAAATAATCGTTTTGGCTCCATCTATCGGAAAGCGTCAAAAATAAACACAAAAAAAAAAAAAAAAAAAATTTCTTTTTTTAATATATATATTAAATGAGTTATTTATTTAGGTACTTGTATTTCATATGACATTTGTTTATCAAAAATATTCTTTGTATTTACATTGTTTTCATGCTGATACGTTGTTAACTTTCAAAATTGGTTCTATTTTAAAAGGTGATTGCAACAACAAAAAATTTTTCCTTTATTTTCATAAAAATGACAAATAATATGATAATCATATGCAAATATTTGTAATTTTTTCAAAATTAGGTGATAAATCACTTAAACTACGGATTGAAAAAATTCTTAAAACAGAATTTGAAAATAATTAATTTTCTCATTAAGTTTCTAGTATATATAATATATAAATTACAAAATGTTAAGCTATAATAAAATTTTGAATAGATTAAGATTTTTTTTAATTAAATTCATAACAAACTATACTACTTAAATATTTACCAGCATAAAATTTTCACCTTTTAAAGATTTTTCTATTATTATTTATTTTTCTCTTTTAAATCAAATCTATACCTAAAAAATTTTAATAAGAAATAAATATAAATAAGAAATTTTTGTCATTTTTAAAATGTACTATATTATGCCTTTGTAATGTTGCATGTGTCCATCTTTTTTATCACTTTTTATAAAATTTTAAAATTTTATTTAGTTTGTTATTTTGTTCGAGTATGACCTATAAAACAACACTTTTAATACAGTGTTATAACTCATTACCATGCTCCTTTAATTTTACGTTTTGATCATTAACCCCTAAAAAGTAATGATATCAATACAAAAAATCCTTAACGGGTTAAAAGTTTGTGACGCAGCACTGTACTTTATGGCTATAAGAATTAGAAATACGGGTCTTAAAAATAATGATATCAAATTTTCAGTGACGCTTTGATATGAATTAAATTATACATAGATTTTCTTATTTGAATTTGCTTTTTCCTTTTATTTATATTTACAGTGTAAACGTTATTTTCAACATAAAATAATATATAGCATTTACTCATTGATACCTTTCCATTCACATCTCTTATACTATGAAAGCATGTGTTTTAAAAGAAATTATATGAAATTCCAGTAACGCAGTGGTGTTACATTAAGTGATTTGTTTTTAAATTTCTCTGCAATTATTTTGTTTTGCATATTAAAGTATATGTGCACATTGAAATATTGCTTTTAATTTTCAAATACGCTGTCAAATATATCACTTTCATTAAGCTTATATTATGTACTGAAATATATTTATTTCAATGAATTATTCTATCTTTTGCGTCACGCCATCCAAAACTGAAAAAAAATTCACAGTTTTTTTCTTTCATCACGATATCTATTTGCATGCATTTTCAATTTATTTGGATGAAATGACACAAAGTAAACATTTCCATATATTTTACTTACAGTTTTGGATGGCGTGACGCAAAAGATAGAACAATTCATTGAAATAAATATATTTCAGTACATAATATAAGCTTAATGAAAGTGATATATTTGACAGCGTATTTGAAAATTAAAAGCAATATTTCAATGTGCACATATACTTTAATATGCAAAACAAAATAATTGCAGAGAAATTTAAAAACAAATCACTTAATGTAACACCACTGCGTTACTGGAATTTCATATAATTTCTTTTAAAACACATGCTTTTATAGTATAAGAGATGTGAATGGAAAGGTATCAATGAGTAAATGCTATATATTATTTTATGTTGAAAATAACGTTTACACTGTAAATATAAATAAAAGGAAAAAGCAAATTCAAATAAGAAAATCTATGTATAATTTAATTCATATCAAAGCGTCACTGAAAATTTGATATCATTATTTTTAAGACCCGTATTTCTAATTCTTATAGCCATAAAGTACAGTGCTGCGTCACAAACTTTTAACCCGTTAAGGATTTTTTGTATTGATATAAAATACGACTAGAGCGTTTCCAGGATTGGATTTGTGTTATGCAATTTATCTCAAAACGTATAAAATATATATGTATATATATATATATATATATACATATAAATCATTGAAATAAATGTAGCGTGTTCTTCCTCTAAGATAAAAATCAATTTAAATATAAAATGCTTATCATTCGAAATTCATAATATAAATTTTCATTTATTCTGTTACAGAATTCAACCAAGTCTGTAACAGGACACATATAAATTTATTAAAGTATTTAGAAAACAATAGTTAAAACATTTTTAAATATATTTAAAAATTAAAATCATATTGCATTTTTTTTTTTTCTGTTAGGGTTAATCGAAAATACAAAAATCAATTTATCTAAATGCAATACAAATAATCCATGTTTATTTTGATATTCTTTATAGCATAAATATTTATTTGTTAAATTAAGTATATTTAGTATTTTATCTATAAATTTGCTTCCCCCCCCCAATAATTCTCTAAAAATTAAAATAATTAATTTCTATCAGTATATGTTATATAATATTTTTTTTTTTAGAATACAACCATATTCTCTTGTAGGGTACCATTTCATGAAAAAGCTAAAATATATTTTAACTTATGAATTTAAAGTTTTTTTTTTTTTTTTTTTTTGTCTAATTTTTTTCTGGATAATAATAATAAATCTAACATTCACTACAAGCGGTAGTGCATTAATTTTGATTAATGATACAACGCGTCGTTTAATCATAGGTTAGACTTTTTCCAGACATATCAAGATTGATTTATTCAGTGCTTTTTCCTATTTTTTTTTTTAATTCCCCCAGTCATTTTGTACCTAATACAATGACCAAGAAAAGTTTTAACGACATGTTCTAAGTGTAAAGTTGTGTTTATAAATTTAAACAGTTTTTCCAATAAATTATACAAATGCGTTTTTAATATATGAGATTAAAAGATATTTGATTACAATTAAGAATTAACAGCATAAAATTTTGGACCAATTGCGGTTGTTTCGATTTAATATCTTCTTTACATAATACCTTTGAAAAAAAAATATTATATTGAATTTATGTAATAATATATTTTTATAAAGAAAAGAAAAGCATCCATATTATATATGCCTCCCCTGTGGCAGAAATTTATTATGCTTTCTGCGACAAGCTTCAACAACACCAAAATCTTTCTGCAGGAATAGTTTGTGAAGTTAACATTTACGAATTCAAAATAAATTATTTTTAAACAGTAAATAATATTCTGTATAACCAATGTATTTAAATTTTAACTAGGCACAAATGCATATATCTGCACGATTGCAAGAAAATACTCTCTTAAAAAAAAAAAAAAAAAAAAAAAAAAATGGTAAACACTGTAAATAGGAGCATCTTAAATTCAGACATAAATGCGCCTGAAATACCAATTCAGACACATAAATGTCGGAAACACTTCAGTATGTAAATTTTCAGACGCATGAGCTGTTTGAAATTAAGACACATATGTGTATTTTTATAAATCAGCTGAGATAAGTGTCTGAATAAGGTTGATATGTCTGAAATTAAGGCATATTACAGTTCAAACACAAAAAAATTACGACATTTTGCAATTTAGGCACTTAGAAATTCAGGCATTTCAAAGTTGAGACACTTAGAAATTCAGACATTTGTGTTACTTAACAAATTTTTCATATGGAATCTACTTTAAGCAGATGCATATCCTGTTTTAACATAGTTTTAAAACTAAATAAATTTAATATTTTATATAATAAGTAGTTAACTTATTTAAAATACTTAGACGAGAAATTTTTTCTGTTAAAAATTAAAAAACAAAGTTAATTTTTATTTATTGTCTCACAAGTAATAAAACGAAAAATTTAAGATAAACGAAGTATGTAACTGGTAGCTAAAAAAAAGAATACGTAACTGAACAATCTTGAGCAATTTGTGCATAATTGACTTTTCTTCCGCAATGTTTCCCTACACTTCAAAATGTAAAATAACATTTTTTTTTTCATGTACATAGTTTGCTATCTTGTGATTACCAGTTTAAAAAAAATCACTTAAAATCCATGTTTATTGAAGCTTTTTTTCGTGGATTAAAAAATTCTGGAAAATTAATTGATTATTTAAGTTTTTCTCTGTAAAAAAAAAAAAAAACGTGATTTCACCGTATAGTTATACATTAAATTGATGTACATTGATGTCATGAAAGGAAAACTTTAAAATAGTAATATTTTTTTACAGAAAAATATCGTTAATTTGCTCGAATTTGCCATCAGACTGGATTTTTACAGTCAAATCGCTTCAAATATAAAGTGTTAGCTTTTCAGTGACGTCATGTCATATCAGATTCCCTTCGTATTTGAAACTGATAATATAATTGTAGCTTCATTGGTGAGAGAGTTTACACAGAGAAATATATATATATATATATATATACATATATATATATATATATATATACCGCCTTCATCGAGAACGAAAAAGTGGTCATTTTCTAAATCCATAAACTAGAAATATATATTTTTCGAACTATGCGTATAAGGCACGCCAATAAGCTGAATAGACGAAATATTCGATAATTTCTAGACTATACATTTCTAGATAATGAAACAATATTGTGAATGCTTTGTATTTTTAGAAATTTTCGCTTAATTTTCTAGAATTGTGTCATACACCAAGATTTTAGTTGTTAAACTCGCCTCCTGTACTAGCATTTATTTGCAGATATTTTTAAATAATTTTGACCTCAATAATATAGGCAAACGCTCTAGAATTCTAATAGAGGTCTCTAGAACTCACTTTCTAAGGGGACTCGAATTTATAAGGATGACATGGAACTATTTATTCTAAAGCCACAATTTAGATTCTAGATATCAGTTACCGAATTCTTTCTCAGTGTATACATTCATACAAATAGCAATTGTTATAAAAGAATTTTCCTAATTTAATTCAAAGTTAATTGTTTGTCACGTAAAATTACGGGGAAATACGCCATGTATGGTTCATTATTTTGTCCATTTTAATGGGCTTTTGAATATATATATATATATATATATATATTACTGTTTGTTTTCTGGAAACGAAATAAAAAATAGATACATACATACTACACTAAAACAAATTTTAAAAGGAGAATTTCTCTTTAAAATGTATTTTGTATGCTTATTTTTTAATGTATTATTTGAATCAACGAATATCCTTAAGGTACGCAAAGATTGGATAAATATTTGTTTTATTTTTCTCAATACATCGTTACCGTTATAATAAAACGTTTTCCATCAAATCATTTTTTTTTTAATCATTATTGCATTCCTTTGAAATAATCGCATAAAAATTAGGTGAACATTTTATTTTCTTTATTTCAGTACATTTGTGTGGCTATAACGTTTGTTTCGAGCTTTACACTCAGAAAACATGGCCTTGTATTTTACATAATAATATATTTTTTGTCATTCGACTTTAACTAAGAAAAAGCAATTTTCTTTTCTTTCTTGAATTATTATTATATTTTTAAATATTTTGTAGAAACACAAAAATACAAATGCAAGTACAATTCCAACCTCTAATAGCTCTTCAGATAAAGTTTCATTTTAATATGATTTCTTTTACAAAAACTCATGTAACAGTTGAACATACACGTATATATATATTAATTATGTTCAATCAGTTTAAAATTGAGTTAATTTTAAATAGCAAACAAATAATGTATAACCATCATATGTATAACCATCTAAACAAATTAAAATCATGGAATCCTTCTCTAATATATTAAATTTGAAGAATATAGTTTTTAAAAAATAGTAAAATTAATATTATTATTCTTTAAAATTCAAATTGACTTTTCAAAACCAGGCTTAAGTCATTATGATCTTATAAACATGCTCAGTTCTAATTGCCACTTACAAAAATCTTGTAACAGTTATCTCTCTTTTAAAATTCATTAAATACCCATTATCATTTAAAATAGATATTTTGATGCAAAATTGCAGAAAGATTAATTGGTGTTATGATGCTAATTTAAGGTTTAAAGCGTATATTATATATAGAGTCGACAAAATTGATTTCGGTGAAACTTTAAATTTGAATTTAAGTAACACGGTTTATGTTAAATAATAACATGAATTATTATTAAATTTTGTACAACATATTTAGAAATTTGACGTAAACATTTACTTAATTTTTATTTTAATAAATTCTTTTAAAAGATATAAAGTAATCTTAATTTAAAAGTCGGTTATGTAAATTGATTTTGCACTTATTTCAAAATTAAATTTAAATCACGAAGTAAATTGAAATAAGTTAAAACGTAAATGCGTAAAATGTTAAAATAATTAAATTAAAGTGAAAGTTACATTTGATATATTTGGTAATTTTATCCATTTAGGAAAGTTCAAAATGGTATTATTAAATTAAATATGAATGAAAATTTATATTAAAAAAAACTTAAGTTCGTGTTTATGTATTAATAATGATGATAAAAAGAAAAAACGTCCATCTGTCTGTCTATCCGCGCTCTAACTCCCGTATGTACTGAGATCCCGTATGTCATCTGAAAGTATTCCAAATCATTGTGTTCTATGAGAAGTATTTATATATCGTATTTTAATAACTTTACTGTGCATAAATCTTAATGAAATTTAAAACATTATTCATCTTCTCTTTCAAATTTTTCCTATGTAAAATAGAGTAAATACTACCACTGGTTTGTGAACAGGGATACTTTAAAATATTTCAAAGCATTGCGTTCTATGAAAGGTATTTCTACAAAACAAATAAAGTAAATTTTTAATAACTTTACTTTCCAAAAAGCTTAGTGAAATTGTAAAATTTTATTCATACACGCACAAACGAATTCTTTCTATAGAATAAAGTATTAGTATTAGTTTTACAGGGCCACATGAGAATATTCAGTCATATTAAGAGCTATCAATAAACATTTGCTGGAATTGCATTTTCGTCTACTTTAAGCGTTTTTAACACTTTCTAACAATTTTTAAGTGTGAATATGATTTTAATTTGTTTATCTGTCTGTCCGATTTTCTATCTTTCTATCTGTCTGTCTCCCAACCCAGCGTCCGTAAATATTTTCAGAAATTTTAAAAAATGTTATATATTAATGAAGTTACCTATGGAACGTTCCCTATTTAAAATGGCATTAATAGGTTCTGTACAACTAGTTTGTGTACAGGGACAAACAAAAAAAGGCCAATGCATTGTCTTTTAGGACAGACATTTTTAAAAATCACATTTAAATAACTTTCAACCATAATCATAAAGAAATAATCATAAAGAAATTGACATGTATTCTAAATATTCTAAAATAATGTTTCGTATATAATATAATATGATTAACTTTCAGATTTACAGGGGTACTCCAAAATATTCAGATACATTAAGGGCTGAAATTAAAATCTGGCGGCTGGATTTTCTTTTACTTAAGCCTTTATAACACTTCCCAACAATGTCTAAGAGTGATTTTAAAGTCAATTATCCAATCTGAATACTTGCCAGTCTTTCTGTCTGTCTGCTGTGTAATAACGCAGACAAAGAATATTGAAAGTTATACGATACAACAAGTACGTACAGTTGGGAAGTGTTAATAATCAAAGGTGCTGCATGATTTTCCGTTCTTGTTTAATAAATTCACTTGAAAATCCTAAAACTGACCCACTTTTTAGAGGGCACTTATCAATGATCCTCAAGTAACCAACTAATACCTATGAGTGGACATCTAAAAGATAATTTATATAGTAACTGGGAGAAAATTGCTAGATGAATTTTCGAGATAAAAGTTTACGGTTCAACTATTCGTTTTTAACGTGCTATTCATGGTTCCCCCATTTTCACCCAAAGTTGACAAAATCATCTATTCGTCAGACCTATATTAATTCGGAAGTTCCGTCGTTTTCTCATTATTCACGGACGTGTACATTGACCAAATGACAAAAACCACATTTTAGCCTTAAGAGACCTTAAAATTGTAATTAAAGTAAAATCTCGTTATCGAAATTTTGACAGAATAAAATGCTCCCATTATGTATGGTAGTTGTATAAAGTAAGTACTGATAGCGTAGCTTTTTTGTATTTATATAGGAAAACGCTGTAATATTTCTGTTTTATTGCCAAAAAGAAATATTTCCTTTGTGTTTAAAGAACCGCGGTAACCCAGTTTGCAGAACATCGAATTCGTAATCATAGAACCTTTGGTTCTATACTTGAGGAGGCTGAAAGCTGTCGTGTACATTATTGGTGGTTGGCGCATATAAAATCCATTGTGGCCGCAGTAACCTTCATTAACACATTTTCGGAATACAGAAGTGGAGGATATATTTTTGAGCCGAGGATGGAAACTTTGATATCACGTCTCAGACTACCTACGGATATATTCCAGACTGTCATCATTTCAGTAGGGTTAGTTACATTGATAAAACGTTTAACCTTTTTTTTTCAGAATTCATGATTGGTCACAGAGGGAAATGAATAGCATACGCAATAAATAAGATAAGAACTGTTACGTGACCACGACTAAAAGTAACCGTTTAGACCTAAAGCGTCAAATAAGAGGCATATAAAGAAGTTTTTGGAGACCATATATTTCCAACTGCATCTGATTCGGTCGGAGAAAAATGTGCTTTCCAGCAGAATAATATCACAATCTAAAAAGTCTAATAGTGAAATTCTGGTTTCAAACCAATAATATACAAGTTTTAAATAGGTTATGTAGAAATCTTTATCGGAACCCATTGAGAATCCCTGGACTGGTCTTACATGATGCGTTTATTGGCATTAAATGCAGTACTTTTCAATCATTGAATTAAGATCTGCACTTGTAAAATAATAGTTTCAAACGGATCCTGTTTTGTGCCAGAAACTTATTACAGACTGTGTGAACTTTGTACATTACCAGCATGAACTTTGTAAATAGACTACCAGTCGGCTCCGGCCCTCTTCACTTGCATGCAACTTTGTCGCGGGAGAACTCTGCTCTGGCGACCATTGTAATTTTTTTTTTTTTTTTGCTTATGCAATAAACAACGGGGGAGGCTTAACCTTTGGAGACGGACTCTTTTGAATCTCCACGGTGGCTTTGGAGCCCCTCTCTAAAGGTAAAAACGCTCAAAACCTCTGCATAGTTGTGAGCAGCCTCCTACCGTCTTAGAATCTTAGAATCCATAAAAATGACAATATTCGGGGGTGATAAAAATAAGAAGATTTGAACAATGTATTAATAATTATTTTCTCTATCGTTAGAATGTGCACCTGTCTTCTGGCCTTACAGATTGTACATAGGATGAAATGAGATATTGTAGAATTTTACTGGAAGCTACAAGAAATTGACTGTCAACCACAAATATGTATGTTTGATTTCTTTCACATATATCATAGTAATCTTTAGCGCTCAATTTTAAATAAAAGTGCTCCTCCTTTTATTTAAGATTCACAATAACTTCTACATTTATAAGTTTTTACACGCACTGTATATAGATATAGATAGGTAGATAGATATTGTTATATATGTGTTTACTATTTCATTTATGAAAAAGTCGAGCTAGAACTTATAAATAAAAACCAAGGTTATCAAATGGAAGTAAACCTTTACAGGAAAGTTGCCATTAAAACATAAAATATATTTTGAAAATTGCTTTCGTAAAAAGGAAAAGACCTTCTGAATGCAATTTCATTTCCATAATGTGTGAGCAAACATCCGTATATTATTTGATATTTTTACTTATGTTGTTAATTTATCGTGTTTTACCTTTTTCTTTTAGTTTATTTTTATGTTTTTCTTTAAAATTTTACATAACACTTCTTTTTTTTTCAGTTTACTGTTACGTTTTAGACTTTTTAATCTTTTCTAGGTGTTTTCTTGTTATTTTCGTATGCATATTTATCATTTACAATTTTTCTTCATTATATTTACTTGTTTACTTTCTTAGGTATTAATTGTCCCCTGACGAATCCGTATCATTTATTCGAGCAAAAATTAACTTAATTACTATTTCATGGTATAAATATACAAACTGTTCTACTTTTTCAATGGAATTAGTTTATTTCTTCGAGCAAAAGTTTTTATTTAAAAAAAAAATTTATACACAATCGAATAATTATGAAAATTTCTTTGATATTTTAATCAGCTCAGGTTTGAATTTTTCTTATAATATATATATATATATATACATATAATCTAAATGTTAAATAAAAGATATATAACTGAAAACTAATTCAACTGAATTTTAATACTCGAGGGAAAGAAATTCAAATGAAATAAGATTCTATACATAAATACACAGGAATCTTCTGTGTTATTTTATACTTCCCAAAATGGAATCTTTACGTATAAAAAAAAAAGTTCCTTTGAATTCTCTCAACAAATGAAATGAAATGCTATTTCAAGAAACTTTACTTTATGTGATCGGGTGTTTCTTTGCAAATTGCCTCCAGAGTATTTCTTAGTAGTTTTTAGAAGAATATAAACAGCATTAACTTAAATGAAAATAGTTCTATTGGGGAAAATCAAGTTCGGTAACGTTAAAAGAGTTTGAATCAGTTTCTATGTAGATAAAATGCATTTGCTTTTACAAAATTAAACATTTCTTTTTACAAAGTTAAATTTGATGTTTGTTTTTAAAACTAAATGTGTTTATGGTAAATGTTTAGAAATGGGAATATTTTTTTTTTTTCGAAATAAAGAAAACAGTCTCATTCACAAAAGGCAGATATTACAGAGGCAGTATAAAACTAACATTAAAAAAGAGAAGATAATATTTGACATTTTAAAAAGACTTTAATAAACATTATTTATTTTACCTTTTAGCAATATGTTCTCAATCAAAAAAGATTTTTTCAAGAAAATATATTAATTTATATATGATATAAATAAACTATGTTAACGATGTTTTAATAAAACTAAAGTAAAATCTAAGAATTACTGAAGCAGCAAATACACATATCCTCCATAGTCAGTGTGTACCAGTAACAGGCATGATGTTTTTATTGAAATCGTAAATATCATACATTTTTTGAGGCATACCATCAGTGAAATTGTACATACAATTTTTATAGATCTGTGACGTTTTGTTGATTTCAGTGCATTTTTTTTTTTTTTACCAAAATCTTTAAAAGTCGAAATCAAAAATCTTCAAGCGTATAAGTTTGTTTTCATCTTATATAGAGAGTATAATCAACATAACAATATATCTTTAAACGTTTAAGCCCATATTAACACTTTCGCGACCGGCATACATTTCTATTTTCTAAAACTGTTTGCCGAGAAATATTGAAGTAAACTCAAGCTTGTTGCCACAAATTTTTGATGTTTAAACATGGATAAAAATTAGATATAATGTTTTCAAATGTTACTCTTGTAATAATCTATAGCTTGGAGCTTGTAATGAAGATTAGTCATATAATATTAGAACGAACCTATAATACTATCGAAATAATACTAATGTATTGTTTCCATAGAAATTCTTTAAATGACGCGAATTCATGTCAGCGGTAACCATGAACAGAATTTGCAAAGACGTGAATTTATATCAGCGAAAACTAGCTATAGAAGTTAAAATGACGTGAATTTACGTCAACAGTCGCGAATGTGTTAAGAACACTTGCTTTGTCAGTACGCAAAAAACATAATTTAAATGGTATTAGGGATTAGGATTAAAGCCAATTGGCTGCACGAGGTCCTAATCCTAGATGCTATGCACTTAGTGAGAGATCAAGGAGTCCTGGCTTGTATTTATATGAGTTTCGGAGAAAACTCCTGAAAACATAAACAAGCGTTACTAGGAATCAAACCCGGAACTTCCCGTCTAACACCTTTCGTTCAACCACTGGTGGAGTTTTTCATTTAGATGATAAAAAATGGTTATTTAAAAAAAAAAAGAATATTAAAGCTATTATTAAGCCAGATCTTTCCATGTAAGGCGTCAAAATTCTGCCAATAAACTATCCCGGTCTACATCTAACCAGCAGTTTTTGTTCACTTGAAAATTGAAAAAAAGAAAAAGAACAAATCTGTTCTGAGAAAAAATTCTAATTTTCGCAGATGACTTTTATGATATTTTTAATATTCAATATTTGTTAGTGTCAATGATAGTTGCTAACATTTATGATTTTTTTTTTTTTTTTTTTTTTTTAAGAATGAGCATGGTATTTTCAAATAATTATCTGCAAATTATTTAAATCGAAGGAAGTTATTATAAAATATTTCTGCTTACAATTTATTGTGCTATATTTTCACATAAAGGTAGAAAATTTAACAGATGGGATGATCATGATTTCTTAAAACCGGTAACATATTTTTAAGAATAATTTAATTCCTTTAAAATTTATTTGCTTTAATGCAATTAATGGTAATAAATTAGATAGATAAAATAAATAAAAGCTAAAATGATTCGTTAAATAAATGATTTTTTTTTTATTTCATCATGCATAATTATATTAAGTTTTCAATACATTTTTCTGGTACTATCCTTTATACAATTCTACAATTTTAGGTAAAATTTTCACCGCACGAATGGATTCTAGACGTAGCAATACATTTGTGTGCTTGTTCTACAGGAACTAGTCTTTGACTTGTCTTGTGGCTGGCCTACTACTTAAAAAAAAAATGTATTTCTTGTATAACAACATATTGAGTATTACCTACAATGTTTATTGATTTTTTTTTTCCTCAGTAAATATATAATAATTTGACAGTTTATTAACTAACAGATTATGTTTTCAACATGTGTTCTAAAACATTTTTTTTTTTTCATTTTTTCTTTGCTTGCAGAAACTAAATGTTTACCATTGAGATAGCATTTAAATTTTTAAATAATCATTCTATTTTAAAACATTTTTGACTGAAAGAAAGTGAAAATTCGTCATATAAAGATACTGAAACTTGGATTTTTAATAATATGTACATTTATATAACATTTTTTAATGCAAAGATAAACTACTTTTAAGTAAATTAAATTTCATTTTTGCCATTTAAATATGTATATATATATTACTAGATTTAACACTTGTGTGCTCTTATACTTTACTCATTGGGCTGGAATCTTCAGTTTGGTTGAAGGGGTGCGCAATTTGACTGCAAATTTTCTCTTTAATAGTCTTCTTTTTACACATATAAACGGCATGTTTGAATGCCTGTTGCAGAATGCTTGTTATAAGCCTCTTCTGCGTTTCACACTTTTTCTTAGTACGTTATATTGACTCTGGATTCACAACTCATATGTTAAATGTAACCTGTGTACTGAGACACACTTTTCTCTGGCTGAATTGTTCAGTAAAGTGGGTGTACGCGTGTAACATTGCTTTTTATGTAAATACCATTTCATTTTCTTTGTTTTTGTTTACACATTCACATTTTGTTTATACATATTCAGATTTACTTAAGTAAATTTTATACAGTTAAATAATGAGATGCAAGTATTATTTTATTTTGGATTGCTTATGTCACTTTGTTATTTTTATACAAATATTTTGTAACACATAACATTACCATTTACTTGTTGGATGTTGCAGACTTTATGGTACGTAATTTTATTTAGTACTTTTATTTAGCGGTACTTCTGCGGTATAATATTTTGCCTGTATTGTAATATCATTCTATTACAAATAGTTTATGTTCTATTTCATTGTACTGAAGAGTTGAGGTAGCCTTTTTTTTTCAGGCGTTGGGGAGAAATATGTGAGCAAACTGCTAACATATTCTTTAAATACATCTAATTTATTACAGAATCAATAATATCTAATTTCAAATTAAAATTTTTAATTTTCATGAATAATAGTAAAGTTTCAGTAATAAACTCATTGATCTCCTTTTAAAATATTGCAATTTATATATGAGGGATCTAAAACGTAATTTATTTTTCCAGTTCTCCTAAAAGAATCATCCTTGATATTGTGCAATTTAGAAAATATTGTTTGTATTTCAAAGCAATTATCTGAATAATTCTATTTAATATATCTTCCTAAAAAAATTGTTTATGTTGCAAATTATTTTAGTTCGTTTAACTTGAAAAAGCGATTATCCTCTATCACAGACCTTATATGGAAGTCTGTTGATTGAAGATTTATATTTAATGACCTTTTTCCAAACTTAGTGTGGCAAATATTATTACCTTTTGTTTTGCACCTGCTAACGTTTTTTTTTCTGGCGACCAAATTCGTGTCAGATTAAGGGTTGTAATATTTCAATCGCCATTTCAATTTTCAAAATTTCTCATAGACTTAACATGGACACAAAGAATCGTATGGTTTCCGTTCTGGCGCTTAATCTTTCTATTCCTATCATTTTTGGCATTTTTAGAATTTTATTCTTGCTTGCTACCGTCATCATTGGATCTATGACCTTGGTTAAACGAACAACGTTTTTTTGTAGTTTCTCTTAGCTCTTCATGATCTTAGCTACAGAGAAGTCCGAATTATGCTTTTATTGCTACTACACTCATATTTATGAAAATTGCAACACCAAGAAGAAATGTGAATATAATAATGATATTTATTCGGCACATACATTACAGTAAGAGCAATTTATTAAATTTTCAGGAAGTTTTGAGTAATATATCCTGAGAAAACAGTACATAAAGCTGCAACCTCTGGAAGTAATAACTACACTTATCTACCTAGCCATTTAATCGAACAGCGATTGGATGACATATTCGGGTACAGTACTTCATGAAGCTTCAACAGGATGCCACAGTCCATAGACCGTAGTTGCTGGTGAGTGGTAGCGGGCTACTCACTTTTCAACGATTAAACAGACATTTTCATTGGTGCGAGATCAGGAGAACACGCTGGCCGGAGCAACGGTTGAACACATTCTCTAACAAGGAAGGTTCGGGCAATACAGACAACTTGCGATCGTACATTTTCTTGCTTAAAGGTTGTGCTCCGGAAGCCTAGAATATAGGGCAGAGTAGCGGGCCTTAACTCACCAGAAATTTAATGGCCGCTACTCAGAGTGTCGGGAGGACTAACAAGAAGTAATCGAGACGTGTATCCAAAGGGACTCCATACCATCACTGCAGGTGATGGACAGTGTGGCGATGTTGAATCCCAGCTGGTAATGTGCATTATTCACAATGCTGTTTAATACGGATGAGGCAATCTTGATGCTGTAACCGTATTTTGATTTGTTTGTAAAGCTTCTTCACGCCATTCCTGTGTCCTGGTTCGTCGTTGATCACACATTAAAGGCACCCTTATCAGTGATGCAGTTTTGAGGTTCATTAAAATTTGGTAGCCGCATACCGTGTTACCTCCTGGAGTGATGGTATACGGTACCATTAGATACATGTCTCAATCAACTGTTTTTATTCCCGCCACTCTGAATACTCGCCATTTCATTTCCGACGAGTTAAGGCCCATCGCTCTGCCCTAAATTCAAGGCCTCCGAAGCGCAATATTTAAGCAGGACAATGCACGACCGCAAGTTGTCCATATTGTCCAGACCTTCCTTGATGCAAAATATGTTCGACTTTTGCTCTATTCAGCCCGTCCTCCTGATCTTGCACGAATGAAAATGACTGTTTAATCGTTGAAAAGCGACTGGCCCCCCACCACTCGCCATTGACAACGATCGATGAATTGTGGCATTGTGTTGAAGCTCCATAAAATGCTCTACCCGTACATGCCCTCCAATCGCTGTTTGAGTCAAGGCCTAGGCAGATAAGTGCTGTTATTGCTGATAGCGGTCGCTGCTTTATGTACTGTTTTCTCAGTACATATTACTCCAAATTTCCTGAAATTTTAATCAGTTGGTCTTTCTACTATAATCTATGTGTCCAATAAATATCATTCCTTCTTGGTGTTGCAATTTTCACAAACATGAGTGTAATAATGGTCATTCTAATAAATGGTCATACTAAGTACAGGTACTCTTATTGTATATCACGGATGCCATTACGTGAACGAAGTGATTCCTTGTACTTCAAGTTCTTTAGTTCTAAGTATAATTTTTAATATAAAAACCTGAACTATCTCTCCACTATACGTACATCTCGGCATCTCACCGATAAACTCCCCCGTACTTGAATTAGAATATTTGGCTAAAATTTGGGTGGTAAGAGATAACCTGAAAATAATACACAATTTTAAATCTCGGAAATTTTTCGTTCACCTCCCAATAGACATCTCTGCTTTTTTACGCAGACGAAATCTATTCAACTGAAGCCAAGGGGGTTTTGTTTGGTCAGTGCGATGTAGCCGCCAGTGGGTTAGGCTACGTGCGCTCATTAAAGACGACAAGCCGTAGTTTATTCTTGTATGCTTACTTAACACGCTAGTGCACGATTAGAATACTACACACTTCTTTATAACTTATGTTGTGAACCCTGTGCTGAAAAAGGATTATTTAAATGATAAGAAGTGATATATCGAACTAGTTGTACAATATTATTAATGTTCACGTGATTCCCATTTTGTATTACCCTGTTTTCGTCCAATAAAGGTAATATATATATATATATATATGTATTTATATCAACTTCATATTTTTATTTTTACTTTTGTTTTATTTATTTATTTATTGAACCCACGCCCCAGAACCGACCTTATAACTTGCCTATTTTTTTCTAATTAATTGCCGAATCGTCAGTATAAATCCTCCTGTTTAGATTCAAACTGTTCTGGGGTTCTGTGTGTCTATCTGTACCACGATAGTGGCCAAAAAATCACCCCATTGACATGAAAATTGGAACACAAGATCATTAAACACACAGATTTAGCTAACTTTTTTGGGTGTTTATTTTGTTTGTAAATCCTTTACAGAGATACATCAAAGAATTTCTGGTGATTACGGCCCATGGATAGAAAATGATGCCGTGATAGTGACCGCAAATTCACACGATAGACTTGATAATTAGTACACATGTTCATGAGCCATGCAGAATTAACTGTATAATTTTTCATGCATACTTTTTATTGTTGTCGTACCGGGACACATAAAATATTCCTTATTATAACGGCCTACGTATAGAAATACATTTAAATGCATTTTAATTTAGTTACATTGCATCTAGCATAAAGAAATTAACATACATTATTAAAATGCTTAAAATTATATTTACTATGTAGAAAAATATGTGCATAGGCTTAATAATTATGTACATGTCCAGAAATTTTTTTTCAATGATATTATGCAATCATTCAAATAAAGTTAAATTTGGTTTGCATACATTGGGTTTCACGGTATGGTGTATGTAATAAAACTAAATATGTGCATACACTGTAAAAATTTTCGACGTAAGAAAATGATCATTCGAATGACTGTTTTCTGTCCATATGTTTCACCGTATTTTTAGACAAAGCAAATTTAACCACATTTTCATTTTATGTTTAAGAAATCATAAAATAAATCAAATAAATTAAAATTACACACAAAATATTAGAATCTTACTACTTACCTTATAAATGCAGAGATACATTTAGAATACAACGACTGTACGGAATTATTTTTCCTTTTACAAGAATGCTAAACCCAATCCACCGTAAAAGAAATTTAAAATGTCGGTGTTGCCTAACAGTCAGACTAGAAGTAAAATTACGGTTAATTGACCTCATTCCAGTGAAATGGCTGTACGAGAGTTTTTTTAGGTGTGGCCTAAAATCTTTGCAAATTAAAGGTGTTTCTATTATTTTTATTTAAAAAAAAATAGTAAAGTGAGAGTAAAATAAAAGGTTAATAAATTATTATTTTACGAAATATTTTTACAGTGTAGATTTATTTGTTCAAGTAATGTCTGTAGTTCGTGTATAAGGAAACACCGAAAAAAAAATTGTACGATTTTGGCCTATATATTGAATTTTTTTGAAATGCACGATTGCACTCCATTCAGCGTAATGTAATTAACATATGTTATTATAATGTTCAAAAACATATTTTCTGTGGGATATGATAAACACGTAATTGGTAATTACTTTACATAACTGCACAATGAATTCCGAAACGTTATGCAGTTTCTTGGCATCAAATTTGGAACAAATATTTACAATCGGCAGAGTTCTTGTCGAATGTTCTTAGTCCAAGAACATCATTCGACAAGGATTTATTAAACAAAACAGTATTAAGAGTACTTTTTTCTAAATAGGAAATTTTCTTTGTGCTCGGATACTTTTGCTGTCGACTGTATGAGCCGGTACATGGAAATAACGTATAATTATGAATTACAAAGAAATAATTAAACAGCTATATACAGATAAATATAGACCGAGAGATGTAATGGGGGATTTATAGGAGATACAGCCCCATATGACTGTGTAGCCTAAATATACATAAGAAACGCATCTGACAGGTTAGCATAAATATACATTTTTTTTTAAAATTAGGATAGAATAAAAAGAACAGCATAGGAAAAAAGATTGCAAATGGGAACCAAGACTCCTGATCTGCAGATCCACTAGATAAAATTCTGAAATAAGTGCTATTGAAACTTCAAATCAATAATATAAATTAAATTATTTACGATTTATAAATCGAGGACTTCAGAAAGGTTTTATATTTTGGCTGTAAGTATAAAATCCTTTCATTTAACCGTCATTCAAAGTTTTTCAATATAATTCAAATTCAAACCACTCAAAGATTCAATAAGTAAAGAAATGGGATTAGACTTTTTTTTAAAGAAAGTTAATTAGATTTATCCGAAACAAAAAATTGAGAGAGAAAGGACCTACTTAATGAACGATTAAAGAAGAGAAATTGGATAAATCAAATAAAGGAAAAGAGGAATTGAAGATTCGGAGAATGATTAGAGGAAAATGCACTTTTTTTTTTTTTTTTTTTCAATTCGACTTTATCTATATCCTACGTTTTATTTTTGATAGCACTTGAAGGCATTTTAAGTGAGAATTAAATATATCTTTATATTTGATTATAATTTTGTGTGAAAATTTAATTACATGTAGTGTTACTACATTTTTGTACGTTTTGAAATTATACGTTGTTTTGACTTTATTCATATATCATGGATAGATATTTCAAGGATTTTATTATTTGGTTAAAATATTAATGACTGAAAGATCAGAGGAAAATGTTACTTTTAATTAAAAGTAAAGAATGGTTTAGTTAAATTTATGAAGGTTTAGAAGTAAGTTTTTCAAATGTGAAAGAAATAATATAATTTTAATTATTCACCAGTTAATTTAATAATGTAATTTTTAATATTATACGTGTTTATTAGTGATATAAGCATCTCCTGTTTAAAATGAAAAATCAAATTCTAAAGTTACTACAAATAATATTTTGTTCTTGTTTTTCTAATACAATAATAAAAGTAATAATTATTTATCTTTTCACAAAAATAATGTAAATATTAATTATATTTTCGTAAATAATTCACCTAATAGGCCGTAGTGTAGAACATACAAAAATATTGTAAATAAAATTCCTTCCATTTATTTTTTTGCATTTTCATTTCTATGCAGCAAACCTATTCTTTTTCCAAAATTATTATAAATTGAAATAAAATATATAAATTATTGATAAATTAAAGCATATAGGCAAATATCGCACAGTAGGCATATATCATTATTTTTTTTAATTTTATGAATTTTCGGTATTATATCTTTAATATGTATATATATATATATATATATATACTAGCTGACCCGACAAACGTTGTTTTGTCATATAAATTATTTCTAGAGAATATTTTGCTAGAAAAAAATAACTAACTTATTGTAAGTGTGTTAGGATGTGGTATATAAGTGGAAGATGTATGAAGCGCTGTGAACGGTGAAAGAATATAAAAATAACAAAACACCAATCATTTATTTTTTTAATTTATTAAAATTGATTCTTTAAAATTATATACATATCGCTACTTATAACAATATTACTAAAAAACAATATCATTCCCTTAATGCAACAGAGTGTACAATATTTTTTGTTATCCCATCTTTCGCCAATACAAACAAACTGGATGGTTTGCCCACTCGAGAGCCACGTATAATTGTCCGTGTGAAAAACATGATGTGCTCAAATCTAAGCCACAGATAGACATCGTCTGGCCCTGAGACTTATTGATAGTCATTGCAAATGCCAATCTAATTGGAAATTGAGGGCGTTTAAATTGAATTGGCACATCTGTGGGTATAATAGGAATTCGCAGTAGTCATGTATTTTCGTCTCGGAATTTGTCATTTAAAATGATGGCTTCGATAACATTTTTCATTAATTGTTTTATGACTAATCGCGTGCCGTTGCACAACCGTGGTGGGTTCAAATTACGAAGCAAAATAACCGGAGATCCAACCTTCAGTTGTAAAATATGCGGTGGCATGCCTGGTAAATCCAATGAGTTTAAAAACTTTGTTGTATAATTTACAGCTTCGGTGGCATCGCAAACTGTATCATTAGATTTGTATGACACCAAGTCTCCTGGTAACAAATGCTGTATCTTGAGATTCAAATCGTTGAAGTCCACATTTTTTGCTGCTAAAATTGCTCTTTCTGCCAGCCACTCATGATTTGTGTATCGTCTGTGTACATCGGGAAATATCTGGTCAATAAGAGCGTCTTGAGAATCAATGATTGTGCAGAAATCGGTCGGTAATTTTATGCATCCAGTTTCATCTGTAGTAACATTTCCATCGCCGATATCTAACAATTGTTTTGAGAATGTTTCAGCGGATGGATCTTGAAGCTTTTGAACGCACAAATTTACTTTCAGTTGTACTTTTTCAACATTAAGCCACAATGACGATGCTTTTAAGCACGCGTTGATCTCATCAGCGTATGTTGAACACGGAATAACGGGAAATGCTTGTCTGAAATCACCTGAAAAGAGTAACAGAGTGCCGCCAAATAGTTTGTCGTTGTTTTTTATATCTTTCAATGTCCTGTTCGACGCCTCAATCGAATGTTTGTGTTCCATAGTGCATTCATCCCAGATAAGAATTTTACACTATTTCAGCACTGTGGCCACTTACGATTGTTTTTTTATGTTGCACACTGCGTCTGGGTTATTTTGAATATTTAGTGGCAGTTTAAATAATGAATGAGCTGTTCTGCATCCATCCAATAAAGTTGCCGCAATGCCAGATGATGCAACAGCCAATGCGATGCCATTATTTGATCGTATTTCGGCGAGAATTAGCGAAATAAGGAATGTTTTGCCAGTTCCACCTGGTGCACCCCCCAAAAAAAAGAATCCACCTTGTCCTGCCAAAACTGCGAGCATGATGCGGTCGTAAATGGTTCTTTGTTCTTCATTCATTAGTGGGACATTGCGAGCAACAATCGCTGCCATTTCTACAGTATTGTATTGTAGTTCACGATTCAATTCAGTGCTTATTAAATCAGATGCATTTAGATTTGTTGAATGCATACCGAAATGACTGAGTGGTAAGTTGGCAATGATAATGCAAAAAACTTCAATAGCAATCAATGCTTCATTGTACATAGCGTCACTTAATACTATCGTTAGATCGTTGCACCGTGAACGATGTTGATGCAATATATCATTAGTCATTGAATCTTTGTCAATCCCATAATGTCTCTGCTTTGGCCGAGAAACATGTAGTCAACACTATAGCGAATAGTAGACGAATTTGTTTTGCTGTACAGTTCAGTCCTACTTCAGCAAGCATACACTCCCACAGGTTATCGTCTTTCAGCAAGCCGAGTGCAAGGCATGCATCTTTATACGTTGGATACTGTTGTCCATTCACTTTACGTAAATCTTGAAATGACAAAGGGCCGATGACATTAACCAATAACAGTCGAAGATAAAAGCACTCAGTCTGCCTTGGATTGACCGTAAATACTCGTTCCAAGGTGTTTGATTTGAATAAACCGTAACATACATCAATCGGCGTGCCTTGCTTGCGGGGCATCCATTTTTTTGTTGGAGCCCATGTGAAATAGCGTGGAACTTCTGAATAGAGTAATGTCCATGCAAAAGCACCAAAAGCATCCGCACGATTACACAATTCAAAAAATTCTGTGAGTGTAGTTTTTGGTTGATTTATAGCACGATCATTCGCTGTCTCGCTCGTGAAATATACGCGCTGGCCATTTTCAAGATGGACGGCTAAATGAAGAACTGCTGGATCCCGTTCATGAATTGGGAAACCAAAGATACGCCAAACAGCTTCATTGGAGCTCACGTACCGGCCAGTTTGGTAAAGTGTTATTTCATCGTTGTTATTCACCAGAGGAGCATTCACATTGGTATTTTCAACTCGAAATACAGCCATATCACTGCCTTTATTCCCACTTTCAAATGTATTTGATGCTCTTCACTGAACTGCAGAACTGAACATTAATATGAGCATTGAATGTTTTGCTCAGCAGAGGCGAATATGGGACCACCCATCGGTTATCAATGTCAATATCTATGTTGTTGACATAGATGACCGCCATAGATGATAAGATTGTCCGCCATTATCGGGAATTCTTGGACGATATATTAGATATCCGTCAACATTTGTGATCGTGAAATTTTTCGGAAAACTTTTAGTACATTTTCCATCTGCACAAATAATAATGGCCTAAAAATTCATTTTTCATTTCAACATAAAATAACTCCGTCGGATATTGACGAATATTTCAAAAGAATATACCATTTTAACTAATTTTAACATTTTAACAATATTAACTTTGAAAAATATTTTAAACACTTACGGTTAAAAATTCATTTTTCATTTCAACATTAAATAAATTCTGACATCGTGTTTACGATTCTAAAATATTAACTTTGAAAAAAATATTTTAAACACTTCGTAAGATACGGTTACGATTCTAAAAATATTAATTTTGAAAAAATATTGTAAACACTTCGTAAGATACGGTTAAAAATTCATTTTTAACACGCTTTTATTAGCTTCACCTGTATATATGTATGTATGTATGTATGTTTGTTTGTAACTTCTCAGGGAGCAAACAAAAAATTTATATTGTAAAAAAAATACCTTCCCTACGTGAACGATGCGGCGTCGAGGTAAAGCGCTGCGCTACGAATCTAAAGGTCCAGCGTTCGATCCCCGATTGGGGAGATTTTTAAAAAATGGTTTTTGTTAATTCTAAGTTATTTTAATTAAAGATTTAAATGTATGTAAATATTACGGTGTGTCACTCACACGATTTTCTCTTACCCTGAATTTTAATACTAAGATAGATATTTCGTGCTTTTTAGTTCACATTTTTAATTTTTTAAAACTATAATATTATTCATTTCAACATTAAATAAATTCTGACATCGTGTTTACGACAACTCACGCCATCTAGGTGGAAAAGTTGTTGAAAGAGTTGGTTAAAAATTAATTAAGAAAGAACTAATTAAGTTACAACTTTCATTTGTAAATCTAAACCATTCTCGAATTCACCTGAAGACACACAAAAAATTTCATTAAACTTAGTCCAGCCGTTTAGGAGGAGTTCAGTGACATACACACGCACAAAAGAAATATATATATAAAGATATATACATAATGTATATATAATGTATATATATATGCATATATTTATCTAATTTATTTGAAAATTAAATTCCTATATTTCTTATACGCTTTTTGTAACATATTCATACTTTGTAACAATTCGATGTTTTTCAGACTGTCCCGTAAAGTTTTTAATTACTATAAGCATTTGAAAATATTTAAATAGTGAAATCAATGTTATAAAGTGATTTATAATATTTCATTGTGCTTATAAAAATGCTATTTTACGAAATGTTACTTTTGCACTAATAAAAACATGTATTTGTTTGTCTGTTTTCTATGTAAAGAAAGCACCATGGCACATACAGGTCTGTTTTTTTTCCCTTTTCTTTTCTTTTTTTTTTTTTTTTTTTTTTAATAAAGGAATTTGTATTTTTTTGCAACATACTTTTACTCCAGAAACACTGCTACAGGCGTATGTTTGTAAATAAAAGAGATACGAAACCAATTAAAGTAACGCAATGCGGTCAGAAATGCTTATATAAGATAACAGGTATCTGTCAAAACTGTTAAATCGATAACTCCTTTTACACGAAAGGGGTCTGATGTAACGTTGAAATTTGGATTTTCGCTTACGTCTATTTCACAAGTGTCCCGTGAATATTACGAACCCGGTAAAACATCAAAACATGTTCCCTGGTCTGGCGAGTCTCATTTCGAATTATATTGGCAGAATGCATATGTAGAAGTACGAAGATTACTTCCTGAATCCATGGACAATACATACCAACAGCTTACTATTCGAGCTAGCTGAGCCTCTATCATGTCATAAGGAATGTGTGATTGGTGCGATATGGGACCCTTAATACGTCTAGGTACGACTCAGACAAGTTACAGATACGCTATATCCGACGTGTTTGAACAATCCCAGCAGGACAGTGCAACACCCCACACAAGGAGATTTCCTACTGTGTGGCTTCACGAACACTCTTCTGACTTTAGTGATGCCTATTGGTCACCCAAATTCCCATACAAGAACATTTTTTAGCATATCTTGAATGCCTTGCAACGCTCTGTTCAGAAAAGATCTTTCGCTATCTTATGGAGTTCTTGATTGCTCTGCATGATTTATGGTATGAATTGCCTCCAGCGCACCTTCAGACATTAGTTGAGTCCATGCCATGTCGTGTTGCGGTAATTCTGCGTGCTCACGGGGCTCTCTACGCGATATTAGTCAGATGTACCAGTTTTTTCGCTCTTCAGTGTAAATTTCGATATTTCTATTAGGGCTTAAAAAAAATATATGTTTCATGAGATTTTTTTTCGTTTGTCTCCCAACCATTTTATTTGAGTTGTAATTTCAAGTACTATTTAAAAAAAAAAAGAAATGATCACAACTTTTATTTTATTAATTTTTTTAACATAAAAACAGACATTTATTTACACCTTAATATATTTTTTTTTCAAAATTTAAACAAGTCTCATCAAACATTTCTGACAGAATTTAATTATTAATGCCTTTAAAATGACATAAAACAAACTTGCGGTTGATAGTTACAAAATTACACATATGCATTTCCTATTTTAAATATTTTATTTTTATTTATTTATTTAAGTATTAATTTCAATTAATCGAGTAATCTAATATGTTGTCTGCAAACTAATGTGAAAGCATATTCAATTTATTTTAAATGAAGCATTCTTCGAATCAACAATATGAAACTCAAATAATCAAACGTTATTTACTTTCCATTATAGACTCTGTATTATGATATTTAGCTATCACTTTGATTTGCTGAAAAATAATCGCTAAATGAAAATTATTTATTTAAACATCCTTTTTTCTATAAAGTTTTATAAAGTATTATAAAAAAATAATAGTGATCTAGATTTTTTTAAAGAAAATTTATTTAAATGAAGTGATCATCAAAGGGGATTAAGACAGTTAGATAAATGCGAATATTTTAACTAAATAGAGATTGATTGGTTGGTTGGATGGTTATGAGGCTTAAGGTCGATTGACTACCTATGGGTGGACCCATAGACCTACTCTTAGGCCTATGGGTGGAGTGACCTCCGTGGGTATCTTTAACTAAGTAAATAATCCTATTGCATAGTATATTGCATTCAATTATTAATCATACAAATGTAATACATTTTTATGTTTCACATTTGTTAGAATTTTATTAATATCTTAATTAAGAAAGTATTTCCTCGAGCACAAGTACTCAATTTTAAAAATTAGTATTAATATGAATAAAATAATCAAATAAACAAATGATTCATTCATTTTATTTATTTATTTTTTAAAATATATATTCATATTTTGAATATAGTTAGAAAAAAATTATATGCTATTTGATAAATATATTTTTATTTTAAGAAAAATAATTTCCCATGTCATTAAAACTAATTCTATGCCAGTTATTGCTTGATATAATTTTTTTTCTAGTTAATTTTGAAGGTAATAAAAATTTTAACGTTATTTTTGAGCAAAATCTTTTCAGAAAGAAAACTAGTTAGTGGAAAATAAATGTATCATATCAGCTTAAAAAAAATTAAACATTTTTTAAAGTATTTGTTTACTTCTTCCATATTTTGTCACTATTTGTTTTTTACTTATAAAGCTTAATCTTTTGTAGAACCACTTCTACAGTTTGTAAAGATAAAATTAAATATCTCAAAACACGGATTATTAAAAGAGAATTGAGCATCTTCAAAATTTGTCTCAATTATAAGAACTGTGAATAATGATTATAATTCGAAAACACATGACGCTATTTCATATGCTATTAATGACATAAAAAAAAGATTGACAGTTTTTTAATTTTAGAGATTTTTAAAATAACGATTCCTCGCTTTTAAATTTTACGCTTCTCTAGGAAATAAAATCTTTTTTTTTTGGTAAAATGCTCTTTCATTAATTGAAATTTTAAGAATAAAATATCATCTTTTCCATATGGTCAGCTGATAAGAAAAATATTTAAAATACTTTTGATGAACATGGAAACTAATAATAATGTCATGTTAAACATTTGTCTGTAAGGATTTTCATATAGTATACATATATATATTATTTTTCCTCGTAACAAAACTGTATTACTTAAATGGCACAGATGTTTTACACGGAGAAAAAATAGATAAAGTCATTAACGACTTTTTAAAGCTTTAGTAAATAATAATAATAATAATAATAATAATAATTAATTTTTAAAAGTTTTTGAGAAGTATAAAATACACTAAGTTATGTACTACAGGCATACAGAAACATTACATTGTACGCTTCATGTTTTCCTGCACACATGTAAAATGCACTTCCTAAAACAATTTCTGTAAATGTTCTGCAACATTATGAGTAACTATCTCAATAAATATTCCATAAAAATTATCCATATATGATTATTATTTTCTAATTATTATTAAAAACCACTAAATACAGCATATGTTTCATAATAGTTATCAAAACATGCACGTATTTGATCTATACTCTCAAATGACGTATACTTCAACAAAATATCGATGGTTTTCTGGAGAATTATAAAATTTTTATCAGCAAAACCTGGAAAATTAGCTGATTACATTTTTTATGCATCTAAGCAAGCATTACAGCGCCTAATTCCATTATTTACTTTGTTTTGCTTTATAGCTTTCCTCATCAAACATTTTTTTGTTGTTGTTGTTCTGCCTTTGACTGCCTGCCGCACTAGTTATTTGAAACCAATAAAATTATCCCTTTACTGCATTTATGACACATGAAAGATTAAACCAGTGAAATGGTAAGTTAATATAATTATAATTGAATTTAAAGGTTGTTTGTTTGTTTTTTTCATTTAAGGTCGCATTAATGCTGCGCAACGGACAATTGGCGACTGTCCGGGACTCATTTCTAGAGGTGGTCCGGAAACAGGCATCACAGTTTTGATCCTCCACGAAAGGGATGGTTCTCCCGCTTCGGTGATCCCCAGAGGTATAGTTTTCATGGGAACATGGGGGGGGGCACGACAGATTTTACGTGCACCAGCCATTATTAGCGCTAACGACGGTCTTTGACCGGCTCAAGTACCGAACCCACAATCTTTCAATTACGATCCCGGTGCTCTACCAACTGAACAACGGCGGCCCTGAACTTAAAGGAAATACTCGTATACCAGGGATGTTCTGAAAATAGGTGTAATCAAGCTTTTTCACAAGAAAGCTTTATTACAAAATTAAACATACAATGACATAACGAATTGTAAAATGTTAAATATTTTTTCACATAGTCCCTATAGGCATTCATGCATTTGTCATAAGATAAAAATAGAATAAAATAAATAAATAAATGACAAACTTCCTTAAATTACCAATTGAAGGAATTCCGGTCTGTTGCATGCATTGCTTCAGAAATGGCAATATACTACGAATTCAATGTGTACAGAAAGTTATATACATTATTTATAGTAGTGACCTAAGAGTATGTTTCGGAAGAGAACCTATAAGAGACCTATAGGACTCCGCCTCAGTGATGTGGAAGCATCTTAATTAACCCATAAGGGATTAATTCAAAGTATTGCAATCCACGGGGAACATTATATGACATACTGACAACGTACTAGGACTAAAGTGTGTCACTTGGATTAATATCTTCACTTCAGAAACTATCAAATAACTTAAAGTTACCTATCAAATAGCGGTTTATAGTAATTGCATAGCGTTAGTGTTACAGTATTGCCATAGCTTACCAAAGTCATCATTCGACGCAAGATATCAAGTCTGCTAAAAATGTTTTATGAAATTCTTGGACGATAAGGCCATATTCCACAAAAAAAAAAAAAAAAAAAAAAAAAAAAAATCATTTGTGAAGAGATTATATCACCCGATCTACAACTCCAGTGCTTTGTATTATCGTGCATGGAAGTCAACGTTAAAAACACGTTTTTTCAATAGTAAAGAAAAGGTGAAGTAGGCTGTAAAGATCTACATCCTATATAGCAGTGCACCTAATTTTACCAAGACAGTTTCTTCAAATATATTTCCCGTTACGACAATTGTATTAATGACGTTGGTGACTTGCGTTACAATGACCAAATGTTTCAATTTCTTCATGGCGTTATATGTGTGTATTTGTAATAAAGCTTCATTGTTAAAAACTATGACGAAGCATCCTTTGAGAAAATTCCTCGTATAAGTACTGAAATCAAAAACCTTACGAACTTTGTGAATGAATGTTCTCATATTTATATAAAATAAAGTTATTTCAACTTAATTCCCTCCTCTTAAAAATGTTCTCCTCTTATAATATGGACTGATAATTTTGTGACCACCGTCGCATTAAAATAAAATTCGGATATAACGCCTAATTAAATCTTCATATTAAGCTTTCTCTGACCATTGATCTCACTACTAGCTATTAGGGAATGAACTATTCCTTTTCAATTTTCTAAGTAAATCTATATGACAATTTGTGTAAATCTATAATGATGCATTGAATTGTTGTTTTCTTAAAAAACAAAAGGTGTAAAAATTATTTTGATTTACAGACAACACATACACTCAAACATATAATAGGTCGCGGTCGTCGACCTAGGCGTTCGAATTTTCCCCCGATTTTCTCCGAAACTTGCGTGAATATGGGCTAGGAACCTTTATAAGCCTAGAAGCTTAGAGCAGTCAAGTGCCCTTAGGTTTCGCCATTTCTCCATATACATATAAAAACATAAATCTGAAAATATATAATTTTTAAATATGCATATATTATTGCAATTACAAGTTAATCAACTTACATTGTAAACTATTTATTAAAAGTGCAAAGCAGCCATAGCTTGATATTTTGAGCAACGAAATGAAATTCAGATTTAAAAAAGACATTAAATTTTCAAACTTATTATTAATATTTTTTTAAATATTGATTCAAAAAATAATTTAAAAACTATGTATATGCATATCGATTTATGTGTATCTGAAGGTTTAGTGACATTCCTACAACAAAATTACTCAGCTAGTTTATTGTTACAAAATCTCTTACATTTCCTTAAGTTTTCAGAATTAGTGTTTAATATATCTCTTCACGTATCCGCTTCATTAGACAATGCATAGAAGAAATCACTTTAGAAAGAATAGATCTTTAATAATTTATTTTTAAGTTTTTTTCCCCCGACATGTATCGATATCCTTACTTAACTTGATTTTTGCTTAATGAGTTCTTTATTAAACTTTAAAAATTCCGTTGATGTCTTGTATTTTTATTTTATACTTTATCCTCCGAGGCGAAAATTTTTTCTTTTGAAAATATTTTAACACAGAAAAAATTATCTTTGAGATTTGTTCTTTAAAGATTCTTCTTAAATTGTATAAGAGATTTTGTAGAGAAAAATAGTTCTTGTACTTTTTAAACTATTTGCAATTACAGAAATTCCTCTGTTACATTTGTAAAAAAAAAAAAAAAAAAAAAAAAAAAAAAAAAAAAAAAAATCTTGATAAATTTTATTAATAGATTTTGTCTTTTAACATAAAATATTTCTGCTATTGGCATATAGAAGTTAAATGCAACCGAATTAAAAAATTCTTTCTCAGTTTTCAGTTTCTGTAATTAAAAGCTCTTTTTTAACAATTGGGCAGTTTTACAATGCACGCTGAAATTAATGCAAAAATGCATTAAAATGTGGATTATATTGTTAATGCATTAACATAAAATAATTTTATAAACTTTTAAATATTTAAAAAAAGTTTTTATATTATTATTATTATTAACAGTGTACTAGTAGTAGTAGTAGTAGTATGCGTTTTTTTTTTTTTTTTTTTTTTTTTTTTTTTTTAACATGTATTTTTTATTAGTTATGAAAAAACTCACATGTTAATAAGGAGATAAAATTAATAATAAATAAATAAAATAAAATAAAATAAAGATTCTATGAACGATGTAGAAACTATTCGAACTTAAATGGACCACTATGACTTATTTGTCGTTTCATCTTAACATAATGTATACTTTTACTGGTGCTGCATTTAACTTTCAGAATTATAGCAGCTCGCAATAGAATGCACTTTTTATACAGATTTTACAACATTTAGTATAAAAAAGCATATATTTATGTTAACTCATAAAAGTTCAAATCCTTAAAAATATACAAATTACAAAATGTCAGATAGCTTTTTCCAAATTAGGGATTTACTTATTTATTTATTTATTTTTTACGCAAGATATTTTTAAAATCCATCAAGGCTTTTAAAGCTTGATATATTAATAACTATTACCGGCAAATATATAAATTATCACAAAATGATATAAACTTAAATTAAGATATAATCATCATAAACAGTTGAAGTTACTAGTTCAATCAATTTGTATATAAATATTTATGGAAATATCATTCTAGAATATTGTTTTTACCAAGCCATAGAATATTGCCTAGAGAACATGGGAAAGTGATTACAAAAAGTTGAGACAGTCTAAAAGTTCTTGAATCATATATATTCATAAAATCAGGCTTTTATCTGTAAATTTCCCAGAATCAAAAAAATTTTGCGATATCATCATGTTTATCACATTTTGCAAAATTATCTTTCTACATCCTCGTACGGGAGGGGGGGGGGAAACACGTTTTTGAGCATAAATCTGCTGCTTCAAATTATCTTAGAAGAATAATTTTTGATTTGTGGGTTGATTCTACGTAACCAAGACGTAATATAGAGAGATTTTATATATCTAACACGTAGTATAAAGAGATTCCGCACTTTAAGAGAGGGTACAAAAACACTTTTTCAAACATAAATCGGCTCAAAATTATTTCAGGAAGGCAATTTCTTGATGTTTTGGTTGATTGTGTGCATGGAACACGACTATAAAGGGATTTTGTGAACTTACCCCTCTCCATTCCCATCGGACAAACGGGGCAAAAAACAGAGTTTCAAGCTTAAATTGTCTTCAAATTACCTTATAATGGTTAATTTTGATGGTAGGGTGTTGATTAAGTGTAAGCAATATGCACTTTAATGGGAATGGGATTTCGTCAAACTTCTAACTAACCCGCGGGGGAGGTTTGAGCAAAAAGAAAGGGAATTAGTCGCTGCAGAAGGGAGTGGGGACCAGGACTCATCATGCTGAGAGCGGTAAAACCACTACTGAACGCAGCAGGAACTTTATCTTGGTTTCAACTAATTTCAGTAATTTTTATTTTTATTTTTATTTTTTTTATTTTATTTTACTTTTTGTACTTTTTGGTTTTTTGAGATTTTTTTAATAATGATATGGAATTTTGAGAATTCATTTAAGTATAGTGACCTGTGAAGCGGGCAAAGCCTGCTAGTTGTATAATATAAATAAAATACCGTGATTCATCGTACACTGTAACTAACAATGGACTTTTCTTAAAGGGATAAACGAGCTCTAAAATAACTCGATACAAACCTGTTTTATATCTATATGCTTTATTTCTACTTAAGCCTGAATAAACAATAAAACATTTATTTGAAAAATATATATTATGAAACTATTGTTTACTTAATAACATATTAAGATTCTGTGTAGATTTGTTAAGTTACTGTTATGTTTCACTACTACTTAAAAGATGATTTTTTTTTTCTTTTTTTAATTTTTTTTTTTTTAATTATTATTTTAAGGTAAAGAACATAATGTAAAAATAAAAGCAATTCTTTTAAATATTACGGCTGTGTAACATATTATTTTCACTTTTCATAATAACTTAGCACTTTTAATGTACACGTATATATCATAATCAAATAAATGTAAACTTAGTAAAAATGTTTCACAGAAACTTTTAAAATGTACTCGTGGTATTCCGTATTTAAAATCAAACACGGGTACAACTTCGTATATTATTGGTTGAAATGAATGCTAAAGAAAAACATTGTTTGGTTATTATAATTATTTTTCATCCAAACTGCGCAATGTTTTTTAAAAACTGTATGTATATGAATACGATAGAACAACAAAAAACAATAAGATTTTTTTTGCCAGAAAATTTTAAATTTGTGGCTCTTTTATTCTAGATTTATAAGTTGATATCAGATTCATATCACAAAATATATTGAACAGATTACATTCACAGTCGATATTTTAGAACAATAATAAAATTCTGTGTGGTTGATGAACTTAAGCCGATTACAAAAATAAACTTTGATATATTAGGATAAACTGATACATGAGTAAAATGTCTTATGAAAGTAAAACATTGACTTATTGAAAGTGGGTGTAGTAGTTTTATAATAATTTAAAGGACTGAGTGATGATTATTAACAAAAGATATTACGACTAACTATTTGTTTTTCTCTAAGTATAAATATTCCAAATAAAAATAAAATAAATATTCATCAACCATTTTATAAATAATATTTATAAGACGTAAGTTATTTGTTATAAATAAATATTAAATAAATATTAACTAAAAATGACTATTAAGTTTTTAATTGTGGTTTAAAAGCTGGAAAATAGAATGAATAATAATTTACTCTGAAATACAGGGTGATTATAATTAAAGTTAGGATTTCAACTTTAAAAGTTCCACTGACATTGACTTGATATTTATGCCAGAACATTTGCTAGTCAATGGAATTTTGTTTGCTAAGTCAAACAAAAGTTGCAAATTGTACTTTTAATCATTCGTAAGATAATGGTTTCATGAAGCGACTCTTTTTATCTATCACTGTTTTGCTGTAAACACATATTCTTGATTTTTTGCTTAAAAAGTTGTCGTAAACATTTAAAATCTATTGTTTCCTGGTATTTTATTCTATTGCTAACAACATTCCTGCGTATAATGAATCTATTTAAGTATTTCTTTTGAGATTATATTGATAGCGCCATCTATACACACATTTTATAAATACCTTTTTTCCTTCACCAAGGAAAATTCCGTTGCCTCACGATTGTTCTGGTAAAATATCAAGTCATTTTGACCGTTAGTTTTAAAATTATAGCTAATTGAAATCGCAACTTCAATTATAATCATCCTGTACTCTAAAGAAATACTCTGAGAATTTCGCTGGGAAATACTCTGAAGAATCATCTAAAGAATATTGTCATATATTGAAAGTATAAACCGATTTCGTGCTCTAAATATTTTTAATACAATAAGAAATCTTAGTTATATTAAAACAAATCGGTTATTAAATTTTATTTTTAGAAATAATTTTCCGTTATTAGCAAGTAAAAGTCTTGGGAGGTCGGTGAATTAGTCACGTGGTATGAAATCTTTAATTGAAGCACAAAGAGTGTCTCTGCTTCTAAAAGATACTTGAAGCATAAAATGCAGGACGTTAATTATTTAATAAATTTAGCAAACGCGAATAATGTATTAAATACCTTGATACTTTAATTAGAGACTAAACAAATTCTGAATTCTAAGTGTAAAGCGCAATAAAATCTGTTTTATTCCCTAATTGTAATTGGTACTTTTTATTTGTCACCACTGAAGATTTTCATATAAAAACTTATATTTCCATTTAATATTTATAGATTAATCTAGATTAGATTTGTTCAGTAAAATGTATATCTAGGCTATAATTCTTATGGTTTTTGATATATATATATATATATTACAGAATTGTGAACTTTAAATTGAGTTTTATCAATTTGAAATTTGTCATGAATTTATGATTTTCAAAATGCTAAAACGTCTGCAGACGTTTAAGAAAAGACTTAATACATTTTTGGATGTTTAATGAAACATAATTAATAGAATTGAGGATGGATTTTATTGGATATTCTAAATAAAAATTGAAGAAAAAAATTCTCTGGTTTTTATTTAATTATTTTATTTTATTTTTACAGAAACATGCATTTTTTAATATTTTCACTCAGAAAATAATTCTGTACCTGATATTTAAAATTTAATTTTTTGCTCTAGAAAAATAATTCTGTGTCATCCTTATAAATACTAGTACCCTTTGAAAGCGAGTTCTAGAAACACCAATCTGAATTCTAGAGCGTTTGTCTGTATTACCGAGGTCGAACTTTTTTAAAAATCTCTGCAAATATATGAAAATACAAGAAACGAGTTTAAACAATTATAATTTTGGCTTATGACCCAATTCCAGATAATCAAATAAGAACTTCTCACAGCACAAAGGATTCAGAATATTCAGAATATTGTTTCACCATCTTGAAATGTGTAAACTATTTTCGATCATTTCGTCTATTTAGCTTATTGTCGTGCTTTACACGCATATCTCGGAAAATTATATTTCTAGTTTAGGGATTTAGAAAATGATCAGTCATTCTTTCTAGATAAAGGCAGTATTTTTTTTTTTCTATGTGTTCCCTAAAATAACTTAATAAACTTAAAAAGTCAACACTAAATTATTTAAGTTGGTTCTAACAAATAACGTTGCATATTTTCTTAAATATCTATAGATTTACCATTTCATAAATTAATGAACAAAATGCAAACTGAGAAACGCAATTTAAAGATTTCATGTCTATAATATATATATCAAAACCCATAAGAATTGTTGCCTGAATATATATTTTATTTCACAAACGTAATATAATCCAATTTGTAAAAATTAAATGAATTATTAGCTTTTACATGAAACCTTCAATAGTGCCATGTCAAAGGTGCCCTAAGTCCCCTTAATTTACTTTAAAATGTGCAAACTATGTTTCAGAAAAATCACGAAAGCCGGAATTTTTTTTTTTTAATAATCTATATATTTTAATTTTTATGTATGTATGTATGACTATGCACTTTATGTAAGTATGTATGACTATGCCCTTTCTGCCCTTGTCTCTAGAAGTACTGCTTACGTGTACTATGAAATGCCGATGCTTGTATTCGATAGTACGTAACGTCAAATGTGAAATAACAGCTTGAATTTGTCGAAATGTATTCCTAATAAACATAATTTAAGAATTACACACGCGCATTAATAGAAAAAGACATTGAACGTCAAAAATACTACTTCAAAAGGAACAGAGAAAAGGTATTTTGCTTTGAATAGTTACTGCAGATAGAAAAAGTATTTATTATCAGAAACCAAAAGGTCAAAAATTTTTGAGTAAATCTGGTTCGTCGCAGACAAAGCGAGATCTTCATTGAATGAAGATCTTGTGTTATTTTATGCCATGTTATGCTCTGGTGGGATAAGAATGATGTGGTATATTATAAACTGCTGGCATTAGGTAGAACTATATATGAAAATATCTGCCGTCGACAACCTATATCTGCCGTCGTGTGTTATTCTATGTCGTGTCATGCTCTGATGGGATGAGAATGATGTGTTATATTATGAACTGCTGGCACCAGGTGAAACTATATATGAAAATATCTGCCGTCGACAACCTACACTGTAAAAAATAGTTTCTTAAAAATGAGCTAAATTGTCTCAAAATAGCTCCGAAACAATATATACTTAAATTTTAAAACCCGTGTACTCATTTTTGAGTATATTGATATGCTCAAAAATGGAGATGACCTATAAAAAATCACAATATCCCCATGTTTGACATGCCAATATGCTCCGAAATGAGTACATTCGTTTTCAAATTAAGTATATATTGTTTCGGAGCTATTTTGAGACAATTTAGCTCATTTTTAAGAAACCATTTTTAACACTGTATATCTGCCGTCGTGTATTATTATATGTCATGCTATGCTCTGATGGAATAAGAATGATGTGTTATATTATGAACTGCTGGCACTAGGTGGAACTATATATGAAAATATCTACCGTCGACAATCTATATCTGCCAACACAGCTGAAGTTTTATAAGGTTATGGCAGTGCTCATTTTGCTGTATGGCTCAGAGACATGAACCCTGAGTGCCCACGAGAGAAGCAGGATCCAGGAAGCAGAGATGCGGTATCTACGACCTCTAAAGGGCCCACAATTATGGAAAAAATTAGGAATGAAGATAATGGAAGATAATTAAAAGTTTTTAACATCATAGACAAGATCAATGTATACCACACCAATTGGAAAAATCATGTTCAACGTATGACACGAGGAAGACTACCGACAGCTGTTTCTACTACATTCCAAAGTGCAAGCGAGAAAACGGCAGACCTAGAAAACGGTGGTTAGACCAAGAAGCCGGAACAGGCTCCCAGCCTAATCCCTGAAGATAATGATAATGATGATGATTGGATCGTTCCTAAAGACTAGAAATTCTTCAGAGAGGGAATCCGTCAGTTGCCTGAAAGATTAGCGAAAGTTGTATCTGTAGATGGAGTATACTTTCATTTAATATATTTTTCATTTTATAAACTAGCAAATGTTCTTTATTTCATTAAGAAAGGGTGGATTTACATTCACACACCTACTTCCATGATATCTCCTCTTGAAAAATCTTTTTAAGACTTACAAAATGCATCTAGATTTTTTTTTTTTTTTTTTTTTAAGACATATTAAATTTAATTTTAACTTTTATAGAAGATGAAATGTTTCTTCAGATAATGAAATATTACTTATCATTTCATGATTTTATCTTCTAATAAACGATTTTTAAAATATCCTTCTGTGTAATTTTTCTTAGAATTCCTTTATTATTGAGTTTATCTCGTTCGTAAATGTACTTCAATTTTATAATTATTTTATCATGTCAAAGGAGTACTCAAATATTTATGCATCTTTCATTAACCATTTCAAACAACTCAAATTTAGATATTCAAGTGTACATCACATTTAATTTTTCAATCTTTTGAAGTATCACAAATGATTTTTGAACGAAAGTTTTCCAAAATACTTATTAAAAGTGCGTGATTTGGTATTTATTTAAGTTTATAATATAAAAATACTAAATATAAGGCGAAGTACATTGGCTTATAAGCATAAAATATAAATCACCGTTGTTTATTCACAAGAATATCTAAGTACTTGTTATGTATTTAGTTCAGATCAAGTTATTTATTACGTTTAAAATTCATTTCTTGATTTGTAAGAGTAAAATATTTATTTAATTATTTATTATTTGCACATTTTTTTATATATTATTTACACACATATGATTTATACGAAGTCTAATTATAAGTCTGATTATTAGTAATATAACAGAGGACAATATTACCACATGAAGAACTTGGACGTGACATACTGGAAATATTGTCGTCATCTGAAATCAGAACAAAATATTCCAAGGCCCGCAAATTTTCGGCGGAGAGGAAAACTTGCCTTTGTATATTTGGCGAATGAGGTCCAGCTTAAAATTTTACTGCTTAATTCTACAAATAATTATAATAATAAAAATAATAATTAAATAAAAAATAAAATAAAATAAAATAAATAAACAATAAAATTACTTCATATTTCTGACTGATTACCTAAAACATTTTTTAGAATCGGAAAAATGTTGCCAGTTCAGAATTCGAAACTTGGACTTGTCTGGTTAATTCTCCATATCTGTACCTTTTGTGCTATTGGGTTCTACATATGTCCGGTACATTTTAAACATACGAATGTGTGAGGTTCATGTGGTCACCATCCCTATCTTAAGCTTAAATAACAAGTAGTAATAGCACGAGACTCAATTAAAATACAAATAACGTTTTATTAGAGCTTAAGATTAGGGAGGATAACTGGGTCAAACTCAATATCAAATTTTAAGTAACTTAAAAGAAATTGCTTCAATAAATAACTTAGATAAATGCAGAATAAATTTCACCCAGCGAAGATACTGTAGTAGGTTGAAGACTGCTCTCGATGAACCACGGCATTTCTCAAACTAGACAAAAGTTGTAGGATTCCCTGCACCACCAATTTCTCCACTCTAATTCAACTCTTTCATCAACACCCCAATATTTGCCAAACTAAGAATCTAAATCACTAAATGCTCGTCTAAGAACTATTCTCTTTTACATCACCCAAACACCAAAGATACCTCCATATTTATACTTAATCTCAATCAACTCCAATCTCTTCGCTTAACAAAACACTAAAGCCTCTTCGTATTCACTCACACTCCGCAACTTACTTCCTCCGTTGCAGTGCTATGTTGACGCAAAAGTATTCCAACCTAAAACCTCGCCGATCATTTTCGTCGAAGCATTTTAAATCTCCCATCTCTTGCATGACTGGATCCAGCTTAATAAATAAAAAAAAAAACCTGTGGTGACCTACCACAGACTCAACCTTACAGATATTAGAATTATTCTTTAAAATAACTGTTTTAAAATACTTTGAACAACTGAAATACTTTCTTTAATTTTTTTTTCAACTAATCTAAGTCGGGGACAAAAAAAAAAAAAAAAAAAAAAAATTAACTTAAAATAAAATAAAAATATTTCTCTCTCTCTTTTTTTTTTATTATATTTATCATAACAGTTCTTGTCATATTATTTTTCAAACAAAAATAGATTAAAAAAAAAAAAAAAAAACATAAATCATTTGATATTCTAAATCTATATAACTATTTCATTAATCTTAAAAAATATTTTAGGCTGAATTGTACATATGGATAAGACATTTTGATAAAGAAAAATGATAAATGATGCAAAGAACTTTCCAACTTACACGTACGTGTTTCCTTCAGTAGATCAAAAATTGACTGTATTTATTTCATTTTTACTGACGACTATGCGAGAGGTTAAAGGAAATTTGTTGCAATAAACAAAATATTTGTTATATTTTTATTAAAAATAAATAAATAAAAATAAAATAAAAAACTTTTTTACGTGTAAACATTTCCTAGAATATTTAAAAACATATTATTTTTATTATTGGATATTTATTTATTTGTTTATTATTACTGTTATTACTGCTAAAACAGTCTTTAAAAGCTACATAGAACTAAAGTTGCAAGAAACAATCTTCGCATGAAAAATTTATTATACGTAATAATATTAAAGTTCACTGGAAACTTTAGAAGACGGGAAAAAAAAAAAAAAAAATATATATATATATATATATATATATATATATATATATATATAAGTAATAATTTAAGTGTAATATTATTCATTATTTAATCTGTATGTAATATTAAATTATGATTTTCACATAAATGGAAAAAATTGGAAATTATCAAACATAGGTTTTTCTTTCCGACTTTTCTTGATTCGTAAAAATAAATATAAAAATAAAACTGAATTTACTTCAAATTATTTTTTCTTGTAGCACAATGAAATACATTTATTTTTTTAATTGCAAAAGCATTTGTTTCTACTTCATAGGCTCCCATGTATCGCAGATACATAAGATTGGAGCTCAAAAATTGAAAGGGAAAATAATAACACATTTAAAAAAAATATATAGAACAGTAAAATTAACAATGTTAAAACTATAAAAATACAACAGTTTTAAAGAGAAAAATTGAGTATAAATTCATGAACTATAAAAGAATTCAGTCACTAAATGTCAGCATTATCATCTCCCTGGCACGCCAGTATCGGTCATATAGGTTTTCTTCATTCACCGAAGAGCATTTGAGAAGATGTTCTTTATCCATCTCTGTATTTACATTACATAAAGTGCAGAGGGGAGTATTATATATGCCAATGCGATGATGCAGGTGTTTAGCGAGGCAGTCGTGTCCGCTTTCTAAACGAAATGCTGCAACTGCAATAGATCTGGGAGAATCTGGAAATTTGTATATAGTCTCCCTCTATTTCTTATTTTTGATTTCTTCCTGAAATTTGATGTGATTTTTCTTTGTAATATTTTTAATTATTCTTTTTGATTGATTTAAATGATACTTCGCAGTTATTTGATTGTAAAATTTTTGTTTCCTTCTTTGCCAGTTTGTCGGCGCATTCATTTCCTGCGATTCCAACATGAGATGGAATCCATTGTAAGATGACATTCATTTCCTTTAAGGATTAGAGTCGAAGATTCTGTCTACATTATTCAATATTTTTTATTCTGTTACGTTATGAGCTGCAATTGCTGGAATGGCCGAAAGGGAGTCAGAAAATATAACTACATCTTTGAGTTAAATTTTTGTACTAAGTATTTGTTCAGTTGTAATTCTAATTGTCTCTGTCTCTCCATCAAAACTGGTTTGGAATTTACCAAGGTTGGTATAGAATGAGAATAATTCTGAGTGCATACCAGCCCCAACCCCCTCAATCGTCTGTGATCCATCTATGTACATATGGAACCAATTAATTTTGGGATATCTACAGTATATTGTTTCCAATGCAGCTGCTTTAATTTCATCATCAACTGATGATGACTTAGTAATGTGGCGCATCAAATTCTGTTCAATTCTAATAGATTCTAGATGCATGGGATTGTAATGTTTCAATAGTTTTTTTCTAGTTTTTCCTATATAAATGTTCTATCACGCTGTATTATTATTAAACTGGATATTAAAGTTTATATGCAGTTAAAAACGCCTATTTTTTTTTAATTATTATTTAAATAAATTATACTTTTCTTTAAAATATTAATTTTAGCTGCATATATATATATATTACTATATATATTTACATACAGTAATTACTTAAAATGCGCAAGTTTAGGTTATTCGTAAACACAAAAGTGGGAAAACTTTACATTCACGAGCTAACACACAATTATTTTGATGATTTTTTTTCTTTTTTCTTTTTTTACATGCACTTCTTTTACTTTCTCTTACCCATATATATTACCCATAAGTATTGTTTTTGGGTCAAATTTTTGAAAGTGAGTTTTTGTTATATTTACACGCTTTGAGGTGCCTTCAATCAAAAAATAATATTTTTAGCGGTTGGTCTGTGTGTCTGTGTGTCTACCTGTGTATCTGAGTGTCTGTCTCTGTGTGTGTCTCTGTTATCAGAATATCTTAAGAATAAATATTAGCAGAAAGTCCAAAATTGTTGTTCTAAATGTGTATTATATAGGGATAATACACTAACCTTTTCATTGAGATCAAACAAATGGTTCATGTAGAGAAACACCCATGAATATTCAATTACTCAGGTTCAAATACATATATTGCGTCTATGGGGAAAATTGCAGGAAAATAGGGTTTAAACTTCTATAGACTATAGTAAACCAAATGAAGCAAATATATATATTTTTATATGCGTAAAAATATGTTTCGTGTAGAATATGGTATAGAAATAATTCACTATTCGTTTACAGGGCTACACAAAAGAACTAGATCATATTTCGAAAATACATGAAAATTGATAGAAGTGTATTTCAGTGTGCCGTGTGGTTATTAATATAGGATTATATTTATTTGCACAATGTGGGGTGTACATGACGTTATGCAGATGTACAGGGCTGCCAATATTAAAACCATAACATTATTTTTTATTGTTAGTAGAAGTGCTTTACAATAATGTTTTACAATGTCCAGGAAAGCTCCACAGAAATTGAAATCAGTTCATGTTAGCCATATGGTATTTTTTACCATATGTATTACACCAGCATTTTTTCTAACGAGTAGTGGATAAAGACATTTCTCAATTTCCAATAGAAATTATTTGTGTTCCAAGTACACTCACCCGCGATGTTCAGCATTATCTTAATTGAATATCGTTTTTTTAATGGCAGTCTGTGTAATAATCAAGTAAAAAAAAATCTCTAAAAATTTTGCTGAAGTTTACTATAATAACAAAGTGCCATATAATTACGGGACGGCTAAAATCTCTAAAAACATATAGAGACATTCTAATCATTTCAAAAAGTAGATCAGATATGTATTATTTTCTAAAAAAGTATATTTTTAAATATATATATATATATATATATATATATAGTGAATGAATTTTTGTCAAAATATATATAAAATATAGAAAAGACTATTGTGTAAAACATGATGTTACTTTAAGATAAAAAAGTAAGAAAGTTTATTGTGAATTTACACAACTATGTAAAATAATCACCTTCTGATATTCTACAACATTGCGCAATCATATTTAAGGTCTGAATTTAAAATTCACCATTTTTGAAAAAGAAAAAAAAAAAAAAAGAAAGAAAGAAAAAGAAAAAATATACAGTGCGTGTCGAAATGATAGGTCCACCAGTAAAAACGAAAGTTATGTTGGTAAAAAAGGTTTTATTGTGTACAAAGTACTATTTTATAAACTACATTACTTCATTCAACGTAAAATAATACATGAATAATATACAAATAATAGGAATAATAAGGAAAACAAAAATTACATGAAAAAGCTGTTTCAAAAAGATAGGTCCACTGAAACAAGCATCAAATTAATGTTAAATTAATAAGATTTATGAGATAATTTTTCCACCTTGTTACAGAATAAGCTCATAAATCCTATTCGGCATGGTTTCTACAAGTTTTTGCAAACACTTTTTCTCTATTTTTGACCATTCGGAGGAAATAGCCTTTTTCAAGTCTGCAGTACTGTTGTATTGCCTTCCGCTTGCATACACCGTTCTTGCGAGTATACCCCACATGCTTTCTACCAGATTCAGGTCGGGGCTGCAAGGTGGCCAATCGATAACATGTACACCATTATCCAGAAACCATTCGAAAGTGGACTTTGCAGTGTGCACATGAGCATTGTTCTGTTGGAACATGAAGAATGGGCCCCCAATGTGCTCTGCTTGTGGAAGAAAATATTGTTCAAGCAGCTGTTGGTAGCCTGCAGCATTAAAACGATTGTCTACATATGCTATATCAGTTTTTCCTGCACCTCCGGATCCGTCCCATACCGTAACGGAACCACCACCAGCTTGCCTCTTCGAGAATATCTGTCTATCGTTACGCAGATCGTGCCAGTAGTACTGCCAGCCATCTGGACCATCCAGGTTGAATTTCTTTTCATCACTGAATATCACACGATGCCAATCTTGTTTCCAGGACATCACTTCATGTGCGAAATTCAATCTCTTTTCTTTGTGCTTTTTAGTCAATTTCTGAGCCGTTTCCTCTTCACGTAAACTATATTGTCGAACTTCTTTACCACTCTATGGACTATAGATTTTGATATTGGAGGGTTTTGTTGTCTGGTCACAGTGGATAAGCTCATATTTCCAGATTTTAACTCCTTTACGATAGTCCTTCTTTGTCGGGATGTCACTTTTGATGGGCGGCCAGATGGTTTTCCCCTGCCATAAGCAATTCTAAGTCGCAAATAATTGTTTCAAACATTATGTGATCTGTTTAAAAGTTTTCCTATTTCTCTTTTCGATTTTCCACACGTTTTAAATGCATCAATTTTCCCCTTCTCAACCAGCGAAAGACTGCAACGGCTACCCATTTCGTTTGATTACAACGTGATGTTCATATCTGTTTAAATACCTCCACAGCATCCAGCATAATCCCGCAGTAAGACTAAGCAACGATATTTATGCAAATTGTTTGGAAATAAACGTGATTGGTGCAGAATTTCTGAAGGCGGACCTATCTTTTTGAAACGGTCTGAAAATGAAAATTTGCATAAAATAAAAAGGAATTCTTTATTTTTAAGAAATTTCTTCATAAATAGTTATAATAGTTACTGATTAATTATCTCTACCAAAAAAGTGATTCTTATTCTCAATTAAGAGTCGAAATTTTGAAAATTAGGGGTGGACCTATCATTTCGATACGCACTGTATATATACATAAATAAAAGAAAGGAAAGGAGGGAAAAAAAGCATTATTTTGATAAAATTCAATATTTTATTAATAAAAATAACTTAATATTATTGTTTATCATTTTAACAAAATAATGTATAAATACAAAATGCGATTTTAATTCATTTATTTATTAATTAATAGGAAAAAATGAAACTTAATTCTACAGTAATTAAAAATTTATACATTATTTTAATTGTTACATTTTAAAAACACAAAATAAAAATAAACAGGGATTAACATGATTAAAATCCTGCTGCTTTACAAGGAGTGACAAAGAAGTATTTCAAAATGACAAAAGAAAATCTCTTAAATATATATGTGTGTGCGTACCCTGGAGGTAAAGGACACCATGTTCATTTTGAAAAAAGAGTTAGCACTATTTTCTTGATTTTTTTTATTATTATTTGCCTAATAACATAACACCATGTCCATTTTCTTTATTTATGACAAATGCCTTTAATTAATTTCAATTGAACACCATTCCTAAAAAATCTCATTTTTTGGACATGGTGACATGCTGTGGGGTACAAATACATTTTAGAATTAAAATGTAGAGAAAATATCTGGGATTGTATTTAATAATAGAAAAATCTATTTTGAAAAAAGAATTATGACTGAAAATTGCATAAGAAAGAAAAATACTGAATAATACTAGAATGATAAAAGAATCCAGCTGTTTACTCTTAATTTTTATTTTATTGGTTTCTGTGTCATGTTTTGGTTTGAGTTCCATTAAATAAAATTTCAAGAAAGAAAAAATATATTTAATGCAAATTACAAAGAAACTTATTTTTAGGTATTTTATGCTATATGATTTTATTTCCATCGAAATATCCATCTCGGAAAATTTTTTGACAATTCTTTTGAAACCAAATAAATCCAATCTCTGACAAAGGGAATAACTTATACTCAGACATGCAATTTTTTTATTTGTAAAAGGATATACAACAAGAATGTTTTTCTTTATAATAAGCAGAGACATTCTTTGTTAAATTCTTTGTATTCCATCTTGATGTTATTTATTGTAAAACACGTTGTTGTATATATAATATTATATTTCCTGTAAATATTTGTTTCTTATAACACAGAGATGGCTGATCGATGTTTTGTATTTAGTAGAATTTAAAAAATGTTTTAAACATTTTTGTTAACTGAATGTTATTTTCTTCGTTAAAACAAGTTTTTTTTTTTTTTTTTTTTTTTTACAAATACCGAGGTTCTATTTCAGAAATTTTAAATTTAGAACAACATTTACTCTGCTTATAATTTTTAAAATGGTAATAATTTATTTTTATTATTATTCTTATTAAATACGTATTTTCTAAAGACATATATGTAATAATAATAATTTTTGTTATCACTTTTTATAACATAATATTGAGACGAAAATGATAACAAGAGAATACTTTTTAGTCGCCCATATTAAGTAAACGTTACGAAAAAGCATTACATACACAAACATATATATAATATAAAATCGAATATTCCATTTTACCCTCTTTATTATTTGTTTTATACAAATACAGACTACTTTTTGGTTTATACACTCACAGACACACACACACAAAGTATAGAGAAATAAAATTAGTTATACATAATATGTTCTTGTGTCGTTCATATAATTGCCGAAACTTCTGGAGGCCTCTATGTGGAGACTCGAAAAGTTTTTGGGTTTCATCGGTCTGTCTGTCTGTATGTCTTTCGATAGCAGACGTAAAAATCACTCCATTGATTTATAATTTGGTACACGTGTTTATTAATCACATAGAATTAGCTGCCAGTTTTGTGTGTGGATTCTATTCGTAGTTCGTGTACAGAGACACATTAAAGATTTTCTTACCATTACGGCTGATTAAATTGCAAATTGGTATACATGATTAGAGGCCATACAGAAATAGCTGTATAGTTTTTAGTGCACATATTGGCTATTCTTAGTGTAAAGGGACACTCCAAAGTTTTTCTTACGATTACGGCCTATGGACAGATTTTCGTTTAAAGGGATTTTAACATGATTATACTGCCTTCAACAAAATTAAATTAACATAATTTATTGAGTTGCTTTAAAGCATGATTTCCGTAGAAATTATGTGCTTTGACTTGATTCTAAGATTCTAAGACGGAAGGTGGCCGCTCACCACTATGCAGCGGTTTTGAGGGATTTCAACCTTTAGAGAGGGGCTCCGATGGCACTGTGGTGATTCAAAAGAGCCCGTGTCTAAAGGTTAAACCTCCTCCGTTGTTTATTGCATAAACAGAAAAAAAAAAAAAAAAAAAAAAGGTTACAGAGGTCGCCAAAGCGGAGCTTTCACACGACAGAGGGCGACAAGGAACAAGAATATGAAAAGAAGAACGGAGCCTTGATCCCTCGCATGGAAAACCTTGTGAAGAAAAATTGTATGGCCCTCCAAGAGAAAAGTTGGTAACTGCCTTGGAAGATTGAAAAATTAGTCGGTCAAATTGGAAAGATGCATTAAGAAGTTATAGATATTCATATACAGTACATTACAAAAGTGTTTCGGAAATATCACGTAATCATCCAAATTATGTCAAATTTCAAAAATTTTTTCATGAGCTACATAATAAATTATATTGTTTTTACTGGTGTACATGATGATTATTGCTGGTTTACAGGGTCACATAATAGAATTTCTTGATATTAGAGCCTACGGATAGATTTCTAAGCGCATTTTAACGTGATTATGTCGCTTTCAAAATTATAGGTTTAACATACATTATTAAAATTTTTAAAAACAAGTTTTCTCTTAGAAAAAAAGGCGTGTATAGACTAAATAATTTATTTACAGGCTACACAAAAGAATTCCAAAGAAATTCTGTAGTCATCCAAATGATGTGAAAATTATCTCAAATATTAATGAGATACAATGAGTTAGTTTTATGCAATTTTTTAGTGTACATGATTATTGTGGCTCGTATATAGGGATATAGAAGAAGAATTTTACACCGTTATGGTCTATAGTTTTATTTCATATAAGTGCATTTTAACATGGTTCTCTCAATTAAACCCAATGAATAAATATATGTTATTAAGATGTTTAAAAGCATGCTTTCTGTATAATTAGTAGTCATAGAATTTATAATAAGTGTACAGTGCCCTATAAATAATTTCGAAAACGCTATTTAGTCGTTCCGAAACAATTTTTGCACAAGTACTTATGAGTTACAAAGAATTTACAAAAGTTACTCTGAGGGTCAATGAATTATATCTATACACATATAGAGAGATAGATATAGACAGACAGGAATGACAGAGAGTTGAGTGGGGCGGTAGCCCCTCTCAATATGTATTGAGTTAATAATAATAATACATATACTTAATTAATAAGAAATAAATAAATATGATCTGCTGAATAAAGATTGACGCAAATAGGACGTTGAGTCTTCTGACCTGCATATCCACTAGTATTATATTTCTTGAAAATATTTTATTCTTATAACATACAAATGACTCATTGATGTTTTGCATTTAGTAGAATGCAAAAAAATACTTTTAATATTTTTGTTAATGACTAAAATTTAAAAACGACTAATTGTTATTTTCTTCGTTAAAACAATGTATTTTTTTACAAATATTAAGTATATACTCAAGAAGAATGAACTCAAATTAAAAAATATATGATTTATATCTAGAAAAGTTTAGCGTTAAACTGAGGTATTTGTTTTATCGATATCAGATTTTTTTTTTCATAAAAAAAAAGAAAGAAAGAAAGAAAAGAAGAAAAAAGAAAAAGAAAAAGAAAACCATTTTTCTATCGCTTACTTAATTGGTATAAATCTTTCTTGCTTTTTTTATGTATTTTTTTTTTCAATAAAAGATGTTCACAGTTATATTTAAGTAAAAAGAAAAAATATTACTATGACTATACTTAACATTTAAATATAACATTCTTCGTAAATTATATACTAATTTCATATTTTAAATGGTCTGAAATTGAAATGTAACTATGCTTTTCCACCTTAAATTACTATCGAAATGCTATTACAGTTCAAATTCTATAATAAAAAAATCTATATTTAAACAATCATAGTGTACTTTGAATAGCAGCTCAAAATTATTTTTAAACCAATATTATTTACAGTCTATGTTTGTGTAAAGTCACAACCATTCCTCCCAAACTTTCTTTTTAATATTTTAACAAATTTCATAAAATATTTAAGAACCTTATTAAGTTAAAAAATTAATTTCAAGTAACTCAACTAATATTCGTCTACACCACTGCTCTAAATTAATTCGACTAATTTAAAGTAGCACTGTAATTTATCTTTAAATCACATTTGTAAAAATCAATGTATTTAAATTTAGTACAGGAAAAAGTATATAAATATATAAATAATCATAACCCAACATTAAATGCATTTTAGTCATTTCTAAACATAGCACTAATATATCAAAAATATCATGCGTGGCCATGTATACATAGAATACTTCCATAACTTAAAAAAAAAAAAAAAAAAAGTAAGATGATTCATTTAATACTTCAATTTAAGTGACTTTTTAATATTACTCAATATACATGCATTTTCATTACTTTATGCATTTAAAAATATGCGCCAATTTCTTCTTGTTTAGAAAAGTCTAAATATGTTAAACAGTACCTGTCTGCATATTTAAATACTTCTGTATTCGCCTTTACACGAACCACTGCCCATCTCAATGCAATATTCCAAATAGTATCCCCATGTGATACGAATTTAGAAAACGTAGTATTGACGTTTTGCTAACATTTGATACTGGTTTGTCAATGCTGAAAACAGACACGCATACTGAAACAAACACATACACTTACCAACCGTTAAAAACTTGATTTTTCCATTCAAGATAAATTGGATCGTGTAAATATAACAAAAATTGAGAATTTAGAAATTCGACTTAAAGACAATGTTTTCTCTGTCATACATGTATAAGGGAATTTAAACACTTATTTTATTATTTTAAATCTAGTAATAGCATTTGTTTTAAAAAGAAATTATAAATTTAAGGTTTCACTTATTAATTACATTCATTAATTCATTAATTACTATAACTTAAATATATTTTTACTGAAATTTAACTTTATATTTACATACATTTACAAAATTGCATGTGGAAATTGTTTAAAAAGTATTCTAAACCGCTGATGTTAAATATTTTTTTCAAATTTCCTCAGCTGGTACAATTTAATGAATGTCTCGCAGATAATTTTAAACATTTTAAAGAAATTATGTATGTACCTAAATTAAGGTGATTAATTAATCCAGCTAAGGTGATTAATTAATCCAATTTGAATGGTAAAATTGGAAATTTGAATTAGGTTGTTTAAGAAGGTAGATACGTATATTCCTCAATTACTCACAAATTTAATTGAAATGCCACTTGTTCTACATTCAAATTTATTATAAGTTTTTGAAGTATGAATAATTTAATCGCTTATTTTTAAATTTGTATTAGTTTTAACTAGTTAAAATGTCTGGTAATTCTTCTTATTTTATGAGTGAATTCTTCGACTGTGGTGTCTGACATATTTTTCAAAGATTTTCAAATAACAGAATGAATAATTTTCTCAAGCAGAAAATTTAAAGGTTTCTTAGGTGGTGTGATTTATAACGCCTCTGTCAAAAACTTTTAATATTTTGGAAGAAACCATACATATAATTATGTTATACAGCTTTAAATGATTAAGTAATCCACTTTGAACATAAATCTGGAAACTCGAAGAAGGATGTTTAGAAAGATCGATGAGAGCATCAATCACTCTCTAATTTTAATTGAAATGACACTCGATATACTTGAGAATAAAGTATAGGTTTCTGAAGTTGGAATTTAATTGCATACTTTTCAAGCACATATTAGATTTTTTCGATGTGAAGCGTCTAGCCAAGAAAAGTTTTTTTATTTTGTAAAAAAGCATTCTTTGCAATAGTATCTGATAATTATTTCTAGAGATTGGATAAAAAACATCAAAAATTTCAGTCAACCCTTATATTAATTATAAGTAAAATTTAATTATATATTGAAGATTTTCAAAAAAATAAGATAAATACCCTTTGAAAAGAATTTTTACTTCACGAAAACATCTTTAGAAATGAAAATATATAAGTATTTTTAGATTGTTGGTTTAAAACATTTTTTCATAAGGATAATATTTGTTTTAGAATGATCTTATCATTAAAATTGGTGAAGCGCTCATCTGAGAAATAAAGGTAATTTTTTAAGTAAAAAAAGTTTACAATTTTTTGCTTTAATTTTAAGTTAAGTCCATATGGAGTTTTAAACAAATCAGTAACAAATCAGTTTTAAACAAATACCTTTAAACGTAAATTTGAAAATTTCAAGTGGCCAGCATTTAAAAATAAAATGGCGGATAAAGTTGACAAACGAATTTCAGAAATAAATCTAATCTACAAATTTAATTCGAAACAATTCAGTATTTCAAAAGTTATCGTGTTGACAAATTTTCAAGTGGCCGTCTCTTGGAAACAATATAGTTTAGCAAAATGCCAAGCGAACTTACACAAGATATTTTAAGCATAATTTCACTGTTCAGCTTTCGTTCGAAGTAGTTCAGTATTTCAATATTATGATGACAAATTTTCAAGTGGTTGATGATTTTAAGTGGCTGCAACATTGAAACAAAATGACGGCGCAACTTGACCAGTGAAATCATGCAAGATATTTATATGATAACTTCATTTTCCAACTTTGGTTTGAATTAATTCAGTGTTTCAAAAGTTATCGTGATAAGAAATTTTCAAGTCGCACAGTAATTTCAAGTTGCCACCACTTGGAAACAAAAAGACGGAATAATATTCCCAGCAAAAATATCTAAGCTATCTAAATAATAAGTCAGCTTCCAAATTTAATCGAATTAATTCAGTATTTAAAAAGTTACCGTGATAATGAATTTTCAAATGCTAGCCTGATTTCAAGCTGCCCCGTTTAATTAAAGATCGGATAAAGTTCGTTAATAAACTTAGTCGAGACCTTTATATGATATATGTTAGGTAAAATTCAAGCAATTTCGGTGCTAAATGCGATTTTTACAATGTGAATTTGAAATTTTTAAGTGGCAGCCGCTTGAAAACAAAATGGCCGAACTTGTCCAAGATATTTGTAAGATATGTTCGCTGTCCAAAATTGTTTCGATTTGGAGTATTATTTCACAATTATCGTGATGGCAAAATTTCCGTTATATATATGTTCACACACACACACACACATATATACACGTGAGTGTTCAGAGGTAGATACATAAATAGATAAATGGTAGAGTTAGATATATAGATAAACGAACTGATTGCAAAAGGTCAATTTTTAAAGAAATCAACCTAATACTACAAATTAATATTTAAAGATAATCCAAAAATAAATAGTTTTTTTCACCAAAAATAAATATAACAAAGAAAACCCCAAAAAAATCCAAAGCTAAGAATACTTTAGAGAACTAAAGAACGTTATTTGGTTTTGAATAATTTTATTATCATTACTAAAACTCAAGAAAGTAAAAATCCATAAATCAATTTTATTGAAAAGAATGTAATTTATAAAGTTAATTTTATATTAAATTTATATGTTAAAAAGAAAATGAAGAAATTATAATCTTAAAACAAGAAGAAATATTTTTAAAAACAATAACAATATAAAATTATTCTCTATAAACTAAAAGTATACTTTTAATACTTATAAGTAAAGTGGTTAAAGTGCACTGTTTTATATCTTCCAATATTCAAATTTAATTTAACTTCGTATATCAATCAAATTCATATCATTATTACTTAATACTATGGACTTATAAAGTAAATCCCAAGTTATATTGAATATCAATGATTCAGTTTATCCAATTTAATAAGTCTTCTTTAAAAGATTTAGTATGTTCTGTATTGAAATCTACAAAGATTTGATTAGATTTTCCTGGAGTGGCGGAGCAATTGAGCAGAAATAAATGATTATAATGTAAAAGGAAAACTTTTAAAGCAAACAATTGAAATTTGACATAATGTATAGGTAGTATTTTTATTTTTATTATTTTTATTATTATTATATTTTTTTTATTTTAGAAATAATATTCTCAAACAGAAGTTCAATTTAAGCATTAGGTCATGAAATAAGTTTTAATTTGTATTTTTGAAAAATGACAATTGTTGCTTTAATGAAAAAAAAAAGAAAAAGAAAAGCAAAAGAAAGAAAAGAAGAAAAGAAAAGAAGAAAAGAAAAGACAGAAACGTAATCCAACGTTGAGAAATATAATTTTTTTGAATTCTCATTTATAAATAATTAAAAAAGCCACAGATTTTACGTATTAGGAAATTCGTTTGTAATCTTTTGACATTTAGCTTGTAGGTTGTTGCTTGTAGGTCACGTAAAAATGCGTTTTTTATACGTGGTGGTGGGGGGGGGGGGTACAGTTGCTACTTACTATAATTACATTTTATACCAGTGTTTAAAAGTATTAGTCAATGCGTTATTTAACCACAAGTAACCACAAGTAGCTATAAATGAATAGAATACACACACACACATACACACATATATATATATATTTCTAGTATAAGGATTACGCGGTAGATATGTAATACCTTATCAATTAAGCGATTTTAATGCTTTGCCGATATTTTTTATTTTCAAACTCCTGGAACAGAAAAGGCTTTATTTTTTAAAAGCAGGAAAGTTTCACTTTCTATTTATTGAAATGAAATCCAATTTCAACACCGCAATAAAGTTCTCATTTAAATACGTTTCTATTAACACATTGAATCAAAGCTCTCTCCATTTAATTTTTTTTTTTTTTTTTTTTTTTTACCTACGCGCAGATTAAACTCGAGATATACATCTTATTGGCATTTATTGATAACATATATATCAGACTTTTATGCTTGACTCTCGAAACCCTCTTGTAAATCTTCGTCAGATAAAAACAGATGGCAAATGACAGATTTACAATACGAAGAATTGGAAAAAACATCCAGGGGCAGCATCGGAATTGAACCCGCTCTCCTACGCTCGAAGACGATTAGAAGTGTGATCACATAACCACTCAGTCACGGAGGGCCCAACTCGAGATATAAATGAATACATAATTAGTATTATGATAAAAATAAAAAATGCATTTTTAATATATCTCTTATGAAGAATATATAAATTTATCTACAAAAATATCGCCTTAAGTGAATTACTATGCAGTCGGTAGCAAATTGGTTCGAGCAGTAATTCCTATATAAAAGTGTACACTTAATACTATTTTGTTAAATAAATCCTTGTTGAATCATGTTCTTAGTCATGAATTATATAGGAATTATTCCTTCGCTCGAATCATTTTGCTGTCGACTGTAGTAGGATAGAAAGAAAGCACATACATAAAAACTTCATAAAATACATATTAGCTATAGAAATTTTTAGGTATTTATGTTGCTATCGTACAGACACTATTCTTTTTCTTCGTATAAAAACCAGAACAATTAAACTATTACAAATAAAACAATTTTTTTTTTCACCTTTAAAAAAATAAAAATACTTCGAGGGGGGTAGGGGTGCCGAGTACCCGGGGTCTGACTAACACACACCCACACCTCACCCTATGACCCCACACCTCAGCGAACCAGAAGATGGTAGCAGAATTGGTTTAAAAAACGTGATGGCAAATAAATAAAAATAAATAAATAAATAATAATAAGAAGAATAACTCTTAAAATTTTCTGGTAGTCATCTTTTAATACATTTACCGATACTGAAACACGAGCGTTCGAGACGTTTAATCACACGTGGGAAATTTATATTTAAAGCGATTTGGAGCTTAGAGCCAGGAAAGAATTAAAGAAAAATAAGCCTCGCTTTTTAGCGTTTTCCTAAATCGGTACTTTATTATAGAAAACATGTTTTTCCAATATTTGTGTTAAACATTTTATGTACTTCGAGCATATATGTATGCCATTGATATCTACTGCATAGGTAGCTCAGGATAAAATTTAATTGATCTAGTCATACATAAAATCCTTTAGTAAAGCAATGTAACGTTTTAGAGAATCGAGAAAAGGCGCAGGGGTTTACTGTCCCAAATGAGAAGATACGCCCACAATAATATGTTAATACCTGCAAGAATTACAATATACACTCGGATTGTTTCTCAGTTGCAAACTTTTATATATTTAATAAATTTTAAAGAACTTTACATTCGCAATGGTTTAAATTCTAAGAAAATATAAATTTTAAATTGAATAAAATGGTTTTATTTCCGAATAGAACGATAACAATAGTTGAATTTAATGGGGGTTTTATGAAAAATTACTTAAAATGCATTTTATATCATAATTAAATTAAAAACAGGAAATTCATATATTAGAAAAAAAATATTGTTTTATTCAAATATTTTTCATTATGAATTGTATAAATAAAAGGAAATAATTTGGAAAAATCCTGCAGAAATTTTTATTCTTTCAAACTTTTGAGTTCGTTTCTCTTAATTCTTTTTATGCACAAATTAAAATTAAAAAATATATATTTAATTATTATTTTTCTTTTAATATACCATATTTTGAAACTTAATTAGCTTAATTTAATTTATATTTTTTCTTTATAAGAAAAAAAATGATTTGTTTTATGTAGAAATAAAATTGTGTTCCTTTGAATGCTAGAAAAAATAAATTTGTAAACAAGATAGTTTTAATTTATTTCAGCCATTTAAAATAATAAAACATATTTATGTATAAAGATAATAATATTTTTGCTATATATTTTCAATGTCTTTCTAATGAAAGAATAACTAGCATTTTGTTAATATGAATTTTTACGTAAAACTTTAAACATAGATTTAAATAAAATTAGGTTAATGGTACAGTCGGTAAGTGCACTTAATACAGTTTTGTTAAATAAATCCTTGTCGAATACTGTTCTTAGTCAGTCTAAAAACAGGATTCTACAAGGATTTATTTAACAAAACTCTATTAAGTGTACTTTTTTATATAGGAATTTCTGCTAGTGTTCGGAGAGTTTTGTTACCGACCGTACTTTAAAAATTGTAATTAGAAGAGTAAACTTCGTTTCCTTCGATTGCGATTTTGAAATCGACGACAGGAAAATTTCTGAAGTAAGCAATTTTGTAAGGCGAGAAGATACAATTGTAAAGGTCTGTAATTCTCTTATGAAAGAAAAAAAAAACTGAAATATTTAATGCATAATTAATGAAAAAAAATATTTCCTGTTAAGTACGCCTATCTCGGGGTTACGCCTAAATCGAGATTATTTGTTTGAAAATTTTACTTTTCTAGCAGCACATTTCGCGAGTGTGCCGCGTTAGACCAGTTGCCAGAGATTAAAGCTTAAGGGACTTCAAGGTCCGATACTTAAGCAGGCATAAGACAGTCTTCTAAATTAATAGTAACTGGAACACATAAAATCCATAATAGCTGTAATAAAATCGGTATCCCCTAAAAATAATAGCTCTGCGGGTTTCCGAACTGTGGCAGTCAGTGAGACATACCCTTACATAGGGCATCAGGAACGCGAAGTCATGCCTTTGGACCGACCCTAGTGATGAATCCAAAACTGTCGGCAGTTATTAACGTTGTAGTTCTAGTATGACGTACAACTTATTCAACATTAAACTCAACAATTCCCATATAGTAAGAAGTTGTTGTTGAATAGGTTTTATGTCGCTCTCTAGTGTAAAACTATTGGCAATTAGCAACACAGAATAAGAAAAAGGACCTGATTACTGTCGGCTGCAAAATTATTGAAGCACACACCCATTTTTTTTTAGTTTGTTTGATTGCTAATTTTTATCATCACCTTACTTTTTTATGAACAACATGAGACAAAGGTCACGACTCAACAAATATTTACTGAACAAAACAGTATTAGTTGCACATGTTTTAAATACGAATTATTGCTAGCGCTTCAATAATTTTGCTGTCGATTGTATGTCTACACATCTTTAATTTGCGTTCGAAAGAATATTCGGAGATTTTGTAGATTCTCTTCGCACTTTGCACAAACTTGTGACAAAAATTGCAGCTGATACGAAAATAGAAGAAAAAAAATAATTTATTTCTTGCACAAAAGGTGGTGAATTAAATTTAAATACATTTCTCAACCTCTTAAAAATGATGTATTGAGAAGATAAGAGTATCTTTAAATCGTATAAAAAACGACCTAAATGATTATGTAATTATTGAAACAGTATACACACCCTTCTTCTTCTTCCTCTTTTTTTTTTTTTTTTTTTTTGAGCATATCCATGAAGGATCAAAATTATCTTTGCACATTTCAGGACCATCCGTATGTTGAATCCCAGACCGTCGCCAAGTACTTCATCCGTAGCTCTACTGTGACGTTAAACTCACTCGAATTAATATTTCTTTTTCTCGTCATCTATGGAGTACTTTGTTCGTCGACGTTTTGTATTATATATAATGACTAATAAGTAATGAGATTGTTACGAATAGCCTCAAAACGTTGCGTGTATGATCAAATGTTCAAATGTTATTTTCGCTTAATTAATAGTAGCCCCATTGTAAGTCTTTTAAAAATTCTGTTTACTCCACATTATATATTTAAATATAGTACTTTAATAATGAAACACAACACGACCCGATACGCACTTCCACCAATTTTCATGTATAGTCCCACAATTTATTAGTTCTTTTCGGTAGCCCTATAAACAAATGGTGGATGATTTTTATGGCGTATTCTACACGGAACATGCTTTTGTATGTACATAATATGTAGGTTCATTTTATTTTGTTTAGTGCAGACGAAAAATGTTACACTGTACTCACTTTCAATTTACCTATAGACGTAATGTATGTGAATTCTTTTGAATGTCCCTGTACACGAACCATTTGCTTGATCTCATCAAAAAATTTTAGTTTAGCACCCCTATTTTATACACATTTAGAATACCGAGTTTGGTTTTCTTGCTATTGTTATTTATTGTTGAGATATGCTGTTTAAAGCCATTTTTCGTATTTAGGAGACCTCAAAGCGTGTGAATATAACAAAACCTCAATTTTGAAAATTTGATCCAAAAACAATACTTACTCTACCATGTATATGGGTAAGGAAATTAAAACTACAGGGTATTCTATCAGTATACATTATATATATATATTTTTTTTATTTTAGAATATAGTGATTTTCTTTTGTAGGCTACTATTTCATGAAAAATCTAAAAAGTATTTTAACTTATAAATTTAAAGTTTTTTTTTTTTTCTGGATAATAATGATAAATCTAACATTCACTACAAGCGGTAATGCAGTCATTTTGATTAATGATACATAGCGTCGTTTAATCATTAGTTAGATTTTCCCAGACATATGAAGATTGATTTATTCAATGCTTTTTTTTTCTTTCTTTAACTCCCCCAGTCATTTTGTGACTAATACAATGACCAAGAAAAGTTTTAACGATATGTTCTAAGTGTAAAGTTGTGTTTATAAATTAAAACATCTGTTCCAATAAATTATATAAATGCGTTTTTAATATATAAGATTAAAAGATATTTGACTACATTTAAGAATTAACAACATAAAATTTTTGACCAACTGCGGTTGTTTCGATTTAATATCTACTTTATTTATTACCTTTGAAAAAATATTATATTAAATTTATATAAATATAGTATTAAAAATAAAGTATTATAAATAAAAGAAAAAACATCCATTGTATATATGCCTCTAATAATATATTTTCTTCAAACTGAAAGATGAATCTTATAAATGTTTTTAATTTTTACTGTAAGATTTTTTAATTTGTATTATTTCAGAATTTCAGTAATATATATATATATATATATATATATATATATATATACTACGCGTTTGTTTTAAAATTAGATTATATCTGAAAATAAAATAACTAAAATAAGTACATTTATTACTTAGACTATTTTTGTTTACATTTCATTGTTCTGAAACGGGAAATTCCTAAAATAAAAATAAATGCAAAAATATAGAGAACTAAAGAAATAGTTGAATTATAAGCAATATAGAGAACATTAGCGTTTTTGGAGTATTATACCTTTTAAAAGGTTTCATACATAAATAAAATATGGCAGTTTCAATTGGTCACAAATTTATTTATTTTTTAATTATATTTGAATCTAAGCAAAAACTGTCATGACATTTAAGACTTGTTTTAGCTTTTGTATAAAAGTAAAAAATTAATATTATTATATTATGGTAATAGAAAAGTGCAGAAAATCTGTAATTTTTGCAAAATTTTTCAGTACTACTTTACAATACGTAAGAAAGAAATTAACTGGGAATTTAAATATTGGCATACAACATGCATATCAATATTATCCAAAAACTGAATACATTTACCGACTGAATTAAATATGTAGCAACTAATTTATTAATAATCTTAAACCCTTGAAAACAAACACAGGCCAACAAAAATGAAGTTGACAGAATTTGATTTTATGATTTCAATTGATCTTTATGTTTTTTGATATGCTGAAACCGAAAATGCAGCCCATTTTTATCTATCACGCATAGATTTTTTCAATACAGGGTGTTTACCGACACGATTTCTTACATATACCATCATAACAATCGGTTGGTTGGTTGGTTGATATGGTTTTAAGTAGCACTAGTGTTTTACAGTTACAACAGTAAGCATGTATGATTAATTAATCATGGAAACCTATTATAAAACTTAGTATATAACTGTATTGGTGGAAAAGTAATGGAAGAAATTGTACAGACAAGCATCCTGTATTGACAAAAATCTATACGTGATAGAGAAAAACTGGCTTCATTTTCTGTTTCAGCACACCAAAAAACATAAAGATCAGCCAAAATTATAAAATCAAAATTTTACATGTCGACCTGTGAAATCTATTTTAATTTTAGCCGTCTTACGGATTGAGAGAAAACACTGAAAAAATTATTATATTTTTTTTCTGTACATCGAGAGTATTTGGTTAATAATTTTTAAAGCACTGAAACAAAGTTATTTAAACTTTAAAAATCCTACAATATTTTGTATAATATTATTAAGAACTAAAAATATGTGATCAATAAAATCAGACTCACACTTTGCACTAAACGAGTTACGACATCCATTAACAGATATACATGGCTTAAAATAATCTTTTATTCAAAATTTTGATCATGTAAAAGAGCAATATTTAAAGAATATTTTATAAAATTTTCATTAAAAATTTTGTAAAATCCAGCAGGTGGGTCCTTGTTTTTGGAGTTTCTTCAGAAAAGTGGTAGACAGGAGTCCTCAAAAGCAAAAGTACCGATCGTATTGCAGTCTTGCGTACTACTTTAAAGTAGAACTGACTAGTACTTTAAGGATGGAATTTTTTTCTTTTGAAAAATGAAAATTCTTCCTTTCTTTACAATTAATTTTACAGGTTATACAGTCGGTAACAAAAGTCTCCGAACACTAGCAAAAATTCCTATATAAAAAAAGTACACTTAATACAGTTTTGTTAAGTAAATCCTTGTCGAAGCCTATTTTAAGACTGACTAAGATCAGGATTCGACAAGGATTCATATTGTTACAAAATTGTAAATAATTGTGTTTATTTCTGTATAAATTCTTTTAAAAAGGCTTAGTAAGTTGATAAAGTGCTAATTTAGTCCATTTCTAGTCATTTTAGCGTTGAAATAGCCTTAATTATATTAGCCTTATAACGCATTAAAAAGCCCAATAAGGCAGGTAATGGATTTGGCGCCAAATTTGGCGACTTTTTCCCACCTTGGCGATTTTTTTGGTGACCTTGGCGAGAAAATCCTTATTAGGGATATACCAAATATGGAAGCTCTAATCCCATTGGCTGATGCGATATGGAGATTTCTGAAATGCTCCACGCTTTTCTACAGGGGTATATAAGCCTGCTTTCTCGCTAAGGCGAGTTAGTTCAGTTCAGTCTGTGATCAGAGTCGGTCAGATTGCATTGAGCCTCTTCGAAAGAGACTTGCTTTAAGTGTTATTGCTATACAGTTTGAACTGTGGATTTGCTATTGACAGCTGTTGTTTAAGCTGTGTTTTCTGGTCGAATTGAAGCTGATACTTGGTTTATAGATCTGTATTTTTCTGGATCTGTGAATAAATTACTGAATTTTTGTACGTTTGGCCTTTCATTCTCGGACAACTCACGAACCCCCAATTACGCAACAATATGTTCATCTGTACTTCAATAAAGATGTGATTTATGTTTGAAGATGATTGTTTTTACATACCTGACAATAAAACACCAGTTTAGCTAGTGGTTTCTGCTTGCTTTTTCTGCAAAGGATTTTTCAAGTCAATAGATTTGTATTAACTTCGTCACGGCCAATATAAACATGAATCAGGGTTACTGTTTTGATGAAAATTTTCGTCATAGATAGGTAGATAGGCATTGTTATACAGGGTGAGTTTGACATAATCTGCCAAACGAAAGGAGGTGATAGAACAGCCCATGGGGAGCATAAAACACCATAGAAACCCTGTCCTATCTCTAACCGTTTCCGAGTTATGGTAGATGAAGAAAAATCTGTTTTTTCCATCCCGTCTGAAAAAAACCAAATTTGTGAGCTTACATGCAAAATAAGCACATATTTAAAAGTGCAGAAAACATCCTATCGGGTGACACGATTTACAACAGGATACCTTAATTTGACGGTGAGCTACAAGCGCTAAAACATTGGCGAAGTTTAAAATCGAGTTTTCGCCAAATTCTTTAACCGGCAATTATTAAAACACCGTTCAAGCTACAATCGGTCAAATTTACCAAAATCTTCTCCATTCCTCAAGCTTTAGAATGAGCCCACAATAAATTATATCGGTGTTCTAGTTCAGGAGAAATTTAGCCTTTTGTTTCAAATACATCACTGAAAACGGCGTTCGTCGAAATTCGGCAAAAGAAACGATGGTGAGTAAATGGAACGTATGCAAATTCGTGACTATATGCATTTGGACTCTTAGTGATATGTAGATGTATTCCAACCTTCATGCGCGCGCATCCCATTCGTGGGTTTAATAGGTGAGTCAACCTGTAACAGCTCATTAGCTCGTCAGTTTCTTTTACGTTTTATGCTGCTGATTGCCTCGGCCGATTCTTTTCACACTGCTCTCACGTCTTGTAGCGCTTGTAGCGCACCGTCAAATTAAGGTATCCTGATGTAAATGGTGTCACCCGATAGGATTTTTTGTGCTCTTTCCAAATATGTGCTTATTTTGCGTGTAAGTCTTTCAGAAAGTTCACAAATTTGGGTTTTTTCAGACGGGATTGAAAAAAACAGATTTTTCTTCTATCTATCATAACTCGAAAACGGTTACAGGTAGGACAGGGTTTCTATGGTGTTTTATGCTCCCCATGGGCTGTTCTATCACCTCCTTTCGTTTGGCAGATTATGTCTCACCCTGTATATTTGTTTACTGTTTTATTTATGAAAAAATCGAGCTAGAACTTATAAATAAAAACCAAGGTCATCAAGCAGAAGTGAACCTTCACAAGAAAGTTGCCATTAAAACATAAAATATATTTTGAAAATCGCTTTCGTAAAAGGGAAAAGACCTTTTGAATGCAATTTCATTTCCATAATGTGTGAGCAAACATCCGTATATTATTTGACATTTTTACTTATGTTGTTAAATTATCGTGTTTTACCTTTTTTTCTTTTAGTTTATTTTTATGTTTTTCTTTAAAATTTTATATAACACTTCTTTTTTATTCTGTTTATTGTTATGATTTAGACTTTTTAATCTTTTCTTGGTGTTTTCTTGTTATTTTCGTATGCACATTTTATCGTTTACAATTTTTCTTCATTATTTTTACTTGTTTACTTTCTTATTCATTAATATTCCCCTGACGAATCCGTATCATTTATTCGACAAAAATTAACTTACTTAGTATTTTATGGTATAAATATACAAACTTTTCTACTTTTTCAATGTAATTCGTTTATTTCTTGGAACAAAGGTTTTTATTTTTCCACAAATTTACACACAATCTAATAATTATTAAAATTTATTTGATATTTTAATCATCTCAGGTTTGAATATTTCTTATAATATATATATATATATACATATAATCTAAATATTAAATAAAAGATATATAACTGAAAACTTATTCAACTGAGTTTTAATACTGGAGGGAAACAAATTCAATGAAATAAGATTCTACACAAGATTCTTTTGTGTTATTTTATACTACTCAAAATGAAATCTTTACGTATAAAAAAAAAAAGGTTCCTTTGAATTCTCTCAACAAATGAAATGAAATGCTATTTCAAGAAACTTTACTTTATGTGATCGGATGTTTCTTTGCAAATTGCCTCCAGAGTATTTCTTAGCAGTTTTTAGAAGAATATAAACAGCATTAACTTAAATGAAAATAGTTCTATTGGGGAAAATCAAGTTCGGTAACGTTAAAAATGTTTGAATCAGTTTCTATGTAGATAAAATGCATTTGCTTTTACAAAATTAAACATTTCTTTTTACAAAGTTAAATTTCATGTTTGTTTTTAAGACTAAATATGTTTATGGTAAATGCTTAGAAATGGAATTTTTTTTTGTTTTTTTGAAATCAAGAAAAGAGTCTAATTCACAGAAGGCAGATATGACTGAGGCAGTATGAAACTAATATTAAAAAAGAGAAGATAATATTTTACATTTTAAAAGCACTTTTATAAACATTATTTATTTTACCTTTTAGCAATATGTTCTCAATGAAAAACAATTTTCAAGATAATATATTAATTTATTTATGATATAAATAAACTATTTTAACGATGTTTTAATAAATCTAAAGTAAAGTCTAAGAATTACTGAAGCAGCAAATACAAATATCCTCCATAGTCAGTGTGTACCAGTAACATGCATGATGTTTTTATTGGCATTTTATTTTTTAAGGCATACCATCAGTTAGATTGTACACATTATTTTTATAGATGCGTGACATTTTGTTGATTTCAGTGCATTTTTTTTTTACGAAAATCTTTAAAAGTCGAAATCAAAAATTTCAAGCGTATAAGATTGTTTTCATCTTATATAGAGAGTATAATCAATATAAAAATATATTTTTAAACGCTTAAACCCATATTAACACTTTCGCGACCGGCATACATTTCTCTTTTTTAAAACTGATTGCCGAGGAATATTGAAGTAAACTTAAGCTAGTTGCCGTAAACTTTTGATGTTTAAGCATGGATAAAAATTAGATATAATGATTTCAAATGTTACTCTTGCAATAATCTGGAGCTTGTAATGAAGATTACCCAGCAAAACCTATACTGATGGGCTCGTTCTGGCCTACAGCTGGCATCTTGCACTTGCCATCAGCTGCAGGTTGCCACATGTAGCTGAAGCAGTGGGCCGCTTACGGCTGCCAGCATTGAAGACAGCCTACAGTGAAAAGACTGGTGGCTCACAACCGGCATAATAACAGCTGGCCTTTTGCAGGGTACCGGCACACGGCCAACATTATGTTTGCCATATTGCGGCCACAATTTATAAGGTCGGTACCGGACCTTCACTTGCAATTCGAATGCATAGAGGGCGCAGCGATTCACCTGCTGTTGATTTGAAATTCCCTCTCATTTCGCTTCGCCATTTCGTGCCAAGTGTACAAGATATTAAAACGTTAAATGATCTCATAAAAAGTGTAAGAGTAAGTGATTCATTTTTTAATTTTTTTTAAATCATTTTTAGAAGCCTTTGATTTTAGGATTATTTTTAAAATATTAGGTTTTCTAGAAAAGTACAGCAAATATCTCGTTGGTCCGTTTAAAATGAGCTATGATAGTCATTAATTTTCTAATTATATTCTTATTATTTGTTATTCTTATTATTTTAATAGCGCTAATAAGTTTATGGATCCAACTTTATATTTGTATAATATAACTGTGGGAAAGTTATTAGAACAATTATAAATTTGTAACCTTTTTATTTTTACTTTGTTCTGCATGTATAAGAAGGAAGTATTTGATACGTAAAAATTTTTGACCCCCGTTTTTCGATTGTTTTACACGTTTTGATATGTTCTGAACACGATTTGACTTTATTAAAAAACTATCTTTCTGTCTATCTTTGTGTGTATCAGTAATTTTTTGAACGCTGTATTCTATGAACAATTTAATACAATTTAACTTAACTAGATATTTAGTTGGACTTTGACTTAAATTGGTGCTAATTACATTTGAGGATCAATCCCTCAAAATATGCCGCTTTCATCCCATTTTTTCCCCAGTTTTTAACATGGCAGTATGTGAGGAAAATTTGCATAAATACACATAATGAGAATTAATTTTTAGATGTGAAATAAAATAAATAAATGTTTATGTTAATAACAGTCAGCCAAGATTTTTTTTTCTTTTTAATCCAGAGAGCATCGCTTGAAAAAAAAATAAATAAATGAAATAAAATAAATAAATCTTAAAAATTATCATTTCTTTATATATTTGACTAGATCCTTATATATATAAAGTATTTAAAAAAATGTACTTGTAAAATAGTAAACAGTATTTTAAAAATTCCCATATGTTAGAAATATAAATAGAAAATGAAGTATTGCCATAAATTAATTAAAAGAGAAATAGCAAAAATATAATCAAAATAAGTATTATACTTTCTATTATATCCCAAAGAAACATCGCCCAAGGGAAGAAAGAGTTCTGCTTTTTCTGCCAAAAGTGTTTCAATACAGAAATTTGTATCATATTTCTTATATTATTTTTGTGATTTTATAGAGCAGAAATTTTTTATGGAAATTAGTGGTGGCAAAAAAGCGGAACTCTTTCATTCCTGACCACCAGTATGATTCTAAAAGTCCAGAATCGTGAAGATGGTCCTAAATCTGAATCAATTTATTCATATTTCATGAATAACAAGTGCATTATTTCCTTTTAAATTCCAAAATTATTATTATTAACACAGATAACACTCACAAACTAATAAAGTTTTCTCCACATAAAGATGTTAGACAAAATAAATAAAAAACAAATAAATAAAAATAAAGACAATTAAATAAATAAAGACAAGAAGATAAAAAAAAAAAAAAAAAAAAAAATATTTAGATTAGAATAATTTTCTCTCAAATATTATATACTTATCACAGACGTTAATCTTTGAACTGCATTATTATTATCACTATACTGCATCACAAAAATATATATTCTGTTTATATTTGTAATTTAAATGATCACTTTTGACTGCTTATCTTTAAGTGAGTAAGACACACTGAGTAAACTTTAAATGAATATGACTATAAATTTTTAAAAATGTTTATCCAGTGTCTCTGTAATTCTACAATGGTTTTCAACTAAAAGTAAATAATCGAAATTCTTTACCTTCATCCCGCATTTTTAATTTTTCAAATTGTTTTATTTCTCAACAAATAATAATAATAATTAAGGAAAATTAAGGTTTCTTTAGAAGGAAATATAAATCATTGATGTACACCCACTACTAAATAATTAAAATAATAGTCATTCTCATTAAATCTGTGTATAAAACAGATTTTTTAACATCCTGCTTCATTTTCGTTACGTAAGATTTGAAATAAGTAATTCCCATCATTAAAGTAAACCAAACCAACGTATATCAATCAGTGCAGTACGAATGTGTTAGTTTTGAATTGGAGTATTTTTCTTAGTCAGCAATTATGATAACCAGATGGCCCCAAATGCTTCCTGTCTACGATCTTTGAAGGTTAGCAACAGCGCTTATCAGTTCAAAAAATGTCGAACTGCATTAAGTAATTTTTTAAATGTGAATTTGAATCTCAAATTGTAATCTGCGCTTTAAATAATAAACTTGGCAGTTAGTTTGTTTTCTGATTAAAAAAAGTAATCCATAACTTTAGATGAATTAGTTATTTAAATAAATTAATAAGAAAAAAAAAAAAAGAAATGGTTTTCAATTGGTTTCCAGGATCAGGCATGCATGTTTAATTTAAATTTTTATAACAGTATATATATATATATATATATAAAAGAAAAAAAAAAGAGAAAAAATGCGTACTTATATAATTTAATTGTAAAAAAATTAAAATAATTAAAATTAAAATCAAATTAAAAAATACATAAATAAAAATAAATTTTAAAGGACATATTTATTACAGTAATAAATGCACCAAAGAACCGGTATTAATAATAAAAATCTTTGTAAAGAAACGCAATAATTGAATTAAAAAAAAACTGGCAACATTTGTTTCGAGTGGAAACAATACCATGGCTCTTTATTGGGTGAACAAAGTAGGCACGAGTGCGGCAAAGTACATTTGCTACACTCGTGTCCACTTTTGTGCGCCTGACTAAGGGTCACTGTTGCTTTTTTTTTTTTTTTTCGATTTATGGTAACTTATTATTTTATTCTTCAGAGTCAGAACTCCGTACTTTAGTAGTTTTTAAATCCCTTTTAAGGGGATGACGAAATTGAAAATCGTACTTTGAAATTAGCGTCTTAGATTTCTTAAAGTTTACATACCTATGCTTTCAAATGTATCAATACTAATCATATTAAAATTTCTGGAAAACTATTTAAATATGTTTAAAAAAAATCGAATAAAATTTTATTAAAGATTTTAAGTGTTTTATGCGATTAATATTTTTAATAAATTCTCCCCTTACCCTGATTTCATTGTATTATAATGTATCAATATATTCGAAATAAATTAGTTTTTTACTTTGTGCATTGGTTGGTGAGTTTTTTTTTTTTTTTTTTTTTTTTTTTTGTTAAAAATACTTTTATGTTTGACACTAAAACTTAGCACACAAGTACAAAATACTTTTCAAAAAGTAACTTCTCAATCAATCCACAAAGTTATACCCAAATATGTTTAGAAATTTTGATAAATTACAATGATGTAAAATCGAGTGTAAAATTTAAAAATTATGTTGCATGGATTATTTATTTATTTATTTTATTTCAATAGTCCCCATCTTTTAGCTCTATCGAAGCATCACAAACTTATTTAGGCTTATTTTCAAACCGACAACAGCTTCTCCTTCCGCAGACCATCAGGTCTGACCCTTTCACGTTATTCTTTGTGTGTTTTTAATACTTTGTAACAGCAGTGAAAATGGTTTATGGCATAGATTTGTCTATCTGCGCTTTACCTCCGATAAATATTCATAGAATTCTCTGAAACTGATATATGTTATTCGAGTTTACTGTGGAATGTTCCCCATTGAAAACGGAATAAATACCACCATTGGTTTGTGTGCAGTGACACACGAAAGAATTCCAAAGCATTGTGTTCTATAACAAGTATTTCTATAAACCATATTTCAATACATTTATTTTGCACAAATCGTAATGAAATACATTTATTATTCCTATGCACAAAAATTTTCTATAAAATATAGTATGATTAACATTAGGAAAAAAAAAAGACCACACAAAATATTCAGATAAATTAAGGATTATGATTGAAATTTGCTGCAAATGCAGTTTCGCATTGTTTAAGCGTTTTCTACTTTAATCAACGCTTAAGAGTGATTATGATTTGAATAAGTCTATCTGTCTGTCCCTCTAACTGCCTCCAGCGTCCGTAAATATCTTCAGAATTTCTTTAAAATGATCACTCTTAAAAAAATATTTTCGAGTTCACTGTGGGTTGTTCACCATTTAAAATGGTATTAGTAGCTCAGCTAGTTTGTGTACAGGAACACTCAAAATAATGTCAATGCCTTGCGTTTTATGATATGGATTTTTACTGCGCAAATTATAATTAAATTGAAATTCGTTATTAAGATGATAAAAGAGTTTATTACTATTATTATTTATTTATTTTTTGTTTGTTTTTTAGCAGAATATGAAATGTTTGGCGCTAAGATTTACAGAGCTACACTGAAATATTCAGATACGTTATACAACAGGATACTGCTGGTGTTTCATTTTTCGTTTGTGTTAAGCGTTCTTAACACTTTACAACAACGTTTAAGGGTGAATATCAGTTCAATTAGTCTATGTGTCTGTATTTCTTCCACTCCGTCTGAAGGCTGTGTGACCAAGTAGCGAAAGTGCATTGACGATTAAACGATGCAACAGGAGGTGCGTATAGTTAGAAAGTTAATAATCTATGGGAACCGCATGGGATTTTCCGTTCTTGTTTCATAATATCACAGCGTAAACTAAATCAAACAAAAATGTTGTAAATTCTTTGAACAGCTAACTCCACATAGACGTTTAGCCACGGAGCAGAAAGAAGGCATGTGCACCAACAAGTTTAAGGAAATGGGCAATGCACGGTGAAAAGCAGTGTATTTTTATTATTATTATTCTGGCTTGGACAACGGAAAAGTCAGACAATTCTTTTTATAACAATGTTTATATTACTTTTCTATCCTAGCTTCTAATTAACAGAATTCCATAGGTAATATATCATTTAAAAGTTATTTGAATTGGAATTGAAGAGTACTTTTTGCAATTCTCTGTTGCCAGATGGCGTTTTGATATTTTAATAATTCAATATCAAAAATTACGAATAAATTATTTGAGAGTAGATTAGGAGACTGTAGGCCCCACCGGGTTGGGGATTTGCCAGATCAGAATTTTTAATGTTCCTTTACACGGTGAGGGAATAGACTGTTCCAAATCATGAAATGTAAAGAGGCGCCTTGGTCGTAACAGAGCAGAAATTTGCTACAGTTAAAGTTTTCAAAGATATTTGCACTCGCTCATTGTGCAAATATCTTTGAAAACTTTCAAATATATAGAATTTTCAAAGATGGCGATTTTCACGTGGTAAGCAACAGACTGTTTCAGATACTGAAACGGGAAGGGGGCACCGCAGGCGCAACCGAGCAGAAATTTACTATAATTAAAACTTTCAATAAAACTATTTACACTATATGCCAATAAGCTGTTATAGGTCCAGAAACGGAAAGAAGGCGGCGCAGGCTCCACCTAATGGAGGTTTCATACAGTCGGATTTTTCAAGGAATGCGGACCAGCTTGTCGCTGAAGTCGGCTATTAATAATAAGCTAGTATTTTTAGTAGAGACTCGGAGAAAGAAATATTTTTTTTTATTGCAAAAGTATTAAATTATGGTAAAAATAAGATATAAATCTCAGAGATTGGAAAACATTGGTATACTTCCATATGTCACGGTATATACATCAGTAGTGATATGCAAAATATTTTCAATAAATGCGTTCTAAAGGAATCTGAAAGAGATACATCAATTTAGAAAATATCGAAACATGTTTTCTGAAACTAGAGCATCCATTGACAGACGTTCATATACAGACAAAGCCAAGTCTTACTTTCTAACTTTTTTAGAATGCATTGAAAATGCATAACACGATTGGAAATGCATTTGAAATATCTTCCAGTAATGAGTGCGTGTATTTTTGTGCAACCCTGTGTAGCGACGCCATCAACTCCATTCAAAAGTAAATAATCTTAACTTGCCGATGGACAATGGGTTAACCTTTTGTCCAGAGGTACGGCGCTGGATTACTACCAAAACGACCTCGGTTTGAATACAACATATAGCCGACACACTCTTTCCTTCATTGGTGACCGCAGACGCTTCGAGTTATTAACTCCGCTCTATGGCAATAGATGGCAGCACCACAAAAATCCTCCGAGCAACAAAAGCCTGTGAATCGCTGTTCTGACAGCACAAAAAGGCTGTCACGCCCCACGCTTTCAACTCGCCCCATCAACAAACACAACTGCTCCTTCAACTTGGAAAAATGGGGCAACTGACAGCACAATATAGTCATTGCTACCGCCAACAGCAGTAATATCGCTCGTACGACGGTGTACTCTCTAGGAGGGGGAGTACACCGACGCCATCAATGCCATTCAAATGTAGATAATCCTAACTTACGATGGACAATGGGCTAACCTTTTTTCCAGAGGTATGACGCTGGATTACTACCAAAACGACCTCGGTTCGAATACAACCTATAGCCAACACGCTCTTTCCTTCACGTGCATATTAATTATTAGTTCTACATACAATTTCTTTATAGAAAGTCTGCTATTGCATATAGAGCTGTAAAAGTAGGTTGGAATGTCCTATGTAAAACAGAAATGCATAGGAATTATTTTATAATCCCTGTACATAAAACACATTTTTTTATAAATGCAAATTCGAAAAATCATTTTTTTTTTATAATTAAGATTAAAAAAAAAAAAAAAGTCATTCCCGCTCATTGGAAAGGGTAGGTTGATTTTTTTTTCCTTATGAAGTAGCCGCCATTTTCAAACAAAATGCCAGCTGCAAATTATTAATGGACTTGATAGAAATATTGATGTAAGCCATGTACATTTTGAGATTTAAGCAAATCGGTTCATAAATACCTTTTTAGAATTTAAAAGTTTCAAGTGGCTGGCACTTGGAAACAAAATGGCAAGCCATGTTGGCAAACAAATATATATGAAATGCATTTGTGAGATAAGTCAACTGTACAAATTTAGTTCTAATTAATTCAGAATCTCAAAAGTCATTGTATTGAAAAATTAAGTGGCCGCCACTTAGATTAAAATGGCGGAGCAAATTACTCAATGAATTAATCCAAGATATTTGTAAGATAAGTCCACTGTCCAACTTTGGTTCGAATATATTCAGTATTTCAAAAGTTATCACAATAACAAAATCTCAAGTGGACACAACGTGGAAACAAAATTGTGGAGAAAACTGTCCACCAAAATCATAGATTTTTCAATGATAAATCCATTTTTCAGCTTTGGTTTGAATTAATTATGTATTTCAAAAGTTATCATGATAAAAAAATTTCAAATGACTGCCACTTGGAAGCAATATTACGGAGTAAAGTGTTTAGTAAACTCATCCAAGATATTTGAAGTGTAAGTTCACTGTCCAGCTTTGGTTCGAAACAGTGCTGTGTATAAAAAGTTATTGTTAAGACAAATTTTAAAGTAGCAGTCTAAGTGACTGCCACTTGGAAACTAAATGGCGAAGAAACTTGTCCAGGGAAATCATTCAAAGTATTTGTATGTAAGTTCACTATCCAACTTTTGTTTGAATCAGTTTAATATTTTAAAAGTTACGGTGAAGGCACATTGTAAAGTTGCAGCGTGATAAGTGGATCATCTTGTTAACAAAATGTCGGAACAAATTACACAGTGTGTGAGGTTGAGACTGTAGAAGGTCACCATAGTTTATTTGGAATTAAGCTGGATCCAGCAAAGTATTAAGTTGGGATTGTTATAGATCGCTTCGGCACCAGTGACTCGTCAAAAGTTTAGGTCGGTTTAGTTTTGTGTCGACATGGTGCTGCAAAGAAGGAATTAAGTTGTGAGAGGTATATGAATTGGAAGCGATTTTGGAAGTTTTATTGAAATGAAGAGAAAGGAAGTTGAAAGAAAGTAGTATAAGATGGAGATGGTTTTCGTAAATTAGGTGGAGTAGTGGAGTCTTGTCCGACGTTTGTCTAAGATAACGGCTAATTAGTAGAGTGTGGAGAAAGTTATATTTCAGTAGTTGAGATTAAGTGGTGCTTAAGTTAAGCAGTTTGATAAGTGTTGTGGTGTTTGATTGCGAGTATTCGTGAACGGAAAACTGATTCGGCCGTGAATCCACGAATCATTTGGAAAGTCACGGTATTTATGTAAAGGAGTGCATCCGTCTAACTTCTGCTATTCAAGGGTGAGATATTTCAAATTATTTAAATTAGTAATTATACATTTATTTGATAAAGAATTTAAATCCGCTGACTGAGCTACGTATTCCAGATCATCCTCCCATTATTCTATCTAAATAAACTCTTAGTTTTATTTTCATATATCTGAGTCTCTGTGCTAATTTCATATTTAATACTTAAGTATTTAAGTTAACTAAGTTAATCATTGAGTTAAGATGGGATCTGCGTCAACGCAAACCTCACAAGTGAACTCATCCAAGAAAATAATGCGATAAAATCACTGTTTCGAATTAAATCAGAATTTAAAAAGTTATCGTGTATATAAACTTTCAAGTGATAGCCTAATATTAAATTGTCTCGCTTAGTTTATAACATTCGCACTTTGTTAAAAATGGCGGATAAAGTTCATTAATAAATTTG